>CM053580.1:498626714-498677183 GCA_028627135.1 Pseudochirops cupreus | reverse complement strand
ATGGTTCCTCGTAGCCGAGCTGACTTTAGTGGGAAGTATCTTTGTGTGCGTTTTGGGTTCCAGGATTGGTTTAGAGTCCTATTTTATGGGTATTTTGGGGTGGCTATGTGAGAGCTGCGATGTGTTGCTGCTTCTACGCCGCCATCTTGGCTCCGCCCCCCGTACCTGATTTCTCATCTGTAAAATGAGGGGTCAGAGAGCTGATCACTAAGGTCTCTTGCACCTCTATGATCCTATGAGAGGATGAACATCCTCATCGCCACAAGTGGGTACTTTCATCTTTCTATCTCCTAGGATTAAATTCTAGCTAGTTCTGACTTTATTCTTCGCCCACACATCACAGCCATCTTTTGTACTCCAACATCACAAATAACAGATTAATCCTGCTAAATACTTTTCCATGATGTCTCTCAGATCCACCCTTTCCTATCTTTTCTGCACATTCACTGCCCCAGTCCAGACCTCTGTGACCTTTGTTAAGCCTGCTGCAACAGCAACAGTCTCCTACTTCTGTTCCTGCCCTTCTAACCCCACAATTCCCTCCTGGCTTCCATTCACCATCCAGCTCATCACTGTGGCAATCCTCACATCTTGCCTAACTCTGGACACTGCCACCATTTGGCTCCTTAACTTGTGCTGCTGAACAGAACTGGAGAAAGTTATAGAATCATATTGACTAGGTCTACTATAAATTTGTTCTCACACACACACACACCCCTCTGATCTCCACTGGGGCCTCACTTACAGTCCTTTTACTCCTTCCCTAATGGTTTTCCTTAACTCTTCCCACTCTTCTTTTTTTTAAGACTCACACAACATTCCCTTTGCCCACCCTCTGAGCAAAAGACTTTGCCTCAAACTTAACTGAGAACATAGAGAGTAATCAGTGTAATCTTTCCTCCTTTTTACATCTCGAATGTCCTGGATGTCATCATTTGTCCTTTCCTCTTGCACTGTAGTCTCCTTATTAAAGTCGGCCCCTTTCCATGTACCCTTAATAATAATGATGGTGACAATGGCTAACATTTACACAGCACCTACTATGTGTTAAACGCTTTACAATTATTGTCTCATTTGATCCTCACAGCAACCTTGGGAGGTAGGTGCTATTACCCCATTTCACAGATGAAGAAACTGTGGCACAATCTGGCTTAGTCTTTCTGGTCTTCCTGCATTTGCTCCCCATCCAGAAACACCGGCCTTCTCGTGATTCCTCACACAGGACACACTCTGTCTCCTAAGCCAGGAGTGCTCTCTCTCCTTGTTTCCACCTCCTGGCTTCCTTCAAGTCTCAGACAAGATTCCACACTCTTCAACAGGCCTTTCTGGATGTCCCTCTGAGATTACTGCCCACCTTCACTGTCTGTGTTCTATGTTATCTCTGCCATTACAGTGGCAGGTCCTTGAGGGGCCCCCCCCAAGACCCTTATTGGCCTTTTTTTGTATCAGTGGAATTGACCAAGGTGCCTGGTCCATAAATACTTGTTGACTGCTGATCTGTAAAAGGGTATGACAATAGCTGTTTTGAGGCTTAAATGAGGTAGTATATAGAAAGTGCTAATAATAACAGCTAGTGTTTACATATGGCTTTAGGGTTTGTATGGGCTGCTAGGTGGCACAGTGAATAAAAGTCAAGGGCTGGAATCAGGAAGACTGGCTTCAAATCTGGCCTCAGACACTTACAGTGTGACCCTGGGCAGGTCACTTAGCCCTGCCTGCCTCAGTTCCCTCAACTGTGAAATGAGCTGGAGAAGAAAACTGCAAACCACTCTAGTATCTCTGTTCCAAGAAAACCTCAACTGGGGTGGTGAGGAGTCAGACACGACCGAAATGACTGAACGACAGCTTAACGTCTGTTATGAGCCTCACAACAACCTTGGGAGGAAGGTACGATTATTATTCCCGTTTTACAGTTGAGGAAACTGAGGCAGACAGTGGTTAAGTGAGTTGCCCACTGTCACACAGCTAGTGAGCAGCTGATTCCAGGTCCAGTGTTCTCTCCAACATGCTACCTTACACCCAAATGGGATGTCAGCTTTTATTATTCTATGATAAAAGAGGCAGAATCAGAGGGAAAGAATTCAAACCTTTATCTCAAGCCTTCCAAACATGGGGAATGGATTAAATTTGCCTAGATAGAATGCATTCTAAGAAACCTAGGTAATGTGAGCTGCATCTTAGGGGAGAACTGAAGCCTAGTTGGGCTGGGGACCACCAGGAGGAGGCTCAAAGGCTGAGGAATAAGGCTGTGGAACTTGAGATCCTGACAAGAGAATGCTGGGATTGATCATTTGGGGGAGAAAGGGCCCAGGGTGGAGGGAAGCTTCTGTCTGGTTGGCCATCAGCAAGCAGAGCTGGTACATGTTGTGATTTAGGAGACGGATGCCAGGGATCAGCTGCTCTTGCTGGTACTGGAGGGCTTTGGCAATGTACATGTTGACCACAGACATCTCCTGCTGGGTTCGGGACAGGTTTCTCACTGCAGGAGAAGGAATACATCCATCATCAGTGTCTTAGACAGAGGGGGTCTCCAAAAAGAAAAGAAAACCACCACTGCCATTGCTTACTTACATTCCTCCAGCATGGCCTCCCCAATCTGCTGGTATCTGGGATCACAGAGGACCTCAGGCTTCTCTTGCTGAAGTGCTAAGACAAAACACAGACATCGGATAATAGGCATGAAGTGAGAGAAGAGTTCCTGCTGCACTATCCAACTACCTTTCTCCCTATCAAACCCTGACTAAGGACCTAGTTCTCCCATCTCTGGTGTGACCACCCTTGGCCAGGGTGAAGGAAGAGAGAGCATCCTGGATCTAGGACATAGTGAATAAAAAGAAACAAACCAGAGCACCCTCCTTTTCAGATTTCTCTTCCATCTCATGGACTGGGAGCCATCTTTTTACCTGAAGTACGCATGAACTTAGCCTCTCAACTGAAGCTGTGATCGCACCAATTTGTAAGTACCCTCTAAGATGACAGAGATCACAACCAGGTATGCCCACTCCTTCCTGGGTGATTCTTATCCAAGTCCTCTTGTGAGCTAGCCACAACATGCTGGAGGCCTCCTTTGTTGCCCCTGATTCTGTGAGGATTCCACTGGAGCATTTGGTCTTCCTCCTGTCATCCTTCCATCTCACTGTATCATCAGCCCACCATCCTTTTCCCATCATCTATTTCTCTGATGACATTCTTTTTTTAAAAATTAAAAAAACTAAAAACTATTAGTTTACAGCATTCAGTTCCACAAGTTTTTGAGTTCCAAATTTTCTCTGCCCTCCCTCCCCCCATGACTGCATGTAATCCGATGTAGGTTCTACAGATACCTTCCCATTAAACATTAGTCAGGTTGTAAAGAAGAGTTATAACCAATGGAGTAAACAATGAGGAAGAAGAAACAAAACAAAATGAAAAAAAGAGAGAGCAAGTGGTTTGCTTCAGTCTGCATTCAGACTAATTCTTTCTCTGGATGTGGATAGCCTTTTCCAACATGAGTCTTTGCAGTTGTGTTATAACCTTGCATTGCTGAGGGGAGCCCAGTCTATCAAAGTCAGTCATCTGATGACATTCTTAACTTCTCTTCATTGAAGTTTCTCATTTATTAGATGTGGAAGCCTGCTCACTCATGACCATCATATGCCTTTCCATTGACTAGTGGGTGTTTTGTTACCCATGAAACAAACTGTGTGTGTGTGTGTGTGTGTGTGTGTGTGTGTGTGTGTGTGTGTGTAAGAGAGAGAGAGAGAGGGAGAGAGAGAGAGAGAGAGAGAGAGAGAGAGAGAGAGAGAGAGAGAGAGAGAGAGAGAGAGAGAGAGAAGGTGGGTATGGTGGGGAGATTGAGTTTAGAGAATGAATCTTTTCCTGTTGCCAGAACAGGGCACGTGTCCTTGGACAATTAGGCGGTTATTAGTTGGCTGTCCCAGGGCAAAGCACTTCACCTCTCTCCAATCTCAGTTTCCCATTTGTAAAATAGGAATAATAATGTCACCTACTGGACAGGACTGCTGCAAGATCCAATTAGATTAGAAATCACTTTGCAAACCTTAAAGAGATATGTAAGTCTTAGCTATAGAGACTAGGTAGTATAGTAGACAGAATGATAGAAAGGCCCCCAGGCAAGGCGTCTGACCTCTCTCAAACTCAGTATACTCTTCTATAAAATAGAGAAACAACAAGACCTCTTAACACAGTGAGAATTAAATGAGATTATCTATGTAGAGGACTCTGCACACTTTGAAGGGCTACATAAATGCTAGCTGTTTATAATTAGAGCTGGAAGGAACCTGGGTGTATGTTTAGTCTAACCCTATCATTCCACAGATGAAGACACTGTGACCCACAGGGAAACATGACTTTCCCAAGGTTACCCAGGGACTGAATAGTGGAGCCAGGCTCAAGTTAATGGAGGAAAAGATCATAGAATCATATGATTTCCCAAAGAATGTTAGAGCCATACTGGGTCCCACACAGACAGGCCCTGCTGAGGTCGAGTGATCTCATTCCCTGTGGGAATCATTAAATTCAATCACCACGAAGTTACTCTAGGATGCCACCGGGTATTTGTGTATTTAACCAGGCAATAAGTTGGGCAACTGCTGAGGCATATACGGGAAAATGCACACGACTAGGACTCGGGATGCCTGGGCTCCAGGCAAGTCATTTTCTGAGCTTCAGTTTTCTCTGTTAAGTAGAATAATAATTCCAGCCAGAATGACCTCCCTGGCATGGTAGCTAGGAGGAAAGCACTGTTAACCTTAAAGTGTAAAGCTTGTTTACACTTTACTGAGTTACTATGAAGGGGTATGCTGGTAAATGTTTAATAATCAGCTCTGAGGGAGGTGGGAAGCGTAAATTTAATCTGCATTATTAGTATTTTCCACATTAATTTCTTGTCTAGATAATCGACTAAACAATAAAGCCCTGACTTGTGGCATTTGCTGATTCTGTGGTGTAAATATACTCACACACTAAAAATTTAACAAGTAGCTCTCCCAGAGCTGGCACCAGCATATCCCTGGTACTATTATTACAAGTAATTTACCCATTTGGCAAGTAGAAAACCATGTCAAAGGCTGGCTCTCTTGAGAAGCTTAGCAGCTGCTAGATTGTGCAGTGTTAGTCACTGAGACCTGAGACCCTGCCTTAGACACTTACTAGCTGTGTGACTCTGGGCAAGTCACTTAATGTCTTTGTCTCAATCTTCTCATCTGTAAAATGGGAATAATAATAATAATAATAATAATAATAATAGCACTGACCTCAGAAGGTTGTTTTGAGGAACAAATGAGAAAAGCTATGTAAAGTGCTTTGCAAATCTTGAAGTGCTATAAAAAAAGTCAGCTAGTATTATTATTACTTATAATCATTAGACTATGAGCTCCTGGGAAGCAGGGACTGATTTCTGCCTTTTCTTTTCATCTTCAGCATGTAGTAGGCATTTAATAACTACTTGTTGACTAATCAAAATTTGTGGAATCTCCATCACAGAATACCCTTTAGAAAAAAAGAAATCAGCTGTTGACTGAAGGATATAGACATTGACCTGCCCAAAGGCAGAGAGTTGAATCAGGTCATTTCTTACAGTCTATTATGACCCTTCTTCTCCAGAATTTGGTCCTTTCTGGCTCGATGACTCGATAAAGGACCAAATATAAAGCATTGTTCTTTGAAAGACTTTTACTCATATCATGCAATTCCTAATGGGAGCCGGGGAACAAGCACCATTCCCAATTATCTCCCGATGAGGAAATAAGACACAGCCAAGGCCACAATGTGAGTTGAGAATCTAGGCCTTCAGATCAGAGATTGAGAGCCCATGGACATTAACCCTCCCCCACCCCCAACAATTTTCTGTTACTTTAGTCCATAGAACTCACATGAATGATATCAGATGTTTCCAACAAATACTAAAAGCCATGATACAGCTTTATATGTCATATGCTTTCCTAGTAGAGGAAATCTGCTTTCTTAGTACAGAGATGCTATGCTTTTATAGAAAACAGAATTCTTTCAAGAATAAAAAATGGTTGGTTGTTAGCAACTACAATTGTTTTTCAATAACTGGGGATATTTAATTTTGATTTTTTTCTTTTTAGACATTTCACACAGTCGAATTTTGCCTACCCCCTTCCAAAGTATCAAATCAAGACAAGCAAAAAGGATTCTTGAATGAGTACTTCACAACTGGCAACAAGCCACATCCCATTCATTTTACAGACAGGAGAGATTCACTTGCCTTTTATCATATAGGTAGCAGAGCTGAGATTTGAACCTGGGTCCTTTGGACTCCGTTCAAGGCATGCTGCCTCCTGAGCTTATCAACCAGGCCAGTATAATCTTCCTCAGTGTCTTGTCGGGCTATGGTGTTGATCCTGGGTTCCTGCACCAGTTGAATTTAAGCCCTGAGGGACCTCACTAGGCTAGAATGGCTTGGAATATGGTCCCAGTTACAATTTTGTGTATTCCCAGCACTAAGCACAGTGCCAGATTGAGTAGGCGCTCAATAAATGTTTACTGACTGACTAACTAACTGCTGTTTGAGAACTAGCCTAGCTAAGTCTGAGGTGGCTCATCAACAAAAGCTTGGCCACCCAGCAGTGATTTTTAAGGTGAACACAGGCAGGCACATGCCTAGGTGAGGAGATACTCTCACTGATAACTATTAGCTCTTTCAAAGGCTGAAGAATGCATTTGAGCAGCCCCATGTTGCCTTTCAATGGAACAAACCCAAATTGAGATCAGATAATTCAGACCTCAGCAAACAGGAACTAAAAGAGGGCCTTAAGAATGCTGCTGCAGGGGCCGCTAGGTGGTGCAATGAATAGAGTACCAGCCCTGGAGTCAGGAAGACCTGAGTTCAAATTCAGCCTCAGACACTTAATACTTACTAGTCATGTGACCTTGGGCAAGTCACTTAACCCCAACTGCCCTGCCTTCCCCCCTCCAAAAAGCAAAAAACAAGAAAAAGAATGCTGTTGTAGTAGCAGTAACACACCCCTTCCCACCCAAGGACTACGGTACTACATTGACCAAGAATGCCATGTGAGAATTGGATGAAGCAACCAGAATGTTTAGCCTGGAGAAGGGGAGACTTGGGGGATGGTGAGGGGAGGAGCATGAGAGCTGTCTTAAGGTATTAGAAAAGCTGTCATATGGAAAGAGGATTAAATCTGTTCTGCTTGGACCCAGAGGGCAGAGCTAAAAAGAGGCAGATTCCGGCCTGAAGGAAGATCTGACAATCAGGGCTGTCCCAAAGTGCAATGGGCTACCTCTGGGGGCCAGGCAATCCAGCAAACATTTACTTGTTTGTGCTAAGCACTAGAGATTCAAAGGAAGGCCAAATGGCCCCTGCCCTCAGAGAGTTCCCACTTTAATGAAGGTGAAAACATGCAAGTAACTATATATAGGATAAACTGGGGATAATCAACAGAAGGAAGGCACTACCAAGAAGGCGGACCAGGAAAGGCTTCCTACAGAAGATGGGATTTTAGCTGGGACCTGAATATAGTCAGGACACAGAGACTTTTGAGAGCATTTGAGGAATGGGGGACAGCCAAGGAAGATGCCCAGAGTAGGAGATGAAGGGTGCTGTGTTCAAGACCCAGCAAGGAGAGGAGTATCACTAAACCTCAGAGGATATAGGGAAAGAGTATGGTGTGAGAAGACTGGAAGGGAGGTAGTGGGAATAATCGATCATCCACACTTTTAAAGAGAGGCTGCATGACCACTTGGGCATGTTGTAGTGGGGATATTTTTCCAGAGGTAGGTCAGATGTTATTGTCATTGTTCAGTCATTTCAGACTTGTCTGACTCTTTGTGACCCCATTTTGGGGTTTCCTTAGCAAAAATACTGTGGCACAGTTTGCCATTTCCTTCTCTAGCTCATTTGACAGATGAGGAAGTGACTTGCTCAGGGTCACACAGCTAGCAAATTTCTGAGAAGAGATTTGAACTCAGGAAGATGAGACTGGTGCTCTGTGCTCTATGGTGCTACCTAGATGTCCTTAGGGCAGACTAGATAGCTCTATAGTGTCCTTCCAACCCCGAGATTAAATGATTCTTGTGAAAATAAAAACTGCCAGGTCAGCAGCTGATTTGAATGTTCTGACTTCTTATCTGGGCTCTAATGGGGAGTACATGGAGGAGGTCTGCTTGGTTATTAAGTACATGGACGGACTTGTACCTTTCAGCTTCCTCCCTGAGAGCTATTTCTTGTTGAGTTTTACACGTTTTTCTTCCCTGTTTTGACATGTGTCTTTGTGGCAGACTGGTTATAAAGAATAACGAATGAGAATGTTGCTAGCAGCCCAGACAGGCCACAAACTGCATGGTGCAGACGAGATGTTTTGTTGGTGTTCAGGTGTGTGTGATGTGGGAGCCAGGGAACAGATGGGGAGGAGGGGGCTGCTAAAATGTGCCGGAATCAGAGGTGTCAGATGTAATTAGGTGAGCAAGCAGCTGCACTGAAGATGAAACCAGAAGCTTGGGGGGGGGATAGCTGAGTGAGCATGGGTGCGGTAGATATGGGATTCACATCTGCTGCAGCTGGGAGGTTTGGGTCTCCACCTCCAGCCTTTGCTACTGTCCCGTTGGTCTGTTGGCTTTGGGCAAAGGAGGACCAAGGGCAGGAGGTAGGAAGAGCATCAGGGCAGCCAGCAGGAGAAGATTAATTATGCACCTTCCCCTACGATCTCATCCCTCTCAGCTGCTCCTCCACCATTAGACACTGCCAGACACTGCTCTGATGACTGACGACTTCTGGGATGACCCCAAATGGGGAGGGAGAGCCTGGAAGGAGCTTTGGGATTCCATTCTCAGAATGTGTTTCCCCTCCTAGCTTCCTCTGAATTCAACCCACGCTATTCTCTGCTTCCTCCTTAGAGGACATGGACCCCTGTACCACTGAAGCACTGGGGAGGGTGGGAGGAGGGAGGTAGTGGCATTATTACTACTTAGTAGTTCAATAGTTGCAGAAAGAATTCAGTAATCACAGGCATACAGGATTCCTAGCTTGAAGGGACTGGTTTTCCAGTCTCATCCCTTCATTTTACAGATGAGGAGTTGGAAGTTTGGAGAGGTGACTTGCCCTGCCCACAGCTGTAGCTAAGAAGTGACAGAGCTGGGGTCCTTTGGGGTTACTATTCTCCACCACCACCAAGAAAATGCAGCAAGCTGATGTTGTTTTTCCAGTTCTAGAGTTGAGGCCCAGGGAAGTTAAGTAATTGCATCCACTTTGCACAGCAAAGCAAAGAATGGAAATCACAGCATAGGCAGATGGCAACAGGCCAACAGACTTAGGAATGTAAGGAAGTAAGGGGGTCACTGAGTAGAATCTGCCCATTTTGCAGGTGAATATACTAAGGCACAGGAGGGTGGAATCACTTGGCCAGAGTCACCCAGGGAGCCCACAGAACATGCTGACAAGTAGATCAGCTGCCTTGACTCAAGGCCACATTTTGATCAAAGAGCCCAACGTTTTTCATCACAAAATGTCACAAGGCTGGGTTTTGTTTCCCATTACTTCGCAAGACTGGTGCACGCAGAATGAAATCTGTTGACAGCAGCTGCTTGTGATGCTCAGAAACTGGTAATTATCTGTGTGATAGAGGCTATGTTCACTCTCCCTGAGCCTAAGTGTGACCAGCAGCGCGTCAATCAAACCATGTGAGGTGCTGACAGTCAGTGTTTACCCAGGAGCAGATGTGCCCTGACAAAGGAGCGAGAGAGGAGGGCTGGGGGTCTGAGTGGTTTGTGAGGGAGGAGACAACGTGCCTTCATCTGGTAAGGGGAATCTGGTCAGAGGAGCACGGATATGTTTAGAATCATCCTTGGATTAAAAAAAAAAAAGGAAAAAGACTTATCTTGCAGAAGCTTGAATTGATTTTGAATTGATGGCACAATAGTCCAAAGAAGAATAACTAATAATTAAAGGGATGGAAAATAGCTTCCTAAGAGGGAAGTAAAGTTCAGGGACAATGGCTAATCTGAAAAAAACTTATAGGAAGTTCAACTTGTAAAGAGTGCTGGAATCACTTCTACAGACCCACCAACTTCCTCAAACCTCTCCCATATTTCCAACTTCCTTTTTTTTTTAACCACACTCAAAGGACACATCACAGACGCTATTTTTTTTTAAATGGCACATTATTTCAATATACTTAAGAACCTGACATAATGCATTGGCTCCATAATAACATATGGCCATTAATTACAAAATGTGCCCATCCCATTATTTCCCCATCCCTCTGCTTACCTGTTTCCTCTAGTGTCTGTCTTCCTAAAGCTGCTTGATTTACTGCACATCCATCCGCTCCTTTGGTCAATTATTTTGAAAAATATCATACTTATGAGTTAGAAAGCAGAAAATAAGACAGTATGTTTTAAATGAGACTTTCAACTACCGCCTTGACAAGTCAACACTCATCCTCAGCGTAGGTGTGGTCACAAAGCTCTTTTATGTCTATTCTCAGATGCTCACCATGGTCCACTTGGTCATTTGACTCCTGGGAGAGAAAAAGTCATTCCTGGTAGGTACAATCTCCTCTAGGATTCTGGGAGATGGAGTTGTTAGCAAGATTGTAGCATTGTGTAGTGAGAATGCCCTGGTTGGTGGTCAGGAGACATGGGTTCTGGGCCTGACTCTGACATTAACTAATTGTATGACCTTAGAAGACATTGGGTTTCTTGATTAAAGTTAGTGCCTTGGGAAGGAAATCAATCAGCTTCAGGCACATGCCAAAAAGCAGAGTGGGAAATTCAGAAATAGTCACAGAATTTCAGAGCTGGAAGGGACTTCCTAAGTTTTCTATGTCCAACTTAAGCCTGAGCAGGGACCCCTTCTTGACAAGGGGTCTTCCAGCCTCCCCTTGGATGCCTCCAACAAAGGGGAAACCACTCCTTCCTGAGGCAACCCACCGTACTTTGTCAGCTCTGCTCAAAAGGTTAATCCATCTTTTGGGAACCTCCACCCTTTGCTTCTGGTTCTGCCCTGCAGAGACAAGTGGAACTCTTGACCATGATGTTGTCTGAGACAATAAGCCTTTGGAAAATCATCAGTTCCCCCCAAGTGAAGGTCTTCAGGCAAAGCTGAGTGACCACTGCTAAGGTCCCTTTTGTCTCTGAGATTCTGTGATTCTACCTCTGCTCTGATGCTCACAAAGCTCAAAACAGAGATAATCAGTGCTAAATGTGCTTTGGGGTGGGGAGAACCTTATTGTCCAATGCAGGCTCTTTCCTCAAGTTGCTGATGGGGAAGGTGAAGCCCAAAGTAGTCTAGAATACTCCATGTCAGGTCACATGGGGCCTACAATACCCTCAAGTTCAATGCTAACCAGGTGTAGTTCCTATCTGGCTTTCATGTGTTACCCTACTAATAAAAAAAATGAAATATATAAACATGTGGTTTTCTAAGTTAATACGCAACCCCTAGGGATCCTTTTGTATACTTTGGTTTTCTTCATTTCTATCTGAGTTTGATACCACTATTCTAAAGCAACCCTTCATCATCTAAGACAGCAGTTCTCAACCTGTGGGTTGTGACCCCTTTGGGGGTCAAACGACCCTTTCACAGGGGTCTCCTAAGACCATCGGAAAACACATATTTCTGATGGTCTTAGGAACTGAGACACCGCTGCTCTGTCTCCAGGCAGGTCCGCCCACATGCAGATACGCCCATATACAAGTATTAAAGGGTCGCAGCATTAGGAAGGTTGAGAACCACTGATCTAAGAGAACCCAGAACTGGCAAGCCAGGTGGTACTGCTGGATCTGGTGTCAGGAAGATCTGAGTTCAAATCCTGCCTCAGACATGTAGCTCTGTGACCCTGGGCAAGTCAACTTAACCTCTATTTGTCTCAGTTTCCTCAATATGAAATGGGGATAATAATAGCACCTACCTCACAGGATTATTGTTAGGATTAAATGATATATGATATATACATATATATGTGTTAGTATATATGTGTGTGTATGTATGTGTGTGTATGTATGTGTATATATGTGTGTATATACATACATATGTATGTATATATGCATAGATATGTGCACATATATGTAGATGTATATATTTGCAAAACCACATAAGTGTATATATACATACATACAATTACTTTGCCAGCCTTAAAGCACTATATAAATGCTGTTATTATTATTAGTTGGGCTATGTCCCTTGGGTATCTACCAAACTCCCAGAGTATAAGAGAAACTCATTCACAAGTGAGAAGACCCAGCATGGCATGGGCTGTGCTCGGCCAATGATCTTAGACAGCCACGGTGCCGTGCCCCAGTGTGATTTCAAGTCCCTCTTGGATTCTGGACTTACCATTACTTGTTTCATTGTCTTTGGACTGATGCTCCCGGATGGAAGTCTCTGCCTGTGGAGGCTGTGACTGCGTTCCAGGTAACACTTCTTGGGTTTGGAGGAAAGAATAGATTATTTCAATCATCTTTCACCAATTATCTCTGGTGAGTAAAAGGCAATAGGAAACCTCTATGTGCAAAAAAAAGCCTACTTTATTTATAAAAAAGAAAGTGAAGAAGGCAGTTTTCCCATTTGGACTCAAAGCCTCTCTCTCCAGTTTCTTTCAGGGAATAAAGAATGAGGCTTTTTTATGAAAAACTCTAGCCATATGTACATAGACAAGTTGATGTGGACAATTAAGGCAATTAACTGAATTACTCAGGCAAAAAAAAACTACTAAAGAGCAAAAAGTAAGAATTTTTGTTTCAGTTCCTTTTGTGAAATCAATTCAACAAATGCATTAAACGCTTAGTATGTGCCAGGCACTGTGTTAGGCACTAGGAATACAATGACAAAAATGAAACAATCACAGCCCTCCAGGAATTTACATTCTACTGGGGAGGAAAAATGAGTGGATAAACATACAAGGAAGAGAGAGCACTGTCTGGACAGTTAATGGCTTCAATTTTCCACTTCATCTCTGTAGACACTGCTCTAGTCAGAAAAATTCTCAGCCACCAAAGTCTACTAAATAACTTTCCCATGGGGCTGTGATGCACTCCTGCCCTTATCACAGCCTCTAACCCCAAGTCTAAGTTTATTGGTCAGACCTCCCTGAACTTCTGTGTCTTGGGTGAGGGAGTGGGTGGCTAAGAGGGCTGACTCAGTTCAGACAGAGACTCCTGTTGAGAACATTACCTGGCTTGTCGGGGCCAGGATCATAAGTATGCTTCTCAGGGAGCGAAGCAGGCATTTCTGAAAGCGAGAAAGGGAGGTGATAGCATCATTTAGGCAGTGTCCCTATGTGTTGAGCCAGGGTGTTAAGGTGTTAAGCCTCTAGAACCTGTGCAAACAGGACTTAGACAAACCTTACAGCAGCATATTATGTAGAACCCAGAGCTTGGATTTGTCTGTTTGGCTAAACACATACAGATAGAGACAGTGAAATTTTAAATGAGAATAGGATCAAAGAGCATCATTCCTATTCCTCTAGTTAGAGTAAAACATACACTCCTTTGTTCTGGTTTTAAAGCCTCACATGACCTGGTCCCAACCTCTCTGCAGATTTGTTGAATGGTATCCTCATCTCCCCCCTCCCCCCATGCTATGATCCAATCAAACCGGTCTTCTCTAGGTTCCTCACTCAACACATTTCATTTTCCATCTCCAAACCTTTGTGACGGCTTTCTCTCATGCTCAGAACACACTCCCACCTTGTATCTACCACAGACACCCTCTAGGCAGCACAGACACCACTCACTTTATGCACGAGACCTTTACTAAAGGCCTCCTAACTGCTGGTGTCTTCCCTTCCAAACTACTTTGTACAGATTTATATTAACTTAATATTTCATATATATTTAACATATTCATATTAACTTGATAATATATATATCCCCCATTAGCCAGTGAATTTATATATGTCTCCCCTACAAGACCATGAGCTTACACAGTCTCCCCTCTTAGACTGTGAGCTCCTTGACAACAAGGACTGGTTTTTTTTTGTATCCCTAGTCCCTTCTATGGTGCTTGGTATATTAGTAGGTGCTTAATAAGTAGTTGCTGATTGATTTCTGGTAATTCTCTGGCCTCAATCCAACCCTCTTAAAATTAATTATAAACTTTAAATAAAGATGTGTGTTTCTTCCAAAGCCTAGTTGGATTAAATTAAATTAAATGAGCAGTCATTAAGCACCCCACTATGTGCCAGGCCCTGGGGATACAAAAATGAAGCAATAACATTCCCTGTCCTTAAGGAGCTTGCTAGTCCCCTGTTTCTTACCCTCTTTCCTGTTCTGCTTCTGGAGTTCCAGGGCTATCTTTATCTTTGCTCTGGTAGGTCGCTTTGGCCCTGTTGGAGAACAGAGGGAAACAGTCTATGTTGTCCAGAACAGCTAATACGGAACAACAGACAAGAAGGGAAAATGAATGGCATCTGCTTTGTGCAGAGTAGGTGCTTCCCCAGGGCTTGCTAAGTTGTCAGAGATGGTCTTGAAGAAGGCCCAGGGTCTGGAGCTGTACAACTGCCACCATGAAGGACTTAACTCCATGGGTGTGAACTGATCCCTCAGCCAGGGCTGATACACCATCTCCTGCTTCCTAGGGGTGTCTGCTGTGAGACAGAGAGACTGATGCAAGCTCCCTGAAAGCTGGGATTGAATGTGTATCCCCAGCATCTAGCACAGCGCCTGATGCTTGGCAGGCACTTAATGAATACTGTCAGTCTGACTGAACATGCACTTATTAAACGCCTGCTTTTTGTCAGACCATGTGCATGGAACTGGGGATCCAGATAATGAAACAGAATCCTGTTATCGATGTGAAATGGGGATAATAACGGCACCCACATCACCAGGTTGTTGTGAGGATCCAAGGAGATAGTAAAGAATGGCTGGCACATAGTAGATGCTTAAGAAACACTTCTTTCTTTCTTCTTTCCTTTCTATTTCTTCAAGGCATCTAGATGGCACAGTGGCTAGAGCACCAGGCCTTGAGTCAGGAGGACCTGAGTTCAAATGCACTGGCTCTGTGACCTTGGGCAAGTCAGTTGATCTCTGTCTGCCTCAGTTTCCTCATCTGTAAAATGGGGGAGGGGAGGATAATAACATCACTTACCTCCTTTGGTGATAAGGATCAAATGAGATGATAATCATAGAGCACTTAGGCCAGTGCCCGGCACACAGTAAGTGCCATGTAAATGTGGTGCAGCTGTTTGCATTTGACTCTTTAGGACCCCATGTGAGGTTTTCTTAGCAAGATTCTGGACTGATTTGCTATTTCCTTTTCCAGCTCATTTGACAGATAAGAAAACTGTGCCCAACAGAGTTTAGTGACTTGCCCAGGGTCACACAGCTGGTAAGCGACTGAGGCCACATTTGAACTCAGGAAGATGAGCCTTCCTGAGTCCAGGCCCAGCAGTCTTTCAGCTGTGTATGTAAATCATCATCATGATTATTACTAATTTTTTTTTTTTTGCTTTTTGGAGGGTACTTGGGGTTAAGTGACTTGTCCAAAGTCACACGGTTGGTAAGTGTGTCAAGTGTCTGAGGTCAAATTTGAACTCAGGTCCTCCTGACCTCAGGGCCTGTGCTCTATTCACTGCGCCATCTAGCCTACTACTTTCTTTTAGGAGAAGCCAGGTGATGCAGTGGATAGAGTGCTGGGGTTAGCATCAAGAAGACCTGAGACCTGTGTAAGTCACTTAAAAAAATTCTCTGTTTGCCTCAGCTTATCTCTAAAATGGGAATAATAACAGCACCTCCCTCCCAGGGTTGTAGTGAGGACCAAATGAGATCATCGTGAAGGTGCTTACAGAGCACCTGGCACATAGGAAACGCCGTCTAAATGCCAGGCATTCTTATCATCAAGAAACCTACATTATATCAATGATCCTAAAGCTCTCTGAAAAGTACGACAGATGGCAAAGAGGACATACAGAATCCACTGCAGATGAGTTCATCCTCCTGGCAAGCTTCCTGACTTACGTTTTGGGGGCCCTGCCTTTGCCGCCACAGTCCAGAGGGTGCTCATCTTCTCATAGAAGTGTGGCAGAGGGTCTGAGTGGACTCCTGTGGTCAGGTAACGAGCCTCTTCAAAGCGGAACTGGGTCTTGAGGTGCTTCCACTTGGTGCGGCACTGCTCGGCTGTGTAGCCCACCTGGCTTTCCGCCAGAGTCTCGGTGACCTCTCTCCAGAGCTTGCTCTTCCTCTGACTGGTTCCCGAAATGATCTGGTGGGCTTTGCCCGTCTTGAAGATGGCTTCCAGCAGCAGACTGATCTCATGTCGGCCCCAGCTTGCTCTCCAAGAGCTTTTGCGAGATTTCTTTAAAACTTTTTGGGTCTTTCTGAGGAAACACAAATGGGACCTTTGCAACAGGGGTTCCCAGCCTCAGGAGGCACAAGAAATTTGGCAAGAAGGTACAAAGAATATTCGATTCTTTCTTTTTCTCTTTTCTAACATTCATTTTCAAAAATATTGAGTTTCAGATTCTTTCCCTCCCTCCAGACTCACTCCTACTCAGTGAGAACGCAAGTAATACGGTATCAATTATACCTGTGAAGTCATGCAAAACACATACTGGGGATACTTAAAAATAACCATGTCATCCTATCAGAGTTAATGAAATGGTTCTGTTTCTTATTGGACACATTCAGGTAATAAATTCAGAATTTATTTCCTTATTTCCACACAGTGCCTTGGCACACAGTCAGTGCTTAATAAATGCTGGGGGAAGTGAAAAGTCCACAACAGAGAGCAAAAGGAAACTCACAAGGACGCAAAGAAAAGATGGGCAGCTCTGAGCACAGAGTGTGGTGCCCACTACGGAGGCCTCCGTGGAGTGGAGACTCATTGCTGCACATACTGAATCCTCTCTCATGTTCTGCTGTGCACACAGTAATGCTTTTTTCCTTATTGTGTATTTATGTTGATAATGTTTCTTTTTCTTTTCTTGTGTATTTGTTTTACTAGTTAAGTTTAAAGTAAATGAATAAAATTTTAAAAAATGCTTGGAGACTTGGCTTCTCTAAAGCGAAGAGCACAGGAGAATTCAGGGATGTAAAAGGCTGGGAACCCTTGCTTTACAAAGTTTAAGGTCCTCTGTTGTACAAAAGCTTTGCGGCTGGGGAGCGAGGATGTCGACACACTTAGGTTGATAGCTGGAAAGGACCTCTTAGGGTCTACCCACCTCATTCATAGATAAGGGCACTGAGACTCTGAGGCCTCACTTTCACACGAAGTGACCTGCCCAACTTCAGACAAGCGCTAAGTGGGGTTAGAGGAGGAGAACCAGCATTTATCAATCACCCACCGTGTCCCAGGTGCCGTGCTGAGCCCTTTCCAGTTATTTCATTTGATCCTCACAATAACCCTGGGAAGGAGGCACTCACCATTATCCTCATTTAACAGCTGCAGAAACTGAGGCAGAGAGCGGTTTAAGTGGCTTTCTTTGAGCCTTTTGCCTCTTTATACTCCCAGTGCTCAGCACAGTGCCTGGAACTTAGTAGGCTCTTCACAAATGTTTACTGGCTGACTCACCCAGGGTAACAAGCTAGGAAGTATCTGAGACTGAATCAGAACTTGGGTCCTCCTGACTCCCAGCCCGCTACGGCACCACCTAGCTTTGAGAGAGTCAAGAGTGGGGGACAACACAGGTTATGAGCTTGGATGAGGGGACAATGGTACTGCCAATGACAAGTGACAGGGAAATTCAGGAGAGGAGAGAGCTTGGGGTGGGAGGGAGAAGAGAGTTGTCACTTAATCACTGTCTGCTGAGTTGAAATTAAATTGAATTGAACTAGAGTTACTATTATTAGCATCCAGTGCAGAAATATTTGACTGGAATAGAGAATTGTGTTATCAGTGAAAATAAGGTTTGGGGATTTTCTTAGGATTTCACCAAAAATACCTATTACCAGAGAAAACCCAGGAGTTCTCCCTTCCTGTTTGTATAGACCAGAACACTCTCCACCAAACCAAATCACTTGTGGAGGGGAAGGTAAAGAGAAACTGAAGCTTCTTTTGCAAAAAATAAAAGCCATAAAAATAGAAGTCTTCATATTATTAGTACAAACTGGTGGAACCCACAGAAAAGCGGTCTACATTTACGTGGCAGCTTCGTGCTAATACATCCATCTGAGGGAAAGAGGCAGTTGGAGTCTGCATTTATTGGTACCACAGAGCCCGTCTGTGTACATGAGGCAAACGGAAAGAAATTCAAAGGTAAAGTTGTTTTCTGCTTGTAACACCCAATATTCATTTCAAGACATGTGAAAAGGATTCAGCAAACAGATAAATTAAGGGGGAACAATACTGAGTTAGGATGTGAGCTTCACAAAATAGCAGCTTAAGAAATTACAGAGAATCCAATCTAGCTCCCCACCCCAAATGCCAGATCAGGAAACTCAGGCTGGTGAAGTGAGGTGGAGTCCCAAGTCCTGGGTTCAAGTGTTAGCTGTGACACTTACTAAGTGGTCCAGTGGACAGAGGGCCAGGCCTGGAGTCAGGAGTACCTGAGCTCAAATTTGGCCTCTGACACTTACTGTGTCTCCCCATTTGGAATTTTCTTGGCAAAGATACTGGAATGGTTTGCCATTTCCTTCTCCAGCTCACTTTACAGATGAGGAAACTGAGACAAACAGGGCTAAATGACTTGCCCAGGATCACACAGCTAGTAAGTGAGTGTCTGAGGCCAGATCTGAACTCAGTGAGATGAGTCTTCCTGACTCCAGGCTCACCACTCTATAAACTCTGAAATAAGGGAGTTGACTAAATGAATGTAAAGTTCCTTCCAGTTCCAAATTCACAACCTCGAGACAAATGAGCTCTTGAGTCAGAGGTTCTGATTCAAATATAGTAAATAGGAATATTCACTGTCTAACTTTACAGACCATGTCACCTCTTTCCATCTTCCTCATCCAGGAGGGAGAGGCCCTAGATCAGTGGCTCTTAATCATGTTAGTGTCTCAGACCATCCTGGTGATCTGTGGGTCCCTTCTCAGAATATTCGTCACCTCTGCTGATAAAGGAAGGAAATGCTTAACTCAACTGGAAGTTAATCGAAGTAAAGATGTCTTTTTTTTTTCCATCCAAGTTCACAGACTCCCTGAAATTTGTCCATGGTCCCCTAGTTTAAGAACTCCAATCCTATATAATAATCTTTAAGGTCTCTTGTGTGATTTATCTGTTTTTCCTAAGGTCACATAGCTAATCAGTGACCTACATAGCACCAGAACCTGACCTGTAAGTTGAACGTACTATGATTATAGTCACTTATGAATCCTTTCAGTGGCAAGCTCCCCTAGTCTATTTTGAATATAATTTGATTTGTAAAAATCTATTTTAGTCCAGTTTTTTAAGGATAAAACCCACTGATTACAGACTTCTTTTTTCTTTTTTTAAAGGCTGAAGTTTTAAGGCCTTCTAATTAGGTGATGGATTGTATGGGAGTAACTCCCGCCAAGAGAATTGCAGTTTCTTGCTGTCTAAAGTAGTGTTGATGATAATGACTGGGTGCGAAATTAATGGTGTGTGTTGTAAAGGCAATATACAAGTGTTAGGCTCCATAGGGATGGAATTCGAGGGAATGTGCCTGGGAAGCTCTGTGGGGCCGGCTGAGTTTTTGAGTCAGAGTGGAAGAGAGGTTATGTATTGAGCAGGAAAGAATGTCATGGAGGCCAGCTAGAAAGAAGAACTCACAGGGAAACTGCAGGGATGCCAGGGAAGGGGTTTGACTCCAAATTCCTAAATAAAACAAGGCCCTCTTAGGAGTTGGAAAAAGGGCAGTGGGGTTCAATAAAAATGCTGGATGTGGACTCAGGGCCTGGATAGGAAACCCAGCTCTGTCTGGCCCCTCTAGATAATCTATGGTCCAATTCATTTGTTCGTTCGTTCATTCATTCATCCATCCATCCATCTATTCGTTCATTCATTCACCGTGTTAGGTTCTCACAGATACAAATACAAGAAACTGTCCCCACCTTCAAAAAACTTACATTCTCTTACATAAAAAGGAAAAACTAATATAAAATACACTCAATTCTCAATATTCACGGGGGCATTGTTTTTAGGAAAGGGAGCAAAAATCACATCAATGTTGATACATCAAACCTATGGGAAATAGGTCTTTAGGTTCCCTTGACCACCAAAAATAGTAATCTTTCTCTAGAGGCTGATGAAAAATACAATTTTCTGCACACAACTCTATATTTATAACAAAATATTAATTCTGATGTTATTCATTTTTCCTGACACAGGAAATAAACTGATAAAATGCAGTACACAAAATGGAACTGGTAATATGGAGAACATTTTTTCTTGCTTACAATTCCTTAAAACTCTGTAACCTTTTGTGAATCTCTCACAACATTCACTTTTCATAACTCATGAAATCTATAGTACCATAAATGCTTTCTCCTTTTTTTAGATATAAGGAATCATTGATTCCTCAAAATCAAACTCAAGGACAAGAATGGCTGCAGACATCTCAGCACAAAGTTTCTCACTAAGTCACATCACAGATTTTACAAGCCCCTGGGTATAAAGGACTTGCGGGCATAATTGCAGCACAAAACTCGAGTTTTAAAGGCAAAGGATGAAAATATGCCATGAATGCACAGAGCGCTCTTTACAGTGGGAGGGTGAACAAGGCCAGTGGAGCACCTAGGATACCAGTCACTCCACAAATTTGTGCACATAGCGCCTCTCAATTCGAAAGTGAAAACGAGGTTACTTATAAAATCACCCAAATGCCTGCAGTCCCAAAAGTTAAAATTGCAAATGTGGAGGATTCACTGCACATACAAAATATATACTATGGTGATTTATAAAAATATTGAAAAAAGGCACTCAGGAGTGGCATTTTATTAAGTGCCTATAAATAGTTTAAAAAAAAGGGGGGGGGCAGCTAGGTGGGGCAGTGGATAGAGAGTGTTTGGCCTGGAGTTAGGAAGACCAGACACTTACTAGCTGGGTGACCCTGAGCAAGCCACTTAACCCAGTTTGCCTCAGTTTCCTCATCTGGAAAATGAGTTGGAGAAGAAAACAGCAAACCACTCTAGTACCTTTGCCAAGAAAACCCCAAATGGGGTCACAAAGAGTCAGACATGATTGAAGCAACAGCATAAAGATAAAAGGATCATAGCGTTAAGAGAAAGAAGGAGGCTTAGAGGCCATCTAGTCCATCCCCCTCATTTCACAGATGAGGAAACTGAGGCATCCAGGAGGAGCTTAGTGCAGTTAGTTCTGGATAAGTCTCTTAATTCAATAAACTTGAATTCAACAAAATTTATTATTTGCCAAACACACACACATACACACACATATATGCAAGGAAATTAATTATGTAAGTCTGTCAGTTTCCTTAATTTTAAAACGACTGATAACTAGCAGAAAATGGGCAGAAGTACTCAGATCCTTAAGAAGAAAGATGTTAACACAAATTCCTTAGAGTAGGTGACTAGCAGGTTTGGTGTCTGGAACTACAGTATAATGGAAAGAGAACTGAGCCTGGAGTCCTGGCTCCCCCAAGACACTGGGTAACCTCCGATCCTCAGTGATGGGCATAGTACTTCTACCACACAGGCTTGTACTGAGGGATCAAATGAGATAGTGCATTTAAAGTACTTTTAACATTTGGGGAACAGAAGTTATTCTCTGGTTAGCAGGCTGAGAGATGGGTTTATACCTGTTAATCCTTAAGAATAATAACTAACTAGTGTTAGTTATTATTAATGTTAACTAACAATGAGCTAATATGTAATAACAACAACTAGGATTTATAAAGCACCCATGAGCCACTATGCTAAGTGCTTTATAGTCACTAAGTGGATAAAGTACTGGGCCTGGAGTTAGGAAGACCTAGGTTCAAGTCCAAATTCTGACACGTCTGAGCTGTGTGACCTTGGACAAGTCATTAACCTTTGGTTTCTTCACATGTAAAACAGGGATAATTATAACACTTACCTCCCAGGGTTGTTGTGAAGATCAAGTGAGATAATAATTGTAAAGCACTTAGTACAGTGTCTGACACACAGTAGGTGCGATATAAACGCTTATTTCCTTCTCTCCCTCTTCATTCATGTGGTTCGGTAGAAAGAATGCTGGCCCTGGGTTCAAATCCTACTTTGGACCCTGACTACCTGTGTGGCCTTGGGCAGTAATCTGAGTTCCCTGAGCCTCAGTTTTGTCATCTGTAAAATGAGGAGGTTAGAGAAGGGAAGGAACCGAGGTCCCTCCCAGCTCTATAATCTATGACTTTATTTAGGCGTGGTATGGATGGGCTGCATTCTGTTTCACGAGAGGGAACTGTGGAATAAATGAGATTTTGGACCTGTTTAAGCCTGTGGGGATCTCTGAGTGATGGGCTGCCTGAGGGGAGTCCCACCATGGTTTCAGATTAGTGGGAACAGGACAAGACTGCAGAAAGGCAAGAGCAAGCCTTGGGACTCTTCACCCCAGAGGTGGGGTGAGGAGAAATTAGACACCCCCCCAATCTTCCTAGCTGGGAAATGCTCCCCCATATGCCATTAAATATTCCATGTGGTTAGGTGACTTGGCCTCAGATCTAGAGTAAGACACTGACTTAACAGATTTTGAAATTTAGGAAGCATCTATGATTACCAAAAAAAAAAAAATCAGGCTGGGTTAAAGGCAGAGTGGAAGGAGGGCTATTCATTGGACGGAGGGGGCGGGGGAATCACTAGAAGCCAGTCTAGTAAGGAACTATGGTATAAGCTGAGACAAACAGCCCCCCATCACTGAACATGATTTCCAAGGACCAAGGCTCTGTCACTTACTTAGCTGGGTGAACTTGGTTAAATTACTTAACCTTTATTTCCACATCTGTAAAATGGGGCTAACAATATTTACAACCATCTGCCTTACAGAGTTGTCAGGACCTTGTTATCTATTGTGATTACTGAGCAAAGGAGAAATGAACCTTTTACCGGGAGAAAAGGGCACAGCAACTGATGAAATCCAGGGAAGTTGTAAGCAAATTAAAAGCTGGGGCATCTGAATTTAAATAGAACCATGGGGTTGGGCCTGTCAGCTCGTAATAGGAAAAGCCATCCCTTGTATCATCTCCATTGTAAGTGTCAATTCTGGTTAATCTGGTTTGCTTGGTATGGGAATGGGCAGCCTTGTGAAGTACAGCAAAGTTTTTTTACAACCACAAAAGAGAAAAATCTGTAGATAATAATAAAAGTTCACATCTTTATGGTGCTTTAAGGTCAGCAAAAGGTGCTTTTCATCTAACATCTCACTTGAGTCTCACAACCACCCCCTGGGGTAGGTGCTGTTATTATTCCAATTTTTTATCAAAGGAAACTGAGGCTCAGGGGCATTAAGTGACTGGCCCAGGGTCACACAGCTAGTGAAGTGCTTGAGGTAGAATTAAAACCCAGGTCATTCCTGACTTTTCCTGTTAATTCACAGAGTTCATTTTAGCCTTTGGTTTCCAGAGAATCAAAAACATTCCTAGAGATAAAAGGGACCTTTGAGATCATTCCAAGGTCAAATTACTTGTTCCATCATCTCTGTCTTTCACTCTCGCTTTTGCAGAGGTTCCCAAAGTGGGCAATAGCCCCCTGGGGGGGAGTGCTGGAAGGATGGGGGGGCAGTAGTAGCGTCTGGTGCAGTGGAGGGGGGGGTGTGAATAAAAATAAGGAGCCACTGGAAGCATAATGAAAGAATATTAGAGAAATGTGAAAAATCAATCATACATGTTTCATCTGTTGTGTAACAGAGTTAAAGTCTGAGTGATTACATTATTTTCCAAACAAACACACAAAACTGAAGTTACAATCTATCAGTGCTCAAGTCCACCGTCAGGTCCTAACAAGCAAGTGTTGGTAGGCCAATATACGGAGTATAGTCAGGAAGTCCAGCATGCATACCACGTGCATCTAATGCCTCCATGCCATACTGTTACATGAAGCAATACGGTGTCATCAAAATTTAAATACAGGGGGAAAAGATCACACATTTAATTTACAATAAATTATTAAATTTAAGATGCAGTATTTAAAATATTTTATATTTTTTGAAATTATTCAGACTTTTAAAAAACGTTAAAAGGTTAAAGAAAGTATATTTCTAGGGGGCGCTGAGTAATCTTTTTTTTTTTAAAGAGAGAGAAGTCAAATATATTTGGGGACCTCTCCTGACCTTGCTACTTACTACGTGTGCCATTGTGCAAGACCCTCAAGCCCTCTGGGCCTCAGTTTCCTCTTCTAGTCCCGTGAAGTGGGAGATGTCCCCCAAGGTCCTTTCTAGCTCTTGGTCCCACAACCAGATACCCGATGCCCCATTCAGCTAGCTGATGCCAACTCGCTGTGTGACCTCAGTAAACCATGGGCCTTCTCTGGGCTCCTCTGCATTCTCTCATGCAACCCAGGCTCTCAGCTCTCTGAGGTCCCTTCCCCAGGCTAAATCTTGGGGCCCTATGAGGACCTAGGTGTGCTGGGCAACCAGGCAGGTGGCCCGCAGGGCTGATCACGCCTCCCTCAGCCCAGGTGGAGTCTGGGGGGAGGGGAAAGACAGAAGATGCTGGGATTTAAAAAGCCTTTGCAAAGCCAGTGGCTCCCCTGCCTGGGTCAACTCTCGCCCCCCACCCTTCCCGGGACCCGGGACTCACGGGTCTCCCGGAGGGCTGCTCCCCTCCATGCCTCCCCTCCCGGTGTCTTCCTGAGAATGAGCAGCCCTCCTCCAAACTCACGCCTCCCGAGCCTCGTGCTGGCTCCTGGCCTTGACCACTAGGGGAAGGTGGCGCGGCCCACGAAGCGCCCCTGATTGGCTGCTTTGCAGTAGTCCCGCCCCCTGGCCTTCCGCAGCGTCAGCTCTTTAACGATTCCAGCACGTGTGAGGCCAGGACCACAGCCTGGAAGGGGCCTCAGAGGCAGTCTGGGACGCCCCCTCTTTTTGACAGAGAAGGAGCTGAGATAAAAATAAAGAAGTTACCAGATAAAAAAAGTAAAGGTAACATTTGGAGGGCCCTTCAGGGTCTACAAAGTGCTTTAGGCAGATTAATTACAACACTGCTGGGACGGGGCCAGTGTTTATACCCATTTATACCCATTTGCAGCTGAGGCAAACAGAAGTGGAAGGATTTCCCAGGGTCACACAGCCAGGAAGTATATCTGAGTCTGCATTTGAACTCAGGTCCTCCCGACTCGAGGCGGGGAGTTCTATCCACGGCGCCACCTAGCCACTGGATGTATTAGTACATGTGAATGTTATATACACGCATTGCTATGTGTACGTGTGTATGTGTACGAATACACAATGTATGTCTATAAATGTACACACATATATAAACAATGTATTGTATATACACATCACATATCCCCATGCATATATTTATGTGTATCAATACACATACACATGTATAAATAACCTACATATTATGTATACTCACAACATATGTCTATGTATACATATGTATATGTATAATATATATCATATATACACACATCACATACCATATAGCCTGTGTTTACATACTTATAGAAACATCTCGTCTATGTACAAAGTTGTTTACATGTTTCCATCATTAGAATGTGAGGAGGGTGTTATCATCATCCCCTTTTTACAGATGAGGAAACTGAGGCAAACAGAAATGAAGGGATTTGCCTGGGGTTACACAGCTAGGAAGTGTCTGAGTCTGGATTGGAACTCAAGTCATCCTGACTGTATGCCCAGAGCTCTATCCATCAAGCCACCTAGGGACTCATATGTATGAATACGTGTGTGTTTATTCTATATACACATCACTACATATATACATGTATATCTGTATTAAAACACAATGCATGTTTACAAATACAGACATGTATAAACACAATGCATTATATATATCGCTATGCATGTATTTATATGCATAACACATCTACATGTATGCATATACATACACGTGTATAAATACATGTATATATATATAATGTGTACATATACCACACATCTCTAGGAATACATGTGTATTTGTATACATACACATGCATGTGTGTAAACACACATGTATATATTATATGCCACAAAACCACATGTTTACATACTTCTAGGCATATCTCTTCTATGCACAAAGTTGTTTACATGTTTCCAACATTAGAAAGTGAGTTAGGTGCTGTTATTATCCCCTTTTTACAGATGAGGAAACTGAGGAAAACAGGTAAAGTGACTTGTCCAGGGTCACACCATTAGTAAGTGCTTGAGGCCATATTTGAATTCAGGAAGATGAGTTTTCCTGACTTCAGGCCCAGCATGCTATCATTATACCACCTAGCCAGCGTCCCATAAGGAGCTCTGCAGGCTACATACTGACAGTTTTAAAATGTAATGTTATCTATATTTTGTTGTATTTTTATTTATTTTGTTAAATATTTCTGGATTATATTTTAATCTGGTTCAGCAGCATTCCCAAATGTTGCTCTGCATACCGAGTTTGACACTGTGGTCTAGAATGGGGTTAAATAAGCCATTTGTTGTTCAGTCATTCTTAATCATATCTGACTCTTTGTGACCCCATTTGGGGTTTTCTTGGCAAAGATACTGGAGTGGGTTGCCATATGCTTCTTTAGCTCTTTTTACAGATGAGGAAACTGAAGCAAACAGGGTTAAGTGACCTGCCCAGGGTCACACAGCTAGTAAATGTCTGAGACTGGATTTGAATCAGGTCTTTCTGGTCAGGCCTGGCACTCTATCCACTGAGCCTCTTAGCCACCCAACACACATTTGTGTTATTAGGCCGGTATGTTTCTGTGAGGATCTGGGTTCATTGTACTCTATTTTTATGGCCAGAAGTCATACAATTATGAGTGAGTAGCACCCCACAATCTTCAAGACAGTGTGAGAACACTAGGCACGAGGAACTGGGATCACAGGATTTGGAACTAGCAAAGACATTAGAAACCACTATTCCACCTTCATCATTTTACTGATAAGGAAACTGAGGTCTGTTAAGGGGACTCAAAGCCCACAGGAGAAAGTTGAAAGTGAAATGGAAGGGACCTGTGGCAAACTCTCAACTCCCAGCTTTGCAATTATCGTCAATATTACAGATGTCTCTAATTTATCAGTTGAAGTACCTTTTCCGGGGATGCAGATTGCAATCCCTATTTGCCTCAGTTGATGGTATTTTTTACTTCCTGTAGCTAAAAAAATCATTATTTGTTGTGGTTCACCCTCTGGTGATGAGTCTCCCTGACCTTTTGTTCTTGGGATCATCGATCTACAGGCAGAAGGAATCTCAGAAGTCCAACTCCCTTATTTTACAGATGAGAAAGCTGAAATCCTGGGACATTTAATGACTTGTGCAGGGTCACACACATAGTAAGAAGCACCAGAGAGATTTTGAAACCAGGATTTTTTTCTGAGCACCATATTAGCTTAACTCAATTGATCTTCAGAGGACACAGAGAGAGGTAGCTTCTGACATTTGCTATTATGTGACCTTGGGCAAGTCGCTTCACTTCTCAATCTCAGGTTCTTCATCTCCAAAATAGGGATAATAATATATGTAACAACTTATGGGGTTGTGAGGCTTAAATTAGACCACACATGTAGAGGGATTTGCAAACCTTAAAGTGTTATATAAATGCAATTATTATTATTGTTATTATTACTATTATTGCTATAGACATTATGACATAGTAGATAGAGACCTGGCCTCAGAACCAGGAAGATACAGGTTCAATTCTGTCTGACATACACTGGCAGTGTGACCCTGGGCAAGTCACTTAATCTCTCAGATCTCTAGGTAATTCTCTAAGACTCTAAATTGCCAAGAAAGTGATAACTTGAATTGGTGGAGAGAACATCCTTACTTGGGAGTTTTCTAGATCAATGAAATCACAGATTCAGTCTAAGTCCCAATATGGTTTATCTATTATTGGGCCTGTCCTTGAAGCATTATTAGCTCAGCAGAAACCTCCAGAGCTTGTGTTCTGCTTCTAGAGCCTTTTAGAACCCCGGATCTTCTCAAGGCCACAGTCAGATGCAGGAGGAAGGAGGCTCTGATATGCCACAATATTGCCTAGGATCCCTCTTGACCCTGGCATCCAGCGCAGCTCCATGGCTCAGGCCTTCTCAAGCTGGTGTGAGAATTTGAACCTGCCCCTTCTCCCTTCCTCTTATACCTAAAGAGACAACACAACAGTGAGGCTAGGAGCCACTCTTTCCCCTGCTTTCTCCTCCCTCCCTTTTCCAGCAGAGGGTGTCCTGCCTTTGAAGAATAAATGCTTTGCTGTCCTGCACAGAACTTCAGAAGCAATGAGTGGAAGATGGGAACAGGAAACAGGCTAAAATAAAGAAAAAACTTCACAATGAGAGCTATGGATAAGAGCAAAGGGTTGTCATGGGAGGTAGAGGGCTTCCTCCACTGAAGGTCTTCAAGCACAAACTGGATGACCACTCATAAAAGTGTGCTGGAGTCAGGAAATTTTTGGAGAACAAAGTGGGTGTGAAAAGATGCACTGAAGTCAGAAGATGTGAGTTCAAATCCTGCCTCAGGTACTTATTTATTACCCCTGTGACCTTAAGGAAATCCGTGAACCTCCCTGTGTCCTCTGTTTCTGAGTGGTTTGGACTAGGTGGCCTCTGAGGTCCCTTCCAGATCTCAGTCAATGGATCCTCTGAGGTCTCTTCCAATCTCAGTCAATGGATCCTCTGAGGTCCCTTCCAATCTCAATCAATGGATCTTCTGAGGTCCCTTCCAGTCTCAATGAACTGATCCTCTGAGGTCCCTTCCATGTCTGACATTTTCTGAGTCCTTGACTCAGTCATTCCAACACTAGGCTTCCAAAGGAAGAACAATTTTATTCCTGGAACTCAGTGAACATTCAGGAGTTCCATGTTTTCAGTTTTAGGAAAAAGCTGACCAACTCTTCTAGAGGACTGATGTTACCCTCGATGTTGTTATTCATTTATTGTTGACTGATTCTAATGTTATTATTATGTTATATTATAAATCATTATATTGTATTATTATTGACTAATATTGTTAGTCATTTATTAAATGTCTCTTATGTGCCAACCACTGTGCTAAGGGATGGAGACACCAAGAAATGCGAAAGGAGCTCACATCCTTAGAGGTCCATGCCAATCTAATCATCAACTGATCAGTCAACAGATACAAATCCATCTGTCACAGACATTTACAAGGCTTGGAGGGCGACATGTAGTAAGCAATATGGTCTCTGTTCTCAAAGGGCTTACAATTTACTTGGGAAGAAGAGGCAAAATACGTGAAAAGTTAATTAATAAGACAGGACAACCAATTGAAAGACATCCAGGGGCAGGGCGTGACTAAATGCTCAAGGAGAAAATGAATAAGTGCCTTGAATAAGAGGGAAGAGAGAAGTACTTGGGTTGGATTAGGCCTGGGAGGGCTTTCTGGGGTCCGAAGGGCTTGATCAGAGCTTCCGAAGATGGAGTAGGGTTTGGTTAGCATACATACTGCTACTAATGATGATCAGGAAGCCAATTACTGGCTACAGAGCTGGTAGCAGAACCACAAAAAAAGATACACAGATGCCCAATCATCTTCCCTGATTACATATTTGTCCCTTGTCTAATGACCGCTCCAGCTGCTGCTGGGTCTTGCATCCTGCCTGTCGGCCCTTCATTTTGGCATCCTGTTTCCATTCCAACTGAAATGCTCTCCCCTCTTTCCTCTCCCTCCTCCCACCCCTCATCTCTGCTTCCCACCATGGCTGTCCATGTGTTACAGCCGTTTCCCGGCTCTTAATGAGCCCCTGCAATGAGCCAATGCACTGGGATAAGAATAACTCACATTTTGACAGCACTTACACCCTTTCTTCCTAACGACCTCATGAGGTGAGTTGTGTAAGTGTTGCCACCCCCATTTTACAGAGGAGGAAACCAAGGCCAAGACTGGTTAAGTAACTGGCTCAAGGTTGTGTGGGCAGCAAGGAACTCATGTCCTCTGGCTCTGAATCCAGTGTGCTGCTTTTTCCAAGGTTTCCTTTTTCCAAGCTCCCAAGTCAAGCATTTATTAAGCACCTAATATGTTCCAGGCACTGTGCTAAGCACAGGGGTCACAATCTAATCCAAACAACTAAGTTCACATGAAACATGTACAGGACAACTTGGGGGCCATCTCAGAGGGACACACTAGTATGAAAGGGGACTGGAAAAGGGTTTTTGCAGAAAGCTGGATTTTAGCTGAGACTTGAAGGAAGCCAGGGAAGTTAGGAGGTAGAGATGAGGACCAAGAGAATTCTAGGCATGGTGGACAGCCAGGGCAAATGCTCTGAATCAGGACCTGGAGTGATGCATGTGAGGAACGGCAAGGAGGCCAACTTCATGGGACCTTAGAGTACACGGGGAGGGTTACATTGTAAGAAGACTGGAAAAGGAGAAAGGGGCCTGGTTAAAGGCCAAAAAAGAGATTTTATATTTGATCCTAGACATAATAGGGAGTCACCTAAGTTTATTAAAGAAGGGAGTAAGATGGTTAGCCCTGAACTTTAAAGAAAATCATTTTTTGGCAAATGAGTAAAGGATGGACAGGAGTGGGGAGAGACTTTAAATAGGTTGGCCAATCAACAGGCTATTGCAACAGTCCATGTTTGAGCTAATGAGGGCTTATGCTACGGTGGTGGTTATGCCAGAGTAGGGGCTGAATATGAGAAATGTCTTTCTCGCCTTATCGTTACATATAATTTCCAGTCTTGTCAGCTTTCAGTACTTTTTCAACCCATCCCAAACTTAGCTTTTGGGTGTTTGTAGTCAGTCAGTTTTCATAGCACTATTATGTGCTAGGTACTGTGCTTAATGCTGGAATAAATGATCTACCCAACCTCCTTCTCAGACCATTTTATCCCGGCATCAGACTTGCTTTTACTGAGCTAGACAGGAGACAGAAATTCCTGGATCAGATGACCATTCCAGCTCTGAGATCCTATAATTGAGTGAGGGAGGGATAAAGAAACACAGAAGGAACTAGAATATATTTATCAAGCACCTCTTATGTATAAGGCATTGTTGTAATACCCTTGTGGGGGCTGGGAAAGAGATCCAGCTACCTATGGAATATTAGTCCTGGACCCTAAAGAGTATATAATGCGGCTGAGAAGGCAACACGTGACAGTAAGAAAGTAGAGGGGTTGTGTGGCCAAGTGGATAGAGACTACTCTGGGATCAAGAAGACCTGAGTTTAAGCCTTAATTTTGCCACATGCTGGTTGGGTGACACTGGTCTAGCCCCCTTTGTCTTCCCCAAAGCAACTTTCTAAGCCTAGAAATTGCCCAGCACTTGCTGCTTTGCGTTGGTAAAGGGGGTTTCTTTATTGGAATTTCCCTACGCCAACAAAATTACAGGTCTAGACCATCCCATCCCCACCCCTAAAAAAGAAATAAAAAGTTAAGGAATAGTAAACTGTGTAAGTAGAAGTTCTGGATGCTTCTCTGTATCTAGAATTTTTCCAAATTTCCAAAGAACAAGACTTAAAATTGCCAAAACAGATGTTATCTACCATTTGGAGCAAAGGGCAGCTTTGGGCAGCAAGGACAGATGTCAGGGCTTCTTCCACCTTACTCTTTACCATACTCTACCATCCAGTGACGTTGGCCTCTTAGCTATTCCTTACACAACACCATCTCCTGACTAGGCATTTTCACTGGCTGTCCCCATGCCCAGAGCTCTCCTCCTCCTCCTCCTCCTCCTCCTCATCTCTGTCTGGTCTTCTCTGGCCGCCTTCAAGTCTTAAGTAAAAATTCCACCTTCTATAAGAAGCCTTTCCCAATCTTCCCTAATGCTACTACCTTCCTTCTGAAATTATCTCCAGTTTATCCTGGCTATATCTTGTTTATCCATAATTATTTGCACACTATCCTCCCCATTGGACTGTGAGCTTCTGTGAAAATAGACTGGTTTTTGCTTTTCTTTGCATCACTAGCATTTAGGACAGTGCCTGACTTAATCAATGAGCTTTGACTGTTAAAAATCTCGATGTTCTTGATATCTTTTGCTTTTCTATCTTCCTCATTTCCAAATATGTCCTCTTCCCTCAACAAGCCATCCCTAATAACGAAGATTAAAAGGGAAAGAGGAAAAGTAAAAAATAGCCTGGAACACGTCAATCTTGTCAGATACGAATACGAACGCTTCCATTTCCATAGGTTCAGAGCATGAGATAAAACCTCAGGGTTGTTGTATTGTGCATTTCTTTTACTGTTAGTGCTTTGGAACAATCTTTTATGTAGCTACTGAGAGTTTACTTCTTTTTGAGAAATTTTTGTTCATATTCTTTTATCACTTGATCAGATAGATTTGTGTTAATTGACTATCAGACCCTTATCAGAGAAACTTGATGCGAATCATCACCCTTCTCATCCCTAACCCATGCTTTCCCTTCTTATCCTTTCTTATTATAACTGCAATAATCTCGTTCCTGTTGAAAGCATTTAAATTTCAGGTAATTGGAACAGTTCATTTTCTGTTTTGTGATCTCTGTTCTCTCTCATTTGGTTTACAATCTCCCTCCCCCCCCCCAGGTACTTGATCTCAGTCTCTCCTAATTGTTTTATAGTGACCTTTTACTTTCGAGTTATGGATCTATTTGTGCTTATTGTGGTACATTGTGCAAGATATAAAACTAATTATTGCCAAACTCCTTTCCAGTTTCCCCAGCCTTTCTTGTCCAATAGGGAGTTGTTTCCCAAAGAAAAAAGAAACAAGCATTTATTTAAGTGCTTACTCTATGCTAGACACATAGTTAAGTTATGTTGCGTATTTATCAAGCACTGGGATTACTGAGTTCATTGTTTCTTGATTCTTCCTTATCCTTGTATTCTCAGTGCCTGTCTTAGTCTGTTCCACTGATCTCTTTTTCTACTTTTTAAAATCATGTAGTTATGAATATTATTGCTTTAGAATATAAGGGGGCCCAGTAGATAGAGTGTTAGACCTGGAGTTAGGAAAACTCATCTTCCTGAGTTCAAATCTGGCCTCAGTCACTTATTAGCTGGGTGACCCTGGGCAGTCACTTAACCCTGTTTGCCTCTGTTTCCTCATCTGTCAAATGAGCTGGAGAAGGAAGTGGTAAACCACTCCAGCATCTCTGCCAAGAAAACCCCAAAAGGGGTCACAAAGTTTTAGAAATGACAGAACAACTATTTTCCTACCTTTCCCCCCATTATTTATCTTGAGATTCTAGATGTTTTCTTTTTCCAAGTGAATTGTGTTATGATTTTATTTGCTTCTATAAACAATCCCCTTTGTAATTTGACATAGCAATAAATGTGTGGATTAATTTACACCGAGAGGCAGCTAGGGGGTGCAGTGGATAGAGCACTGCATCTGGAATCAGGAAGATGTGAGCTCAAATATAGACTCAGACACTTACTGTGTGACCTTGGACAAGTCTTTTAACTGCTGTCTGCCTCAGTTTCATCTGAGAACAATAATACTACCTACTTCCCAAGGTGGTTGTGAGGATTGACGGAGGCAAACGTTAAATTGATATTTTAGTGCTAGTTACTATTGTTACCATTTAGGCAGTACCATCATTTTTCATTAAACAGCTCAGTACTCACACTTTAATATTTCAAAGGACACACAGTCTCATTGATGTGACTGTCTTCCAAAGATCACAACTGTGCCTTCTCTCCCTTGTCTGTAAGGCTTCAATCTGGGGGTCCTCCCAAAATGCTGGTGTTCCTCCCCTGGATCTCTTGATGTTGGATGGATAGCAAGGGGGTAGACTATCCATTTTTTTTCTCCTTGGTCTCACTCCATGAGTGGCCTGCTTTTTTTCCAATTATACTCTTTGATGATATGAGTATACTTTTCTTATGTAATTATTCAGTGGTAATGAACCCATGAAATGGTTCAATGCAACAATAACAACACCAAAAATTTCCATAGAATTTTTAGGTTCATAACCCTACAAGGTCAGTAGACTTTTTCTTTTGATTGTTTCTTTGTTTGAGGTGGTGGGTCTGGTCCTGTGATTACAATGGTCTGGGGAACTCCCAGGGAGGAGATTTCCTCTGCCAATGAAGATTTGTAATTATTCAGTAAATTATAGTTTTAAAGGATAGTTGAGGGGTTACTAATAGGTTAAGTGACTTGCCCAGGGTCACTCATATCTATCATCAAAGGCTGGTCTTGAATCCAGGTATTCCTTAATTCAAGATTGGCTGTCTTCTATACTAGTGGGTATCAAGCATTTTGATCTTAGAACTTCTTTACACTCTTAAAAATTGTTGAGGACTCCCCAAAGAGTTTTTGTTGAAATGGGTTATATCTATAGACATTTAATCATATTAGAAACTAATTGTTGTTGTTCAGTTGTTTCAGTTGAGTCTGGCTCTTTGTGACCCCGTTTGGGCTTTTTTTCTGTGGCAAAGATATTGGCATCATTTGCTATTTCGTTCTCCAGTTCGTTTGACACATGAGGAACTGAGGCAAACAGGGTTAAGTGACTTGCCCAGGGTCACATAGCTAAGAGATATCTGACGCCAGATTTGAATTCAGGGAGATTAATCTTTCTGACTCCAGGTCTAGTACTCTATACACTGGGCTACCTAGTTACCCATTAGAAATTAATACATCACAGTTTTATTAAGAAAATAGTTTTGATTTTACAGACCCTCTGAAAGGGTCTTGTGGATGGTCCCCAGACCATAATTTGAGGACAGCTATACCATACCATAGAAGGTGGTACTTGAATCTTCAAAAAAAGAGGGATTCTATGAGGTATAGATGACATGAGAGTATATTTTAAGAATAGGGTAAAGGGGAAAGCTAGTGTGAAACCAAAGGGACAAATGAGAGATGGAATGTCAAAATTTGGGAAAGAAGGCCAGTTTGGATCAGAGATCAGAAGGGGTAGTACTATGTACTAGTAATAATATACACTTATTCCTCCCTGTTCTGTATCTAATTATATAGTTGTATACCTGGTTCACTGCTCTGGGGCTGCCTGACATTTCAAAATGGGGAGTAGTCTCACCAGTTCTCACATTCAGTGACTCATTACTCCAACATTGGTTACTCAGGGGACAATTCTAATTTTGCTTTAGTCTGGGGTTTTCTAGGAGGCAGCCACGTGGTTCAGTGAAGAGAATATTGGGCCTGGAGTTAGGAAGACCTGAATTCAAATCCAGCCTCAGACATTCACTAGCTGTATGACGCTGGGCAAATCACTTAATCTCTGCTTTGCTTTAATTCACTGGAGAAGGAAATGGCAGACAACTCCAGAAAATCCAATACAGCATCATGAAGAGTTGGACATGACTGAACAACTGAACAAAGGGTTTCCTCAAAAAAACAAAGAGTGTAAAAGAGGTACTCAATGCATCATATAAAACAAGTCTACGACATGTCATTTTATTTCCACATAGAAAGCAAGGATAATATAAAGTATTGTCTCTTTAAGGCTTATTGCTGAGTTAAATGTGCTCAGAACTCTATGAAAAACAGTTGTTTTCCAGTGGCCCCTCTCAACCCAGTGCTGACTTTTTCCTTGGTCTACTTCTATTGGTATTGACTGCTCCCATGGACACTGCAATGGTTGCCTTGCTAGCCTCCTAAGATCTCATGATCTTCTGAAACTCACAAAGTCATGTGGACTCAATTGCTGTTCAGTTATCTTCTTGGGGAAAGAAACACAAGAAAAGAGAGGTAGTCCTATCCCAGTAACAAGTTCAATTATGTAGGCCAAGTGCTTTATTCCTCCTGATACTGTATAGCACGTTTTGCCACCCAATTCTCCTGGACACAACTCTAAACGGTCACCACCTTTCTGTCAGTGACAGAAAGGAAGAACACTGAGGGGTGGGTTGTCTCTTTAACATAATCAAGGAAATCTGTTTTAGCATTCAGTTAAAATACTTTTCATCATCACACCATAGTGCAAATCCTGAGTCATTTTGACCAACACAAAGCAGTCAGATTTCTACATAGGCTCTGAAGGGGCAAAAATCCATGAATTTGACTGCAATGCCACCTGACCATACCTGAAAGGGGGCAGCACTAGGTGCTATAATACAATGAGGTTGGAAAGTTAGATGGAAGGCAAATCTTTGAAGGACTTTAAAAGCTAAATAGCAGGGTTTATATTGGGATAATTAGTCTCTCAAGTTAATCAAAAAGGGTTCATCTGGCATGGCAACATTTTCACACTTTGTTTAACATCTTATTATTGGGTCTCTTTTATATGATGAGGTCCATGAAAGTCCTTCTCTTTTATACATATTTTACCCTAAAGGTTGTATGAAGCCACTGGAATTTAATGAGAAGGGGAGTGATATGATCAGATTTATGACTAGGGAGATCATATTGGCAACTATGTGGAGAATAGATTGGAGTGGGGAGAGATTTGAGGCAGAGGGACCAATTAGGAAGCTATCACAATAATGTAAGCCTAAGGTGATGAGGAAAAATAAATAGAGAAGTTATAAAAATATTTGGAAATGTATATACCAAGATTCACCTAGTGATTCTATAGATACATAGAAAGCATTCTTTGCAGAATTAAAAATAGGCCGGATTAATTGGAGAAATATTAATTGCTCATGGGTAGGCCAGATCAATATAATAAAAATGATAGTACTACCTAAATTTATTTATTCAGTGGTGTACCAAACTCCCCAAACAATATTTTATTGACCTAGAAAAGTGATAATGAAATTCACACAGAGACAAAAAGGGCAATAAATATGAAGGTAATAATGAAGAAAAGTTGGAAGGGAGCCTGTTTGTACCTGTAGGGAGAATAAGTTTTATTACCTTAATAAGGTAATTGTTTGTTTGTCAACTTAGCATAAATGATTCCATTTTAAGTCTCTGTTTTGTGATTCAGCTATTTTGAATAAATTGCTTTTCCATAAGTTGTTTTATAATAATTAGACAAGCACCTGTGTGGTATGATATAGTAAACAACATGTGTATTCTCTTAAACAATTGATAAACATATGTGGACCTCTGATAAGTCAGACCACCCATAAATAAATATTATAAACAACTAGATCAGTAAATTTGAAGTAAACTACCAAACAACTTAAGAGCCCCCATAGCTAAAAGTATAAAGATCCCACGTAAGACCCCAGCCATTAACCTGTTCCTAGAATACACCTGGGCCAGAGTCCTGTGTTCTTCACACATGAGGCTCGAGCAAGTTTATGTTTGCTTGAGAGCGGTGCTGATTGATTGACAGAGACTTGCCAAATGACCATGTTGGAAAGAGATACACAGCCTCCAGCAGGGCAGAAAGGGAACCTTGCCATGAATATGGTATGAAAGAATCTTATTGGAACCTCTAAGATTCATGTTGGTGGTTTGTTCTTAGAGAAGAGTATTGTTTGTATGTTTTGATTAATAACGTTTGATGGCATGCATTGAAAAATGTATATGTAATTAGTGTTTTCATCCACTAATTAGCATGTGTGTACAGTATATTACATTACCAGATATCTAACTGTATTAACTATACTATAAAGCCAGCAATCTTTCAAACAATTTGGCACTGGTTAAAAATAGAGATCGATCAATGGAACAGATTAGGCACAAAATGCAAAGAAGCAAACAAACACATTAGTATAGTGTTACTCAAACCCAAAGATCCCAGTTACTGAGGGAAAGATTAGTTATTTGACAAAACCTGCTGAGAAAACTAGACAGAAATCTGGCAGAAATTACATTTAGACCAACACATCACAACATACATCAAGATAAACTCCAAATGGATATATGACCTCGATATAAAAGGTCACATCATAAACAATTTACAGGAGCAAAGATGAAATTAACTTTCAGATCTATAACTGGGAAGACTCTGTGACTGAGCAAATGATAGAATCACACAAGATAAAATAGATGATTTTGATTTTTAGAAAATTTAAAGTTTTTACCCCAAAAATCTAATGTAGGTTAATACAATCTAATATAATTAAAAGGAAAACAGGTCATTGGGAAAATGTTTACAGCAAGTTTCTCTTATAAAGGTCTTATTTTGAAGCTTTATGAGGAATTGGTTGAACTTTTAAGTCACTTCTCTATAGATAAATGGTCAAAGGATATGATCAGGCAATTTTCAAAGAAAGAAATCTAAGTTATTAACAATCATAAGAAAAATGTCCTAAATCATTAATAATTAGAGGAATGTAAATTAAAGCAGTTTTGAGGTTTTGTCTCATACCTTTGACAGTCATGACAAAGATGACAAAAGAGGAAAATTATAAATGTTGAAGGTATTGCAAGATAACAAGTACAAAAGTGCACTGTTGGAGCTATGAATTAGTCCAGCCATTCTGTAACTAAATTTGGAACTAAATTTACCAGGTTAATAAATTTTGCTACCCTTTGACATAGTTATGCCGCTATTAGGCCTAGACCCCAAATAAATCAAAGAAATAGGAGAAATATTTATACCAGCTCTTTTCATGATAGTCAAAAGTTGGAAACTAAGGGGAGTATCCTTCTCATGGGAAATGGCTAAATAAATTGTGGTATAAGAATATAATGGAATGGCATCATACCATAATAAATGGTGAAACTTCTGCCCCTGGGCCCACTCATTCTGATCAGACAACTCTTCCCAGAACTTCCATTTAAGGAATTCACCGAGGCCATCCATGTCTTCCTTTTCCACCATCCTGCATTCCTTTGGGCTTCTCTATCATGTCCCCGCTTCCCTTTTGTTGTCTTCCCCATTAGAATATAAGCTTCTTGGGGGCAGGGGCCATCTTTGTTTTTATTGGTGTTTGTCTTCCCAGCGCTTAGAACAGTGCCTGGCACACAGTAAACTCTTAATAAATGCTTGTTGACTGACATATTGAAATGGACAGTTTTATAGGAACCTGAGAAGAGCTCTATGAACTGATGCAAAGAGAAGGTATACAACAAGGAGAACAATCTGTACCATGCTAACGTTATAGAGTAAAACAATTGGGAAAGACCTTAAAACTCTGATCATAATAATGATAAACCAGGAATCCAAAAAATACACAGTAATGGTAATAATAATTATTATGGCTAACACTTTCATTGTGGTTATCCAGTCATTTCAGTTGTGTCCAACTCTCTGTGATCCCATTTGGGAATTTTCTTGGCAAAGTACTGGAGCAGTTTGCCATTTTCTTTTTCTACTCATTTTACAGATAAAGAAACTAAGCCAAACAGGGTCAGGTGACTTGCCCAGGGTCACACAACTATTAAATGTCTGAGGCCAGATTTGAACTCAAGAAAATGAGTCTTCCTGACTCTAGTAGCACCTAGTATATGCTTTAAAGTACTTTACAAATATTATCTCGTTCTATCTCACAACAACCATGTAAGACAGGTGCTATTATTGCCACTTCTTGACAGAGAAAGAATGAACTTAAATGGGAAAAAAGACATATGTATTTGGACATGGCCAATATAGAAATTGGTTCTATATTCAGAGTATGAAGCTTTCCTTTTTTTTTTTTTTCCTATGAGGGTTTTACTTTTATTTTGTATTTGTCCTTGGGAGGGGGAGCCTGGGGGACTGATGGGAGTGACATATTAATTAAAAATGTTTGTTAATTTTAAAAAATTAAAAATAAAAAACTTTTTTAAAAATCAGAAAAAAAAGGATGTGATGAGGGCCTGAAGTAAGGTGGTGGTATCTGTATGAATAAAGAGGTCAAATGAGAGATATTATAGAGGTAGAAAATGCAGGATAGAGAAGTTGATTCCACACATAGATGGAGAGAGGAAGTTCAGTATAACAGCGAGGTTATAACATTGGGATACTGGAATAATGGTGGTGCTTTGAAATGAAATAGGGAGATTTGGAAGAGGGAAAGTTCTTTTAGGGGATTGGTTAGACTGGATGGCTTCTGAGCTCCCTTCCAGCTTTGAGGTTCTGTTAAATAAATGCTTTTTGAATAAGTGTTATTTGAGTTGAATGAAACTGAAAGTTTTCCCATCCCTAGAGCAGACTTCTTTTCAGTGCTTTCTCCAGCACCAGCTAGTAGAAGAGGTTCACCTGACCTCCTTTGCATATGCCTCTAAGAGCGAACCAGAGCAGAAAGCCTTTTTCTCTCTGAAATATACAAACGATCATCCCTGGTCCAGGAAGGAAGCACATGCAGCTTGGGAGCCTGACTTTCTGAATCAGCTATTGTCCAGATGCTGTAAGCATGCTAAGGCGCCCTAAAAGGCTGGCATTCTGTAGAAGCAACACACAAGATCACTTTCTCATGGTGAAGCAGGACAGGTTGGCCACAGGGACCCTCCAAATGAGAAATACTGAAAGCTCAGCATTGGAGGGGGAAATGAGGGGGAATCTATCTTTGAATCTTTTCCTGTTTCCTCATCCTGGATTCTGCTCCAGTTTGCTAGCTATTTGGAGCCTGTCAGCATAGCCCTCCGAAGCTTTTAGTTCATATCCCTGCAGTTCCTGTCACAAACCTGATAGATTTTCTGGGTCTGGTTTACTCAGCTGCTGTTTCAAGCCAGCATCAGGTCAACCACCAGTCTGCAGAGAATTCTCTGAGTCGCCAGAGACCTTCAATAGTAGCATTTGCAGCCACAAGCTCACCAGGCAGGCTGCTGACCCTCAAGTTTGCTCTGCAGTAAATAAACAGCTTTTGGTTCCCCCTGGATGGGAGATGCCATGAGCAAAAGAAGTAATTTTCCTGACCTAAAAATAATCGTTCATATATTAATGATGTGATGTGGCTTTCAGCTGAAAACTTGGATCCCTTCTCCCCACCCAAATTAAATTGAAATAGTCTGATATTTTCAGCAAAAAGACCACAATTGAACTTCCATTTATTATCTATCTATCTATCTATCTATCTATCTATCTATCTATCTATCAAGATTGCCTCAGAAATCCCAAATCTGTGCAAAAGACAGGGATGGGAATCTCACTGAGCATAAACACATCACTTTCTGTTTCCTGCTGGTTTGTATTCAAGGTGAAGGACCACTAGAGATATAACTTACATTAAAATAAAACAAATCATAACAGAAGAGACTCCTAGCTTTATTAAAACTCAGCCCATTAACAAAAAGTAACAGCAACAACCCAAGTCAAAACCATTTTCTTTGGGTCACAATCTAATTGCTCTCTGAATAAGAAGAGAGTGTTCTGAGTCTGGTTTTCCTCAAAGGTTAGAGGCTGCTTCCTTGTGTCTATTTTGAATTTCCTTTCCTTTAAGAACCTTGTATTTATACCCTTTCTTAATATTCCTAGGCAAACAATCTCATCTTGTATTGTTTGTGCCTTTTAGATGTGGGAGAAAAGAGGCTACACAGTCTTGTGGGGTCAGAGTGGGAGGCAGGGTAAAGGAAAAAGAGGTTCTTTCCTTTTTTATGTATATATACACATACACACATATGTACATATATACATACACACACACACATATGTACATTTTTTCTTTTGGGAGGGGGGAAGGCAGGGCAGTTGGGGTTAAGTGACTTGCCCAAGGTCACATGGCTAGTAAGTGTTAAGTGTCTGAGGTCGGATTTGAACTCAGGTCCTCCTAACTCCAGGGCCAGTACTCTATTCACTGTGCCACTTAGCTGCCCAGAAAAAGAGATTCTAAAATACAAGATACAGAACATAGATTTGGTTTAATCAGCTCATTGATTGTTGTCCTTTGTTCTCTAAGAGGATCAAAATGATATCACTATGTTGGAGTCAAAGTGCAATGTGTTCGACTGTGGCTGATCAGACCAATAGAAGGCTCTACTACAGGTCAGGTACAAATAATCTATATGAACATTTGGGGTGAAGATGTCTCTAAATTTGTACATCTTGTGTTTCTTTTGAGCTACTCCTTCGCTCATAGAACACAGTGCCTTCTTTGATGTGGGCACATCATGCTGGGGAGTCCTTTATCAGAATCTCCCAGGTCATGCTATTAATTCCATTGTTTTCAGAGAGACCCTGAGAGTGTCCTTGTATTGCTTCTTCTCACCTCCATGTGAGTGCTTGCCTCGGGTGAGTTCTCTGTAAAATAGCCTTTTAGCAAACATACATTCGGCATTCAAACAACATGGCAAACCCATCAGAGTTGCACTCTATGAAGTAGAGTTTGAGGGCTTGGCAGTTTAGCTCAAGAAAGGCCCTCAGTCTCTGGTACCTTATCCTGCCAGGTGATCTTCAGAATCTTATTAAGACAATTCATATGGAAGTGATTCAGTTTCCTGGCATGGTGCTGGTAGACTGTCCAAATTTCACAGGCATACAATGAGGTCAGCAGCACGGTTCTGTAGACCTTCAGTTTGGTAGTCAGTCTAATACCTCTTCTCTCCCACACTTTCCTTCAGAGCCTCCCAAATACTAAGCTAGCTCTGACAATGCATAGGTCAAGCTCTTTATCACTCTTTTGCTCGAAACCCTTCCATGGCTCCCCATTGCCTAAGAGATAAAGTTCCAGTTTCTTAGCTTGGTGTTCAAAGGGGTCATAATGTCTCTACTCTCCAGTCTTATATCCCACTATTACCTTCCATGTACTCTTAGATCCAATTAAACTAGATCATTCACTTTTCTTTCTATACACCCAGAATTCTTCTGTTTTTTTGTCTTTGCTCATTCTGTTTTCTGTGCATGGTAGGCTCTTCTTCATCTTTTAAATGCAGCTGAAATGTTACCTCCTCAAGGAAACTTCTCTCTGATGTTCCCAAAGCAAGAAAACATTTCTTCCTCAGATTGTACCTCAGATAGCACTTTGCACCATTTTTATATATTTGTTATATATGTAACCAGGTCTCATGCCTGGAGTATTTGCATAAAGAGAATGATGGCTCTATACTGTGAGAAGAGAAGCTGGGACTAAAGTTTGGGAAGGAGAGGCCTTCTTTCTTGTTTTAAAAGAAGATACACATATGTTCAGATCTTCTTTGGGACTGCCTCTGGAGAGAGAGAGACTTTGGAAGGAAGACATATAGGGAAAACCTAACTCTTTAGCATATTCTTGATTGTCAACTTGACTCCCAAGAAACTTTGAGGAATTTCCCCTTGGGTAAGATTGAAACTTCTTTCTCTCTCTGTTGACTGAGATATCTTACTTCCAGTGGGAGATCGCCTTTACTCTGTATTGTCTGGTATATTCTAAGCTATGTAACTTCTCTTATTTTTTTTCTGTATGCTTGAATAAATGAATTTACACATTATTCACTATTTGGGATGGTCTTTTGTATAACTGGCATTTGGTGGGAATAGGTCAAGCCTTCATATATAACCTTGGGGTACCTCTTCCTCATTAACGGAAAGTGACCAGGAGAGAAATTTGAAACTAAGGGGAAAAAAATCCCTACTCTAGACTAGCAGTATTTATGTATAGATAGATATAATTTTTTCTGGTTCCTCTCTGAAGAAAGCAGAGTGGCCAGCCTTGTGGCCCTTTCTCCTACTATTCCTTTCAGGCAGAAATCACTATTTCCCTTGGAGAGGAGTAGAAAATATTCTCCAAATATCTATCACAGAATTCCCAAGAACTGCAACAGATACATTAGTTTACATAACCTAAATAGGCAGTACACACACCTTACATGTGTTACTGTGCATTACAAGTAGTATGTGTGATCATCCCAGCTTGCATAGCAATCCCTCCCAAACAAAAGTATTCTTGGTTCAAATTATTTTATGGAACTACATTTACTTAAAATCCCTACTAATGTGTTTTTTTTCCTAGTCAGTCAAATACAATTAGTTTAAAGAAAAGGTATTTTGCATGTTAGCATAATGAGAGGAGTAAAAATAAAACATATCCCCTATAAAAGGAAAGTAAGAGATCATGGGAACATGTTCTTAAAACTATCACTATAGATCTGATTGTGTTGGAAGGGAGGAAAGCAAGAAAGTCAGTTGAGTCCTGGGTTCTAGATTTGATTCTGTGAATAATTAACTATGTCCTTGGATGCATCATTTCATCTCTTTGGGTCTCCTTTTCCTATTTGTGGTATTAGGGGACTGAGCCACTGGATGATTTCCAAGATAACTCAAAGATTCTATGACTGTTTTTTAATTTCTTTGTCCTTGGACTTTTTCTTTTGTCCTTGGGCTTCTTTAAAAGTAGAGTTGGAGAGGGATAGACTGGAATAAAACAGAGAAGAGAGGGACTATTCAAAGAGAGCAGGGTAGGATCCCTGACAGAAAGCCTGAGTATCCATGAGGCACTTGAGCTTACCATATAACCTGAGGAAAGGAAGAAGCATGTGACCCTAGAAATGGCAGTGGACAGGGACAGTGGGCAAATAGTTGAGTTTGTGGGTCAAGGTGAGAGTAAAAAAATGCAGACTAGTGGCAGTAGTGTGTAAGTGGCAGAATGACAGATGAATTCCTAGACCTGGCTCCCCAAATCCAGATGAATAGTTCCTGTGTAATACTGAATTCCTAGACCAAGCAAAAGAGTTTTTAGACAAAATGGGGCCTAGAGCTAAGCAAGGGAACAAACCACAATGTGGAGGAACAAATGTAGATCTTGTTCTTCACTAATACTGTGTGTATATGTATATGTATATGTATATGTATATGTATATGTATATGTATATGTGTGTGTGTGTGTGTGTGTGTGTGTGTGTGTGTGTGTGTGTATACACACACACACACACACATATATTTTGGTTGGCTTTTTTGGGTGGTTTCTGTGTGAGAGGAGAGAAGGGGACCCACAAGAGATGCTATGAAGGTAGAAACAACAAATCTGACAACAGATTGGGTATATTGGGTGAGTGAGACTGAGGAGAAGAGGATAACAATGAGGCTGTGAACCTGGGTGACTGTGAGGATGGGGATGTCTTTGACACTAACAGGGAAATCTGAGGTTGTTGAGTTTGAGATGCTTACAGGACGTATACTTTAAGAGGTCCCAAAGGCAGTTGGTAATTTGGGACTATAGCTCAGGAGAGAGACTATGGCTGGATATATAGTTCTGTGATTCATCTGTGGACAGAGTACTGGCCTTAGAGTCAGGAAAACGTGAGTTCAAATCTAGCCTTAGACACTTACTAGTTGCATTACTTGGGCAAGTCACTTGACCTCTTTTCAACCTCAGTTTCCTCAGTTGTCAGATGGGATCATAATAGCACCTATCTCAGATAACATGTATAAAGTGCTTTGTAAACCTTAAAGCACTGTATAAATGCTGGGATGCTGGAGCACCCTCATGACAACCTCTCAAATGCACTAGGTTAAGAGGCTCCACTCCTTTTAGGCCAAGGACTGAGGTCTGTTTTTTGGGGCTACATGGCCTCAGAGGGGAGAAGGCTAAGAGTGCAGGGTGTTATCTCCATGAGCTAAGGAGTCACCAAATGAATCCAAGAGAGGTAAAGAACAACTCTCCTTACTTATTTTAGATATCAGCCCTCTATTAACCATATTTGTCCTATACTTTGCAATCCAAAGATCATTCTCCTTGGCAGACAGAAGTAAAACAAGCTGATCTATTGTACCCTTTTTCTATCACTGTCAGTTACCATTGCCATCCATCCTAAGAAGTGATACTGATATTCCTCTGAGTCTTCTCATATGCCTGATGAAGCTAAAAATTCCCTCCTTCCCCCACTTATTTTTGTCCTTAGCTTTCCTCCTTAACTTCAAGTCTTTCTGTCCTGAAGGACTCCTACACTATTCCTAAAAGATCCTGCTAGAATTTTGTACTCATACACTGTTACATGCCCTTGCTTCCATCTTCTGTACCCATCTATGTAAAATCTAGCCTGGTTGATAAACTCCTTATGCATTCAGATTAATCTCTTTAGACTCAGAGTGTTCAAACCTATAGTCTGTGGGCCTCAGCAAAATGTAATTATGGAGGGGCAGCTAGGTGGTGCAGTGGATCCGCCCTGAAGTCAGGAGGACCTGAGTTCAAATTGGGCCTCAGACACTTACTAGGTGTGTGACCCTGGTCAAGTCACTTAACCCTGAATGCCTCCAAAAAAAGTAATTGGGGAATATTTAACAAAACAGATAAAACAAAAGAAAAAAAAGATAATGTTACTATGTGGTTTTCTTAGTCAATATGCTGCTAGCAGGGATCCTCATATACATATACATATACAGCCCCCATTTCTAGTTAAGTTTGATACCACTGAGTTAGACAACTACCTCATTGGATTTTTTTTCTCCTAGTGTCTTTGGAATTTAATTCTTATGAAATCTTTTTAAACATACTTTTACACCATCTCTCTCTCATATTTTCATAGCATCATTGGGATCTTAAACTTTACCTTGCTAAAGACAAAAACATTTTATGGCTGCCAGATGTTGCTGTTCACCAGACCCATAATGTCCAAATATATTACAATAGAGGAGTGGTGGCAATGTTTCCATCTCTTGATCCATCCCTCTCCATCCCCCCAAGGCTGTCCACCCCTCCACCATCCATCATCAGCCCTTACTGTCCATCTCTAGCTGTTGAGCAATATGGGCAATCCTCTTTCTCCAAGAGACTTGACCCTGAGGAACTCCCCTTTTCTCTCCAGAAGGTCAAATCTCCAAATTCTTGAATTTGATGTTACCATCAAAGCCACACCCAGGCCTCCAAAAATCTCCCTCCTCTGCTAGAAGGGTAGATTCTGGGATCATGTTGTCTAGGAAAGTAGGCCAAGGGGAACTCCAGATAGTCTGAGTTTTCTAAGTTCAAAAGGTTGTCACCTGGTCAGTGGGAATGGGGAGTACAACATTCCTCCTATCTTCACTTCCCTAATCCCCATGCTGGCACTTTGGTCTAGACCTAAAACACTACCTCTTCAGGATGCTTCTGAGCTTAGAAGCTACAAAAGTTTCTGTTTTGCTCCTGGATTGGGTGCTTCTGAATTGGCTTCCTTTGTTACATTTGACCTCACAAGGCCTGGCTGATTCCTTTCAATCAACTGATTGAAATATTTCCTATGGGGTATCGTCCCTGATGTGGGGAAAGACTGAAGGCAAAAGGCAAAGAGGAAGGCAGAGGATGAGATGGGTACATGAACTTTGAGACGTAGTGGAGGATGGAAGGGCCTGGTGTGCTATGGTCCATAGGATAATGAAGATTAGGATATGACTGAATCACAACAACAGGATGTTAGCTGATTTCATCTAATGACCAAAGAATTTCCTTCTTCCCAAATTAATTAAGAACTTGCTGAGAAGTCTGGGCCTTCCATGTTTACATTAATTGTGGTTGGGGTTACACATACTGTATTAACTATGCTAAGCTTTCCTCTGCAGTCACAGATGCTAAGTGGAATGATCACTGTCCCCCAAAGTTTTCTTATCTCCAATGAAACAAACTGTTCCTCGTTGATAATAAGAATCAATCCCCGAGCAGGATTTCCCATCATTTTGCCCATCTTTCAGAGCACGGTATCAAGCACTCCATGCTATTTATAGAACGGGCCTTTAACAAATGTTTGTTGAACTGGATTAACTACATCACAGAATGTAACAGCCCAGTTAGTTATTGAGAATTCTTCTGATTAGGATCAGCCAGTATTTATTACCCATTTACCTCGGCACTAGGGATACAAATGGTGAATGAAACAAACCCTTCTCTCATAGGGTGTCCATTCTAACTACTGCAAAAGCCCAGAACTTTTGAGGTCCCTCTCCCATGGTGACAAAGAAGAAACCCAATGACAAAAGGGGTGGTTTGGGGTTTGGGGGGGTATTTTGGTTGGCTTTTTCTGGCCAAAAGACATTCATGAGAAGGAGCGAGAAAGCCACAGGTAGGGCCCCTTGCTGGGAACAATAGGGAACTACGGAACCTTGGGAAGGAACTTTGCCTGGAGCCTAGCACGGAACTAACTGAAGAAAAAGCCTCCAAAGAACACACCTGGGGAACAAGGGGGTGAAAAGCACAAAGGACGTCAGGAGAAGCTGGGTCGCTCAAACCAGATCAGAGAATGAAAGTCCTACAACTGTATGAACAACTCCCCAAACTATCCTCATGTTTGAGACTATGACCAGCAATTGACATCAGTCTTTTCCGAGAAGGTGGGTGACTCATGGGAGGGTTTGTTTCTTTTCCAAGGGTTTTATTTTGCTTACCTCATTTTTTTCAACATAAGGGCATTGTGGGGAGAGTGATCATTTTGAGGCCAGGAAGACCTCAGTTCCAGTCCTGGTACCTTCTGGCTGTAGGATTTTTGGCAAGAAACTTAACCTCTCAATGCCCTAGGCAACTCTTTAAGTCTACAGGTGTCAGAACAGCTGCCAACATGCATTGATAGGAGTTTCTTCACTGGGGAGTTCCCCATAACCAATGAAATCATAGGTCTAGTTTCAATTCCTATTTTTTCAATAAAGCTAGACCTCTCTTTAAAAATACTTTTATTGATACTTTTTGACACCACCTTCATTTTCAAACACATTCCTCTCCCCATCCCTTCCCCAGGGTCATTTCTTGCAGCTAAATATTTTAAATAGCTGCCTCCCACCCTGCCCCAAAAAGCAGCTGAGGAAGACTAACCAACAACATCAAACCTACCAGCTTATTCGATGTTTTACAGCAATCTCCCACCACTTCAGTAAAGGAGATAGGGAAGCTCACTTTTTCATCCTTTTTCTGGGGCTAATGCTTGACCTCTTTTTACATCATAAACTGTATGCTTCAGAGACAGTTGGCATCAGTATATAGGGTGGTGTCAGATATGATTTCGCCAGATTTTCTGGGTAAAGCCTATGAATAAGAGAAGTGAGAAATTCCCCACAAGTGTTAGGCCCCTTAATGCCGTGACAGTCTCTGACCTAATGGTCAGGAGCATTCTGTTTGGAGATTAAAGGAGAAAGGAATCCCAGGAATCAAGTAGGGAGGAAAGATAGTTAGCAAATATTTTGGAAATACGAAATACTCTAAGTTGTCTAATACCACATTACAACCTGCCTCCCCTTCCTAGCCATTCAGCGCAGGCAGGCGATGGAATTCCCCTGGGAAAGCTCAAATGAGGACAGCTGAGCCAAAAGTAGCATTTTTGATGACAACCAGCTGGGGCCCCAAGAGAATGGGAATAGGAACATGGGCCAAAGGAGGATATGAACCATGAAGGGCCTAGATTCTATGTTGTTCCAAGCCCCACCCACGCAGACCTGGGGAGCAGAGGGAGTTCTCAAAGAAGGCAGGGCCTTGCTATTAAGAGACCTTTGCTACCGCTGCACTTTTCTCCCGAAAGGACCTGGAGCAGAATCAGAAACCAGATAGAGTTGCACAGAATTGTTCTCTGTGAACTCAGCTCAGCCTGAATGCATGACCACTCATCTGACTACCTCTCCTATCTGAAATAAAGCTGATTAAGTTAAAAGGGGCTGTCAGGCTAGATGTCACAAAAGTCCCCCCACTAACCCCCATGTTCTTTATTCATAGGTGAGGCCCTTTGGACCTTCATATTTTAGAGGTATTATGCTCTTTTTAAATATGATTCTAATAAGCCTGAGGAGACCTGGTTTTCTGGTCCATAGGAGGTAAGAGGAGGCAAGTTGGAAAAGAGGGGGAGAAGCTGACCCAGGCAGGCATTCTGACCTCTCTCAGAAGTGAATACTGAAAGTGTAATGAGAGAGATAGCAAGGTGTAGAGGAGAAAGTGCTAGAGAAGAAATGACAAACCATTCCAGTATCTGTGCCAAGAAAACCCCAAAAGGGGTCACAAAGAGTCAGACATGCCTGAAGTGACGAAGCAGCAGCAGCAGAAAAAGCATGAATTTAGAAACAGAGAATCAGGGTTCAAATCCCACCTCCTCTATTTACTATTGGAAGAACTTCGGGAGAAATTACAACTTTTCCAGGCCGCAATTTCCTTATCTATAAAATGAAGGGCAAGGTGCAATAGTGGATAGTAGGCTGATTTGGAGTCAGGATATTCTGGTTCTTCCCTCCTACTAGTTCTAAATGTGAGACCTTAGGCAAGTAATTTAATTTCTTAATATCCCATGCAACTCTTTAAGATGGAATGACTTTTTTTTAGTGTCAAGGTTCCATCCCTTTGTTGGTCAAGAGAACCTTTGAGCCCCTTCTCAGAATAATGGTTTTAAGTACATAAAACAAAATACATAGCATTGCAAAGGAAAACAATTATATTGAAATGCAGTTTGTGTGTGTGTGTGTATGTATATACATATACACACACACACACACACACACACACACACACATTTTTTTGGAGGAGGAAGGTAGGGCAATTGGGGTTAAGTGACTTGCCCAAGGTCACATGGCTAGTTTTATGTGTTTGCTTTAAGTATTTGATGTCAAATTTGAACTCAGGTCCTCCTGACTCCAGGGCCAGTGCTCTATTCACTGCACCACCTAGCCACCCCAGTATACACATATTTTTTAAAGTTCATAGACCTCAGGTTAAGAATCTCTACTCTAAGACACATTACCAGTCTGTATAGTGAGAATTCCCAATATAGATGAAATGTCAAGTTGTAGAGAAATTGAGAAGGTTGGATTATATAATCTCTGAAGTTCTTCCAGCTCTAAATCCTATATAGCATGGGAAGGGGGGATATCTTGTATGGGTCTAAAGGAGGCAGCATAGACATCTCTAACCTCTTCTCTCCCCTATTACCCTTTTCCAAGGGAGACTTTATTTCCT
>CM053580.1:498585273-498626614 GCA_028627135.1 Pseudochirops cupreus | reverse complement strand
GAGAGAGAGAGAGAGAGAGAGAGAGAGGAGTCCCAGACCTCATCTGGGGGAAATTCCCTGGTCTCTTATGTAGCAAGCAGAGGGCTAGGAACATGGTGAAGGTTTCTAACCATTTTCCTGTCAGCTTCTTCCCAGAGTCCTATTGTCTCTTCAGCAATCTGTAGTAGGGTGGCCATTATTCATCTTCTCTTTGGAAGATGGAAGCCAGAAGCACCTGAAACAGCTCAGGAGATCTGAAGGAAAAGAAGAAACTGAACACTTCTCTCTCTCTCTCATTCTTGGCAACTCCACCCCTTCCCCTCACAAGGTTACAAGGCATTGATCTTCACCAAGAAGGAGAAAGTTCCATACCAATGGGCTTTGGGACTTGGATTACACCTATGATTTTGGGATCCTGACATTGAGGGAGGAGATAGGAAAACTAGCAAAAGAAAGACTCAAAAAGAACAGCAGTCAATGAGTCTAAGGTCAAATGTTTCCATAGATTTTCATAAGCCCCCAAAGCTTTTCTGTACTAGAGCAGGGAACAATAACTTATGTCTGTAATAATGACTTATAGTCCTTAAAGAAGGGTCAAATTATATAGGTTCAGTGGACTCTGTTTAGGAAGGCAGGGAAGGGCAGGACATATTTTAGAACATTTTCTATCAAGAATCACTGGAATAAAAAAAAAGTTCGTTCTTAAATCTTCATTTATTAGAATTCCTTTATGCGAGGCATGAAACATACCATGCTACTCCAGGTCTGTGGGGTGTTGCTGTCCCAGGAACTGGTCCAAGTACTTTCTCATCCAAATACCCAGTGAAGCAGCTGGAAAAAAAAAAGCCAATCTTTAGCCTCCCTGTCTCCAAAGATACTATATTTTCTAATACTCCATCAAATTTTTCCTCACTGAGATGGAACTGAAATAATATTTTGTTCAGTTTGATTCCTTTTTTTTTTTACTTATAAGCTTTAAATGGCAAGCTTTCTATTTATCTAGACTATTAAGTGATGTCATAATGGAGAGAGTCCTGAGTTTGGAGTCAGAAAAAGGTAGGTTCAACTCCTGTCCCTGACACAGGCTGTATGGTTCTGGATAAATCATGTAACCTCTATATACCTCCAGCAACTCCCTAAGCTGCTAGGTGTTACGGTGGATAAAGGGCCTAAAGTAAGCAAGTTCCGATCTAGTTCCAATCTAGTTCCAATCTAGTCTCAGACATTAATAGCTGTGTGTCTTTGGGTAGTCACTTAACCTTTGCCTACCTCGGATTCCTCAACTATAAAATGGGGATACCACCTACCTCCCAGGGTTATTGGGAGGATCAAGTGATATTATCTATTTGTAAAGTACTCAGCACAGTTTCTGGCACACAGTAGGCACTTAATAAATGATTGTTGTCTTTCTTCCCTTCTCCTTCCCTTAGGACTTATCTTTGAAGTCATACACAGTTACTCTTTGTATTGGTGGAGGGAGTGCCTACCTAGGGAATTCCATAACTGTTGAAATCACAGCTTCTTTGTATATTTGAGTAAGTCTACCAGCTCAGTAACTGTCTCTGGGCCTCAAGTTTCCTCATCCACAGAATAAGGGGGTTGACAAGATAAACTTTAAAGTCACTAGGGGCCCTCACTCTCCATTTTAAATGACAGGGCTGTTTTCTAATATTTTGCTTTGTTGATTAAATTCTGTCCTAACCCACAGCTTAATAGATTTAGAGCGGGAAGTTAGATTCCCTCATTTTACAAAACTGAGTCACAGGAAGGTCAAGGGAGCCTACATTTATACTGGTGGAAGTGGAAGATCCAGGATTTGAACCCAGGTTCTCTTATTTCAAATCCAGTATGCTTCCCATTGTACCACACTGTTTACCATGTTATACTCCCATCTTGATTCTTTAGCCTTGAGATTTCACTTCTACAAATAAACTAATTCTGTAAGTTTAAAATTAAATATATCAAATCTGCCTCTTGTTCCTGGAGAATGAGATCTGGAAAAGAAATGATTGGCCTGGGGAATTAGAAAGACCCAAGTTCATGCCCCAGATCTATCATAAACTAGCTGTGTGGCCCTAAGCAAGTCATCTTAACCTTTCTGAAACTGTTTTCTAATCTGAAAATCAGTGTAATTCTATTTGTACTAACTAGAAGGGCACTATGGAAACTCGAATTATTATCTTAGGACAAAGGACAGCTACCTGCCTCCAAGGGTTATTGAGACGAAAAAACTTTGTAAATCTAAGTGTTATATAATTGTGAGCTATTATTAGATTAAGGAAATTATTTTCTCATGTAGCTTCAGGCTCTGTTCATATTGGTAGAGACTTGGAGAGTTAAGGAAATAAGCCAGATAAATCAGGCCCAGAAAATCCTGTTGTGGAGGGGAGCAGGAAGGGAGGGGTAAAAACCAGCTTTTTGGGGGGGAGGGGAATTGAATTACCTGGACTGGTTCTCTTAATTAATTAAATTTTGATTCCATGTTACACTCAGGCTAAGTCACTTTCTGTATAGACAGTGAGAAAAACAACTGAATAGCTCTGCTGGATTGTAGTGTTGAAAGCAGTCAGAGTATTGTTTTTCTTTTAAAAACTCATTTAATTCTGAGCAGGGGAGATAAGTCTGGCCAAGAAAGGCTTTTGAAATCACACCTACAATTAGAGAAATCAGGTCACAGGTCTTCTTGTCCTTTCCTTACCCTGAAGAGGTTTGGACAGGATGGCCTTGAGAATCAGGAGGGGTCTGTGGGGTCATCTCAATTGTATTAAGTAGTGATACCATTTACTATTTTACCTGAGAGAGACAGGACCAGGTGGTGAATGACACCTTCAGATAGCTTAGAGATAGCTGTGTCAGAGAGATACTTCTAGTAGGATGCTCTGTCCCCATCGATAACAACTCCACTCAAAGATTTAGAGACTAGAGATGTTTAGTGAACAGCATGTAGGTCAATTTGTCCCATTCATAAGGTCAATTAGTCAATTAGCATTTATTAAGTGAGTATCTACTATGTGCCAGGCACCATACTACATGTTGGGGAAACCAAAGAAAGGCAAGAAAAGAAGAAACAGTCCTTGTTTTTAAGGCGCTCCCTAATGGAGGAGGTAGTATGCAAACAATTATGTACAAACAAGATGTATACAATTGGGATCAATTGGGAGCGGTCTCAGAGTAAAGCTCTAAGATTAAGTAGAACTGGGAAAGGCTTTTTTGAAGAAGGTGAGGCTTGAAAGAAGCCAGGTGCAGGAGGGAAAGTCATGTCCAAAAAAAACGTTGAGAATGTAGGCCAGATCAAGATTATGAAAGGCTATTAATGTCAAACAGACGAACTGTATTGTTTCCTAAAGGCAACTGGGAGCCATCAGAACTTTTGGTGATGGTAGGGTGAGAAGATTTTATCTGTGCTTTAGGAAAAAACATTTTGGCAACTGTGGTGTGGAAAGAGGGAGAGAATGAAGGCAAGGGGACTAATTAGAAGGTTATTACAATAGTCCAGGCTGGAAGTGATGAGAACCTGAAATGGGGTGGTGATTATGTGGGTGGAGAGAAGGGGAACAGATAGGAGGGAGGTTTCCTGGAGCAGACTGTGTCAGAATCTCTCCTTGGCCCCCAGCATCCTAGAATTCAACATTTAGACCTCAGACAGGGCCCCTGGGGTTAGAACCTGACCTTCCTGCACCACAGGAGCTATCTCCCAGCCCAGTGAGTCAACAGGTCTTAAATCTCACAAGGAAGATGAATAGTCATATATATCACTGAACCCTAACCAGAAAAGCTGTGTCAGAAAACTTTCCCTTCCTTTCAGTCAAAGGATTTATTTCTTCATTCTGAACCTCCCTTTTTCTTCTCACAAACTCAAGAAATCCCCTGGCCACACCTATGCACTGCTTCCTTTCTACCTCTCTTCCCTATCCGCCCCCCTCCAAGCTCCCTTGAGCAGGGCTAAACATGTTGGAATTAGGCCTCTAATAATAAAGCCTGGTTCTGACAGTCCAGGGTGCAATTCGGCCTGTCTCCAGTGAAGCAAACACATATTATAGCTTTTTGCGATATTTCACGTGAGCATCCATAAGTATGCCTTGCTGAAATGATGTTAGCAGAGTGGTTTGCACTACCTCTCCTGATACAAATGCAAAAAGAATAAGAATAATTCACTTTTAGGAAGTGCTTGCTTCATGAAAGTACAATTTTCCACCTGCATTCTATCCTTTGAGCTTCACAGGCACAGAGGTGTTGTGAGCTGGACAGCACAAATATTATTACTCCTGTTTTACAGAGGAAGAAACTAAGGGATTTAGTGACTTAGATTCATAGAATTTGATGTCTCTGAGCCTTCATTTTCTAACCTTTTAAAATAAGAGGGTTGGATGACTTGAGAGGTCCCTTCTGACTCAGCCCTGGAAGGTTAAATGTCAGAGACGGGACTAACACCCTGTCTTCCTAACTCCTTGGCTGGTTCTCTATCCATTATATAACCAGGCCTTTCTAATTGAATGACTTTGCATTTGGTCTGTGGTGGGGTGGGAAGAGACCCAGAAACTGAATCCATTCACGTGCTTGTGTTGAATTGACCTCATTGAGAAGCAGTGTGGTCAGTGGAGGGTAGGATGATGTAGCAGCAAGAAACATACACATATATATTAGTTTGGAATAGAGGCCAGGGGCAACTGGGGGTCATTGGTTATTTCAGCTAAAAAGGGCAGCTGAGAGAGAAAGGCAGAGAGGCCGGAGTGCAGGGGCAGGGACAGTAGTGGTGCTGCTCCTGGCAGGGGCATGGGTTGGCATTTGGAACCTAGTGGTGGGTGAAAGTCAGTAGAGTCCAAACCAAGCCTGTGAGGGGGGAGGAGGAGGAGCAGGAGGAGGAACAAGTCAGGGCTGGGATGGGAAGAAGCAAGAGTGAGGATTTCACCTGGTTGAGTGAGCCCAACAGTTGACAGAAGTGAGATAGGGGTGTGGTCAGTCGGTAAACTGGTTGTGATGAGATACCTGGGGAGTGGCAGGGCAGTGCCCTTTTTAGGTCAATACCAACAGTGGGGAGCTCCAGGAGGAGGGATGAGGTAGGCAGTTAAAAAGTACAACCTGGTGAAAGTTCTTCTGGGGCTACCCTGTTCTTAAAGAAACCCTAACTCATGAGGGCTCTCTGACTGTTTAAAGGGTGGCATCTTCAGCTTCCTAGCCTCCAGGGTCTGAGTCAATATGGACAGAGAGAGGGGGTGCTGGCCTCTAACTCCTACCCTCTCTATTTCAGAATCAACCAATAAACATTCATTAAGTGTCTACTTTGTGCCAGGCACTGTGCTAAGCATTTTATAATTTTGTCTCATTTGATCCTCACAACAACCCTGAGAGGTAGCTGCTATGATTACCTCCATTTTAACAGTTGAGGAAACGGAAGTAAATGGGTTAAGTGACTTATCTAAGGCTATACAGCTAGTAAATGTCTGAGGTCAAATTTGAACTCAGGTCTTTCTGACTTCAAGTCCAGTGCCCTATCCAGTTGTGCCACCTAGTTGCCCCATAGAGCATAGTTTTAGAGTTGGAACAGACCTTAGAGTTCATGGAATAATACTCCCTCATTTTGCAGATGAGAAATGAAGCACAGAGAGATAAGTGACTTACCTAGGCTTAGATGGTTAATAAGTGTCTGAGATAGGATTTGAACTCAGGTCTTCTCAACTCCAAGTCTAGTGCTCTTTCTATAACATGATACTGCTCACCTTCAAGCATGCCCATACACACTCTTCTCTCCTACCTCTCTTTCTCTTATTTTCTGTCTCATCCCTTCTCTCATTCTTTCTTTCTCTCACACTCATTCTCTCTTTCTTTCTCTATCATTCTCTCTCTTTCTCCCTCTCTCCCTCTCTCATTCTTTCTTTTTCTCTTATTCTCTCTTTTTCTCCTTTTCTTCTTCTCTCTCATTTTTCTCATTCTCATATTCTCTCTCTCATTCTGTCTCTCTCTCTCTCTCTCTCTCTCTCACACACACACACACACACACACACACACACACACACACACACACACACGAAAAATCAGCACAACATACTCCAAAAAACAAGCGTCCAATCTCTGTTTGAAGAGGAGGGGTAATTCCTGCTTCCGGAGACTGTGCATTCCTATAATTAATAGGAATTTCTGACCTTGAGTTAAATGTACCTTTTTGCTACTTTTCCCCATTTTCTCTAGTTTTCCCCTCTGGGATCAAATGATACAAGGCTAATTTCTCCCTTCTCTTCCTCTCTGCTCACCCCCTTTTGAAGTCTTTTCTTCTCTAAGCTAAAAATTGCCAGTTGCTTCAACCAGTCCTCAAAAGACATAGAATAAAGATTTTTTTTATCATCCTGGCTGACCTCTGTGTTCTCACCAGTTCACCAACTTCTTTCTTGAACTGTAGCATGTAGAACTAAATATGATCCTCACCTCCGATGCTTCCTACCCAGGCAACTTACCTCCCTAGGCCTTCGATTCCTCACCTGTAAAATGTGGGGCTTGAACTCAGTGGCCTCTGAGGGGCCTCTCAACATTAGATCTATGATCCTACATAGTCTGACCAGGGCAGAGTACACTGGGACTTTCAACTCCTTTACTTCCAGAAGCGATGAGTTTCTTAATGGCCCCCAAGGTCACATTAACTTTTATTTCAGCTATCATATCACACTACTGGCTTATGCTGAGCTTGTAGCCTGCTAAAACCCAAGGATGTTTTTTAGGCAAACTGCTGTCTCACCGTATTTCATCTTATCTTCTACTTGAAATAATTTTTTTTAAGCCAAATACAATCTTTGGATTTATCCTTTTAAAATGTATTTGTTGTTGTTGTTCACTTATTTCATTTGTATCAAACTCTTCGTGATCCCATTTGAGGTTTTTTGATGATACTGAAGTAGTTTGTCATTTCCTTCTTCTGTTCATTTGACAGGTGAGGAAACTGAGGCAAACAGGGTGAAGTGACTTGCCATGAGTCACATAGCGATAAGTGTCTGAGACCAGATTTGAATTCAGGGAGATGAGCCTTCCCGACTCCAGGGACGGTGCTCTATCCACCTAGCTGCCCATTAAATGTTAACTTAGTCGTTTTAACAGCTACTCTTTGAATCCAATCTTTTAGTCAGTTCCAAATCCATTTAATTGTGTTATTGTCTGGCTCCCATTCCTCCATCTTTCCCCATGACAATTTCATGAGAAACTTTATCAAAACTTTGTTAAAAATCCTTGTTTCTCCAGTTATCCGATTCATCTCTTAGAACTCCCCCCTGCCAAAACAAACAAACAAACAAACTATAATGTGAAATACATCTGGAAAGGTGTATGGGATCCAGATAGTGGAGTTCCTTATATGCGAGGCTAAGGAATGTCCATTTTATCTTTGCTGTAAGAGGGAGCCATTGAAAGTCTTTGAGTCATAATGATCCCATCTGAGCCTTCAGAAGATGATTTTGGCAGCCGTATGGGGGATGGATTATAGAGGGGAGAGACTGGAAGTAGGCAGAGGGGTCTGGAGGCTGGCCCAGTTGTCTAGGTGAGCAATGAAGGTGGTTTGGGGGGGGCAGTGACATAAGTATAGACGAGGGGAGGGAGATAGGCAAGTGGAGGTAGAAGGACATGGTGCCTGCTGGAGACTTGGATGAGTTCATGGGTCCAAAAGGTGATTGCTGAGCTCTAGGAAGGGAGCTACACCTTCTTATATAGATTTGGGAGTCATTTGTGGAGATCTGATCATTGAACCCAGGGGAATAGATGAGATCACCAAGGCAGAGTGGGTGGCATCTAAGCTTGCCTACCTGGGGCAAACTCTCCCTGCTTTCACAATAGTTCACCATAACTCCCAGCGTCTACTGTTTCCTACTAGGGGAACCACGGCTTGGTTCACTGCCATCTGCTTCATAAGAGATTTCTTCTCTGGGAAAGGGAATCGTTCTTTCCTTTGTTGTGTTACTACGGCCTGAAGTATAACCGTCAGGGGTACCTACCGCAGAAAGAGAAGATTACAGAAGAAAAAGGTACCAGGAAAGACACACACACACACACACACACACCCCAACTGAAACATAACTTCAGAACTTCAGTGAGCACATATAGCATGTAAGAAAAAGTAAAAGATATCCCTGCCAGGGTCAAGTGGACTCCCTAAGAATGTCACTGCCCTGACTCATGTGTCTGTGCGTGTAAGAGAGGGAAAGCCAGAGGGCACAATACAAGCTTAGCAGATTCTGCCCCAGATTTGAGGCTTTCTTTTCTAATGCTATCATGCTTAAGGAAGCAGGAAAGTTGAGCTGTAGAAGCAGGAAGGCAGTAGCAGCTGCTAATAGTCTTCGGTTTTTCACTTAATTTTATTATTTTTTAATGAACAAAAGTCTATTTTCTCTCCCTCCTATTCTTCTCACTCCTCAGAGAAGACAAATAAAAGAAAAAACAAAATCCCTATAACAAATACACAGTCAAGTGAAATAAATGCCTACATTGGCCATGACCATATACATATATGTATGTGTGTGTGTGTGTGTGTGTGCATGTGTGTATGTAGCATGTATTTCTGCATCTTGAGCCCATTGCCACTCTGTGTCAGGGAGTGTGAGGCACCCACCATTGTGTGGCGTGCACCAAGATGGTGCCACGCAAGACCTGGTTGGGGGGCATACTGAGCATGGGGGAAAAGAGAGCTCTCCTCTGGGATTTTAGAGGCGTTCACGTACGGAAGGGAGTAGAATTGTTCTGCTTGGTCCCCCAGAAAGCAAAACTGGGACTAACAGGGAAAAATTGCAGCAAGGAAGTTTGGGGTTTGATATGAGAAGGAGATGGAAAGGAATAGGAATTTATATTGCTTCTACTATATGCCAGGCTCTGGACTGAGCATTTTTTTACAAATTAACAAAATAATTTTGATCCTTACAACTTGTGCTTTGATTGTCCCTGTTTTATAGTTGAGGAAACTTAAGGCAGACAGAGGTTAAGTGACTTTCCCAGGGTCACACAGATAGTGTCTCAGGTTGGATGTAAACTCAGGTCTTATGGGTTCCAGGTGCAGTGCTCTGTGTACTATGGCACCACCTAGCTGCCAAGGCCTGAGTACAGAAGGATCTCTTACCCTGGGGGAAAATGTAACAGCTTTCTGGCTGCCAAGTGACACTGTTTCTCATTTTAAACTTGGAATTCATTAAACCTCCTAGAATCTTTTGCTGTGAACCTCTGTCTAAATATGTCTCACCCACTCTACATTTGTGCAAATGTTTTCTGATCCATGTGTAATATTTTATATTTATACCTTTAAAATTAGTTGTCAAATTCTCATTCTATCATCAAATGTGTAGCTTTATGTCTAAGGCTGGATTTGAACTCAAGTCTTCATGATTCCAGGCTCAGTGTTCCAATCCACTGTGCTACCAGCTACCTGAGACAAGAAAACAATCTTCCTAACAATTAGACTGTTTGTCTAAAATCTGAAAATCTGATAGGCATTCCATCTTTCCCTCCATCCAAATCACTGATAAAAATGTTGAAGCAAGCTGGGCCGATGTGGCATGCTTGAAAAAACCATCTGTGAAGGCCAGCCTTTACTGTTTTTCATGTTTTCCAGGATTCCCTCCACTTCAGACTAGAGCGTTCTCTATGGAGATAAGGAAGCACACATAGATTCATAGTTGCTAATATCTTCTCCATCGGGTTTTTTTCTTTTTTTTGCCAGTAGAAGCATCATTCATCGTTCTAGAGTCTCGAGTTACTCTGAAATGTTTCGCATTTGGGATATTCTCAGATGTTTTCAGCAGCATAGTTAAGTGCTAGATTTCAAGTCAGAAGACCTTATTTCAAATCCTGTTTTCCTTTGTACTTGTGTGTCCTTGGGTCTTCAGGTCCCTCATCTGTGAAACGGGAATAATAACACCATCTACCTCCCATGGGATTGCTAAGTGGCATAGTAGACTGGAGTCAAGGAGACTTGTCTTCCCGAATTCAGATCTGGCCTCAGACACTTCCTAGCTGTGTGACCCTGGGCAAGTCACTTAACCTATTTGCCTCAGTTTCCTCATCTCTAAAAATGAGTTGGGGAGGGAAATGACAAACCAGTTCAGTGTTTCCACCAAGGAAACCCCAAATTCATGAAGGGTTGGATACAGCTGAAGCAACTGAACAACAGCCCGTCCCCCGGTTGTTTTGAGGATCAAATGAGAGAACGTTTGTAAAGCGCGCTGCAGACTTTAAAGAACTATGCAAATGTTGGCTGTTATTATTACATGCATTATCTCATTTGAACCTCCCCAATGTGCTATAGGCATTACTGTCTCCATTTCGTTGCGTTGTTGCTCAGTCACGTCAGACTCTTTGTGATCCCCCGTGGGATTTTCTTGGCAAAGGTACTGGAGAGGTTTACCGTTTCCTTCTCTAGCTCAATTTACAGATGAGGAAACTGAGGCAAACTTCACTGAGGGTGAAGTGACTTACCCAGGGTCACACAGCTAGTAAGTATCTAGGGTCATATTTGAACTCAGGAAGATGAGTCTTCCTGACTCTAGGCGGGACGCTCTACCAAGCTGCCTGACTCTTACCCATGTGACTTGGGGCACATCACTTCTCTGGGACTCATCTGGCTCATCTATAAAATAAGGGGGGGGTAAATTATATGATCTATCCTCCTTCGCCCCAGAAGTTTCCACATATGCAGTCTTCCGGTGTTGTTGTTGTCGTGACAGAACAGAACCAAGATTTCTGGCAGCCCTACCCCATGATGAGGTAGATGCTGGCTGCCCGCCCTCGGTGACTGAGCCAGATCCTGGAGCTCCTCCTGGACCATGATGCTCTGATGGATGCTCTGATTGTGGGGCTGTTAGCACAGTCTTGCACAACTCCCTCCTCAGCCAACCTTGGGCTACTACTCATTCCCACTCTCTCATCTATATAGGTGTCACTACTAAGGTATTCGTTGAGTCATACATGCAACCCTGGCACTGCTAGCTCCTCCAGCATAGAAAACCTTCTGACTGGTTACACTGGGTCAATAGCACCAGTTTAATACACAGATATATTCCCCCAATGCCTGCTGGATACAGAGAAGGAATCACTTTTTAACTCAATGCCACCATGCTTGTATCAGACACATTCTTGAAATTATAGGCAGCTCCAAAGTGCATTGCTCAGGATGGGAGTCCCCAAACAGGAGGCAATCATCATGGTGAAGGGCCTCAAGATTCTGCTCTGCATGGATCATTGGAAGAAAATAGACATGTTTAGCTTTGAGAAGCTAAGGCTTAGGGAGGGGCATGTTAGAATTTTCAGCTGCGAAGAGAGAGTAGATGTGCTTGGCATGGCCTCAGGACCCATTGGGTAGAATTGCAAAGAGGCAAATCTACGCCAATGTAAGAAAAAGCCTGTCAACAATTCGAATGATCCCAAAGTGTAGTGGACTGGGAGAAGTGGGCTGCCCCTCAAGGGAGAGCTTCAAGCAAAGGCTCAATGCCCAGTAAAATGCTGTGTAAAACTTGGAGCACTACATACATGGTAGTGATGTGCCTCTTTTTGTTAGTATAGGTTTTTGTTTAGGGATCGGGTTGTATGAACTGGCTGTTAGGTTCCTTTTCAGCTTTGACACTGTGATTCTGTCTCTACCCTAGGTTGCTGCAAATATAATGGGATGAAATTTTGTCAGATGCTTCTGCATCTCTGACAGGCAAGCTTGAGAGGCCTGTGCACTTTGAAAGAGCATGAAAAAGGAGAGACAAGGGTAAGCAAAGGGAGGAGGTTAGTGTGGAGAAAGTGGATGACATACAAGAGGGGGACCAGAAAGATTCCAACCTCTCTCTTGCTGTTTTTTCTTTTCTACTTTTTTCTTTGATTTTTTTTTAGCCCATACACAAATAGCCATCAGGAAGGTAGTATGGTATATGGTAAAGAACACTGTATTGGAGAAAGAGGATCTGGGTAGAAACCCTAGCTTTGTTATTTACTACCTGTATGACTTTAGGAAAATCACTTTCTTTTCTCTAGATCTCAATTTGTTGGTCTAACTCTGCAGAACCCCATTTTGGGGTTTTCTTGGCAAAATACTGGAGTGGTTTGCCATTTCCTTTTCCAGCTCATTTGACAGATGAGGAACTGAGGCAAACAGGGTTAAGTGACTTGCCCAGGGTCACATAGCTGGTAAATATCTGAGGCCATATTTGAACTCATGAAATGTGTCTTCCTGATTCCAAGCCAGCTGTCCAGACCTTAGTTTCCTAGTCTATAAAATGAAAATGTTAGGTTAGAAGCTCTCTAATATCTAATAATGGGCAGTTAGGTGGAGCAGTGGCTAGAGTGCCAGACCTGGAGTCAGGAAGACTCACCTTCCTGAATTCAAATCTGGCCTCAGATACTTCCCAGCTGTGTGACCCTGAGTAAGTCACTTAACCCTGTTTGTCTGTTTCCTTATGTGTAAAATAAGCTAGAGAAGGTTCTGGCAAACCATTTTAGTATCTTTCCCAAGAAAACCAAAAACGGAGTCACAAAGGGTTAGACACAACTGAAAACAACTGAACAACTGGAACAATAGTCAACATTTATGTCCCACCTGTGACGTGCCAGACATTGTGCTAAGCACTTTACAGAGATCATCATCTCATTTAATCCTCACAACAACTCTGGGAGGAAGGTGGTATTATCATTCCCATTTTATAAATGAAGAAATTAAGAATTAAGTGATTTGTCCAGGGCGATGCAACTAGTGAATGGTTGAAGCTGGATTCAAATTCATATCTTCCTGACTACAGGCTTAGCTCTCTGACCATTGTATCCTGAACCCATGTAATTCTCTCTCTGAACATAAAAATAACTCACATTTCTATTACACGCCCAGAGTTACAAATCACACCTTTCAACCACTTTGTGAAGTAGCTTTAATTTCATTACATCTAATGCATAGATGCTGAAACTGAGATTCGGTAAGGTGAGGTAAATGGGCCCAGATACAGAATGATAGCTAGTTCAGCTGTAAATGCAGCAATCATGCCTCCTTGTCACCCCTGGGTTGTTGCACGACAAGAAGCGTTCTCAGTCATCCACATTTTTCTGGGAGACAGCTTTAAAAACCATTGCCTCTTTGCTGCTCCTTAGGGAGCCTGGCAAGTGTGGGTCCCAGCACCAGATAACATCGCTATCAGCCTTTATTGAATCTTTAGTGATGATGGAGGACCTTTAACTATGGAAAAGATTTCACTGGTCATGAGACTGGTCTCATTAACTCTGCATCCTGTTTGGAGCTCTCGCTTCTGCTGTTAGGAGTCTAGAGGGGAAACAGTGAATGGGCCATAGGATGCCAATACCCATCTAATGGAGACAATGTAATGTCCTCTACCACTTTGGGAGGCTTTATAACCTCCCTCTCTATTTCACTGTGTGGGCCTAGGAATTTGATTGCTTAATAATAAAGCACAGGGTTGAATTTCCTCCTACTGGTTTAAACATATCTACATATCAGGTTAGAAACACGTTTGAAGCAGAGTTCTCCTTGGCTCAGCCCAAAAGGATGCTTGGTTGTAAATTAGGACCCTTTGGAAAAACACATCAACCCTGACATTGGTTCCTGAAACTACTTCTTTACTTGTCTTTTAGGAGTTAACATGGCGTGGAGACTTGGAGAATGAATTCAGTTCATCTCAATTCAACAAATACTGATTAAGGACTTTCTGTGAACAGAGCACAGTGGTAGGCACTAGGGAGGATTGAAAGTTTAGATTACAGAATCCCAAAGGCTGAAGGGAACCCTGGGACCACCTGGATCAATTTTATATCAATCCGTAAATATCTTTTAAGGATCTATCACATACTAGGCATCGTGCTAGGTGTTTGGAACACAAAGACAAAAATGAAATAGACTGCCCTCAAAGACAATGATATCATGTGACAGGAATATGCATTTATACATTTATGGTTTGCCAAGTTAATCGGTCAGTCAGCAAGCATTTGTTAAGTGCTCACTACACGCTAAGCCCTTTACAAATATTTCCCATTTGATCCTGACAACAACCTTGGGAGGCAGGTACTAATATTATCCCTACTTTTACCATTGGGGAATCTGAGGCAGATAAAAGCCAAGTGACTTACTCAGGGTCACACAGCTAGTAATATCTGAGGCTGAATTTGAATTCAGGTCTTCCTGTCTCCAGGATCATCATTTTATCCACTGTGCCACGTAACTGCTTCTGACGGAATCATCTGCATAGAGATCTTAATTGAATTCAAGGCAACCAAGGCGACAACAAAGAAAGACAGTATAATGGGAGGAGAGAAGAGGGCCCAGGACAGACCTTTGGGGGTCAGCCATAGTTAGTGGGTGTGATATGGATGGAAATCCAGCAAAGAAGTTTGTCTTGGTATATAAAGTGAAATCTAATTTCTTCCGTCCTGTCCAGTTTTCCAGTAGGTTTGGGGGTTGGTTTTTTTTTTTTTTTGGCTAAATCAAATAGTATCTTGTTATCTCAGTAGGTAGTATCTTTGCATTTATCAAATACTAGGCTACTAGGCAAGGCAGCTAGGGGATGTAATGGGTAGAATCCTGGCCTAGAGTCAGGAAGACTCATCTTCTTGAGTTCAAATCCGGCCTCAGACACTTACTAGCTGTGTGACCCTGGGCAAGTCACTTAACTCTGTTTGCCTCAGTTTTCCATCTATAAAATGAGCTGGAGAAGAAAATGGCAGACCGTTCCAGTGTCTTTGCCAAGAAAGTTCCAACTTGGGGCACCTAGGTGGTATAATGAATAGAACACTGGCCCTGGAGTCAGGAGGACCTGAGTTCAAATCCAGCCACAGACACTTAATACTTACTAGTTATGTGACCCTGGGCAAGTCATTTAACCAAAATTGCCCTGCCTTCCCCCCTCCAAAAAAAAGCAAAAAAAAAAAAGGCAAAAAAGAAAACTCTAACTGGGGTCATGAAGACCCGGACATAACCGAAACAACTCAACAACAACAAGCTGCAGTGAGATGATATTTTTTTCTTTCTGTCGTCTACCCAATCCGTCCCACAGACGGATCCCGCTATTTTTTGGCCAGCACTAATTTTTTTGAGAATTATTACTTTGTAGTGTAGCGTGAGATTTGGTGACGGACGAACTCCCTTGTTCCATCTCCCCTCATTATTACCCCTGAGAGTCTTGACCTTTTTTGTTTCCGTATGAATTCTGTTATTCTTTTTTTTTCTGATTCCATTAAGTAATCTTTGGGTGGCATGAATGGCACGGCACTGAAAAAGTAAATTATGTAATATTATTATCTTTATGATATTGACTCCTCCTACTCATGAGCAATTAACATTTTTCCGATTATTTAGATCTGTATTTTGTAAACAATGGTTTGCAATTGTATTTATACAGTTTTTACGTTTATCTTGGTAGGTAGACTCCTATGTATTTTACACAGTTGTTATTTTAAATGGAATTTCTCCATCTTTTTCCTGCTGGATTTTATTGATTTTATATAAAAATGCTGGTGATTGTGCAGATTTATTTTATATCTTGCAAGTTTGCTGATGCTACTAATTGTTTCAAGTGATTTTTGTTAAATACATTATCACATCAATCTGCAAAAGTGATGATTTTGTTTCTCCTATATCTGTGGTTACGTCTTCAACTTCTTTTTCTTATCTTATTTGAATGACCAACATTTCTAGTACCCTTCAAATAAAAGTGGTGACAATAGACATCCTTGTTTCATCCTTGAATTTATTAGGAAGGATTCTAGTTTAACTTCATTACATAGAATGGTAGCTCTTAGTTTGGGGTATATGCTCTTTGCCATTTTAAGGAAAGATCCCAATGGATACAAGACCTACGTATAAAAGATGAATTATAAATTTGCGAAACAATTTATGTAATAACAACACTGTGAAGACAAACAACTCTGAAAGCTTGAGAACTATGATAATTAGGATCATCATTCACGATTCCAGAGGACCTTTGTTGAAATATGATCGGGGGCAGCTGGGTGGTGCAGTGGATAGAGCACCAGCCCTGGAGTCAGGGGGACGCGAGTTCAAAGGCGGCCTCAGACACGCGACGCACTTACGAGCCGAGTGACTTTGGGCAAGTCCCTTAACCCCAACTGCCCTCCCCCCCTAAAAAAAGCAAAAAAAATTTAAAAATAAAAAAAAAATAGAAAAATGCTCTCCACTGTAGAGAGATGATGGATTTAGGGTGAAGAATGAGACACACATTTCTGTATACAGCCAATGAAGATATTTGTTTTGCTTCACTATGCATATTTGTTTCAAGGCATTTGCTTTTCTTTCCGCCTCCCTCCCCTCACGGGATGGAATGTGGGAGGGAGAGAAAATAGATTTCTGTTAATTAGAACATACTTTTAAAAATAGAGAGGTTGGGGGGGCTGGAGTGCTACAGATGTGGAATGTTGCATGTATTTCCAGATGAGATCACTGTATTGTTAACTTTGCATAATTGCTTTACTTTACAAGAGACTTCTCATCATATTGGGGGTAATCTGGAAATGTTTGTAATCTAAAAACAATACACATTATTTTTTTTTAATCCAGCAAAGGGGAGAATAATGTCTTGAAAACCTAGAGAGGAAAGACTATGCAGGAGGAGATGATAACCAACAGCATTAAAGGCTATAGAGAGATCAAGAAGGTTTGAGATTGAGAAAAAGCATGCAGTATCTGTCAGATTTTTACAACTCAGTGAATTAAGTACTTTAGCTGTTATAGGCGGTGCAGTGGATAGAGCACAGGGCCTGTAGTCACAAGGAGATGAGTTCAAATGTGACCTCCAACACGTCCTGTGTGACCCTGGCCAAGTCACTTAACCTCTTTGCCTCGGTTTCCTTATCTGTAAAACGGGGATAATAGTAGCACCTACTTCCCAGAGTTGTTATGAGGATCAAATGAGATAATTGTAAAGTACTTATCACAGTGCCATATAAATGTTAGCTATTGTTATTATTCCCATTTTAAAGATTTTTTTTTAATCCCTGACAAGATCATGGAATCACAGCGATGGAAAGACATCATAGCCGATCTATTCTAACCTGTACTTGAAAATTATTTCCTTTTGCAACACAACTGTTGACAGTTCCTCTAGTTTTTGCCTGAAGATCTCCAAAGAGCAGAGGAGGAACCAGCCACCTCTTGGTATCCTATGGAACTTTTGGCAGGTTCTAATTGTAATATCAAGCCTAATTGCACCTCTTGTTTTTGCACCTCTTTTCCATTTATAAAATAACTTACTTTTCTAAAGAGGCATATGTGTGTCATCTCAAATTAAGGCCCACAACAGCACCATCAGATACATGTCATAAGTTTTATTGATTCTCGTTTTGAAGATAATATAATTTGTTCTTAGAGGGGGTAAGTGTTTTGCCTGTGTTCACACAGCTGGTAGAAGCCCGAGGCAAGATTTAAGCCCAGTTCTCCTTAACCTCAGGTCTAACAGTCTGTCTACCATACACACTGCCTTTCCAAGGCTCTTAGTTCTTTTCGTCAATCCTCAGGTGGCACAAGACCAAGACCTTTACCATTCTATTGGCCTTAGTCTAAATCCCTTTTTGCTTGTCTTTGCTAAAGTACAGCATGAGGATTCATGTCGAATCTCAGATATATACCGAGTGGGGCAGAACAAAATGTTAAGTAATATCCACTCCTTAGTCCTGGACATCAGGCCTTTCTCACTGCATAGCCTCAGATCATACTCAATTTCTTGATGGCCATATATCACATTGATGATTCATATTCCATGTGAAGTCCAGTAATCCCCTCCAGGTCTTTTTTAGACAAACTAGTGTCTAGCCATATCTTTGCCATCATGAACTTATGAGGCTGAGTTTTTGGACCCAAGTGGAAGACTTTATGTGTATCTCTGTTAAATTTCATCCTGCTTGATTAGGCCCAATATTATTCTGCACTGACTTTTAAAGTCAGAAGACTTGGGTGCAAGTCTCTCAACTTCACTACCTGTGTAACATTGGACAAGATACTTGACCACCATGAGCCTCAATTTCTAGAAAAGGAGTAATTTGGACTAGATGACCTCTGAGGTCCCTTCCACCTCTAGATTTATGATCTTGTAAATTTCCCGGCAGCCTCCCTATTGATTACTATACTCAAGAAGTGACACCCACATCAGGGAAATTTTTCTTGGGAATCCCTGTCAGTATCTATGGAGGCCCACCTGAGTCTGACTCTGTCTTTGGGAAAGATCCAAGCCACCCAAGGGCACAGAAGTTAGCTGATCTATCTACCAACACTGGAAACAACCCATCTTCCTCCTTGGAACTGAACCATTTATCTGCTTTCAGCTTGGCTACCACCTTTAGCCATGGCATCAATATATTCCCCCACTCCCAAACCTGTTCCTCCTACTACCCTTCTCGATTTCTATTGCTGGTACCAATAGCTTCCCAGTCGCTGAGTCACTGGTAACCTCAGGGTTATCTTTGATTCCTCCTTCCAATTCATTTCCCACATCCAGTCACTTCCCAAGACCTTTAGATTATTTTTCATATTCTTCCCCTGCTTAATGCTCTCTCTAACTGCTTCTTTTCACCCCTTCTAACCCAGACTATTATATCAGTTTTCTAATCAGCCTTCTTGTCTCCATTCTATCTCCTTTCCAATCTATTTTGCATACTTTGACTTTAATCTTCGTAATGCACCACTGCAATAATGCCATCCATGCCTTGACTTAAAGGCTTTCAGTGACTTCCCATTGCTGCCTAAATAAAATAAGAACCTCTTATTCTGGGTTCCAAGACCTTGTTTTTTCTCGATCAAACCTACTTTTCTAGCCTTATCTTTTGAGTACTTTCCATCCCCTTTTCTCATCTTGCCCTCAATCATCTCTGGACCATTGCTCTCTCATGGTGTCTCTCATATTTAGAATGAATGCCCCTCCCTCATTTTTCTTTGTGGAATCCTCTCCTTTCCTTCCTTCAAGGCTCAACTTAGGTACTACCTTCTTCCTTAAAGCCTTTCTTTATGCTCCCTCTAACTCTAACTAAAGGTAATTTTCAATAGAATTTGGGGGTTCTCTCGCATTTATTACATTTTCCTTTTTAATTTGTATAGATGTCCAAGGCCTAGCTGATAGCATATACCCAGTACTTAGTAGGTGCTTAATAAATGTTTATGGAATCAAATGTCTTTACCCCTATTATTGTAAGTTTCTTGAGTCCAAGGTCTGAAAAGTGAGTGGGAAGTAGGGAAATGGAGACCATAAGTATAGATACCCCTTTCTATGGGTTTACCTATAAAAGAGAGAAGAGACACAGAATAACAGCATGAGGGGAATGGCAGATCAAGGGCAGATTTGTTAAGGAGGGGGAGATGTTAGCTTGTTTGAAGACATGGGGATGAGATTGGTGGATAAGGAGAGATGATAGATGAGAAACAGAAAAGAAATGTGAGAGAGAGAGACAGAGACAGAGAGAGAGAAAGAGAGACAGAGACAGAGACAAAGAGAGAGACAGAGACAGAGAGAAAGAGGGAGACAGAGACAGAGAAACAGAGACAGAGAGTGAGACAGAGAGAGAGAGAGATCTGCCAAAGGAGATTGGAGGATACAGGATAAAGGTTTGGCCCTTGGCAAGAAGAAGAAGAAGGCCCATCTCATTATCAGAAACTGGTGTAAAAGAAGAGAGGATGGAGGAAGATTCAGATGGCCTTTCTTTTTATCAATAAAGTAAGAGGTGAGGTCATCTGCTGAGGTAAGGAAAGGATATGGTATAGGATTTCTGAGGAAAGCAGAAGAAAGTCTTGAGGATCTGAATTCAAATCTCAGCCCTGATACTTAGTACCTATATGTTGGGTAAGTCACTTAACCTTCCTGGGCTTCAGTTTCCTCATCTGTACAAGGAGAGTGTTGGACTAGATGGAGTCTAAACTCCCTTCTGCTGGAGATCTATGAGCCTATTATTCTGATAGGTTTCTAATGGGGCTGTCAAGAGTTTGGTGGTTTCCTGGCAATATTAATGATAAATCAGCCAAGAGGTAGGTCTAAGTTGTCTTCCTTTGTCTTCAGAGTTACCTGGAGAGTTGGGTGGCGTGGTGGACAGAGTGCTGGCCCTGGAGTCAGGAAGACCTGAGTACAAATCCTGCCTCAGATATTACCACCTGTGTGATCCTAGGCAAGCTACTTCACCCTGTTTGCTTCAGTTTCCTCACCTGTAAAATGAGCTGGAGAAGGAAATGGCAAACCACTCGAAGAAAACCCCCAGTGGGGTCATGAAGAGTCAGACACAACCGAAAAACAACTGAACAACAAACAGCAATTATTGTCGTGTACCCTTTTGTTTTAACTAAACCTCTCTTTAGAAATGGATGAGCCCAGAAACAGAATTGAAAGTCTGGAAATTTTTAAAAAATTATCTTATTTTTATTGATGTGATTTGTTTTTAGATCAAGAATTAGTTGCTAATCAACAGTCACCAAACATTTGATAACCACTCACTATGTGCCAGGCACTGTGCTAAGTACTGGGAATAGAAGGAAAGGAAAAAAAGTGTTACCAACCCAGCCCCGGGCTTTCAAGGAGCTTGTGGACTTAGGGAAGAGACAACTTGCAAAAAGCTATGTTGGAGATCATTGATAGAGAGAAGAGGATCACAAAAGGCTTCTTGTAGAAGTGGGGATTTCAGCTGAGACTTGAAGGAAGCCAGGGAAGCCAGGAGTCAGAGATAAAGAAGGAAGAATTCCAGGGATGGGAGATGATGAGCACAAATGCCTGGGGTTGGGAGAGGGAGTATTTCATTTGAGGAACAGCGAAGAGACCATGGGGCAGCTAGATGGATAAAGTGCTGGGTCTAGAGGCAGGAAGACTCATCTTCCTGAGTTCAAATCTAGCCGAAGAAACTCACTAGCTGTGTGACTCTGGGCAAGTCACTCAACTCTGCCTCAGTTTCCTCATCTGTAAAATGAGCTGGAGAAGGAAATGGCAAAACACTCTAGTATCTCTGCCAAGAAAGTCCCAAAGAAGCAAACACTTTTTTTTTCCTTTTGGAGCAGGGAAGGTAAGGACAGTTGGAGTTAAGTGACTTGCCCAAGGTCACACAGCTAGTTTTTTGTGTGTGTGTTAAGTGTCTGAGGCTGGATTTGAACAAGCAAACACTTTTGAAAAGGGACAGGGTCAAAGGAGAAAATAGAATAAATGGGAGGTGGGATAGGATGGAGGGAAATATAGTTAGTCTTTCACAACATGACTACTATGGAAATGTTTTGCATAACTATGCATGTATAACCTATACTGAATTGCTTGTCTTTCCTGTGGGGGTGGGTGAGGAGGGAAGAAGGGAGAGAATCCGGAACTCAAAGTTTTAAAAACAGATATTAAAAAATTAATGCAACCAGGAAATAAGATGTACTGGCAATGGGGTATAGAAATCCATCCTACCCTACAAAGAAAATAAGGGGGAATGGGGGAAGGGAAGGGATGAGGGGGAAATATGAGAGGGCAGACTGGGGGAAGGAATAGTCAGTATGCTTGCCATCTTGGGTGGGGGGGTTAAGGGGAGAGATGGGAAGAGAATTTGGAACTCAAAATCTTATGGAAATGAATGTTGAAAACTAAAAATAAATAAATTCTTTAAAAAAAAAGATAAAAAAAAAACCCAACCTAACAAACAAACAAACAAAAAAGAGAACCCAAATGGGGTTATGAAGAGTCAGACAGGACTGAAAAATGATTTTACTACAACGAAAGAGACTATCAGAGTCAGGTCTCTGTGAGTGCAAGAACATGGAAGAGTGGGAAAAGAAAAAAGGTTTAAGATAAAAGGAAGTTTGCTGCCCGTGCAGGAGGCATTCCAAACGCAACAGCGGAGGGGGTGGTAGATAGCTTTAGAGTGGCACACTGGGGGATGAGGGATTGGCTTGAGGGGGATGCGCCCAGGGGAGTGGTATGGAGAACCGGCTTTGAACAATGACTGCTGGGGGTTCAGAGTCCCTGGGTGGGGTGAAAGTATGACCATGTGGGAGTTTAATCATCGAGGAAAGATTTCAGGTAGGTTCTCCACATTCCTAGGGGATTGGCTTAAGGATGGAGTCTTCTCAGGCCATCAAGCCTCGGAGGGTAGCAAGCTCAGGCAAGGGGAGGGATGCAGGGAGGAGAATGAAATGTAGTTTGTCTCCTTTCTCGGTAGGACCAGTGACAAGACGGCCTTTCTGTTCTTCTCCAGCAGGCTCAGGCTAGGCAACTCTTCCCCCTGCCCGGTAAGCCATCCTTGGAACAAAGACTATTTTAGCAGTTCAGCAAAATGAATCTGCATATCAGCACTGCAGTACCCCTGGTCTCCCAGCTCTGCAGTGAAGGGAGGTGTGTTTTTCTTAAATTTGATCATAATAATTATACAACCTATTTTGTTCTTCATATTTACATTTTGACAGTCATTATATATCACATTCCTGGTTCTCACTTGGCTCTGTAGAGTTCACATATGTATTCTGATGCTCCTCTCAGTCCTTTATATTTGTCCAATCATTTTCTATCAAATTCACGCACCACATTTTGTTTAGCCTCTACCGTTTCTAGTTTTTGTTGTTGTTTTGCTCCTGTAGGCAGCTAGGTGGTGCGGTGGATAGAGCACTGGCCTTGGATTCAGAAGGACCTGAGTTCAAATTCGACCTCAGATACTCACTAGCTATGTGATCCTGGGCAAGTCACTTAATCTTGTTTGCCTCAGTTTCCCCATCTGTAAAATGAGCTGGAGAAGAAAATAGCAAACCACTCCAGTATCTCTGCCAAGAAAATGGCAAATGGGACTAATGGAAAGTTGACCATGACTGAAATGACTCAACGAGTGTTGCTACCACAAAAAGTGCTGCCATAGATATTTTTTGTGTCTATCGGACCTTTCTGTCTTTGACTTTGTTGGGGTATATGCCTAGCGATGGGATCAATGAGTCAAAGAACATGAACATTCTAGTCACTTTAAAAACAATCTTCAAATACTTTCAGAATGGCTGGACCACTTCACAGCTCTACCAACAGTGTGTCTGTCTGTGCCCAGCTCCCAAATCAATAGTTTTCATCTTTTTCACCTTTGCCAATTTGCTGGGTGAGACTTCAGAGTTATTTTGATTTACTTTTTTCTATTGGTGATCTGAAAGCATCTCTTGTATAGTTTGTTAACATTTGCAACTCTTCTTTTGAGAACTCTGTTCAAATCCTTTTCTACTTTTCCATTGGGGAATGGAAAATGCTTGGAATTCTGACCTTACTTTGGCCATTCTGTGTTATTAGGTCTCTTTGATATTAGTGTATACCTGCCCTAATAAATATGGGTAGAACCATGTTTGTCTCCTAGGGAAGAGATGATTACAAAGTACTTGCCAAAGAATAAAGTCCTGTGCAAATTCTGGACTATAATATGTTGCAGGCAGGAAGCAAATATAAAATTATTTTTTGAAACCATCCCAAAGTGATTACTGTAATCTCTTTTTAGTTCTATGTCCGATGATATTGCTACACTCTCACTTCTCCTGGGAGCTCAGCCCTGATTAATTTTATAGTTTTCTCCCCAAATCTTTTCAACTTTGAAGGGATGGCAGGGTTGCCAAAAAGGGCCCAGTTGGAAGTTCAGGAGTTATTTCAGGTCATTGTTCAGACAGATGGGAAGGGCAATGACTAGGGTCAGGGGACAAGGGATCAATGTAGCCTACAAACACAGGGTCTCAGAGCTTATATAACGCTGAAAAATGCAAAGAGAGTAGAATATTGATAATAGACCTAGCATCTTTGGTATAGATAAGGGGAGCCCCTTTAGCACCCTGGCTCTCAAAGAAGATCCTCTGGTACCTCTGGAGAGGCAGGAGCTGAGTTATTTGCGATGCTCTGAACAGAAATTTGGCCAGTTTAGGGGAAACTTCTATCAGTGCTATTTAGAATGGTATCGAATGGCCATTAGAATGGCCCTGCTGTTTCTCTTTTAAAGTGAGGTACCCTGGGAAGAGGACTGGTCAAGGAGCCAGGAGAACAGGGTTCTTAATCAGGGTGTCTTCACTTCCTGGCTCTGTGACCTTGAGGTGAATCATTTAACCTCTCTGAGGTTCAGTTTCCTCATCTGTAAAATGGATTCCAGCAGCTGGGTGATGCAGTAGATAGAGCCCTAGGCCTAGAGTCAAGAAAACCTGAGTTCAAATCATAGCTTAGACAAGTATAAGTTGTGTAACCTTGGGCAAGTCACTCAACCTCTACCTGCCTCAGTTTCCTTACCTGTAAAATGGGTGTGATAATAGCACCTCCCTCCCAGGGTTGCTGTAAGAATCAGATGAGATAGTATCTATAAAATGCCTTGCAAATCTGAAAACACTGTTACAAATATTATCCCATTTGGTCCCATTTTACAGATGGGGAAGAGGCTACTCCAAACTGCATGAGTACCTGTTGTATTGGGGATCAGTGGATCACCAAAGAGCAAGCCGACCTTCAACATGACTATATTCGCAGAACTAGAGGAATCAATGTAGCCTACAAACACAGGGTCTCAGAGCTTCTAGAACACTGAAAAATACAAAGAGAATAGAATACTGATAATAGAGCTAGCCTCTTTGGTATAGCTAAACAACAGCTTCTAGATACTCAGCCTACTTCTAAGGCTAAGCTGTCCTGCCCGCCTTGCCTGCTGCCCTCCTGCTCCTGGTGCAAGAGCAAGATTAATGTTCTTACATATTAATTATGTTGAACTGCTCGGGTTGGAGCATTCTTGGAATGCAGCTCATTCCGGTGATAAAGGAGCCTAGGGAAGAGAACCCAGCTGCCTTTCCCCAGTGAGACCTGTGTTATCTTTAGACAGAGAACGTACAACTAGAAACCAGCACTTGGGATAAATAACAGGATACCCCTGCCTTGTGCTGAACGGCCAACTGCTGTTCAGAACAACTTTAGTTTATGAGGCTGGCTGTTTGTATGCGACAGGCATACTGAGGGTAACCAGGGTGAGGGAACAACATGGAAACATCTGTTGCTTACAGAGGCGGTGTGGTCTAATGGTCTAAGGGACAGAGCACAGGACTGGGAGTAAATAGATCTGTGTGTGAGTCCTGGCTGTAGTACTTCCTAGCTGTGACCCTGGGTAAGTCGTTTGATTTTTTTCTAAGCCTTAGGTTTCCTCATCTTTGAAATGGGTATCATCCTACTGGCATTACACATCACAGGGTTGTTCTGAAGAAAGCACTGTCTAAAGCTTAAGTCACTACCGAAATCATGTGCTGGTATCAGTGCTGTTGCACTGTCCACCAAGCTGTGAGGGTTTCTCCCAGTGTTTTCCATGCATAAGTTCTTGCGATGTGACCAAGCTCACAGGTTCATAAATTTAGGTCTGGAAGGAAGCTTAGAGGTCACTCAGTCCAACCTTCCCATTTTTTTAGGTAAGAAAACTGAGGACCAGATAGATTAAGGGACTTGACTAAATTCACAAAGGTCATAAGTGGAAGAATTAGGATTCAAATCCCCATCTCAGATGCCACATTCGGCTCCCTATCCCCTGCCCCATGGTGCCTCCACTGATGGGCATCCTATCAGAAAATTCCACCACTAATGATAATCTCCTTTCTAGAATACTAAATATAAAAATTTCTATGTGTCAAAAATACTTTATGGGGCCATTTAAAAAGTGAAACTAAGCTTAATTCTCTCCCTTTTTTTCTCACTGATCCAGTAGATTTTAAAAAAATACCCTCAGGACTTACAAAGCAGAATTTATAGATTCTCTCAAGATTGTTCAAGGTCAAAGTGTTCCATAACCAAGTGAGTTTGGAAAACTCTACCTTAGAGACAACACTTAAATCATCAGTCTCAGAAAAACTCTTATGACATCAAGAGAAGCAGTTCTGTGACGGCCAACTTCTATTTAAGGAAAATGGGGGCACACATACATTCTTGGAAACCGAACATCCCAGAGGCTTTAAATCCAGGACATTTTCTACTAACCTGGGGTTTCTGGCAAAGCGAACCTCACCTGTGTGCAGAAGATAACGTGCATTCCCCAGCACCTTTGCCAAAAACCACACACACACGGATTCAGGGGAAAACCTCCATGATGGGCAAGGAGGTGAAATGGATTTGAGCTGGTCCAGTTTCAGATCTCAGGGAAAAAAACACAGATTTATACTCCTTGCCCCAACTGTAGGGTTTATTCACAATATACGAACCATCAGGGTTGCACACAGGAAGGATACAAGGATACCTGTGCCCATCAGCTTTGCTGCTCACTGATTTCCCAGCTGTTCTGGTCCCTGAGAGGCAGAGCAGTGTATGTGGTTTTACCTTATTTATATTTTTGTGTATCTTATTTTGTTATATACTTTATGTGGAAATTTCATATTTTTGTTTATATTATCTCATTTATATTTTTATTGGGACCAATGTATTTATTGATCTAGGGAACTCTCAGTGCAGAAAATCCCTCCAGAGATTCAGGTCGTTAAATGTCTTAGAACATGTAACCTTAGAGGAACTGAGGAATGGAGAGGTTAAGTACCTGGCTTATTTAATAGTTATAACACCTAATACTTATATAGAGCTTATTATGGGCTAGGCACTGAGCTAAGTGCTTTAGAGTTATTATCTCATTTGATCCTCCTGACAACCCTGGAAGATAGGTGCTATTTTTATCTCCATTTTTCCAGTTAAAGAAACTGAGGAAAACAGAAGTTAAGTGAATTGTCAAGGTCACACAGTAAGTGTCTGAGGTGGGATTTGAACTCAGCCCTTCCCAACTCTGTGCCCAGCTTTCTGTCCACTGCATCTCTACCTTGTTGCCATATTGGATACAGACGGTATCTATCAAAGGCAGCACTTGAACTCAAGTCTTTTTTACTCCAAGACAGAATGAGAGGGGTGCCTAGGTGGCGCAATGAATAGAGCACGGGCCCTGGAGTCAGGAAGACCTGAGTTCAAATGTGACCTCAGATACTTAACACTTACTAGCCATGTGACCTTGGGCAAGTCACTTAACCCCAATTGCCCTGCCTTCCTCCTCCAAAAAAAAGCAAAAAAAAAAAAAGAATTTGTTAAAAAAAAACACAAAAGACAGAATGAGATAATCACCTCCCTAGTTCCAAAAATTATGCTCTTCTCAATATAACCTAAGATCACTTTAACTATTTTGGCTGCCATGGTCATACTGTTGAGTTGTAGTCAGCTAATAACCTTAGATCTTCTTCTCATGAACCAGGCCCTCATCTATCCTTGACTTATGGAATTGATTTTTTTAATACAATGGAAGACTTAATGTTGTATTTCTATTAAATTCCAACTGATTGGGTTCACCCCAGTGGTCTCGCCTGTGGAGAATTATTTTGGATTTCTTTTGCCACTTTAATGTACTTTTTATCCCATTCAGCTTCGTGCCATCTTCGACTTTGATAAGCATGCTATTTATACCTTCATTCAGATCATCGATAACAATATTGAAAAGTTAGGACCAAGGAAAGACATTTGGTGCAAAGGAAAAGGAAGGGAATAAACATTTATTAAGCTCCTATAGTGCACTAGGCACTGTGCTAAGTGCTTTGCAAATATTGTTTCATTTGATCTTCACAACAACCCTGGGAGGTAGGTGCTATTACTATTTCCACTTCAAAATTAAGGGAACTGAAGCAGCCAGAGATTTAAATGACTTGTCCAGGATCACATAGCTAAGACATGTCTAAAGCTAGATTTGAACTTAGGTCTTCTTGACTCTAGTCCCCGTGGTCCATCCTCTGTGACACCATCTAGCTCACACTGCAGTACATAAGACATCTCCTTTCAAGTTAACATCAATTCATGAATGGCTCCTCTTTGGATCTTATACATTATCCAGTTCCAAATTGACCAGTGTTTATCATAGGGCGTGGTATCATAGTCGTTGCTTAACAAATATTGAGTGATTGATTGATTGACTTAGTTGTCCTAGTTTTCTTAAATTTAAAATTAATTTCTTAAATCTAGGTTGATTGATGAACTCCCTGCATATCTACATTGGTTTCTTTAGAAAGCTCAAAACTGTTCCATTGTTGTCCCCAAGGGTAGCATGAGAAATGTTCAATACTTTTCTAATATCTAGAACTATACCTATATTGCTGCCCTGATCTACCTCCTTATCTAAGACTTAGATACCCTATCTTCAGAAAAGGAAATAAAATAGGTCTAGCTGACTTGTTCTTACAGAGACCACAATATCTTTTAGCGATCATTGCTCCCTTTCTCACAAAGCATTTGCTAGTTTTGCTAATTAGGATTCTTTCCAGAAATCAGAGTCAAATTCATTAGCCTTTAGTCTACAGACTCTGCTCCTTTCTGTTTCCAAAATCAGGACAATATTTACCCAGATCTGTTCTTGAGGCAACTCTCCCATTTTGCCTGATCTTCCAAAGATCACTGACAGTGGCTAGTGGTAACATCTGAGGGTTCATCTCTGCCAGCTCTTTTTAGTACCCAACAATGCACTTCCTTGTCTAGTGATCTAAACTCATTAAGGACAGCAACTGAAAGAACCTCTTATTAACTCCCCCTTTAACTTGACTTTCATCTCCCTATTAACTATTTTTTCTGACCTTTCCAGGCTGAAGAACATTCTCCACCATAGAGCAAATTGCAACTTCAAGTGGTTGTCCTAGCCATTCACAGTATCCTACTCATAGGCACACCCAGCCCACTCCCCTACAGAAGTAGTGTCCTTCCATTAAAATGTAAATTTCTTGGGGGTAGGGACTGTCTCTCTTTTGTATTTGTACCTTCAGGGTTTAAACAGTGTTTGGCATGTAATAAGTGCTTGATAAAGTTGTTAAATACTTATCAGTTCATTGATTCATGGATTCATTGATTGATTGATTCATTCCTCAATAAAGCTAAAAAAGCCCTTTTGGTCACTCTTTGCTTTCCTCCTGAGCTCATTTGGTGATTCAGGGCAGAGACGCCAAACACCCTACCCACTCCTGCCACCCACAACTCTCCCTAGTACTCCATAACCAGATTAAAATGTAATTGGAAAATATTTAACAAATAAAAATACAGTAGAACCTAGATAATGTTAATATGTGGTTTTCTAAGTCAACATGTGGTCCACAAAGATCTTTATATATGGTTTAGTGGCCCAGGTTTCTATTGAGTTTGACAATCCTTTAAAGCTCCTAATCCTATTCTTAGGGCAGCTACATCACACAGTGGTTACAGCCCAGGACCTGGAGTTCAAATTGGTTCTCAGATACTTACTAGCTGTGTGACTCTGAGCAAGTCACTTAACCCTGTTTTTCTCAGTTTTTCCATCTGTCAAGTGAGTTGGAGAAAGAAATGGCAAACCACTCTAGTGTCTTTGCCAAGAAAACCCCAAATGGGGTCACAAAGAGTCTGACACAACTGAAAATGACTAAATAACAATAACAAATCCTATTCTTATAGGACTCTACCATTCTTTTAAAAAAAATCCTCTTAACTGTCTTTCTTTCCATGTCTTTCTTACATCTAGGTCGATTGAAGAGCTCCTAGCATATCTACATTAGTTTCTTGGGAAAACTCTCTTTAGACTTTTTCTCAGTCTGTTCTAAGAGTTTGGGGGTTTAAAGGAGGGTTTCACAAGAGTTAGGCAAGTAATAGTTAAAAGAAAACATCTTTATTATGGTATATTTTCAGTCACACAAGGGAAGGCCCAAGGCCTCCCTAGGGAAGTGGTGGTCAGGTGAGGTTGAAATCACTGGACTAGTGAATGGAGTCATAGGACATTTGATTCATGATGCAACACACTTTACTAGGTGATGCAGTAGATAAAGTGCCAGGTCTGGAGTTAGGAAGATTTATCTTCCTGAGTTCAAATCTGACCTCAGACACTCCCTATCCGTGTGACCCTGAGTAAATCATTTAGCTCCATTTGCCTCAGCTTTCTCATCTGTAAAATGAGCTGGAGAAGGAAATGGCAAACCACTCCAGTACCTTTCCCAAGAAAACCCCAGTGGGGTCATAAAGAGTCAGACATGACTGAAAAATGAATGAACAGCATATCCTACCAGAATGGTAGTCATGATGTGATTATTGTTTCTAGAATAAAAGGTGGAAGGACGTGGGGAGTGGCATGGGGACAGGAGGGGCTGGGATGGTATTGCAAGAAGATGCAGTGGTGGGGTAGGTGTCTGGAACTGGTTAGCTGTAAGGAGCTCTCACTAAGTAACACAACTCAGGGAAGGAACTGAATGTTTAGTTGGAAGGGTGTATCATCAGGAGACACCCCAGGGGTGTGAACAGTGCAACCAGGAAGGTAATCAGAACCTAGGGTGCCATGTTCATCAAACTAGTGCCAGAAGAGAAATGGTAGTAAAAAAGGGGCTTTTAGTGAGAATACTCCCAGACTTGGCACATCCAAGTTTTAACAAAATCTCTGCCTCTCTTCCTAGGCATGAGTTCTTTGTCTTCTCCATACCTGTGCCTTTTGCTGAGGCAGGTGAGGGTCACATATTTTATAGGGCAGGGATGCATTCTTACTGAGGCACTCCTGATTGGTTTCCTATCTCTGACATCCTAGGCAGAGAGACCTATGTATTGGCTAGAAGATTTCCTGGCTATACAAATATGGGGCATTAAAATTTCCACAAAAAGGTAGAGCAAAATGTTAGGCAGGGGGAAGAGGGTGGGCCCAAAGCAGAAACAACCTAACACAAGCAAGCCCTATGGACCAGTCAGGAGATGGAGTATCACACAAGGAAGAACATACAGGCCAGTGTGGCTGCATCACAGAGTGGGTGGAGAAGAGTAAAGTGTAAAAAGATTGGAGGGGCGGCTAGGTGGCACAGTGAATAGAACATGGGCCCTGGAGTCAGAGCAACCTTAATACTTACTAACCATGTGACCTTGGGCAAGTCACTTAACCCCAATTGCCCTGCCCTCTCCCCTCCAAAAAAAAGCAAAAAAAAAAAAGATTGGAAAGGTAGGAAAGGGGTCAGGTGTAAAAGGGCACAGGTATTGACATTCATGGTATGAAGAAAAAGTTTCTTCTGTGGTTTTTGACACTGTGGGAACAGCTGATCAGAGAGGAATGGTCCATTATACTTGCACTTCCACAAGGATATTTGGGGATATCAGGAGATAGGAAAGCTGCTAGAACATGAGTGAATCGTTTCGAGGTTTGGGGCATCATCTCAGAGTCATCCTAAGAATTTTGAGGCACAAAGTAAAGATTACAAATGGTGCTTAGCACAAGCAGTGTATGTTGTGCCCTTAAAGGAGAGAGGATGAAGGTCATAGTGGGATGGGAACAAAAAGGGGCTCATCCCAGCAAATCCACAGGTAGCTTACTATTTTGACTAATCATTCTAACTATGTTGTTTCTGTGCTGCTAGAGCACTAGCAGTGTTGTCAGCAACCTCTAATTGGAGTATCATTTAAATTTGGCACTTTGGAGTAAATCCCCGCTCACTCTGTCCTAGTTACAGCTTTGTGTGGCAGAGAGTAGGTTAGTTGGTTTGTGAAGAGCATTTGGTCAGAGTTAGGTGTTAGGAAGAATGCAGTAGGGACTGAGAGGTACAGTGTGAGGTGCCATGGTGCCAAGGGCTCCTCCCCTTGTGTTGTAAATGTGGTGTGGGGGGAGCTGATAAATATCTGCGTTGGTATAGGTTGTTTCATATTGCTACTGAGCCTACACATAAATTGTGGGGAGTAAGCAATGATGAAACTGTGATATGAGATTTAGACAAGCCCTTGCCAGTCTGAATCACCTCAGCTTGGCTTGTTCTCCATTCTGAGAGAGAATATTTGCAACGCATTTAAATTGAATTCAACAGTGAAGTGCCTACTCTGTTCAGAATACTTTCCACATAACAACTAAAACAACACAATGAAGGAAGCTACCCCTCAAGGTGGGTGATACACATTTTCCTTTCTGGTGCCTCAGTTCAAACTGTCTAGACACTTGAGAAGATCTAGACACAGACATCTACAAATTCATGAGGTTTAAGGGCACAGATGCATTTCGGGTGTCAGAGACTTGTGGCAATACCCCAGAGGGGTTTGAGTTGCATTGTACTAGGTCAGGTGTTGCTGTTTCTTCCTCTTAGCAAATAGAAATGCTTCCAAGAGAATAGGGTAATAAGGTGTCCAGTCAAAGGCAAAACCTGCAGAGCTCTGTTCTGATTTGTTGACTCTACTCAGCCAGCTGTACAAAGGAAACAGGTCTGACATCCCTGGAGCCCACAGCAGTGAACCACTCCCAGAAACAGTACAATCCAACAAGGACCCTATACAAAAACATGATGAAGAATAGATCTTAAAATAACAAGCTTTCAAAAACAGATTCATTCTGTCATGCGCCCATTCAACAAACATTTATTAAGCACCTCAGTGTGGTGTTCTGAAAAGTATTTTAGTTTTGTAGTCAGAGGACCTGGGTTAAAATGTTGCTTCTACTACTTACTGACTATGAGCTTGGGCAAATCACATCCTTCTCTGAGCCTCAATTTCCTCATTTGTTAAATAAGTGGGTTCTAGTAGATTGTAAGGTCTATTCCAACTCTTCAATGATTCTTCAAGCAGAGCACTGTAGTAAGAGCTTAATTTGAGGGGAGAAAGAAAGATTACAGACCTTCGAAATCTGCCCATGTGATAACCACTTATTTGTCCTGGACCCAAGATTAGTGTTTACTAGGGTCTTAATTTCACATTCACTTTCTACCTTACAGTTATTTATGTGTATAGGTCATTCCCTCCTATTAGATGTAAGTCCCTTGAGACCAGGGACCCTGTTTTATTCTTCTCTGTATCTGTCACAACATTTAGCTCAGAGTCTTGTGCATAATAGGCATTCAAGGAGGTCCATCAAATTAAATTGGTGACCTGGCTGGCTTTAAATGAAAAGGGAAGGCTCCCTGAAGGAGATAGAAAGTAGAATTAGAAGAAGTGGGCTTGTATTGTGGACAGGATTTGCATGAGCAAAGAGAAGGAAATGGAGAAAGAACATATTTCACTGTGCATATGGAAAACCAAAACCTAGCTAATATCAACATAAGGAAACTAATTCTTGACAATAACCACAAAGACTAGGCTAATGTTCAGCCTCAGGAAAAAACCAAGAAATCAATGACAATATTATTAAATTAAATTCACTCAATAAAATTAAATAAATTTTTATTACTACATGCAAGGCACTATGGTAGGTGAAGGTATTAATATACAAGGACAAAAATATAATGATCTCAGCCGTCAAGGAGTTTGTTATTTGGGGAGGAAAATATGTAACTGATAAATATTATACAACATAAATTGGGGAGCGGCTAAGTGGTGTACTGGATAGAGTGCCCAGCCCGGAGTCAGGAAGACTCATCTTCCTGAATTCAAATCTGGCCCCAGACACTTACTAGCTGTGTGACTCTGGGCGAGTCACTTCACCCTGTTTGTCTCAGTTTCCTCATCTGTAAAATGAGCTGGAGAAGGAAATGGCAAACCACTCCAGTATCTCTGCCAAGAAAACCCCAAATGGGACCATGGAGAGTCAGTTATGAAAAAATGACTCAACCACAACAAATTGAGGGGGGAGAGAGTGCTAAGACCAGGAATCAAGGAAGGTTCCATAGGGAAGGTGGCTGGCTCCCTGACTGAGAGTTAGAAGGCAAGAGTACTGAGAGGTGGACATTAGGAGGGAGTGCATTCTAGGCACAGAGGAAAATAGCCTTTGAAAATACGGAGATGTCTTTTTATCTTTATGGAGCTCCTGGAAGGAAGGGACTTTCTTTGTATCCCCAAGGCTTAGCCCAATGCTTGGCGAGCAGTAGACTGCTCAATAAATGTTTGTTGACTGAATGAGTATTTAATGAGAGTGGCTTGGCTGAAACATAGAGGTCATGAAGTTCAGATGAGTCGAGGGAGTAGAATGGAAGAGTGGAGAGTACTGGTTGACTGGCATGGGGAGAACTTTTGGTTAGAGTTAGAAAAGTGTTTGTTGGGGGAAGTGTTGACAACCCAAAGACTATAATCTGCTTCTATTGGGTGAAAGTAATGCTGTCAGAGGGCTCTTCCTCTTCCTGAGGGCAGCCATACCCTGAGGGGAGCTCCCAGTCTGGCCTTGCTCTCTCCTCTGGCAGCAGTTGCTCTGGCAGGAAATTCTCAGTGTCCTGGTATCTGTTTCTTCTGGTGGGGCAATATTCCAGGCTGTCTTTCCCAGTTTGGATTTATATTTGGAAATCCAGGAGCTCTTCCCCCTTCTCAACTCAATTTATCTTTAAAAATTTGATTTGAGGGGGCGGCTAGGTGGCGCAGTGAATAGAGCACCGGCCCTGTGGTCAGGAGGACCTGAGTTCAAATGCAGCCTCAGACACTTGACACATTTCCTAGCCGTGTGACTTTGGGCAAGTCACTTAACTCCAATTGCCCTCCAAAAAGCAAAAAATGAAAAAAAAATTTGATTTGAGAGTACTTTTTAAGGTGTTTGCCTTGGTAGCATTTTGTGATGTCTGTCTTGGGCACTAATCAAACAGCAAGCATTTATTAAGCACCTACTAGGTACTAGGCCTTGTTCAAGGCTCTGGGGATATAGAGGCAAAAGTGAGACAATCCTTACCCTCAAGGAGATTATCTTCCTGAGGGATATAAAATGTTGACAGATGAGTCAATACAGGATTGTTGTTGTTTAATTTCAATCCTATCTGAGTCTTCATGACCCCACTTGGGGTTTTCTTGGCAAAGATACCAGAGTGGCTTGCCATTTCCTTCTCCAGTTCATTTTACAGATGAGGAAACTGAGGCAAACAGGGTTAAGTGACTCATCTAGGGTCACACAGCTAGTAAGTGTCTGAGACCACATTTGAATTCATGAAGATGAGTCTTCCTGGTTCCAAGATAATATCTACAAGAAATAGGCAGTGATGAGGATGGGGGAGGGTCACTAACAACTGGGAGAAGTAGGTCTGGTGGCAACCTTGGGAGAGAGTGGCCCATATACATCTTCCAATTTGTGATAACACTGAACAGGAAAGTTAGGTATTATTGTCTGACATGCAACCTAGATTTGAAGGGAGCTGATTTCAAACAGTGGAGAGAAAGGATAGTAAGGCCTAAGACTCCATAGGGGAGGAACATCAGCCAGAATGGATGGGAAGGTGTCAAGAATGACATTCTGAAGATGCCAACAGAGAGGTTCTGATTAAGACAAGGGGGAGTTATTTACAGGGACCAATGTGGATGCAGTGACAACCTTAGATTTTAAAAATGCAGCTACATCACTAGTCAATAAGCATTTAATTATACGTGTGATGTTCCAGATACTGTGCTAAGTTTTGGGGATGCAAAGGAGGGCAAAACCAGGCCCTGTTGTCAAGGAGCTCATATTCTAATGGGGGAGACAACATGCAAATAAGCACAGGCAAGATATTTATGCAAGGCTGGGTGATGGAGGATAACTACCAAAACTTACCCCTGGCAGAATAAGGTCAAGAACCCTAAAGCTCCAAGTGAGTTCAAAAAACTAAGACCAACCAAAAAGCTTCCTTTAAATCAGGGTTCAAATCCAGACTCTGGTGCTTCCTATCTTGTGATTACTTCATTTCCCTGAGCCTCCGTTTCCTGATCTGTAAAATAAGGAGGTTGGACCAGGTGACCCCTAAGGGACTAGGTGACCTTTGGGGTCTCTTCCTGTGAGGAAGCTAAGTGGCACAGTAGATAGGGCGCCAGACTTGGAGTCGGGAAGAACAGAGCTCAAATCTGGCCTCAGACACTTACTAGTTGTGTCATTCTGGGCAAGTCATTTAACCTGTTTGCCTCGGTTTCCTCATCTGTAAAATGAGCTGGAGAAAGAAATAGCAAACCACTCTGGTATCTCTGCCAGGCAAACCCCAAATGGGGCCATGAAGAGTCAGACATGACTGAACGACAATAATAAAGTCTCTTCCAGCTCTAAAATCCATGACCCTGGGATCATATCATAACCTGAAATTTTTTGAGTTGTTATTTTGATTTGATATTTATATTTCAATGTAATTGTCTCCCTTTACAATCCTACATATTCTGTTTTATGAACTTAGAGACATTTCGAAAAGTGGTCTATAGGCTTCACTAGACTTGCCAAAGCAAACCGATACCCTGATTTAAAGCTATTTTAGAGATATGAGGAGCGGGACTTGGAAACATGCTGAGCATGAAAAATCATAGATTTTAGAGCTGGAGGAGGCTCTGGTCCAACTCCTTATCTCATAGGTGAGGAAACTGAGGCTTCAGGAGGTTAAGGTGAACTGCCCAGATCTGCTGCCCAAGGGCACAAAAGCAGGAAGCACCATTGGCTGGATTTGAACCTGAAACCTCTGACCCCAGAGCTAGTGCTGGTCCCATGGCAGTGCACTGGCAGTACTGCTGAGGTGAGTCAGGGGCTACGTCTTCCAGAGAGAGCCAGGTCTCAGTGCAGGGCACAAGGTGGGAAGAGTGTGAAGAGAAGATGAAGGTTAGTTTATTGAGGATAGAGTAGGGATCATTTGCATTTCTTTCTCCATTTTCATTGTGTGATTTCCTGGATTAATGTAAATGGCTGACATGGCATAAATGAGTAAACAAATAGACTTTTATTAAGCATTTACTATGGGCCAAGCAGTGTGCTGTGCCAACTGGGGAAAGAAATAGAACATTGAGACGGTTTCTGCTGTCAAGGATCTCACCCTCTTACTGGAGGAGAAGACATGATTTTCTATGAAAAGAAAGTTCATCTTCAGGGCAGGTGGAAAGGACCAGAGATTCTAAGGCCGCAGTGGTGAGATGGACACGAAGGTCAAGAAGAAGGAGTCCTTAGGCTATGTCAGCTACAGGTCATTCAGCAGCAATATAACCTGGAAATCGGGAATGCATTTGGTGATTGGGGGTAAACGTGGGAAAATTCTCATCACTTAAAGTGATGCTTTCTCCATATTAGGTGCTTACTAAGTATTTGGTGAATTGACCTTAGTTCATCGTTGAGAAAACTGAGGCAAATATAGATTGAGTGACAGCTTGTAAGTATCTGAAACTGGATTTTAACTCAGGTCTTCCTGATTCCAGGCCCGATGCTTTACCCATTGCTGCCTGTGTGGAGGCCAGCTACCAGGAGGGTGTCCTTGTGCCCCTCGCCTTGCCCCCATTCTCTCTGGCTTCAAGTTTGTTGTAAAACATAGCTCCCATCCCCTCCCAGCGCTATTTCTCCTACCCTCTTCAGGCCGTTCCTGGGGTTGCCCAGAACCCCTCTGGGCTGCTTGCCTGCCTGCTCACAGAGCACGAATGAGAAAGGAGTCACCAACTCTTTTCCTTCTGGTGAATGGAGGACCACTAGCTCTTACCATCTGCTCTGCCCCTACATTTCACAGACCCCGGGCAGGGGATCTCTGGAGCCAGCACTAATCAGCTCTCTGATGATGATATTTTTTAGTGTGAACATCTACACTTTGGAAATCAGCAACCCCCAAATCAGGGCTTGAATTATTGTTTTGTTGATTGTCTAGAGTTAAGAAAAGATGGAGAACATGTTACTAATGCAGGTTACATTTTCAAGTGTGTCATGGGACTTTTTTTCAAAAACTAATAGTTAAATATTTACCAGCATACTCCTGCACTGTCATCTAACCGGCTAGCATAGCCTAGGAACACTTTGACCTTGATGTCTATCTCACCGCTGCGCCCTTAGAATTTCTGGTCCTTTCCGTCTGCCCTGCAGATGAACTTTCTTGTCATAGAAAATCATGTCTTCTCTAGTTAGAGGGTGAGATCCTTGAAAGCAGAAACTGTTTCAGTTTTCTATTTGTTTCCCCAGTTAGTGCAATACACTGCTTGACTCATAGTAAGCACTTAATAAATGTCTTGTTTGTTCACTCATTTATGCCATATCAGCCATTTATATTAATCCAGGAAATCACAGTGGAAATGAAGAAAGAAACACAAATAATTCTATTTCTTCCTTTTACTTTGTTTTCATTAAGTTTTCTTGGAAATCACAAGTACATTTGCTTACAAGCATGCACTTGTATCATTCTGGTTCAGTGATATGGGGATGAAATCAGAGGAAATGTGGCAGTACTTACTTCCACTGTCTTACCTCTCTTAAAACCTCTTACCTTCCACAGGTTGCTCAGTACTCTATAGTAGACAATAATGGGATGAAATTGGACCTGTGATTTCATTGGAATAAAGAACTCCTGATAAGGAAATTCCCTCCATAGATGTGGAGTCAACACCGTACCTGCAAATTTTAACCTTAGGAAATCATGTGGGAAACTACACCCACAAGACCCTAAAACTGCATAATCTTTGACCTAGCAATACCACTTCTAGGTCTGTATCCCAAAGAGATCATAAAGAAGGGGAAAAGACCCATATGTACAAAAATATTTATAGCAGTTCTTTTTGTGATGGCAAAGAATTGGAATTTGAGGGGATGCCCATCAATTGGGGAATGGCTGAACAAGTTGTGGTCTATGAATGTAATGGAATACTATTGTTTTATAAGAAATGATGAGCAGGCAGATTTCAGAGAAACCTGGAAAGACTTACATGAATAGATGCTGAGTGAAGTGAGCAGAACCAGAAGAACATTGTACACAATTACAGCAATGTTGTATGATGATCAACTTTGACAGACTTAGCTCTTCTCAGCAATGCAATGATCTAAGATAATTCTAAAAGACTCATGATAGAAAATGCTGTCCACATCCAGAGAAAGAACTATGGAGCTTAAATGCAGATTGAAGGACACTATTTTCTCTTTTGTATGTATGTGTGTTTTTTATTTCTTGTGGCTTTTCTTTTTTGTTCTGATTCTTCTTTTATAACATGACTAATGTGGAAATATGTTTAATATGATTGTACATGTATATAGCCTATATCAGATTGCTTGCCTTCTTGGGGAGGGGAGAAGAGAGGGAGGAGGGAAAATTTAGAACTCAAAATCTTATAAAAGTGAATGTTGCAAACTAATAATAAATAATTAAATAAATAAAGTCAAGTGGCACACTAAGAGTTTGAATCACTTGTCAAGGGTCAGAAAGCCAGTATGTATCCAAGGCGGGACCTGAACCCATGTCTTGAAAGAAATCAGAGATTCAAAGACAAAGATATGAGTAAGGAGAGGATTCTAGCCATGGAAGACAGACAGTACAAAGCCCTAAAGTTGGAAGATGAAGCATTGATGGGCAGTGTTGCTTGACTATAGAGTGAGTAAATGGGTGTAATGCATATGAAGACTGAAATAGGAAAAGACAGGGTGGTTCCAGGCATTTTAAATACCAGAGCATCCCAAATATTATAGAGAGTCACTAGAGATTTTATAGTAGTGGGATGAAGTGGTCAGATTAATGCTGTAGAAAAATAACGTTGGCAGTTGCATGGATTAGAATGGAGAGAGAATTAAAGGAGGGAGTCCATTACAGTACACCAGTTTAGAGGAGATGCAGACCTTAAGGAAGGGGCTGTGTAAGTGGAGAAGATGGGAAATATAAAAAGAATGGTTAGATTTGTGGGGTGAAGTCAGAGGAGGAATTGAGGATGACACCAGGTCTGTGCCCTTGGGTAACTCGAAGGATTCTGGCATTCTTGACAAAACTAATGAAGTTCAGAAGAGGTGGGATTTGGGGATGGGAGGAGAGAATGAGTTCTATTTTGGATTTGTGGTGTTTGAGATATCTAGAAGACATGCAGGCCAAAATATCCAATAAGTAAATGTGATGTGAGACAAGTGCTCAGGAGAGAGATTCGGACTGGATGTACAGATATGAGCGAAATCTGCGTAAAGGTGATCATTGAACCTGTAGGGGCTGATGAATGAGAAAATGTAGATGAAAGAGAAGAGGGCCCAGCAGAAAAGGTAGGTAGGAGACATGGCATGGAGGAAGGTCCTGAGGAGGAGCAGGAAGGTAGAAGGAGAGAGTTATGTCAGGACAATCCAGAGAAGAGAGAGTGGTCAACACTGTCAAAGGCTACAGAGAGGACAGAGAGAATGAAGATAGAGAAAAGGCCATTGGATCTGGCAACTAAAAAATCACTGGTAACTTTGGAGAGGGAGGTTTCAATTAGGAGATAAGGTAGGAAACCAGATTGCTCAGGTTAAGTATGCAGGCCCTGTGTATCAATCTGTTGCTTTCTTTATTCACGTAGAATTATAGGGGCATGGATTTGGAGATGTAAAGGACATTCTATACCATTTTAATCTAACCCTTTCATTTTATACATGAAAAAATGAAGTACATCATTGTCTTTTTTTAAGGACCACTTCAAATACCTCTCTTTTGTTGAAGGTCTCTCCTTTTTTCATTGATGAATAAACTTTTTTTAAGTGAAAAGACCAGCCATATTCATTCCTTGCTTCTGAGTCACAAACCTCAGCTACCTTGTCACCCTGGAAGATCACTCTCTTCTTTGGCCTTAGCTCCCCAGAAAGTCTCCCCACCCAACAGTCACTGATGAGTTCCTCCCAGAACTCTACTCTGAGGAAGAGACCAGGCCAGCCATCCTCTGTTCCTGTCCTGGCTGTGTTTCTGACTCTGGACTCTCTGCCCTTCCTGCCTCCTTTACCCCTCCACCTGGCAGCTCCCTTTTATGTGTCATTCTCTCCCATTAGAATCTAAGCAGTTTGAGAGCAGGGATTGTGGTTTGTTTGTTGTTATTTGTTTGGGTTTTTTGCATATATTTGTATCTCCAGCACTTTGTATAGTGCCTGGCACATAATGAACACTTAGGAAATACTTATTGATTTGACTTAGCATTGCAAGATGTTATTTTGGGTTGCAGGAGGAGTTCCTTTGTGGGAAACACCATGTCTCCCCTTGCTTCCCCTACCCCACATTGCCTCCCTTTGCCATGGTACAGTTTAAAGACTGGTTTTGGGTTTTGGTTTTTTTTTTGCTTTTTTGGAGAGAGGAAGGCAGGGCAATTGGGGTTAAGTGACTTGCCCAAGGTCACATGGCTAGTAAGTGTCAAGTGTGTGAGGTCATTTTTGAACTCAGGTCTCAGGGGCTGGTGCTCTATTTACTGCGCCACCTAGCCACCCCTAAAGACTGTTTCTTTAAACTGGCTCTGGGGGTCAGAAGACCTGGATTCAGATCCCAATTGTTGCTTACTACCTCAGTGACTGAGCAAGTCACATGACCTCCCTGTGACTCAGTTTCCTCATCTGCAAAATCAGGAGCTTGAACCAGAAGGTTTCCCTTCCAGCTCTAAAACTATGATCCAGTAATGAATACTTTCTTCAAGAGAAGAATTGGGAAGCTCTAGAAACTTGTTGTCCAGCTGTTTTTAGTTACCTCCTACTCTTTGAGATCCCATTTAGGGTTTTCTAGGCAAAGATATCGGAGGGGTTGGCCATTTCCTCCTCCAGTTCATTTGATAGGTTAGGAAACTGAGGCAAACAGGGCTAAGTGACTTGCCCAGGGTCACCCAGCTAGTAAGTGTCCAAAGCCACATTTGAACTCAGGAAGAGGAGTCTTCCTGAG
>CM053580.1:498526860-498584773 GCA_028627135.1 Pseudochirops cupreus | reverse complement strand
ATGAAAACTTGGCAAGAGATTGAGCTAAGTAAAGTTGAGTCTCAACCCAACTTCAGTCTCAAGGGCATTTTCAAATGGAACTAGAAGGAAGATAGCAGAGAGATGAAACATGGAAAAGATGGGCAATTTTTGTTTTTTAATAACAAACTATTTTCAGCATTCCGGGCCATTGCCAGTTGCCTTGACTTTTGTCCTGCCACTGGTCTTAGATGACTCTGCAGGAGAGAATGAGGTGAATGACTTTGTGCAACTCTTCCTCTCCCCAATCCAATTCATGCTGCCGTCAAGACCCATCACCCTCGTGATGGCCTTGATCCTCTTTGAGAATGAAGGATGAACAATGGCAACAATAATCTATTTCCATTATCATGGAGAGTGGAGGCGCCATGCTTGGACTGGAATCTCTCAGTCTAAGATATATGGTTATACAAGAAGAAGAAATGATACTGAAGAGAACCATAGGGAAAAAAACTGAACTAAACCCATTGTGCATAGGAGAAGTCTACTCCTCTGGAGGTCAGAGATTGACCTTCCTGCCCCTCCACCTTAGCCACACATAGGGATGGTCACACTCTGTTGCCATCTATAACACAAGTGGACTCCACGTGATTACATTTGGCCTATTAAGGGGCAGGGAAGATCTTCAGATTCCCATTAACATTACACCATCTCCCCCACAGTCATTCAACTTCTGTGACAAAGAACACTGAAATTCCTTTATTTGATCGGAACCTATCATTCAATTTCTTCTTATGCTTTATTCTTCCTAAACCTATTCTTTGCCCTCACTATAACATCCAGTCCCTCTATTCCTCCAACCATCACCCCTCTTCTGGCTTCACTTTCCTCCCTTCCCATTCTTAATCCTATAATTAACTGGTTAAACTCTACATCTGAATTCCTTGGTCTCCTGTCCTACTGTTGTTCATACTTTAAAAAAAATTAGTTTTATTTTTAATTTATGGAACAAAACAAGCATTTCCATAACATAATATAATAAAAAAGATAATTGCACATGAAACTGAAAATCTATTATGTACAACTTGCTATTTCTTTTAAATATATAATAAAGTTATCATGTAAATTTCTTTTTTCTTCCCTCTTCCCCACCCTAGAGATAACTATCATTAGACACAAAGATATATATGCATATATATATATATTCTCTACATGTTTCTGTTTATTAGTACTTTCTGTGCATCTTTCTTCATATGTTTATTTTTAACTTGTGCATTTATAATCGTCAAAAGGACTTATTTACTTAAAGTCATTCTTTTTTTTTTTTGGAGGGGGAAGGTAGGACAATTGGGATTAAGTGACTTGCTCAAGATCACATGGCTAGTTTTTGCGTGTGTAAGTGTCTGAAGCTGAATTTGAACTCAGGTCCTGACTCCAGGGCCAGTGTTCTATTCACTGCGCCACCTAGCCACCCTGAAGATTCAAGACCAAAATAGCATTTTAGACCTCTAGTTCTCAAAATAATGTTTTTGTTTGTTTGTTTGTTGCTTTTTGGAAGGGGGAAGGCAGGGCAATTGTAAAGTCATTCTTAAAACAATATTGCTGTTACTATATACAATGTTCTCTTAGTTCTGCTCACTTGGCTCTTCACCATTTTGAACAAGTCTTTCATGCCTTTCTAAGATCTTTGAGTTCATTCTTTTCCAGACTCCAGCTGTGATTTGCTTCCACCACCTGCCTACTCTACTTCTACTCACATGCTGCTGAATGAAGCAAACATTACATTGACTGGGTCCACTACAAATTTATGCTGTTCTGGGAGTTCACTGCAGTAAGGAAATCCTTCTGTTCTTCCCTAATTGATTTTCTACCCCATTCCCCACAGTGGCTGTTCCAAACATTCTTTTCTTCCTCAAGCCTTCTAAAGTACCTTCTATCATCACCTTCTCAGCTGAGGACCTCACTTCATACTTTACTGGTAGAATGGAGGCCATTTGTTATAAGATTCCTCACCTCCTTGATAGCATTCTCTGTCTTCACCTCATTTACTTTGATGAAGAGGTGACCTTCCTCATCGCTAAGGCAAACCCTTCTAAATGTTTCTTGATCCCATCTCCTCCCCCCTTTTCCAGTAGATTGTCCCCATAATCATTCTGTCTCCTTTTAATCTTGAATTTCTTTCTGCCTACTGGTTCCTTCTCTGGTGCCCACAAATACACCTAAGTCTCCTCAGTCGATAGGCACCCCCTAAGTTTCCAGTTTTTTGCTACTATGAGAAGAGATATTATAAATATTTATATAGAAGACCCTTTCCTCTTTCTTTATTCTCTTTGAGGTATAGCCCTAGTAGTGGTATTATGGGTTCAAAGGGTGTGCATAGCTTAGACATTTTCAGATGTACTTCCAAAATGGCTGGAACAATTCACAGTTCCACCAATAGCCCATCAGCACGCTTCTTTTTCCCTCCAACATTTGTTCTTTATTGTCAGTTGTGATGATCTGAACCCACCCTTCTTAACTTCCCTATTCCTGTTGAAGGCATCACTGTCCTCCTACTCCCCAAGTCTTTTGTTCTCAATCTCATCCTCAGTTTCTCATCTTACTCCCCTCATATGTCCAATCAAATGCAAATCTTATCCCTTCTATCTCAACAACATTTCTTGTATCTGTCCCCTCTCCTCTTACATAGCCACCTGACTCAGATTCTAATCATATGTCACTTGGACTATCATAATAGTCTTCCAACTGGTCTACTTGCCTTAAGTCTTTCCCCATAAACAACCAGTCCTCCACATAGCTGCCAAAGTAACACCTAAAGCATAGGTCTTACCATGGCACCGTCCTATTCAATTAACATCAATGGCTCCCTGTTACCTTTAGGATTGAATACACATTCTTCTGTTTGGCATTTAAAGCCCTTTGTAACCTAACTGGACCTCTTCCTGTTCCTTACCCAAAGCTAGGGGTGTGCTGGAGTCAACTCAATACCAGCTCATGATAACCTCTTGTTAAATTTTTAGGGTGAGCATTTGCACATTGTTGTTCAGTCATGTTTGACTCTTTGTGATCCCATTTGGGGTGTTCTTGGCAAAGATACTAGAGTGGTTTCCCCTTTCCTTCTCCAGCTTATTTGATAAATGAGGAAACTGAGGCAAACAAGGTGAAGTGACTTGCCCAGGGTCACATAGCTAGTAAATTTCTGAGGCCAGATTTGAACTCAAGAAGAGGAGTCCTCTTCACTCCAGGCCTAGCACTTGATAGAACAGACATGCTATGCCACATAGGTTTTTGTTTTTTTAAAGAAAGCCAGTTGTTAAACATTTACTAGCACATAGCTGGCTCCCACACTCCATTTCCTATATCTGTGCACTGGCTCACCACCATGTCTGAAGTACATGCTGTTATCATCTCTACTTCTTTGAATTCCTAGTTTCATTCTCCATTCAGCTTAGACACCTTCTCCATGGAGCCTTCCTTGATGCTTCTAGCTGCTAGCATTTTCTCTCTCTAATACGTCTCTGCATTTATTTTGTAATCATAATAGCTTAATGGTGAATCCAGTGTGCAAAGAGTGGAGCAGTGAGTGAGAGGAGAGGAAATGGAAGGAAAGCCTGTAGGCATTTTGTTCGGGTGAAGAACATAGAGCCCACCTAGACTTGGGAGACAACCTCAGAATATATAGACAACCCCCAGTTTGTGTATCTTTCACATTCGTGGATAGTGACTTGGGGCCAGAATCAAACAAGGGGGACGAAAATGTTTTTATCTTTGGACAATGGCAAAGTTATTTTAGTGAGTCCAAATTCATGTCTGAGACAGAGACTCAACTTTCTTTTTTTAACATCGATATTCTTCTCATGTTGCTTTATGACTGCAAGATGTGGAACATTACAATCTCTAAAGAGCTGAAAATGGCTATCATCCAGAGGCCTCTTGACAGGCACAAGGCACACCCCAAACAGGCAATTATGGAGGAAAATAAAGGATGCCATCCAATGAATGAATCAATGAACATTTATTAAGTGCCTACTGCATGCCAGGCACTGTGCTAAATGCTAAATGAAAAGGAAAATGGACTGCTCATGGGGACTAAGCACAGAGTAACTGACAAATGGCTCACGATGCTCACTGGTATCCTCAGATGCTGGGAGAAATCAAGGCAGGTCCACAGCACTTTGGAGCCCCCATAGTGAGCTTATGGGAGAATATGAACAAGAGTAGAACAGCATGGGCAGACTGGATGGATTTGATAGACTGCTGGGCCTGGAGTTAGGAAGACCCAAGTTCAAATCCAGTTTCAGATATTTTTTGGCTATGTGACCTTGGGCAGGTCATTTAATCTGTCTCTCTTGTTCAGTTTCCTCATCTGTAAAATGGAGATAATAATGGGACCGATCTCCCAGGGTGGTAGTAAAGATAAAGTGAGATATTTGTGAAGAGCTTTGCAAACCTTAAAATGTTATTGTTTGTTATTATTACTAGAGGGAAAATCCATATTGATGAGATCACATCGTTTTGAGTATTTCAGAATTCTAAAGTACTTTGAGGATATGTGGTATAGAGGAAAAAGCACTAAATGTGAAATCAAAGGACCTGGGTCTGAGTCCCTCTTCTTCCATTTACTAGATGAATGATCTTGGCTGAGTCTTTTCAATCTTCTGCCCCCCCCATCTTAATTTCCTCATCTACAAAATAAGAGTTATTGTGGGGAAACCCACAACGTACTACCCACTGCAGTTAGGTGTCACACAGGATAGAGTGCTGAGTCTGGAGTCAGGAAGACCTGAGTTCAAATCCAGTTTCAGGCACTTACTAATTGTGTGACTCTAGGCAAACTGTTCAACCTCTGTCTGCCTCAGTTTCCTCATGTGTAAAATGGAGATAATAACCATACCCCCCTCCCTGGGTTGTTGTGAATATCACATGAGATAGTATCTATAAAGTGCTTAGCACAGGGCATAGCACAGTGGTTCTCAATCTTCCTAATGCCATGACCCTTTAATACAGTTCCTCATGTTGTGTTGACCTCCAACCATAAAATTATTTTTGTTGCTACTTCATAACTGTAATTTTGCTACTGTTATGGATTGTAATGTAAATATCTGATACGCAGGATGTATTTTCACTGTTACAAATTGAACGTAACCCACAGGATGAGAACCGCTGGCTTAGCGTATAATAGACATGTAATAAATCCTTCCTCCCTTCCTCTATGATACAAACCCTAACATACTATATAATATAAGATATTTCTATTACTTGAGGACTCTGTGCCACTGGGGATACGTGAGTACTTGGCTCAACCCAGTGGGTGGTTAAGACAGTCTCTGATAAATTCCTTGCCTTCTATCAGTCTTTAGTGTAGTTTGCAGAGGCAAACATGAGAAAACTAGAGAACAATAAAAAACTGCATGAAATCTAGAGGTAGAGGGCAAGATACAGACTCTAAGAGAATGGAGAGAAATTTTATTTTGCTATTATATTAGTAGCCAATTATTAAATTAGGGCGCAGGATTTTCTCCTTTAATTTCCTCATTTAAGGTCCAGCCTCTATGGAAGGTTCGTCAGTCTCTGGAAGACATGACCGATTGATGAGATGACTCTAAACCTCAGGGAACATGCTCTTGGCTCTGGGTTGTGACCCCACCCAACTAGGAGACCTTCTGTTTAGAGTGTAAATAGAATCCAGTCTAGGGAAGTTCTTGTCTTGAGGCAATAAGCCTCGGTCCTCACACTCCTTCATTGGAATTTAGAGTGACCCAGCTCACAAAGGAGAAAACCAACCAGAGTGGTCTGGATGGAGGTGGATTCCTTTGTCCAGATTGCTGGAGGTGGCTTGAGTCTAATGATCAAGCCATATTCCCAGTAGGACGAGCTGAAGACTTCTAGCCCACCTCCTCATTAAATATTCCCCAGTCAGGGTTGATTTTCACTTGCCAAGGGCATCCTCTTTCCCAAAAGTACACGAAAGCTTTCAGCCTCTCCAAGGTTTTGTCTTTGGTTGCTGAGAGAAACCACTGACCATCAATTTATTGATTATTAGTTAGCCTAATGAATAAATTGAATATTAATTACACAGAAACTCTGTCTCTTGGGTTTTTCATTAGTCACAGAATGTATGATAGGGAGCAGTGGGAAAAGTCTTGGACTTGGAATTGGAAGACTGATGTTCAAATTCCCACTTTGACCACTGTGATCCACCAGCTGTATGACTTTCTCAACCAGTCAATACACATTGATTAAGTATTTACTATGGGCTAGGCATGAGCTAAGTGCTGAAGACATAAAGACGAAAAGCAGTGCCTGCCCCTCAAGGAGCTACATTCTAATAAAGAGAGACAAATATATAAGCAAGTATGTATAAGATGGAGGATTAAGGAAATCTGAAAGGCAAAGGCACTCACAGCTGGAAGGACCAAGGTCATTCTTTGTAGGATCATAGATTTAGAGCTGGAAGGGACCTTACAAACCACCCAGTCTTGGGGCGGCTAGGTGGTGCAGTGAATAGAGCACCAGCCCTGGGGTGGGGAGGACCTGAGTTCAAATGTGGCCTCAGACACTTAACACAAAAAAATAGCCATGTGACTTTGGGCAAGTCACTTAACTCCAATTGTCCTGCCTTCCCCCTCCAAACCCCCCCCCCCAAAACAAACCAAAAAAACCCCATCCAGTCCAATCCCTTCATTTTAGAGATGGGAAACTCAGACAAGGGAGAGAAATAAATTCTCCAAGGTCACATAGACTGAAAGTAACTTGTTCAAGATTTGAACCCAAGACTCTGACTGCAAATCTAGTCCTCTTTCCACTGGACCATGATGCTTTGTGTCAGCTCATGACTCTAAGCATCAGTGTCTAATGAAGACACTGATGAAGACAAACAACCCTTCTGAGTCTCAGAGGGGAGTTGGATTTAATTTAATTTAATTGACTAAGGAATATGATATAGCCAGATGTGTGTTTTAGGAAATTTGGCCCTTTTATGGAAGATTCAGTTATTTCAAAAGTGCCTTCTTCATTAGACTGGAAGCTCCTTGATTAGTCTTCAGAGAGCCTGGCTTTGAATCCCAATTTTGCCTTTTGGGCAAGTCACCCAGCCCCTCTGGACTTCAGCTTTTCTTCTCTGTAAAGGGTTGAAGAGGATTGAAGTTGATGATTTCTAAAGCCCTATTCTGGGCAGCTAAGTGACACAGTGATTAGAGCACTAGGTGTAGAATCAGGAAGACCTGAGTCTAAATAAAGTCTCAAACACTTACTATCTGTGTGACCCTGGGCAAGTCACTTAACCCTGTTTGCCTCAGTTTCCTCCTTTGTCAAATGAACTGGGGAAGGAAATGGCAAAACACTCCAGTGTCTTTGGCAAGAAAACCTCAGATTGGGTTGCAAAGAGCCAGAAACAACTAAAACAGCTGAACAATAACATAACAACAAATCTCCATACCAGCTCTAGATTCAGTAGACCTAAGGTCTACTCTGGTTAAGTAATTGTCCCTCTTGACTTTATGATCAAGTAGTTGTCTCCATACTAACCATTTCTTCGCTTCTCACCAGGTTTCTCTCTGGATTTCTCCATCACAGTCCCCACCAGGTGCCTTTCTTCCCTTCCCCTTCCCCTTCCCCCATTACTAATATTTTCCATTTTTCTCTTTTATGCTATCTTCCCCTGTTAGAACGTTAAGTTCCTTGAGAACAGGGACTGCCTTTATTTCCACAGTACTTGGCACATAGGAAGTGTTTAATAAATGCTTGTTGATTGACAACAACAGATATTAGAATATCTAATTCTCTTCAAAACCCTGATCAAACCCACATGAACCCTCTCCTGATCCTGGTGGTTCTGGTGACTCCTATTTACTTCTCACCCCAATTATCATCTATTCTAAGCATACCTCTGGACACATTGTCGTTCTTCATTAGACTGGAAGCTCCTTGAGGGCAGGGAACTCTTTCACCTTTGTTTTCATATCCCCAGTGTGTTGCATAGCATATAGTAGATACTTAACAAATGCTTGTCAATTTTTTTAAATTTTGTGATGAAATAAACAAACAACCCTTCTGAGTCTCAGAGGGGAGTTAGATTTAATTTAATTTAATTGACTAAGGAATATGATATAGCCAGATGTGTGTTTTAGGAAATTTGGCCCTTTTATGGCAGATTCAGTTATTTCAAAAGTGCCTTACAGCTTTAAATCTATGGCCCTAGGACTGACTGACCCATCTACATGTCCCCAAATTCTTAGGTAACCCACTCAGCCCCCTGCTTCAGAGTTGCCTGTCTAAACATGGGTTACACCAAAGTGAACATTGCTGCACCATGGATGGAAAGGACTTGTTTTGTGAGACAGGAATGAGCTATTCTAAGACCACACAGAAAGAGGTTATTTCAGGACTGTACACTGTCTTACTGTTTTGTTAGTTTGAAGGACTTTGATCAAAGTTCAGTTGTATAAATATTTCTGAGGTTGGGTGACTGACTTGGTTTTGGATCTAACTCCAAAAACAATAAATTTAAGGGAAGGAGATAAAATAAGCATCTAATTGAATTGGAGATGACTTCTCAGCAGACTGCCACAGCTGCGTTAATTAACTCCATCCTGAAAGAGTGGGGAAGGATGGGGTCACAGATCATTTGAGGTACACTTACACTGACAATTTCCATTTTAGTAGAAAAAGTCATAGACTTGACATTGGAAGAATGCAAGTTTTCTTAGAATCTAAGGTCTCTTCTAGCTCTGATTTTCTATGACTCTGCATGGGTAAAAACATGTATCTATAAAGCTCCAGTACTATTATGTACACATACCATGCACTACTATGTGTACTACCACAGAGTCATAGAAAGTCAGCATTGGAGTGGACCGCACTGGCCAAATAGTTCATCCCCTACTCAGAAGAGAACCCCCAGTGTAATATATACCTCCAGAGTGGCCACGTCTGCCTTTGCTTGATCCATGAAGTGAGGAGGAACCCATGACCTCCTAATGCAGCTCGTTGATTGCACTTTGGGATAGCTCTGTTAAGAAGTTTTTTGTAATTTCAAGACTCAGTCTGGTTCTCTGAATTTCCACCTCATTCTGGCCCATATCATTAAACAAAATAAGCCCAATCCTTCTTCTACATGACAATCTTTCAATTATAGCAATGATATTCCTCCTTGAATCTTCTCTTCTCTAGGCAAAATATCCCCATTTCCTTCAGCTGAACCATATATGGTATGTACTTGATGCCCTTCTCCATTCTGGTCACCCTCTTCTAGACATTCTCCCCCTTATCAAGGTTCTTCCTAAACTATAGCGCCCAGAACTGGACGCATTTCTAGGGTAGTGAATATCGTCTTTGGAATTAAGAGAATCACATTAGTTAGTACAGCTTTCTTGTGGATCAGGGGTCTCTCTTTTGCTTTTCTTTGTATTTCCAGTGCTTAGCACAGTGCCTGACATTTAACAAGCACTTAAATGATGATGGAATGCCTGTCTGATTCTCACTGATGTTGACCTCAAGCCAAAGAATTCCTTTCACCATTATTCTCTCTTTTCGTTTCACTCTTCCCTAACGCAGCTTCCTGCCTTGGCTGGGTGAAAGAAGAAAGGGAAGTAGAGGTGCATTTTCTGACTCAGATGCAAATAAGGAAACAGGCTGCCTCAAGACTATCTGTTATAACAAAGGACTTTCTCCTTGGGAAGGAGAAGAAGAATAGAAATAACCCCCAAATCGCAGTCATCCACATTTGGAAGTGGTCTCAAATTTTATCAGTCCAGGAAGTGATCGTGACTGTCCAAAGCATGAATCCAATGTCAATATTCCAGACAAGTGGCCGTCCATTTTGTGAAAAACCTCAGAGGCCAGGAACCCACTGCATGGCCAGGCTGTACCAAAGCAGAGGGCTTTGGGTAATGCCCAGAGAAGTCTGAGGGCATGGAGGATACTTGCATGGGCAGCTGAGAAGGCTGCAGACCCAGGAGAAATCTTGCCTCTGACATCAGCTGTGTTATCATGATCAAGTCATTCAACTTGTGTGAGTCTATCTTTTAGTGGGACTAAAAGAAAGTATGGTACCTACCGCACATGTTGTTGTGGGGTAAGTACCATGGACTCAAATGAATTTGTTTGTTCAGTGCTTTGAAAACTTTAAAGTGTTAGATACATAATTATGATTATCTAGTTCAGGGGTTCTTCACCTGGGCAGGGTAGGGGGGAAATCTCTGAAATTAAAAAATATTTTGATAGCCATATTTTAATGTAATCACTTTCCTTTATTAATGCTATTTATTTTATTTTGGGAACTTACGAACAGTATTCTAAGAAAGGACTTTCAGGCTTTACCAGACTGCTGTGACATAGGAAAGTTTAAGAAACTCCAGTCGAGTTCAGCACTTGTATTTTACACATGGTGAAACTGATGACAAGACAGACTTTGCCCAAAGCCAGTCAGCAGAAGAATCAGAGCCAGAGTCCAGGCTCGATGGTTCCCCTCCCCGGCAGCCTGGAAAGGGGCTTTCCACCACTGTTTGCTTACCAACCGGCCTTTCCTGCAACTCAGATCCTCAGATCAGAGAAACAAGAGGGAATTTTTTTAAACTTCAGAGTTCTAGACCTATGGTGTCAAACTCAGATGGAAATGGGAGCCATTGAACTGTACATAAGGATCACTGTGGGCTGCCTATTGTCTTAGAAAACCACATGTTTACAAATTATTTTCATTAAAACATCAATACATTAAAATCAGATAGAAATTACATTTTAATATGGCAAGGGCCTCACTCAGTAGTAGTGTTGTGGTCCTCATGGGGCCTGACACCTAGTGTTCTAGGCTACCATGTTGCTTCACCTCCCACATCAGCAACTTGGGGAGAGACTGTATTGGAAAGTTAAGATTCCCCCACCCACCCACAATCACTTTGAGCCACAGTCTGAACCCTGTTCTACTAGTGCTAAATCCAGAGTCATTCCTTGAGGCCTTAAAATAGTCCTTTGTGCCAAAACAAGATTCATGGAAATTACAGAGCCAGCTCTGGCCTCTGTCTGCAGCATGCAGCCCCCTGCTTCAGTCTGAGGCCCCTCAAGCCTGTGGATTATTCACAATTCTCTCCTTCATTTCTGATGGCTTTGCCTCCTCTGTGTAGCCTTTGCTTGCTTGGGGGCTGGGAGGAACAGGAGGGCAGCAGCTGAGGGGTGAGGTGGGGGCTTTGTAGGGGACACAGAGTCGCCTGAAGGGGGAGATGCCTTGTTTGGCTGACAGCTCCAAATGGAAACTGTGACCATTATCTCCCAGCCTCCCTTTGCCTGAGCTGCCAGAGCTGGGTATAAATAGCCTGGCTCACGCTCCTATTCACTGGAAAGAAGGATTTCTATAGCTGGAAGAAGAGAGCCCCCCCTCCCCCACCTCAGCCCTCTACTCCAATTCCTCCCATGGCTGCAATTGCTTTCTTAGCACCATAACTTGACTAGAGATCACAGAACCCTGATTAACAATGATTGATTCATCTCTCAGTTCTTTTTTTTTTTTAAAGGCATTTTGGAGGAAGCCTTTTCAATTCTTTGTTGTGTTATAAAAAAAAATACTGAAATGGTGAGCTCAGACAAGCTAAAGAATGAGGTTCGAGGCTTCTTATCTGCCTCTTCATCATCCTGAGCCTGGTCTCACCCTTGCCCTTCTGGGTCTCCTGAGCTGGGGTGGGAGGCTCCTTCAGTCCCAGAGCCCAGAGCCCTGGGAGGGGGGAGCAGGATGTGGAGTCTGAGCAGGGTGGAAAGAAGCTTGTCTGAACATGGTGCTTCTTCTCCTGAGGTGTTTGTTCCCTCCTGGGATTGGCAGCTCTTCCTTGAAAGTACAGGAAACACTTAATCATTTCCTCAGAGGGGCCAAGGCTTTTGTCTGTCCTAGACAAAGTTAGAACATCAGCCCCCCTGCACTCAAAAAATCACACACACGCACACACACACACACACACACACACACACACACACACACACACACACACACACACACAGAGTTACTGTTCTTTAAGCCTGCCCTGTGCCACATGCAACTTCAGAGGGTCACAAATTCAGAATATTAGGACCAGAAAGGATAGGGGTTTTTAAACTGGGATACATGAACTTGCTAAAACTGTATTTCAGTGTAATTGGCTTTCTTTGTAATCCCATGCATTTCATTTTGTGTATTTCAAAACATTATCCTCAGGGCGGCTAGGTGGTGCAGTGAATAGAGCACCAGCCCTGGAGTCAGGAGGACCTGACTTCAAATCTGGCCTCAGACACTTAACACTAGCCATGTGACCTTGGGTAAGTTACTTAACCCCAATAGCCCTGCCTTCCCCCCTCCAAAAAAGCAAAAAAATCCAAAACAAAGCAAAACAAAAACATTATTCTAAGAAAGGGGCTTAGGCTTCTCCCAACTACTAAGGGGGTCCATGACACAAACAAGTTCAAGAATTCCTGCTCCAGTCTAACTTCTTCTTCTTCTGGATGAGGAAGCTGAAGCCAAAGAAATTTAAATGACTCGGCCAATGCTCAGAAGTAGTGAAACAGCCGCAAGAGGATTTGAACCCAGAGCCCTTTCTGTTAGGCCATGTTCAGAGGAGAGTTGTGATAGTAGCCAGGAGAATTCCGGAAACTAGAGAGGAGAACAGGTTTCTGGGAAAAGTACAACCACTTTGCAGCTCCGTGTTCAGCCAGGTCAGTGTGTCTCGAAGGTGCTGTCCACACTGCATGCTGCGCTGCCTGTAGGCACCTAACCCCCTGACCTGACTGAAATCCGGGCTCTGAACACCCTTCCTAACCCACTAAAGGGACGGCTGTCTCTCTCTGGAGCCAAAGAAGACTCTGGAACATTCGTCTTCAATATTGATCAAATGCATTTATTAAGAACCTATTACTGCGGGTGAGGCATCGGGCTAGATGCTACACGAGACGTACATAAAACACAAATACATACAAGAAATGAAGCAATCCCTACTGTCAAAGACCTTATACATGCATACATATATATATATGTATATATATATATATATATATATATATTTTATTTTATTTTTTTGCTTTTTTTTTTTAGGAGGAGAGGCAGGGCAATTGGGGCTAAATGACTTGCCTAAAGTCACACGGCTAGTAAGTGTTAAGTGTCTGAGGCCGGAAAAGACCTTATATTTTGTTGAAAGGAAATTAAAAGTACGTATGTAAGTAAACACAATCAGGATCTCAACAGGTATCTATGTATCCAGCACAAGGCTAGGTCCTGAGAGGGTTATAGAAACACAAAATGCCATTCTTGCTTTGACAATGCTTAGATAATCCAGTTGAGGAAATGGTTAACACATATACATGAAGCAATTAAAAACAGAATCATAAATCATAGTGGGTCGGATTTGTGTAAATACTTGAGGAACATTTCCATCCCACTTAACAAAGGATCCTCAGGGAAGTTCAAGTCCCTTGAGTTACTGTGTCAAAGTAAAGGGAACAGGCATTTATTAAGTGCCTACTGTGTGCTAGGTCCTCAACCTTGAGAGGTAGGTGTTATTATTGTCCTTATTTTTTTTTACAGTTGAGGAAACTGAGACAGGAAGAAGTTAAGTGACTTGCCTAGGGTCATACAGCTAGTAAGTATCTGAGGTAACATTGGAACTCAAGTCTTCTTGATTCTAGACTCAGCACTACATTCATTGTGCTACCTTTGTTGTTCAGTCATTTCAGTTGTGTCTGACTCTTCATGACCCCATTTGGGGTTTTCTTGGCAAAGATACTGGAGTGGTCTGCCATTTCCTTCTCCAGCTCATTTTATAGACAAGAAAACTGAGGAAATGGAATAATGGATAAAATGCCAGTCTTGGAGTCAGGAGGACCTGAGTTCAAATCAAGACTCAGACACTTTCCTAGCTGTGCGACCCTAGGGAAATCCCTTAACCCTGATTGCCTCCAAAATAATTAAAAAGATTTCATTAAAAAAAAAATATGGGCAGCTAGGTGGCACAGTGGATAGAGCACCAGCCCTGGATCCAGGAGGACCTGGGTTCAAATCTAGCCTTAGACACTTGACACTTACTAGCTGTGTGACCCTAGGCAAGTCACTTAACCTAGAGATTGCCTTGCAACAATTAAAACAACAAAAACCAACCCCCAAACAAATTAATGTTAAATGACTTGCCCACAGTTATCCAGCTAGGAAGTATCTGAGACCAGATTTGAACTCCGGAAGATAAGCCTGCCTGACTCCAGGCCTTGCATGCTATCCACTGCACCACCTAGCTGTCCATTGTACAACCCACCTACCTCTGTAATTAAAGCCTGCAGTTATAGCTAAAAGTCCCCTCACCCACTGGTTGGGAGTTCGAAAATCAACTGGTTGACAATCCAGGCACACCTCCTTCCCAAACAGATCAGCACCAGTCTTATGTCCAGGTTCCTTCCTCAGTTTCCCTCTTGTACTGCCTGTTCCTGCTTGACCTAGATAAGAACACTATAAAGACTCACTAGACTTTACCAGGTTTGGTGCTTGCTTGCTAGCAGACCTAGGAGATCTGACCTGTTTTCTCCCTCTCTACTCCAACAGGCTGGACACGTTGTTCAGATGCCAAAAGTGCATTTGCCTAAAAGACTATTTTAATACAAACTCACACAAGGCAACACTCACACAGAGGTCAGAAGAAGTGATACAAGAATAATCTCAAGATCTCTCCGAGGAACTTTGGGATTGATTGCATAACACGGTAGACATTGGCAAAGGGCTATCCAGCATGGCGTGTCCACATCAAAGAAGGCACTGTGCTTTATGAGCAGAGCAGAATTGCAGTCGGTCAAAAGAAACATGAGATGTGCAAATTTAGAGACATCTCCACTCCAAATGTTCACGTAGACTATTTGTGCCTGACCTGTGGTAGAGCCTTCCAAGCTCATATTGGTCTGATCAGTCACAGTGGGACACACTCTACCTTGACCCCAAAGTAATGATGTCATTTTGGTCCTTTTCAAGAATGAGGGACAACAACCGTATTTGCTCCCAATAAAACTAGTTTGTTTTACTCTCTCTCTGTTGACCCTCTTGCATTTCCTTGTACTTTTGGATCCCAAACTTCATTCAATCTGTATTAAGACAACTTGGAAGGAAGTTTAGAAATCGTCTACCCCAGAGGTGTCAAACACATAGCCCAGGGCTGCACGGTCCCACAACACTGCCGAGTGTGGCCTGATCCACATTAAAATGTAGTTCATATCTGTTTTTAATGGGTTACTGTATTATTAAAAAAAGAAACACATAAACATGTGTGGTTTTATAAGGCAACATGTGGCCTTCAGGCATCCTTATGTATGGCATACCAGTCCCCATCTTTATTTGAGTTTAACATCACTGACCAGTCCTCTCATTTTACAGATGGGGAAACTGAGGCCAAGAGAAATAAATGTCTTATCTAAGTCATACAACTGATGGCAGAGTCAAGGAAATGCTTGTTTTATTTCTTAAGTTCAGAATAAAATAACAAAAATTTTTAGAAGTCCAATCTTGTCCAGGACCGTGCGCTTTTTATCACCCTGAACAAAACAAGAGAGTATAGACTCAAATGCTTCTTTGTGTTGGTGCAGACATCAAGGCCTAAAGGAAATAAGTCTGAGGAGGGTGACCTTCATGTGGGCCGAACAATGACTAGTCATTCTGTCTGAATTAATTTGGTTCAAAACATCAACTTCACAAGTACAAGATGGGAGAGGTGGGACTGTCTAGATTCAGAAAAAAAAAAACATCTGAAGGTTTTAGTGGATTACAGACTCCTTAAAAGTCATCAACAGCCTGATCTCAGCTAACATAGTTTTAGGCTGTATCAAGAGACTGGGAAGTGAGAGTTCTGCTCAGCCCTGATAAGATCAGATTGAGACAAAATTGTGTTCAGCAGTGGGTGCCATATGTCAGGAAAGACACTGACAGATTGGAATGAGTCTGGAGGAAGGCAACCAATCTGATGAGTTGCCCAGTGGTCATATCATAGGAGGATGGGTTGAAATAACTGGGAAGGTTTAGCCTGGAGAAAAAGAGAAGACTTAGAGGAACATGATAGTAGTCCTCCAATATCTGCTATCATGGCAGAAGAGGTATTTGACTCATTGCTTTTGACCCCAAAGCATAGGATCAGTGAGAGGAAGTTGTAAAGAGAGAGTCAGACAGAAAGACAAACAGAGACAGAAAAGTACAGAGACAAATAGAGGCAGAGAAAAAGTCTTAATGTAATGAAACATTTGGTTTCTTTTAAACTTTTGTTTATTTTTAGTTTACATCATTCATTTCCATGAGATTTTGAGTTAAAAATTTTCTCTCCGTCTTTCCCCTACCCACTACTCCAAACAGCCATCCCACTGTATATCCCATCCCCCAATCTGCTCTCTCCTATATCCTCCCCCATCACCCCTCTGACTTTCCAGTAGGGCAAGGTGGATCTCCCTACCCCAGTGCCTGTATATCTTATTTCCCCATTGCATGTAAATAATAATAATAAGGATAATAATAATTTTATGTATATATATATATATATATATATATACACATATATTTTTAACATTTGATTTTAGAACTTTATATTCTAGATTCTTTACCTTCCTCCCTTGTCACCCACCCCACCTTGTCTTATGGGAAGACAAGCAATTCAATACAGGCTGTACATGCGTAGTTACGCAGAACGTCTCCACGATGGACATATTGTGAGAGACTGATTATTTGTCCCTCCTTCTTATTCTGCCCCCCACTTGTTCTATTCTCTACTTTGTCCCTGTCCCTTTACAGAAGTGTGCGCTTCTAACAACCTTCCCCCCCAACCTTTCCTCCCCTCCATCCTTCCCCCTCTCATCCCCTGCCCCACTATTCTCCTGTAGGCCAAGACTTTATGACCAAGAGTGTGTCATTCCTTCCCTAAGCCAACTTCAATGAGAGTAAGGTTGACCCATTCCCTTTTGCCTTCCTGTTCTTCTCCTCCACTGTAAGTTATCCCTTGCCTCTTCTATATGAGATGATTAACCCCATTCTGTCTCTCCCTGTCTTCTCTCATACTATTCCTCTCCCAACTCAGAATTTCACCTTTTAAAGTATTATCCCATCATATTCTATTGATCCTGTGCCCTCTATGTACACATATATACACATACTCACATATGTGTTCCTATGCATATATACCCTCCTATATAGACATATGTACATGTATACATACATATGCATTTATATTCCCTTCAACTATCCTCATACTGAGAAAAGTTTCATAAGTTAAATTATCATTTTTCCATGTTTTCCAATTCAACTTTGATAAGTTCCTTATGAATTCTTTTCTATGTTTACCTTCTCATGCTTCTTGTATTTGAATGTCAAATTTTCTATTCAGTTCTGTTTTTTTCATCAAGAATGCTTGTGTGACCCTGGGCAAGACACTTAACCCCATTTGCCTCAGTTTCCTCACCTGTAAAAAAAAATGAGCTAGGGACGGCTAGGTGGCACAGGGAATAGAGCACCAGCCCTGCAGTCAGGAGGACCTGAGTTCAAATCTGGCCTCAGACACTTAACACAAAAAACTAGCTGTGTGACCCTGGGCAAGACACTTAACTCCATTTGCCTCAGTTTCTTCATCTGTAAAAAAAATTGAGCTAGAGAAGAAAATGGCAAACCTCTCCAGTGTCTTCCAAAAAAAAAAACCAAACCCCAGTAGAGGTCATGAAGAATTGGACGTGACTGAAAGAGCAAACGAGAATGACGATGGCATGCGTTGTCTTATGAGCTAGTAAAGTTCCTATCACTGGATGTATTTGGTAAGAGGCTAGATAACCATTCACTGGGGAAGCGGCTTCAAGTAGAAGATTTTAATAGGTGATCTCTTTTTCAACCTTGTGATTCTGTGTTTCTATGCCCTGCCTTCCTAGAACTCACAAGCATGGGCCCCATGCCTGCTAAACAGCCAGAAACACATTCCCTGGGTTAAAGAGTGAGTCTGGATTCAGGTGAAAGAAATGGAACTATCCACAGGCGGTTCCAACTTTTTTTGAGGAAACCAAAAAGCCAGAGGTTAAAAGGCTTTGTCTTCAACAACTCTGTCCAAGCGGAGGGCTCTGCCCAAGACAGGGCAAGGGATGGAGCAAAGTTCCTGCTTTGGTCCTTGCCTGACAATCCATTTCATTGGTAAAAACTCCCTGGCCCCAGAAAAATGCAACCATTGTTCCATTTCTGGAACAATAAGCGCAATGTTGTTTTCTAAGGAAAAGTCAAAAGCAGCCTCAAGAATAAAACATACGCCTATTTCAGGCACGAACACAAATGACTCTGTGTGCTGGCTCAGTTGGGTAATAATAATTGTATTTAACCTCGGGGGTGCTGCTCATCTTTGCAGCCCTTTACAAACATTAAGACAGGAGCTCTCAGGCTTAATTCACTCTTTCATGGCTCAGTTACACCTTGGAGCTCTCAGTGCCCATGGCTTCACTTTAGTGAAACTCTAGGTAGGTCCTATCACTGGTCAGGTTTGGTGAAAAAGGGAGATAATTTTAATGTATCTCTTTTTTTTTTTGCTTTTATTTTTTTTGGAGGGCAATTTGGGGTTAAGTGATTTGCCCAAGGTGACATGGCTAGGTTTCATGTTAAGTGTCTGAGGTCGGATTTGAACTCAGGTCCTCCTGACTCCAGGGTTGGTGCTCTATTCACTGCGCCACCCAGCCACCCCTTAATGTATCTCTAAAGAATAATTTGGGAATTTGCTTCCTGCCAAAAGATGATAGTCTTTTTTTTTTTCCTAATGTGCCTCTCTAAGAGTTTCTGATTAAAGTAGGAGATAGTCTGTCATGGTGAGGTCTGATGGGTGCTACCCCCTGTGTCTTTCATTGGATTTTCCTTACGAGCAACTCTGTTCATGAAAGCACACAATTTGCTTGAGATATTTTGAGCTAAGTGTCATAGTGTCTGCCTTGATAATCTTGAAGTAAATCAACTTCTCATGGCCTAACTCAGCTTGTGAAAATATCTGAATCTTGCTCTTCACTTTGGCATATGAAAGTGTCTTTTGCTTTGCCTTTCTTTCCCCCAGAATCCTCTTACCGTATGATTCCTTTGGTTGGTGAAGAAAGAATAGTTGGACACCTAGTTGTACTACCTCATTTGGTGCACCACCTCCCACAATAGGAGGGTTAGCTACCAGCCTGTCCATGCTAGGCCTGCTCAATCCACAATTCACCTCAGAAGGAGGCTAGGGCCTTTCCACTCAGAGTTAGTGGAGTTCATTTCTTTATTATTAACAGCAACACTAGCAATAACATGAGCCAGCACTTTAAAGTTTGAAAGTCAGTATAAGTGTCAGCTCATTTGAGTTATCCCTGGTGCAAAGTTTACAGTTACTTTGGCTGTTATCTCCTTTACTCATATCATTCCCCAGGGAGGAAGAACTTCCCAAGTAGTATGAATTACTTGATGTATCTTTGGAAAGTGACTCAGACTCATCTTTACCAAGTACATGACCACAAACTGTTGTATTAAGTGGTAGGACAACAGTTCTTTTCTTTTTTTTGGAGGGGAGAAGGCAGGGCAATTGGGATTAAGACACTTGTCCAAGGTCACACAGGTAGTAAGTGAGTCAAGTATCTGAGGCCAGGTTTGAACTCAGGTTCTCTGGAGACAACAGTTATTTTCAAAAGATTCTTCTCTAGTGTAAAATATCTATCATATGATTTGATAGGAGTGGGTCCATGTCTGATCAAGGAATTTATCTAAGGTAGTTTGACAATGTGAGGCAGTGATTTAGCAAATTGTGAGACAGTTAGAAAGCTCTGGGTTCAAGTTCCTCCTCTGAAACACAGGGGCTGTGTGCCTGTGGGCAAATCACTTAACCTCTCAGTACTGGATGCCCCATAGACATCTTAAACTCAGGCTGCCCAAAACTGGACTTACCTTCTTCCTTTTGACCTTCTCTTCCTAACTTCCTTATTATTATTGAGGGTAGGTTTACAACCTAGGGCTTATCCTCTTCTCCTCTATCCCTCTCATCACCCCACCACCCTAATGTTCAATCCATTGCCAATACTTGTTGGTTTTAGCATCATAAGATCTCTCAAATATCCCCCCTTCTTTCCTCTGATACTACCACCACTGTGGTCCAAGCTCTCATCTATCCTCATGCTTGGACCATTGCAAGAGACTGCTGGTTGGGCTACCTTCCCCCACTCCAGTTCATCCTCCCCTCAGCCATCAAAGTGATCGTCCTAAATTCTTTCTGTGTCACCTTCTTACTTAATAAATGCCAGTGGCTCCCTATCACCTTCAGGAACAAGTGTAACATTCTCTGTTGGGCCATCAAAGCCCTTTATAACCTGCCTCTCCACATTCCAGTCTTATATTTTAAACCTTACCCACATGCTCTAGGTAGGATCTAGCGATACTGGCCTCCTTCCTGTTTTTCTTACAAAACACTCCTAGGGTATATGGGATGTTCAGGGAGAACTAGCATCTCTGGTGTGAGGGCTTACTGAGCCCTTTTCAGGGCTACTCATCTGCCTTTGGTGTCTACCTCTCACCCAGCTCTCACCTGTGGCACCAAGAAGGTGTAGCATGCAGAGCAACCACACCCCAGTAAACCATCTCAGCAGATGGGCTAAACCAGGTTGAAGGTAATCAATGGGCCTCATATCCCATCAGTGAGTTAGGGGGATGTCTACCCTATGCATGTGAAGATGTCCCTCAGTGGAATGGGTGGATGAGAACAATTTGTTCTGACCACCATGAAGATGGCTGAAGTAGGCACTGGGGAGTGCTTAGAGCTTGGTCAGACCCCCAAGATGCCAAGGTCATCTACTACCTCTCGGGCCATCACCAGTCACCTTGACTGTTGTCCTGCCACTGGACTTCAATGACTCAGGAAGACAGAGTGAGGCTGATGACTTTGTGCAACCTGTCTCACTTAAATCCAATTCATGTACAAGTCAAGACATCGCCCCGTGATATCATTGGTTCTCTTTGAAAATGAAGGACAGACAACAAGATGCTCCATCTCCACTTTACGCATTTTCACTGACCATCCTCCATCCCTAGAATGCTTTCTCTTTTCAGTCTCCTGATTTCCCTGGGTTCTTTTGAGGCCCAGTTAAAATCCTATCTTCTGCAGGAAGCCCCTCCCAATTTCCCTTAATGCTAGTTCCTTCCCTCTGTTGATTATTTCCAATTTTCCCCATATATGGCTTGTTTGGACGTAGTTGTTTCCACACCGTTCCCCGCATTAGACTGTGAGCTTTTCAAGAACGGGACTGTCTTTTGCCTTTCTTTATATCTCTATTACCTAGCACATAGTGGGTGATTAATAAATATTTACTGACTGGCTGCCCCCAAGGAACTCTTTAATCTATAAATTGCAGAAACGTTCCTGATATATTTTCATTAAGAGTGTGTAATCACATTAATGAATTCATAGATGCTGACCGAAAAAAAAAAGTTGAAAGATCCTAACAATGCAGCCGTAGGCTCCAAAGTGCATAATGAATTTATATCTTGTGGAAAGTAAAGTGAGGGAACATTACTATTGCTCCCTCAAATCTCAATTTGATCACCCTTACCTTTCAGTAACCTGCCCCTAGTGGTCAGTTTGTTTGGTGAGGGGTCGTTCTTCAAGAGCTCTTGAGTCTCTTTCTATCCCAATTCAGCTGACGTGACCATCGTCCATCACTCAACAAACATTTAGTTGGTGTTTACTATGTACCAGGCACTGCGCTAAGTAATGAAGATACAGAGAAATGCAAAGCAGCCTCTGCCCTCAAGGAGTTTAAATATTAATCGAGGAGACAACATGCAAATTTTACAAAAAGAAGATGCACACAGAACGCATAAAGAACGGATGGCAACCTCAGAGGAGAAGCTCAAGTGAGCAAGGAAATCCAGAAAGTCTCATGCAGAAGGTAGCCTTTGAGCTGAATCCTGAAAGAACCAACAGATCTCAAGAAGCAGAGGTGAGGAAGGGTTTCATTTTAGGCATGAGAGACAAGCGTGAAAAGAAGCAGACGGGGAGGGAACGTCATGTTTGAGACAGGAAGTCAGCTGGTATTGTGGGAGCACAGAGTGCATGGAGGGGAGGCAAGGATGAGGAGACTAGAAAGATAAAGAGGCCTGTTAGGAAGAAATTTAAATGTCAAATAGAAGACTTTACATTTGGATTTTGGAGAAACAGAGAACCCATGGAATTTATTGGGGTGGAATATGTGATGTGGTCAGACTTAAGCCTTAGAAAAATCACATAGGCAGATGAGTGGAGGATGTATTGGAGTCTAGAAAACCAATCAGAAGGCTATTTTTTTAAAAAAAAATTTGCCTTTTGGAGGGGGAAGGCAGGACAGTTGGGGTTAAGTGACTTGCCCAAGGTCACACAGCTAGTAAGTGTTAAGTGTCTGAGGCTAGATTTAAACTCAGGTCCTCCTGATTCCAGGGCCAGTGCTTTATTCATTGTGCCACCTAGTTGCCCCAAGAAGGCTATTTTAGCAATCCAAGTGAGACGTGATAAGAGCCTGAACTAGGATGGTGGCTGTGTAAGTGGAAAGAAAGGGACACATATGAGAGATATTTTAAAGGTGGAGACAACAAGATTTAGTAACAGATTAGATAATGAGGCTTGGAGGAGGACAACAAGGTTGTAAATCTGGAAGAAAGGGAGTATTGTAAGGTATGAAAAGTTCAAGAGACATAATTTCTGGGTAATTAATAATATATTTTATTAATTATGGCTAGCAGATAATTAATAAAATGCTCATTTGGCTTTCTCTCATAAACCAAAGACAAATCATGGAGGCTGCTCAGTACTTATATACCCTTGGAAGAGTAGGTTTTCCTGATATAAAGAAATCAACTCTGATTGGTTAACAATTAATGAGAGAATGAATATTATAATGAGAGGTGGGCCTATTCTAATGAGGCCCTAGGTAGGTGACTGATCATGTCACTCATGGACAAAGAGAGATTCATCTCAAACCAGACCACTCCTGTCTGTGACAATCCATACAAAAAATCCATACATCTATCCTCCACCCAGTCAATGAACAATGAACAATGGGAGGTAAGAATTCTGCCTAGATAAGATAGTCTGGGTGGGGTGAATTCTTTGGGCAAGGTCAGAAATGTCCTTGAGAGTCTGGACTTTGAATGAAGAAATAGAAAAAAAAACACCTGGATTTATCCCCACCCCCACCACCATCTTAATTGGTTATTAATATGAGAGAAATGATAATTTATTTCATTATATATGGTGGTGTGTTCAATAGGGAAAAGGAAGTTCAAAAGATGAGAGGGTTTGGAGGAAAAGATTGAGTTCTATTTTGGACATGTTAAATTGGAGATGTGGATTGGACAGCCAGCTTAAATTTATAATAGTCAGTTGGAGAAGTGGGACTGGAAATTAGAAGAGAGGTTTTGACTAGATATATCCACCTGGGAATCATTTGCATAGAGATGATAATTGAATCCATGGGAAGTGATGAGATCACACAAGCAAGATAGTATGGAGCAGGGGTTTTTAACCTGGGGTCTGTGAAGTTGTTATTCAAATGTTTTTTATAACCATATTTCAATATAATTGGTTTCTTTTGTAATTCTATGTATTCTAATTTATGCATTTAAAAACATTAGTCTGAGAAAGAAGTCACAGGCTTCACCAGACTAACAGAGGGACCCACAACACTAAACAGGTTAGAAAATTCTGCTATAGAGGAAGAAAGAGAAGAGGCCCCAGGCCAGAACCTCTGAGGGACACTCCTGGAGGGCATGACATGTCAATAAGGATTTATTAAGGTAGTCACTGTGTTAAGAGCTGGTGATACAAAGAAAGACAAAACAACACAAAGTCCCTGCTCAAACATCCAAACATCCACGTACAAACATGATATAGACAGGATAGACTAGGTAGAGTCTCAGAGGGAAGGCACTAAGATTAAGGAGAACTGGGGTAAAAACAGAGCAAAGGAGACTGAGAATGGTCAGACAGGACAATTAGGAGAGAGCAGCATGATGAAAACCTAGAAACGAGGGAGGAGCTGGGAGAAGGTGATCAACAATGTCAAAGGCTGAAGAGAAGGATGAGGATTGAGAAAAATCAGATTTCATTAAAATCAACTAATTTTAATTAACTAATTAAAATAATTTGATTAAATATTTACGTTCTGATGATTTACACCTCAGAAATCTGCAAAAGCTATACATCAAGGTTTGATTTAATGTTTTATTTGATTGTCTAGACAGAAGAAAGAAATGGAGAAAACTTTAATATTGCAGATTAAACTGTAAAAGAGTTTGGTATGTGCCCTTTTTTGGAGAGCCAATTGTTAAACATTTCCAGCATGCCATAGTGGAGTTCAATAAAGTGGAAGGAGCCAGAGGGTGAGTGAAGAGGGGAATGAATACAAGAGAACTGCTAAAAGACCAAAAGAACTAGAGAGAAAATTTGAATAGCGCACAAGCAGGTAAACAAGAAGGGATCCAAAAACAGAAGGAAAAATGAGAAATCCAAAAGAATGAGAAACTTCAAAGAGAAACCAAAGCACTTTAAGCAAATATTATAATATGAAGACAAGAGACCCAGTATTGTTTGATGAAAGACTCCTGTACTGTCCAGAAATCTTGGAATAATAGTAAGAAATTCCAAAGAGAAATGCAATTCATAAAAGAAGAGATGAAGAATGAATTTAGGCCAAGTCACTGTCTCTACCTTGAAACCATTTGGAAATAGGTTTTCAGGTGCTGCTGGCAGGTGTCAGAATGACTGATTCTTCCCTTCACTATCAGCACCACTGGTCTCCACTTCATTCAGATAGGATTTCTCAGTGGCAGCTGTATCCAGGAGAATAGAGGCAATCTTTTCTAAGAGATTTTCCTGTAGAGTTTTCAAGAGGCCTGCTGCTTTGTGAATGTGGAGGAGACCTCATTCCCTTTATGTTAAGTCAAGGATCAGAAAGAATTAGGGAGGAAGAAAGATGATGAAGTAGAAAGAACATTGGACTAGAGTCAAAGGGCCTAAATCAGAATCCCTAGTCTGCTACTTAATTACTACTGTGTGACCTTGGGCAAGTCACTTAACCTTTATAGGCCTTGGTTTCCTCATTTGTAAAATGAGTAACTTGGATTACCTGGACTCTAGGATTACTTTCAGCTCTAATTCAAGGAAACCAGTCTTGAATTCTGCCTCTTCTGCTCACTCCTTGTGGTTTGAGTAAGCCACTTCACTTTCTTAAGATGCTATTTCTTTACTTTAAGCCAGGCCCTGGGACTACAAAAAACCCCTCAAGCTGTCCCTGAGGGAGGCACAGTCCCTGAGACATCACCCTCTTTTTACCTCTTGAAGCGAGGCCTGACAAATAGGCACCTCTCAGCCTATGGTACCATTTGATCAATATCCTGAACCACAGCCAGTGATGTCTTCCATGATTGTCTTTGCAGAAGATGATGATCCTCTACTCATAAGTATAACTGAAAATGAGGTCAGTTCCCATATCTCCAACTGACTGCTGGAATTTCAAACTGAACGTCTGATTGACATGCCCATTTTAACATGTTCAAAATAGAACCCATAGTCTTTTTCCTTTTCACTGTTGAAGTCAACACCATACTTCCATTCTTCCAGATTCACAACCTTAGTGTCCTCCTCCATATTGCATACATTATCTCATTTGAAAAGATAAATAACCTGCTGAGAGTCATAGAATTAGTGAATTTCACAGGTGAGATTTGAATCTGAGTCTTTCTGACTCAAGGATCAGCTTGCCAGCCATTGCACCACACTGAATGACTCAAAACTAGTATTGACCCTCAGGCCATCTTTGTGGATGGATGGAGAAATTTAGATTAGCTAATAGTAATAGTAAGGTAGATTCATAAGTGGTTCAACCTAAATGATCAGTGGACCAATGTCTTACCCCCAGTCCCCAAGTGGAATGCCCTAGGGATCTATTTTTCATCCCAACTATCTCACAATATCAGAGTCAGAAGGAACTTCAGAGGTTATTTAGCCTAACTCACATCAAATCAAATTGATAAACATTTATTAACAACTCACTATGTGCCAGGCACTGTGCTAAGTACTAGGAATGTAAGTACAGTTAGAAAGAAAGACTGTTCCTGTCCTCAAGGAGCTTACATTCTAATGGGTCAACATCATACAACAAAGAAAACTAAAAAGTAGGTGGGGATGATGAAGGTACTTGGCCCAAGGTTGTGATAAAGAAAGTCCCAGAGAGTCAGGAGTGCAATCCAGAAAGGAATGAACATATCATTAGCCTGGAAGTTTCCTAAAATGGAAGTTCTGGGAAGAATCATCTGATCAGAGGGAGAGTATGCAGGCATGGCATGAGCTTCCGGGGTAAAGAGGTTTCTGGGACATGACAGAGAGAATCAGGAGAGTCAGGAGGGCAGCCTGGAGAGGGACACAATCATAAAGCACATCAAAGCTTGCAAAGTACTTTACATACCTAATCTCACTGGATTTTTACAACAACCCTGGGAGACAAACAATATAGACATCATTACCCCCATTTTAACTTATCATAAAAAGGCTTAGAGAATAGTGGAGCTCACAATTATACGGCACTCTAAGGTGTGTGAAGCCCTTTATGTACATTATCTCATTTGAAAAGATTAGTAATTTACTGAGAGTCACCAAAGTAATGAGTGTCACAGGTAACCTGTGAATCCAGGCCTTCCTGACTCCAGGTCCATCATGCTAACTATTGACCCAAAGCTATTACCCCTCATGCCATCTATGTGGAAGGATGGAGAAAAGTGGGTTAGCTCACAGTGATAGTAATAGTAATTTACAGTAATAGTAAGAGTGAAGTAAGTTCAGAAGTGGTTGAATTCAAGGAATAGTGATCAATGGATCAGTTTCCTTCCCTAATGCCCCAGGTCCTTAGTGGCATACACCAGGGAGAGTCAGGAGTTCTTTGCCATTTCCTTCTCCAGCTCATTTGACAGATGAGGAAACATCATCCCAACTATCTCCCAATATTAGAGTCAGAAGAAATCTCCGTGGTTATCTAATCTGACTCATATCATGTGCCTGGTACATCATAAATGCTTAATAAATCCTCTACTTGTCCATCTATCCATCATCTATCTATGTATCTATCTATATATCTATCTATCCATCTATCTATCTACCTATCTATCCATCCATCCATCATCCATCTATCCATCTATCTATCTATCTCTCTATCTCTCTATCCATCTATAATTTCTCTATCCTAAGAGGGTGGGTGAGATCAGCAATGGCAAAAAGTATTGTGAGAAATGGAAAGAGGGTCCAGAACAAAGAGGTTGGAAATGGACTACCACAGAGCCTTATTATAGCATTAATATTCAGAGCTCTGATTCCTCTTATGCATTAATTAAAACCCAGTTCAAATCCTACCACCATCATGTATAATGAATATCAATTTTCATTGATAATAAATCCATTTTACAATTCACAAAGCACTTTTCAGAGACAATCTCATTCTATAATCACAACAACCTTTTGAGGCAGGCTAGACGGCACAGTGGCTATAGCACTGGACCTGGAGTCAGGACAGACCCCAGTTCAAATCCAGCCTCAGATAGTTGCTTAGTCACTGCCTGCCTCAGTTTCCTCACCTGTAAAAGGGGAATAATAATAATAGCACCTACCTCCCAGGGTTGTTGTAAGAACGAAATGAGATAATGATTGTAAAGCACTTTTGCACAGTGCCTGGCGTAGAATAAGAACGATATAAATGTTATTACTGTTATTATTTTCGTTATTACACTCTGCAAAACTTAAAGCACTAGGTAAAAGCTGTTATTATCATCATCCTCATTTTCGAGCACACTGTCAATAAGCAGTTGGGTAGGGAGTCCAAGCCAGGTCTTGCAAGTCCACATTTAGTGCCCTTTCCACCAGGCAGTCTCTCATTAACAAGTGACAAGCATGTTCCATCTGGAGTCAGGATCCTGCTTCCAGCACTTATTATCTGTGTGACAATGGGCAAATCACTTAACCTCAATTTCTTTGCCCGTGAAATGAAAATCAACATATCTGCAGTTCCTACCTCACAATGTTGTGTGAGGATCAAACAGGAGAATGTGTACCTTCAAGAGATTTGTAAATGTCTTCTAGAATTATTATTGTTCATTTGAAGATTCTGTAATTTCATTGATGTGGGCATTCCCTCCTCTGAGACAGGTTGCAGTTCTTCTATGACTTGGGTTTTTGAATTCATCCTTCAGAGCTCAGTCTGGTGGTGAGCTTCCCCAAACTTACACTCATCCTTGAATTACAAACATGCATACAGCTCGTCATCAGGTTAGCATTTGAAGTCTTTCTAGCTTGAGAGTACTTGGAAGAGTTTACACTCTTCTAGCATAGCCTTTGAGATCCCAGGGTCACCTCGATGCTACAAGCAGGCATTGGAGGGCATTAGGGGATTATTATGATTATGGTTGGCATAGCTAGGTGGCACAGGAAAGAGAGGTATGGCCCTGGAGTCAAGAAAACCCAAGTTCAAATCCAGCCTCAGACCCTTACTAGCTGTGTGACCTTGGGCAAGTCACTTAATCTCTGCCTGCCTCAGTTTGCTCATCTATAAAATGAGCTGGAGAAGGAAATCCAGGATCTTTGCCAAGAAAACCCCAAACAGGGGTCACAAAGAGTCATACACAACTGAAACTATTGAATAACAACAACGATTATGAATATTAACAAAAATAACATGTTATGGGTTATGAAACAAATCATGGGAAAAGAATTTCGAGGTTTTTAGTGGACCACAAGCTCAATATGAATAAATAGGACCCTTGAATCTCTGCTCTGCTACTTACAGCCCTGGGCTTCTGCTCCTCATCTGTACAATAAGGGACTGGATGAGCTTGTCTCTGAAGACCCCTCCAGCTCTAAATCTACGTTTCTATTATAAGTAGGGCTTGGAGAGAGCATTTGCCAAGCTCACCACCCCCTACCTCCCATTACATCTGATGTCATGTCCTATCTCAGCCCTTGGGTGCTTTGGGGATGACAAGACCCCTGCCTGTTTCTGGTTTGGGCATGCATGATGAAGCAACCCCCTTATTGACCACTGTGCAAGAAGAATTGATGACTCAGTGGACCTTGAGAAGGAAGCTAAGCTGTCTATTTCATTTCCTGGCTGCAAAGAGTATGAGTAACCTTTCTACCTGTCACTAGAGAGGCATCCTTAGGCCCGTTCCTACTCTCACATGGCAGCAAGAGAAGGGACTTTAACTCGGCAAGCTAGACTTTGAGTCTCTGCTCATCTCTTTTGTTTCATGTTCCTTTGCCTGATCACAAGCAATTGAACAGCAATCCTGAGATGGACATGTCTAGTCTTAGAGACAATTTCATGAGTCTGAGAAGTTGAAGATTGTAGACCAACAAATAGCATATTTACAGCTGAAAATTTATATTCTTTCTTCAGGAATCTGAGCCCCAGAGAACCTGAGTTACTTGTTTACCATAGCATAGTAGAAAGTAGCCATCCCAGAATTTGAACCCCGGACCAGAGAGTCTGCCAGTTCTTGGCTCTTCCCACTATACCACATTGCATCGCCAGACGGGGAAACAACAAAAGAAATATGGCATCTCACGGTCAAGTTGAGAGTTGTCTGGGAGGCTGGCATTGAACTTGGCCCCAGTATTTCTATTTCACAAATGGAAAAACTGAAAGCAGAGGATTCATAACAATCTGATGCCAGCGTTTTTATTCTATCTGCACACAAGAGAAGGAACAGGGAGGGATCCAGGGGCAATGCCTTACAAGTTCAGAACCAGGAGAGGCCACGACCCTCAGACACTGGGATCCTAATTCTCTCCCCTTAGGAAATTCCCTTCCTGCTCTGGCTTTGTGTTTTGTGTGTCTTAATGAGGGTGGAAGCCCTGGGCAGAGAGGACTCAGAGTGAATTCTTTGCTTAGTGTGTTTCTTGGCCTCTTGAAAAGGCTTTCCTACAACAGCAGACTATTTTTGTTTTTGGTGGTAAAGACATTCTTATCCTTCGATGCATCTATAGTGTCATCAATGTGGCCACTCCCTCTCCTATCTCATATCCTTCCACAAAGCATGGTAGAGTAGAAAGAGCAATGGCACTAGAATTGGAGAACTTTGTTGCTGAGTTACTTCAGTTCTGTCTGACTGTTCTTGACCTGATTTGGGGTTTTCTTGGCAAAGACCAAAAGAGTGGTTTGACATTTCCTTCCCCAGCTTATTTTATAGGTGAGGAGACTGAAGCACACAAGATCAAGTGACTTGCCCAGGGTCACACAGTTAGTCAGTGTCTGAGACAGGATTTGAACTCTGAGTTCCAGGGCTGGGGCTCTAGCCACTGCACCACCTAGCCGCCCATTCTAGAAATGGAGTCAAGACTTATCGCTGATGCTTACTACCTCTGTGACCTCGGCCAAGTTATTTAACTGCTCTGAGACTCAGTTTCCCCATCTGTACAATAAAGGAGTTGACCAGAATATAAGCCTCTTCCAGTTCTAAATCTAAGATGCTATGACATTTTTATAACCTCATTTATAAAAATATAAATAAAAAAATGACAATTTGTTAAACTCTTTCCCCAGAATAATCCTGTGAGCTAAGTTGGACTAAAATTATTATTCCCATTTTACAGAGGAGAAAATCAGGGCCTGGAAAGGTTAATTGACTTGCCCAAGGCCACACTGGTAGTAAGTATCATAGCCAAAATTCAAACCCAGGTCCACTGACTCTGTATCCAATGCCCTTTCCAGGACACCATCTGTCAACACCATCTGTTATCCTTCACTATTACTAAAATGTCTGATCTACCTCCCCTTTTCAGGGGGTGTGCATGTCCCTTAACGCTGTTTTTTCTAGTGCTTCTTATATAGAAGTTGTGGTTAATAACAGGCCATAGCCTGCTCACACCCACCATGCATTACTCAATTGCCCTTTGGGTCACCCACAATTATGATTCTTCAGAAATTGTGGTGTTCCTTGACTCGTCCTCATTGCTGTCAGTCCCTGCTAGTGCTGCTAACAGCTGTGAATTGTGGGGGGTTTTCAACCTTCCTCGTTAAATTAAAAAAATGACCCTAAACACCCTACCTGCATCCAGGGAAGAGGCCCATGCCAGTTTTATCCGAGGGCCAGATGGTGTGTTTCAGAGTGTGAAAAAGGAAAATGAACATTTTCTCTCATGTTTTATCACACCCAGCAAGTGCTATGCCCGACCCCCTGATGTATGCACAGACGGCCTTGTCTTATTGCCGAGGCACAAAAAAAGAGTTAGAGGCTGTAGCCGCGGGCGAAGGCCCAGGTTATGACAGATCTCAGCCTGGACCTGCTGAGGGCCAATCAAAAAGCTCCAGCTGGGTCTGGGCCTCCAAAGGGCCAGTTTGAGCCATGCCACAGAGAGACAATGAATATCTCCTGGGAGCCAAAAGGGTTCTTGGACACGGATAGTCCGTCAGCACACGGAGGCCTTAGCCTTCAAATTGAGAGTTCGAAGGAAGGATCAATGCATACAAACACCTTCTGGTCTTTTGAACCACCCAGATACTTTGCCTACAGCCTTGACATTGCATCCTTCGGTGCGGAGGAGAAGGGGGAATAAATGACCCTTTCCAGTCAATGCTGGTCTTTGCAAGTTCAGTTCTTACATTTACCTTCAGAGCCGGAAGGAAACTTAGAGATCTTGGAGTACAATTTCATAGTGGGGAGTGACTAACCCTGGCACTGAAAGTGGGGAAAAGGATGAGAAGAACATGGGAAGGAAGCAAGCGAAACACTGAAGACAGGAATTATCTAGTTTATACTTTTGCCAATGGCTGGCCCTTTTATGATAATCACCACAATACTGATTAATAGGTCAAATTCAGATTATTTTTAGACAGAAAATGCAGATCTACATATATTATATGTAAAAACAATATATACAAATATAGTAATAATATGTGAATATATCCTATACAGTATAAAAATATATAGATACTATATATAAAGACATAATATGACATGTGAATATATTATATAATATGCAATATGGAAATATATTATTACTATATAAACATATTACATATTAAATATAAAATTGTGTGGGATACATATGCATGCACATACACACGTATACACATGTACGTAAATGGTTTGCATTCTGTATCTATGTACATCTATATGTAATACAAACCAAGTCAATAAACACCTATTAAGTGCTTACTATATACCAGGCACTACGCTAGCTGTTGGGCATACAAAGACAAAAATGGAATAGTCCCTGCCTTTGAGGAACTTATTTTCTATTTGGAAAATATAGCCTGTACACAGGTAAGTAAATATGAAATAAATGCAACATAATAAAGTATTTTCTAGAGGAAGGGTGCAAATAATTGAGGGAATTAGGAAGGGCTTCAGGTAAGGGGTAGCACTTGAACTGCTCTTTGAAGAAAGCTAGAGATTTAAAGGGGTAGAGGTGAGGAGTGGCAGGCCTTGGACAAAGGCGTGGAGGAAGGAGATGGGAAACAGTTCAGCTTCCCCCCTGGAAGAAAATGTAGGCTCCCAGAGGGCAGAACAATGCTATATCCTCAGTGCCTTAGCACAGGGGCTTGTTACCTATAGTAGACACTTAGGAAATGTTGTGAACAGGATTTCTTCAGTGAGAGATGCAAGTTTCAAAAATGTGTTGAAATTTCAACTCCAGGTAGTTTTGGCAAATTAAGTGGATGCTGCTCACTTCACTGCTGGCTCAACCCCACAACCAGACCGATGCACCTCCCCACCAGTAACCTCATGCTAACCCCCCCTTCCACCGCCATATGCCCACTAGCGCCCTTTTCTCCTCCCCCTTCTCAATTATATTTTCTCTTCCCTTATTAGAAAAGTAGGGACGTCTTGTTTTGTTGTATTGGTGTCCCAAGTGCTTAGCAGAGTGCCTGCCACACAGTAAGTACCGTGCCTAATAAATGTTCTCTCTCTCTCCCTCTCTCCCTCCCTCCCTCTCGCTCTCTCTCTGTCTCTGTCTTTGATTCTCTCTCTGTCTGTCTCTTTCTCTCTCTCCTTGTCTCTGTCTTTGATTCTCTCTCTGTCTGTCTCTTTCTCTCTCTCCTTGTCTCTGTCTTTGATTCTCTCTCTGTCTGTCTACGTTTGATCTTCTGTGTGTCTATGTGTCAGTCTGTCTTTCTCTCTAGCCTTGTGACTCTGGGCAAGTCACTAAACCTCTCTGGGTCTTAGTTTCCTCATTTATAAAATGAGGTAATTAGTCTTGACAATCTCTAAGGTCATCTCTGGTTCTAAACCAAATTCTATGATTAAATTATTACTATTTATTGTTTATATTATGTTAATGTTTTGTGAAAAGGGAGTGTGCTGGCATGCACAATGCCAGCTCCTCAGAAACAGACTAAGGAATAAATCTAAATTTATTATTGATTATTAGGAGGCCTAACTATTAGGCCCAGATGTGATGCCTAATTAAACCTCATGAGTGATTAGGACAAAAACTGAAATGTCTTGTCATTTCTGACTGTGCCACAAATTATAAGATAAAGGACTGAAAGAATATGGCTCTGGCATTTAGTTTCAAATATTTTCATAGTAGACGAACAAAAGTCTGTTTCCCCTTTATTATTTCTTGGAGGTTATTTCTTTTCCTTCAGGCCTTTAGCCGGAAAATTATTTCAAGGTTTTGGGAAGAGAAAAGATGTCTTTGTCTTTCAAGACAATAAGGTCGGTACCCAAGATTGAAAACCAGAGGACACCTGGGAGCTCATGAAGTCTAAGATTAATTAGGTAAATGAGCCTTGGAAATTTCGTGTAAGTCACTTGCCCAAAGTCTTGGGGAAGATCTTAGGCATTCAAACAGGAAGGGATGTTAAAAGTCATCTTTTATTTTAGAGAAATAGAGGAGAGGAGGGAGTTCAAATCTTTTATTCTAGTAAGCGGCAAGCCAGAATCTGACCCTATGTTTTCCAGCTCCAGATCCAGTGCTCTTACAGGGAATTAGGAAGAATGATCAGAACCATCAGTGGCTCCCTATTTCCCCCGGGAGAAAACAAAAGGTCCTCAGTCCAGCATTTAAGGCTTTCCAACATTTAGTTCTAACCTATCTTTTTTCAGTCTGATTTCATATTGCTTTGCTTGCATCTGCTGCCAACTGGGTAGTCCTTACTGTTTTCTCACTCTGTGAATTCATGTCATCTGAGCCCTCTGCCTGAGTATGTCCTCTTCCTAGGCCCCTGTCAGAATTCTTTAAGGTTTAGCCCAAGAGCCACCTCCTCCAATGAAACCATCCCTGTTTGTCTCTCCCACTTCGGATGAGAGTACATTCTACCTCCTCCTCAATTTTTTTCTTCTTTTCTCTATTTTTTTTAAACATCTGCAAGTGGGGGGGTGGGGTGGCAGCAAGGAAATGGGCCTCAGTGACTCCCAATACTGAACATCAGAAGCCTCAGTCTTGAGCATATGAACAATAGACTGTCTGCTGGCAGCTCTCTTGGAGGGTCCTAGAGAGTTGTTTCCAGAACTGCATGATGACCTAGAAAGGAAGGCACTGCCTTCTGCTTCATAGCATGGACATGTAGTCTGTTACTCTTTCCAGGCCTCTTATTTCATGGCAAAGAAAATTCTTTTATTTGGCTGCTAAACTAGAAGTGAGTATGCAGACAAAAGGCATGAAAACTGGCCAAATCAAGCTCTTCACATGTACACAGCTTTTGGAGGTTCAGAGGTCTGTTAGCCAGTCAGGAGGCATGCCTCGCTACATGTCAGCCCTGATACATGGCTGTCCCTTGGTGGACGGCCAAAGCCTGCATGAGCCATTGTCCCAATGCCCCCAGTGCTCCTTGTGAAAAAGAAAATATTTAGGCAAAACAAGGAATTGGCTATGTTTTTCATCATGTGCCCGAGTCCTACACATAGTCTACCATTTTTTACTAAGAGGTGATATGTTTCACCAATAATCCCCTGAAATAATTTCCCTCCTCAAATTTTCCTACTGTTAACTAAAGTGGTTTGTTCAGGTCTCTCCTTTGCCATGGTCACATTCTATTTCACCTAGTGCTTTCCTCTGCCTTATATCACTTACTAATACTGCATTTTTATTACCATCTATGCTGTCTCATCTCCCTTTAGACTGGGCACTCCATGAAGGCAAGGACTGTCTTACCTAAATTTTGTATCTTTCCTAGTCCTGAGCATTATTGTCCCTTTTATACAATAGGCACTTAATGAATGTCTGTTGTTGCATTTTGGACCTTGTATTTTGCTGCTCTGTGTACATATCATCTCTTCCTTAGTGGATGGTAAACTCCTCAAGGTTACAGACTCTTCTATTTTTCATATTTCTATCTCAAGAGCAGAGTGTCTTGCACATAGTAGGAGCTTAATAAATATTTGCAGAAGTACATTGAATAGTGCCCTATGTTTGTAACACACATTATTACTTTCCAAATCAGTTCCATGACCATCATTGCTTCACTTCATCTGCAAAATAAACATCCCCATTTAACAGAAGATGAAAATGAAGTCTGCAAAGGTCACATAACTGGTCAGTAGCAAAGCTGAGACTTGTGCCTCCCATTAGGTCATGCTGCTTTCTTATATTCAGCACCATGCACACAATAGCAAGATAATAATAATCATTGGCATTGGCATCTTTAGGGTTTGCTGTGACATACATTACATATGTAATATTAGTGTTTAAAGTTTATAAGCATTATAAATATTATATTTTATACATATATTATAAATATATTATATATAAATATATTATATTATATATAAATATATATTATAAATATCTCGCTCGATCCCCACAACAGCTCTGTGATATAGGTTCCTCCCATTTTTACAGATGAGGAAACTGAGGCTCAGAGAAGAGTTAGCAATTATCTGAAGCAGGATTCAGACTGAGAGGAGAATACAGTTCCTACTCTTACATCACCCAACCATCTTATTTAGCATCAACTCTCCATCAGTGGAGGATTAGTACTAGGGGCAGCTAGGTGGTGCAGTGAATAGAGCACTGGCCCTGGAGTCAGGAGCACCTGAGTTCAAATCTGGCCTCAGACACTTGACATACTTACTAGCCATGTGACCTTGGGCAAGTCACTTATCCCCAATTGCCCTCCAAAAAGCAAAAAAAAAAGATTGGTACTGACTTCCTAACACTGGTTTGAAATGGAAATAAGCAAATATATACCCCAAGGGTTCTGTCTTCCAAGAAGTAGGGATATCTATCCCCCTTGAACTATTTTTAACTCTTGTTTCAGAGGCTCAAGCTCTTGCCAATGGACCCATTTTCTTAACTGCCAGAAGAAAATACTTTAAAAGAGATAGTTTGAAAATATGCTGTGGCACTAATTTTTTTTTTATACGACCAAAATAAGAGCGAAGGAGAACAGGGAAGCCTTTGTCTGCTGGAGCCAAGGAAAAAAAAGATGAAGTCTTTCAAACCCCTGGCTGTCAGGGCAGCCATATCCACCATGGACAACTGCAGCATTGTGTCAAGAATGTGCTCTGTACAGCAAGGATCTGATGAGACCAAAGGCGGTCACAAAGACTGCCAAAGATCAGACATTTAAATAGGCCGCCAATTTTCAGTGAAGGGGTGGGGAAGAGGGAGGGGCTCAAAATAACTTCCAGGGAAATATGCTTGACATGAAGATGCTTCTTTCTAGTGAATATACTTTCTAGGCTGGATCCACTTGGTTTTCAGTAAGAGTTATAGGGGGAAAACCCCGAGCTTGAAATCAGAAGTCCTAGATTTGAGTCTTGTCTCTGCCAGTGATTGCTAGGTGACTTTGGGTAAGTCATTAAACTGTTCTGATCCTCGGCTTCCACATCAATAAAACGGGGACAATTTGTTTATATCACAGGAGGTTCTTGTGAGGCCAATAGGATCAAGAGTGGAAGGAATGTGAGGGAGCTTTTAATCTGGTCCCCTCACTTTAAGAAAGAAAAAACTTAGACCAGGAGAGGGGAAGTGATTTTTCCAGAGCACTCAACTGATAGCAGAACTAGTAAAACTAAAATTCAAATTTCTTGACTGCTTTTTCTTCTATGCATTTTTTTTTGGTACTTGGAAACAAGTGACTGAGTGGGAGCTCTCCTGTGAAGAAAAGAAAATCCAGTCATAAGTATAAAAAATAAAATAAGACAACTAGAAAACCCTGAGGGTTTGGGCGCCCATCCTAAAATGACTAATTGATACTAAAACATGGACAGTCAGCTTTTTCCTGTTGAATTCTCTGCTTTTCTAAAATGGATACTTTTAGAAAAAAAATTTTATTTCTGAATGAGTCATATTTGAGATCTGAGGATTTCCCCTTTGTTCCTAAAATCTACAAACCAGTAGTCTGAAGTGTTGCACACTTCCTCAACTGTAAGGATAGCACTAGACTTGGACCTAAAATGCCACAAGAAATGCCAGTTCATGACTTGCTTAAATTAGTCTGTTCTCTCTTTCACAGGTGGCTATTGAAAAGGAAGTTAAGTCAAAAGTATTACCATTACCACACACACACATATAGGAGATGAACAAGTCTCTTTATATTTAGTTCGTAACTGAATCATCCCCAAAACAGTTTTGTTGAATCATCTTATATAACTGGCCAACGCTCTCCCCAAAGGGGTTCCTAAAAACTACAACCAGATTTAAGGTTTTGAGTCAACATTTATTCAAATTCCCAACTCCTAATCGCCAAATGCTGCTTATGACACATTAATTCAAAGTAATATAACATTTGATTAAACCAGAATATCAGGGTAAGTGATACGAAAATCCCTCTCATACAAACACACACAGTAAAGAAAACATGAGTTACTCAAATTCCCTTTCCAGGGGCTTCATATGAGATGAAAAATGTCTATGCTCCTCATGTTGCTACTTCTATGAACAACGGTGGATGTCATCTGCTGGGCTGCATTCTTCCCCTGAATTGCTTTCTATTGGTAGCTAATGATTTTTTAGTGCATTTTAGTTTCTAGGGTGGCTTCTTCTTGCAGGGAGTGGCCATGGGTGTTTTGTGAGGTATTTCATTACTTTAGAATTATTTCAGTCATTCTGTGAATCAGACCCTTGGCCATATGAGTTAGCCTGTGGCGCAGTGTGTAGAGTGTTGGGCCTGGAGTCAGGAGGACCTGGGTTCAAATATGACCTCAGATACTTATAGCTGTGTGACCCCGAACAAGTCACTTAAACTCCATTTACCTCAGTTTTCTCAGCTGTAAGATCCAGATAACTATAGTACCTAACTCACTTAGTTATCGAGCAGATCAAATTAGGTCCTATTTGTAGAGCAAACAAAAATGTAAACAAACAAAACCCAAAAGTATATAGTAGGCACTATACAAACATTTATTACCTTCTCTTTCTCTCCACATCCAGTGTCTTTCAGGTCAATTCTGGTTTTTCGGATCAACTACAATTCCAAAATCTCTTTGTTTCTCTGTGTCCCCGTCTGAACTTTCTTCCGTTTTCAATCCGTGTATTTTTAAAATGTTTTTCTTGACTCTCCTTTTTCTCCTCTCATTTTCTTTGGCCTCACTATCATTATACAGCACACACACACACACACACACACACACACACACACAGCCCTCCCTTATAACAAATAAATGTAGAAAAACAAAAAATCTCACATTGGCCATGTCCCAGACTGTAGGCTTCACTCCGCATCTCTAGTCCATCACTTTTGGCCATGAGGGAGGGAGGAAGGAAGATTTAGCATCCGTCTCCTAGAGTCGTGACTGGTCATTACATTCATGAAAAGTCCTTGAAAGTTCTTAAAACTTTCAAAAAAAATTTTAAAAAATATCATAGTCTTACAAATTGTTCTCCTGGTTCTTTCATTTCAATTGTATATGAGTTCAAACAAGTCTTCCCATCTTTCTCTGAACTCGTCAGTCTTCTGGCTGCCAGGACACTGTCTCTTCCTTCCACAATAGACCCATCCCCAAGTAGGCCTGTCTTCTGATTGCCTCAGGCAAACGTCAGAGATTATGCTGGTCTCAGGCCTACTGATGGCCCTGTCTTCCTACTATCTCAGCACTGCCTAGGTCTGGTCTCCTGCTGTAGAGTCATGGCTTTAGGCTTCTTGAGGGATCTCCAGCATGGACAATAGGTACACTCCCAGGTCCCATCCCCCTGCCTAGTGATTAATGGGGACTAGCTCCATACTCTGCTGTAGCTCAGACCAGGAATGAGATCCTACTGGCTTTAAGTCCTTTTACTGAAACCTGACCAAACTTCTCGCTCTCTCTCTCTCTCTCTCTCTCTCTTTCATTCTGTCCTTCCCCCTCTCCCCTCAGGTTTCTGGACTTTGCATGCAGGTTTGGTGGGTTGGGTGAAGGAGCTTACTGGGTTGTTATTTTTTTGTTTCTTCTCCTCCTCCTCCTCCTCCTCCTTCTTCTTCTGCTTCTGCTTCTTCTTCTTCTTCTGCTACTTCCTCTTCTTCTCCTTCATCATCTTCATTGTCATCATCATCATCTCAACAATGCAAGAAAACATACCATCACAATTATATAACTGACTCCTTCATTGGAAGCCCAGTTTCTGTAAATGGCACCACCATTCTCTCAGTCATCCATGTTGGGAAGTTTGGTGCCATCTTTCATTTCTATTTCTTTCTTATTCATTATACTCAGTCCTATCAATATCTTCCCCTTTCTTTCTATTTTTTTTTTTGGCTTATTCATTTTGTTTGGACACATCAGTCATTTTCCAAAACACATCATCTCTACTTCCTCCTTACCTTCACATTTAAAAAAAGGGGGGAGGAAGTAAAACCACCTAATAAAGCATCTGGGTCTGACATGACATGTAATTTTCCACTCTTACAATGTTGGTTCCATTCACATTATTGCTGTCATTGTGTTCATGGCTCTTTGGATTTTGCTTTCTTCCTTCTTCAGATCAGCATTGCTGAATTTCTTTGAATTCTTTAAATTTGTCATTCCTTGTAACACAATAATATTCTGTTCCATTCATTCACCATGATTTGTTCTGCTCTTCCCTAACCACCAGCCCCATAATTTGCTTTCAGCTTTTGGTTATTACAATTAGTCCTGCTATGAATATTTTGGTTCAGAAGTGAACTTTCTCTCTGTCATTGAACTCTGAGATTCACACACAACTAGCAGTGGATCAAAGTGGATCAAAGAGTTACTAGCTAAATCCATGTCAGTGCTTTTGTTCAGTTATTTTTCAGTTGACTCTTTGTGACCCCATTTGGAGTATTCTTGGCAAAGATACTAGACTAGTTTGCCATTTCCTTCTCCAGTTCATTTGACAGATGAGGAAACTGAAGCAAACAAAGTGAACTCACTTGCCCAGGGTCACACAGCTAGTAAGTGTCTAAACCTGGATTTAAACTCAGGAAGAAGAGTCTTCCTAACTCCAGGCCCAGTTCTCTATCCACTGAACCACCTAGCTGCCCCACATCATTGCTACTTCACTCCCCAAAGTAGCATCATCTAGGACTATTGTGTTTAAAACCAAAAGGGACCACAGAGATGATCTTCTACAATCTTCTTATTTTACAAATAAGAGAACTGAGGAACAGAGAGGTAAAGAGACTTGCCCATTCTAACTAGCAAATAGCAGAGCTGGGATTCAAATCTAGATTCTCTGACTCCATCCAAATTCAGGGCTTTTCCCAGGATGCAGTGCTGCCTCTTCTTTTTGTCAGTCTCTGAGTGAAGGTCACAGGACATATTCAGAGCAGGAAGGGAGATCAGATGCCCTCTAGTCCAAAGCCCTTATTTTATTGATAAAGAAAGTAAGACCCAATAAAGAAAGCAAACTGGAAGACCTGCCCTTTCTCTTTGTCAAGGCCAATCCCACTCCTTGCACCCTTGAAATAATTAGATATTCACTTCATTATCTACAGAATAAATACAAACTCCTTAGCTTACCATTTAAGACCTTCTGTTACAGACTTTCACTTACCCTTCTTTTGTTACTCTATATTATACTTAATATGCTTTTTTATTCTGTCCTCCATCGTGACCTTTTCATTCCAGTCAGATGAGACTGTTTGCACTCTACATTTCTTATCTCTGCTCATTCACATGTGACACCCTCCGCATCTTTGTAATACTTGCAGGTGTCTAGCGCTGGGGACCTTGCTGGGGTATATATGCTCAATGACAACTGGATATTCCACAATGACACCTACTGTTACACCTAGAGTGAACTGCCCCCTCATCTCCATCTTTCAGGATCCTTGTCTTCCTTCCAGTCTCAGTTTAGGTGCCATCTCCTCCATGAAACCTTCTCTGATACTTCCCTCTCTCTGTCCAGTTGTTTGTACTCTCTTCCTCCTCATTTTCCTCTGTTTATCTGGATGAGTTATAATCCCTCAATATGTAAGTAAATAAGTGAGGAAAGGGGCTGTTTTGGTTGTGTGTACCTCAAGGACTTAACACAGTGACTTGCAAACAGAAGGCACTTAATAATTGCTTATTGAATTAAATTAGATTTGAGGTCTCCTACCACCCACTACTTTGACTATTTCCCATCTCTTATCTTCATTCCTGTTCATCTACTTCTTCCCTGCTGTCTCTCCTGTTCTTAACCTTACCATTTCCTACAGGTATCATCCTATATCTCTCCTCTCTTGCAGTCAAACCCCTGGAAAAGGCAGTCTCCATCTGCTGCCTCCATGTTCTTAGGTCCTACATACCTCTCAGCCCCTTGCATCTGGCTTCCAACCCCATTGCTTGACTGGAACTATTCTTTTCAACGTTATCAGTGATTTCCTGACTGCTAAAGTTGATGATCTTTTCTCACTTTTCATTCTTATTGGCTTCTCTGCAGCTTTTAATATCCCAGCTATTTCCTTCTCTTGGATACTCTGTCCTTCCTTGGTTTCTCTGACTGGTTCTTCCATCTTTTTGGATATTCCTTCTCTACCTCCTTTGCTGGATCATCACCCATGTCTTCCAAGGGATGAGTATTCCATCAGGATCTAGCCTGGGCCATCTTCCCTTCTCTCTCAATTCTCCCTCTTGGGTTCTGTTATCATCTCTATGCATTTTAACTGCCAAATCTAGATACCCAGCCTTAAACTGTCTACTGGATTTCAGCACCATGTAGCTGGAATCTCCACCTAGATGTCCTATCAGCATCTCATATTCTTATCAGTTCACATGTCCAAAATAGAACTCATTATCTTCTCCCCTAAACCAACCCCTCCATATTTCCTTATTTCTATTAAGGACACCATGATCCTCCCAGTCACCCAGATCCCAGTAACCAGAGAAATCACCTCTTCCCTACCCTTCACTCCTCCATATTCAATCTATTTCCAATTCTTATTTCATATACCTACATGATATTTCTTAAATTCACCTCTTTCTCTCCATTTACATTTCACCACCCCAGTTCAAATCCTCATAACCTCCTATATAACTAATTATACTAGACAATTTTTCTCTTTCCTACCAATGTCTTCCTTCTCCAGTACATCTTTTTAGCAGTTGCCAAAGGAATCTTAGGGCACAGATTTGTCCCTTGCTCAGAAAGCTCCAGTAGCTCCCTATTACCATTAATATAAAATAGCAACTCCTCAACCAGCATTTAAGTCCCAGCACAATCTGGCTCTAACCTACCTTTCAGGTTTCCATGTGTTCTACATTCCATCCAAAGATGGATTTCTAGATTACTGGAACTTGATCTCTAAGGTTACTTTCAAATCTAAATCTATGATCCTATAATCAATATTCCCTTTCTCAGAGCTGTTCATCTGCACAAATAAGTCCCCCTTGACTGACATGCACTAACCCCTCATAAGCTTCTTAGAAGCCTTAACTTTATTGAAGGTCAAATCTCTGATTCCTTGATTATTAGTGCTTTCTTCTTCCCTGGTAATCTTATATTTACTTCTGTATGTTTTGACTCTCCCCCAAAAGAGAATGTCAGTTCCCTGAGGGCAAGACTCTTTCATTTTTGGTTTTTTTTATCTTCAGCACCTTGAATAGCACCTTGCACATAAGTAGGTAATGAATGTTTGTGACATGAATTTATTTGAATTGGATATTACTTGATAATTATACTGGATAGTTGCAAAACAAGTGCTATATGAGTCATTAGATTATTTTGAGGAGGTAGTGGAAGGTAGAGAAATCAGAGAAGACTTCCTTGAAGAGAACAATTTGAATAGAGATTTAAAGGATGAGGAATCAACACACCAAGAGGCACTCCCCTGCCTAAAACCCTTACTAGCTTCCCGAAGTCTCATCAACTTGGCCTGACAGTGAAAGCCCTCCATGATCTAGCTTCCCTTTACCTTTACAATTCCATTTCTCATGAATCCAGCAAAAAATCAAGCATTCATTAAGCATCTATTCTAGAATATGCCAGTACTGTGCCAGGAATGGTGGATACAAAGACAAAAATGAAATGACCACTGTCTTCAAGACAGTGATTTTATTTTATTGAGAGTGAATTACATGTACACATATAAGCTTATACAAAATAAAGACAAGATAAGTAGTGGGGAATGGTTACTAGCAAGTAAGAATAAAATGACCAGGAAAGCCTCTTATTGAAGGTAGCACTGAAACTGAGCTTTGCAAGACACAAGAAATTCTGGGGAGAAAGCCTGTACAAGGGCATTTGGACTGGAAATGCAATACATATGAGAAAGATATAGAGACATCTGGGTGGTGCAGTGGGTAGAGTACTAGACTGGAGTCAGGAAGATCTGAGAATCAAATCCGGACTCAGACACTTATTAGCTGTGTGACCTCGAGCAAGTCATTCTCTGTCTTAGTTTTCTCATATGTAAAAGCACCTAATTCCTGGGATCTTTCCCAGGATAAAAATGAGGTAATATTTGTAAATCTTAAAGCACTATAAAAATGCTAGCTCTTTTGTTTACATTATATATCTTATCTTACCACTTAGACTATAACTTCCTTAAGGTCAAGGATCGAGTTTTTGGTTTTTTCTTTGGTTTTCTCTACAACATCAAGTACAACCTTGGACCCCCCCAAGCACTTTATTGGTAGTAATCACTTACTAAATATTTGTCTCTGCTAATTACTAACCATCTGTGTGACCTTGGGTAAATCAGTTACCCTCTAGGAAGCAGTTTCCTAATTGGCACAATGAGGTAATTGGTTTAGATCAGAGGTGTCAAACACATGCCTCAGTACATCCAGATTAAAAGTAATTAGGAAATATTTACCAAAATAAATATGCAACAGAACACAGATAATGCAGATATGTGGTTTTCTAAGTCAATATGCATCCAGGAATCCTTATGTACTGGTTAATGACCCCATTTCTATTTGATTTTTCTACCACTGGATAAGATCCTCTCCCAGGTCCTTTCCAACTCTGACATTCTACGATCCCAGATTACCAGCCTTAACATAATATGATCAAGCCTATGTAACCCAAAGGACTGACACTCAAACCTCCAGTCAACATTTCACCTGAGGCTCAGAACCAACTCCGAGCTCATAAATGCCAATATTTGAATACTGAGGACCTCTCACAATAATCTTGCTCTTTTCAGCTTGTACCTTCCCCTGGGGTTTCCCCTAGATACACCAGAACTTGGCTTGTTTTATGCCCACACCAAGTTTTCCCACGAACATCAGAATTTGGTGCATTTACAAATCTTCACCAAAAAAGGGAAAGGACTTAGCTCCTATGCAAATATTCAGATATTGAATACAGATGAGGCTTTATTCAACTCATCCACAAATCCAAAGGACTGGCACCTGAAGACATAAACATCATAATCAGTAAAGATATGTCTGTCTTTCCCTCTGGTGGCCTTAACTTTCCTCTTGGACCTATGTAGTCTCTGATGCTTATAATATTGTCCTGAGTGGGTCTCCCTGCAAGATAAGAGCACTCAGGTTGCTAGAGTCAAGCAACCTACCCATTTGGTGAACCTCATCTTCCCCAGGAGCCTATGTAATCATTCTAGACTTATATGGAGTTGAAATAGCAAGAGTGATTAGCAAACCCACTCCTTTCCTGCTGTAAATGCAGCCAGCTATAGATGAATATACCTCAATGCAGAGAGAGACTGGAATTAAAGTCTTCCAACATTGCAAACATCAAAATTACAACTAAGGGTGGCTAGTGAGCCAATTCCCTGCTATAGATTATTATACTCTATACGTCTTCTGATCATAGTTTTAGAGCTAGAAGGGTTATCTTAGATCAGCGGTTCTCAACCTGTGGGTCGCGATCCCTTTCGGGGTTGAATGATCCTTTCACAGGGGTCGCCTAAGACCATCAGAAAACACAGACTTCCGATGGTCTTAGGAACCAAGACGCTGCTCCTCTATCCGTCTCCAGGTGGGTCCGCCCACATGCAGATATGCCCACATATGAGTATTAAAGGATCGCGGCATTAGGAAGGTTAAGAACCACTGTCTTAGATGATCTAATCCAGGGTTGGGGAACCTGTGGCCTCCAGGCCACACGTGGCCCTTTAGGTCCTCACGTGCGGCCCTTTGAATCTTTTGGCCTGGAAGCCACAGGTACCGCTCTGCGAGCAGCCCCTCCCCTCCCAATCTGGTCCCAGTCTATCATTTTACAGATGAGGAAACCGTCCCAAGTAAGGCACGTGACTTGCCTCAGACAGCATAAAAGGTAGACTGAGAACCCAATTCCTTTGACTGCTGAGTCAATGGTCTTTGTTTTGTTTTGCTTTTCTCCCACTGTTCCATGGTATCTTATAGAATCAGTGGAGGGCAAGGTCCAGGCTTGGTCCTCCTCATTGTTGTGCTTATCTTGTTGCTCATTGCTTCCAGCTTCAACAATTCCTAACTCCCTTTGTCAGAATGGCTCTTTTGTTGTTGTGTCTGACTCTTTATGAGCCCATTTGGGGTTTTCCTGGCAAAGATACTGAAGTGACTTGTCATTTCCTTCCCTAGTTCATTTTACAGATGAGGAAACTGAGACAAACAGGGTTAAGTGACTTGCCCAGGGTCACACAACTAGTGTCTGAGGCCAGATTTGAATGCAGAAAGTGCCAGGTCTGGCACTATGTGCACTATGGTGCCACCTAGCTATCCTCAGTACTGCTTTACCATGACCAGGCTGAGCTCCTTCAGGTTTCTATTTCTGTTTCTTAGGTGACAAGCAACAGATACATTAGGAGTTCCAAACAGGAAGGTCAGGGAAGGCTTTATGTAGGGTTGAGTTTGGCATCAAAGGATGGGATGAGATTTTGACAAGTGGAGAGGAGGGAGTGATAATTGTGGTCTTCACTGAAGTCTCAACAATGGAGTAAATGACCTCCAGAGCTCCCTTCCTGGCCAGGGATTCCTAGAGCCTATCTGTGAAAAATCTCACTGATGCTTCCCCAAACAAAGAGGAGGTAGGCAAGACATGCCTCCCTGAAGGCTTTGCTTTTCCAGACCAGAGCAAGAGGCAGCAGAGCATGAAAGAATAGAATGTATGTATTTGAGCCAGGAGAGACCTGGGTTCAAATTCTGCCTCTGACACTTCCTGGCTATATGACCATGGGCAAGTCCACCTCATCTCTCTGGAACTCAGTTTCTTCATCTGTAAAATGGGGATAATAACACCAGTAGAACCCACCTCATGAGGATGCTGTGAAGCTCATATGAGCAAATCTAGGTAAGGCACTTTGAAGAGTTGAGAATTACCTAAATGAACATCAGCTATTAGGGCATTGTCAACTCCTTGACAAGGTCAGCCCCTCTCCAGGTGCCCTCCATCCACTCACATCCTAATTTGCTTTTAGGGAATGCTGCTGCTTCCTATGCCACAGACAGCCTTCATCTTGGGTGTTGTATGGGGTCCAGAAGAGGTGGGGAAGGGAAACAACTCTGGTGAGTAATCACAGGATGGAAGATAATAACACAGCATGGAAATTTGCTTCCTCCGCCTCTGTCAGAGCCAACTTTGAAGACACTGGGTTGATCGATGCCTGATAATGCTCCTGTTTCAAACTACATTGTGCTCCAGTTTGAAGTACCTGTCACTAGGGCCAGGAAGCCCATTGTGGTGATGGGGATGGTAAGCATTCATTTGCACACAGAAATAAATATTTGAAGTTGGCAGGCGGGTGTGCATTGGGGTTTGTTTACTTTGCTGTTTATCAAACAGAAAAGCCAGGAAGGGAGGAAAGCTGAGTCAGATGAAGAGCTAAAGCATGAGGATGGGAGTGAGGGTGGGGTGGAGTGGCTCTGGTGCTTGGATCAAAGCATTGTGATAAAGTGGAGATGAAGCTGAGCCAAGAGGTAGGAGACCCGAATTCTAATCCTGCCTCAGATAAATGATTTCATTTAACCTTGGGCAAATCACTTCATCCTTCTGGGTTTTCTTGGAGCTTCTCTTTCCTAGTTCTCTTCTAAGTTATGTTAACTATCCTTCAGCCTTTTCAATTTTACTTGTAAAATGAGTGGGAGTGGATTCTCTCTCTCTCTCCCCCCCCCTTCTCTCCCTTCTCCTCCCTCCCTCCCCCACTTCCAATTCTGCATCTATGTCTAAACCGTAGCAGACATCTCTCTTTAATTAAAGAAAATAAAAAAGAAGACATGGGGTGGAGGCAGAAGGGAAAATAAGAAGAAAATTTGAGAATCGCCTTTATAGATCAAAAGAGAGATTAGATTTGTACAGTGTTGATCTTTACAGCAAAACCTTTGGATGAACCAGCGGGTGAAAGTTGCAGGAAAATTTTATTTCAGCTAACAATAAGGAAGAATTTCTAATGTGCAGAGTTTTCCCACAATGCCATTATATGAGGGGACTTCAACATTCATATCACAGTCCCTCAAACTCTCTAATCTTCCATTCTCCTTAAATTTTACGATATACACCTTTACCCCACCTCAGCCAACCACAGGGAGGTAACATGCTGGATTTCACCCTTATTAAGAGGCGTTCTACTTCCTTAATTAAAAACTTCATCATTCCTCCAGGGGATACTATCATTGGCATACTATCATTCCACCTAATGATTTACCCTTCCTACCCCTATTCTTTGCCTTCATTATAACTTTCAATCCTTTCACTCTCAGTATTTTTTTTCCAGGCCATTACCTTTGCTTTAACTTCACTTCCTCCCTTTTCCATTTTTGGCCATAGACAATCCAACTCCTTACCATCCTCTACCCTTGAATTCCTTATCCCCTTGTCCTATTGTTGGTTATTCCTTATCAAACTTCAGTCCTGGAATACTCCTACCATCTACCTCCTATTCATATGTATGTTAAAAATTTGTGGTATCCAAACTCCACTGGGACCTCACTGCAACAAGGCAATCCTTTTATACCTTCCAAATTGATCCTCATCGCCTCACAAAACTATCCCAAAACTCTTGTCTCCTCAAGCCACCTATACCTCTTTCAGCTAAGGACCTTACTTTTTATTTTACTAAGAAAATTGGGGACTGTCAAAGTAAGTTCTCTCTCTTTCTATGCTCACCTTGAAACTCCTTGACATCATCCCCCCTTTTTCCTTCTTTCCCCTAGCCTTTGACAATGAGGTGGCCCTTCTCTTTAACAAGGCCAGCCTTTCTACCTGTGCCCCAATCCCCTCTCATCCTAACTTCTGTAGAAGATTTCAGTCTCAATCATCTCTATATACTTATCCCCCAGTCTTCAAACTCTAATTATCTACTGGTTCCTGACTTCTATTGCCTTCCTTCAGAACTTCTGGGTCTCTCCCACCCTTAAAAATCTTTTACTGGGCTTTTCTATCTCTTCAAGATGTTTTCCTACAACTCTCCTCCCTCTCTCAGCAAAACTCTTAGGAAAAAAAGGTGTCTATACTAGCTGCCTCCTCTTCCTCTCCTGTTGCTCACTCCTCAACCCTTTGGCTTCCAACTTCATCACTTAACTGAAACTGCTCTCTAAAATTGCTAGTGACCTCTTAATTGCTGAATCTGATGTTTTGTTTTGTTTTTCTCAGTTCTCATTCTTAACTTCTCTTCTGCATTTGATGCTGTTGATGGCTACCTTCTCTCCTTGAATTCTCTTTTCTCTCTGGGTTTTCATGATGCTGATCTCTCCTGGTTTTCCTCTAACCTACTGTAATAGTAAGGGAATTTGAAGATCTTCCCTGTCCCTTAATGGACCTAAAGTGGAATCCAACAGGAGGGGCTTGATGGGGAGGAGGCTTGTTTTTCAGGGAGTCCCATACCTTTTTGTTCCTTTGTAATTAGGCAGTGGGTCACCAAGGTTGTGATGTCCTTTGACCCTGAAGAAGGGTATGTATACTCTGAAGTGAGGTTTTGCTTTTGGGCTCACTTATGGGAAGAATTGTGCGATTTGGTCAGATGAGACTCTGGGTAGCCATTGAGCCCCCCAGCTTTAAAAACCCAGATGTTGGTTCTTCTCTCTCTGGTAACTAACTATGTATGTATGTAAGGGTCAGACAGCTAGAAGCCTTGTATGTTGTTCTGTTGAATTATGTTATTTTCTCTGTCTGTATTTTTGTCTACTTGTAACTTCTGTATTTTCTGAAGCTCAGGGTGCTGACTTTTTTCCCTGAACTAAGTGAATTTTATATGTGTGTGTGTGTGTGTGTGTGTGTGTGTATGTGTGTGTGTGTGTGTCTATATATATATATATATATATATATATATAGTATACATATAATACACACACCCATATATACATATATGTATTTAGTTTAAGATTGTTGACCCCTTTAAAGTTGCTTTCCTTTAGTAAAGCAGATCAAAGAACCTGTGCTAGCAGCCATCCTGGGTATACTAGGTTGCTTGCTGTTACTCCTTGAATTCTTTTTTTCTCTCTGGGTTTTCATGACCCTGCTCTCTCCTGGTTTTCCTCCAACCTACCTATTCCTCAGCCTCTTTTGCAGGCTCATAATCTATATCATACTCCCTAACTTGAGTTGTTCTCCAAGGTTCTGGGCTCTCTTTTTTCCCTTAGCACTCGCTTGATGATCTCATCAGTTCCTATGGGTTTAAATATCATGTCTATGATGATATACACACATACATATATATATATGTATGTGTGTATATATATATATATATATATATATATATATATATATATATATATATATATATTTATGTCTGACCCCATTTAAGGTTTTCTTGGTACAGATACTAGAGTGGTCATTTCCTTCTCTAGTACATTTTACAGATGAGGAAACTGAGGCAAATGGGGTAAAGTGACTTGCTCAGGATCACCCAGATAGTAAGTGTCTGAGGCTAGATTTAAACTCAGGAAGATGAATCTTCCTAGCTCTAGGCCTGGTACTCCATCCACCTAATTGCTACCCAGCTGCCACAATATACATATACACATACACATGAAAACATATATGTGTGCATATATACATACATATACACATACACACATGTATGAAACCATCCCCCTTGTCAAGATATTAGGAGACACCCTGTTTTCCAGAGCTCTGAGTCTGGCATAACAACAATCCTTTGCACTTAGCCACAGTGAAATCCCAGAATTGTTTATATAATTATTCTGTTGCTTTGACCCAGCACCAGGTGCTTTCTGAGCTCTGACAAGCACCTGCTATATCCATGTTCTGGTCATGAAGTCTTGGTATGAATCAAACTTGTCTCATTGTTACTGTTACCCCTCTTTGTCAGGGTGACAGCTCAGTGCACAATCATTGATATAAGTATTGAGATTTGGCTGTACTAAAGTCAGCCTCCCCCCCGCCCCCAACCAGGGGCAAGACCCCAGCACATGTGTCTAATTTGCCTCCTGGCTTGCAAAGTGTTTGTGTCACTTTGAAATTAAGCTTCTGTTTGATTCCTGACTCTCCTATCCCTAGGCTCCTCTGTTCGGCTCCAGCCACCCAGTTGATACCCTTAATATCTCCCCAGAGGTTCAGTCCCATATAACCAATTCCAAACTTTATTATTTCTGTTATTTTTTGTTATTTTGTATATTTTGTTATTACATCATCCTTCCAGTCCTCCAAGCTTATAACCTTGGCATTAGCCTTGCTCTCAACCCACTTATCTAATTGGTTGACAGATCTTGCCACTTCTATCTCAGCTACCTGACTCTGCTTACAGACCCATCACCTTAGTTCAGGCCCCTTATTTCAGAATCCAATAAGATAATGTTCCTAAAAAACTCTTAGCTCAGTACCTTGCACATAATAAACTCTATGTAAATTATTATTATTAATTATTATTATCTCCAGCCAGTTTCAATATCACCCTCCCTTGAACTTCTTTAACAGTTTGTATATCTCTTTTAAAAAAATTTATTTATCTTATCAAGTCAGCATAAGCACAGGTAGGCCCTGTGTACTTCTGCCCCATGGCAACTATGAATAGCTCTGGGTGAAGGAGAATTTCCAGCAGATATAGGTCTACTCCTAGCTTTGCTGTGCTCTGAGAGTCTCTCCAGAAGAAAGATATTTAAAAAAAGATCAGTATGTCTGTAAGCTCCCTTTTATAAGCTAGCATGAAAGGGTGCCATGATAGTTTTTCCTGACAACAGGAGAGAAAACCAGTTCAGCCAAGTCTCAGTAAAATCCAAGATGTACCAAGGGGGTCAACAACAAGCATTGATTAAGTACTAAGTGCTAGGGACTGTGCTAAGCCATGTATTTTTTTTTTTTGGAGGGGAAGAGGCAGGGGAATTGGGGTTAAGTGACTTGCCCAAGGGCACACAGCTAATGTCAAATTTGAACTCAGGTCCTCCTGATTCCAGGGGTGCTGCTCTATTCAGTGCACCACCTAGCTGCCCCAAATAGAAGCAGAAAGACAGTCCCTGCCCACCAGGAGATTACATTCTAATAGTTGAAGACGACACATAAAAGGAAACCCAAAAGTAGGGGGTGAGGGAGAAAATGAAGGCCCCTAGTGTGGTAGAGAAAGATTAGAGAGGAGTGAAGACATGATTCACTTGGGTATCCTCCTTAAAATGGAGGCGTTGGGAGGAATGAAGAGGCCCCGAGGCAGAGATTATTTTAGCTGTGAGAAGTCCAGAGGCAAGTGGCTTTCTAGGGGGGAGAGGTTTCTATGGTGTGGTGAAGGAAGCCCAGAGAGTTTTCAGGGCATATAGAATGGAACATGCCTATATATCCTGCACAGGGCATATATTTAGTATTAAAAATTTTTTTAAACCCTCACCAGGCTGAAGTTCATTAAAGTGATTGCACTCAACCAATCAATCATTAAACATTAATTAAGTGCCCACCATGTGCCACACACTGTGCAAAGAGCTGGGGATGCAAAAAGAGGCAGAAGATAGCCCCTGTCCTCAAGGAGCTTACGATCTAATAAAGAAGACAACACGAAAACAAACACATAGAAAACAAGCTAAATACAAGGATGAATAGGGAATAACTGGCTGTGTGATCAGGGACAAATCACTCCAACTCTGAGTCTCATTTTCCTCACATATAAAATGAGATTAAAGTAATCCAGGGGTGGAGAATCTGTGGCCTTGAGGCCACATGAGGCCTTCTAGCTAGGTCCTTGGGTGTGGCCTTTTGACGGAGTTTTACAGAACAAATCTTTTTATTATGGAGATTTGTTCTGTGAAGTGTGGATTCAGTCAAAGAGCCACACTTGAGGACCTAGAGGGCCACATGTGGCCTCAAGGGCGCACGCAGGTTCCCCACCCTTGGACTAATCTATGACTCTCTGGACATCTTCCTTGACCGGCCGCCTACAGTTCTTAGATTCTCAATTCCTTGAGGCTAGGACCTGCTTCTTATTCACATCAGTAAATAAGAAAGCCCAACATGGAACCTTGAACAGGCCTCCAGTAAATGTTTGTTAAATGAAGGAATAAAGATGTTCATTTTATATTGGAAGATATAACCCTCTTCTCAGGATTTCAACTCCAACTGAGCTGATATACGGTAAAAAATAAAGCTCAGTGTCCTCAGAATTAATGGGCTCCAAGAACAGCAGATATTTCCATCCAGTCTCCCTCTAGCTGATTGTCTTTGGATAAAAAGTACCCCCTCCTTCCCTGCCTCCTGCAAGTGTCCCTCTCAGCAGTGGGCTGGCAGGAGTAAGTTGGAAGAGTGGCCCTTTGGCCTGGGGCCCGGCCTCAGACAAAGAGCCATTTGGAGCAGAGCCTACATCCTTGCACTCTCAGGATCCTGCCCAGATCCCCTACTGACAATCAGGGGGTAGAGCTAAATTCACCCTCTTTCTCTTGACCATTTGCCCATGAAGACAGTGTGCTCCTCCCTCTACAAAGCAGGACATTAAAAAAGACACAGCCCCTGCAATTTAATTTGTTTGCCCATGAACAGACCTTACAAGTGCTCCTGTTGAGCAGGAGGCAGGAGAAAAGGCATCCCACTGACCAGAGATCAGGTCAGAGGAACCTTTGAATATACCTGTGGTGAAGTGGTTTGGGTTACCTGTGCAAAGACATGGAGACAGGAGAGGTCAGGCATTCAAAATAAACAACCAGAATTACAGTCTCTAATGAATATTCACATAAATTCTCATGAATTCCAACTCCTTCCATTCACTGAAAGGGAAGAACACTAACATGCCAACATATCACCATGGTGGACCCTGTTCATAGGCTGTCTACTAAAAAGTTGTGTTCTTGTCCTCTTGGTTAATTGGGGGCAAAGCAAGGCTGGAAGATGGGTGGGGAGAGTTCATGATAGTGATGCCAGAGAGGGGGAAGAAGAAGAGAGAGAGAAAGAGAGAGAGAGAGGGAGAGAGAGAGAGAGAGAGACAAAGAGAGAGAGAGAAGAGAGAGAGAGAGAGACAGAGAGAGAGAGAGAGAGAGAGAGAGAGAGAGAGAGAGAGAGAGAAGAGAGAGCCATTGTAACATTTTCTAAAATTCACAGAAGAGAGTAGAAGAAAATTCAGAAGGAAGCACAGACATGAAGGACAATTTTGAAAATAAAACTTGGAATTTATTGAACAAGGTAACCCCAAAGTCTTCATGCAGTAGTGAGTTATTAATGCTTAAAGCCGTACTAAGAATTTGGGACATCCTGTATAGTTAAAAAACAAAAACAAACACCAGCAGTATAAAATGGAGATTCGCAGTTTAATACGGAGTCCTCACTATGTTTTCTCTTGTGTGTATGGAAATACTCTTTTTTTGGAGGTATTTAAATTCAGAATAAATTGCAAAATGAGTAGGTTGGACTCTAAGATTCCATCTAGTTTTAAATATATCATATGACAACTGAGTCATAATATTTCATAAACTTATCATGAATTTTTTGGAAACTTTCATCCGTGATCTCATTTAGAAAAAGGATTATTAGCTTTTTCTCCAGCACCACCACCACCATCATCAGCATCCACTGATAACCAGCATCCATAAAAACTTAAGAACAGCGTTTTTAATAGCTGCTGTCGTACCAAAAATCCTAATATCCAAGCCACGTGGGATGAAAAGCTTTCAAAATACAGAGATCTAGCAAAGGAGATCAAAATGTGTGGGAAATGGATGGAGTCTGTGTCACTTCCATCACTCTGTCTGCTACTGGTTAGTTGTATGGAGCATGCTTTCAGCAAACCCAAAGAGGACGAGCTCATATCCTAATACATTCATCCAACTACAGAAAGTGACTCTCTTATCCACTTGTGCAAAAGTGAACAGAACACATTATACAGAAAAGAATAATAGCAAGGATACTGATTTGTCTTGGGGTCATTTCTGCCAGAACTCCATCAAGAAAGATGAAAGCCACATAGTGATAATAATAATAGGAAACAGCAACGGGCATTTCTAGACTACTTTATGGTTTGCAGAGTACTTAACAGAAATTAGCTCTTCTGTTCCTGAGTACCTGATGGTTTGCAGCCTCCATCACAGCCTGAAGGGATTAATAGTCATCGTAATTATTTTAGTTACAATAATTTGGGTAGTGCATTTTAATTTGCAAAGTGCTTTTATGATAACAATAGCCGAGGCAGATAAAGCAAGTATTATTATGTTTATTTGACAGATTTGGAAACTGAGGTTCAGAGAGGAAGTTCAGAGAATGCTGGATTTGTAGCCGGAGGACTTTGGTTCAAATCTTGAATCTTCTCAGAATAATGTTTTTTAGAAGCATAAAATACATACAATTACAATTAAATACATATGTATGTACATGCACATATGTGTGTGCATATATGTGTATGCATGTGTATATACAAGGCAGTTAGATGGTGAAGCGTATAGAGCGTCAGGCCTAAAGTCAGGAAGATTCATCTTTTCCGGAGTTCAAATCTAGCCTGTGTGACCCTGGGCAAGTCACTTCACCCTGGTTTGCCTCAGTTTCCTTATCTGTAAACTGCTAGAGAAGGAAACAGAAAACCTCTCCAGTATCTTTGCCAAGAAAACCCCAAATGAGGTCATGAAGCTGACTGAACATGACTGAACAGCAATGTGTGTATACATGTACACACACATAATGGCTAATATTTATATAGGGCCTGCTATTTGCCAGGTGCTTTACAATTATTGTCTCATTTGATCCTTACAACAACCCTGGGAGGTAAGTGCTATTATTATCCTTGTGTTACAGATGAGAAAACTGAGTCAAATAGAGATTAACTGACTTGCCCAGGGTCACACAGGTAGTAAGTGTCTGAGGCCAGATTTGAACTTGGGTCTTCCTGATTCCAAGCCTGGCATTCTACCACCTATGCACACACATAGACATACATGTACGCATATACACACATACTAATACATACATATATATATAAGTTCACTGACCCAGTTTAAGAACTATCGGCCTATGTGACATTAGGCAAGCCCTCAGTTTCCTAATCTGTAAAACTCAAGTATAGGACTAGATGATTGCCAAGGTCCTTTCTAATATAGTATTCAATCTGGGGCCAACTCTCCAACTGGCACTTGGACTAATGGGTCAGGTCCCCAGCATCCAGCTGACTCTGCCTCAGAGTTCTAAGGGCACTTCTAGGGGAGCACAGCCCTTCCTTGGGTCTCACTTAGCCACCCCTCCCATTAGTCCCTCTCTGGAAGAGGTGCAAAGGTCTGCCTCCTTAAGGAACTCCGCAGTGTCTATCTCCCTCCACAATAGACTGAGTCACTGCTGCACTCACTTGTCTTTATAGGCCAAAATGGTGATCGCTTGCTGTTTCTGGTGATTTGGGACTTGTTCACACCTGGTTTATAGGCCTGTGTCTTCTACGATTAATGGGGGGTAGAAGTAGAAGCCCGCCTTTATACTAATCTTAAATCTTCTGATTCTAAATAGATGATAAAATAACTATTGTAATATTTCAGAAACTTCCCCCAAATTTTCACAACTTGAGGGGACCAGTAGCACACACTTCATTATCACTGTTTTACAGAGCAAGGACACAGGCTTAGATGGAAATTGTTTGCCCCGTATCAGCACAGGGCTGGTTAGTTGCAGAGCTGAGATTTGCAATGAGTCCTCCTGAACCCTGTCCAAGGTCCGGTCCCTCACCCCACATTGCATCCTTTCCCCTCCTTCCTTCACACTGCCTCTTTGTGACCCAACGGCCTTGCCTAGACAGTCATAAAAAATGCTGGGCATGGTTTTGGCTGCAGGCTGCATTGCGAACTCATTTGGAATTTGCTGGCCCCTCTTTAAATCACTTTGCTTTTTATTGCTTTGAGGATTCTTGTGCCCTTCGCTTCCCCCGGTTATCTGGTTTGTTCTGTCCAACAGAGTCAGCTCAATTTGCTCCTCTGCCCTGTGGAATGTGTGCCGGCCGGTCAGGGAGCCAGGGCCAGCCCTGGGTAAAACTGTAAAGTCAGCAGAGATGCCCTTTTCCCTCCCCCAAAGGCTCTTCTTTTAAAAAACCGCATGATAAACTCCTTCCTCCTAAGTGCCTCCCTCGTGTGCTTTAAGGGGAGCCAGAAAAGGCCTCCTGTCCCCACATGTTTCTCCTACCAGCCGGTCAGCTCATGCTGCCACCATCAATTTAGTCACCCAGGTTAACAAACTTGGATTTATCCTTGACTCTTCGCTCTCCTCAACCTTATGAGACCAAGCCTCATTCCTTCTCCCACCCCAAGGCCTCTCCCTATCCCTCTACTCTAATCCCCAAGCACCACTAATTCAGTCTCATCATCTCTCACCTGCTTTGTTCCAGTCTCTCTCCTGTCTAGCATATCTTTCATGTAGCCGCCAAATTGATGTTCCCAGAGCACAGGTCTGACCATGCAGAGGTCAGACTTTGCTCAACACCCTCCAGCGACTCCCTTTTGCCTCTAGGATCAAATGTAAACTTCTGTGTTTGACATTTAAGGCCCTTGATGACCCAGGGGTCCAGCCTGAACTTTCCAGGCTCATTCCCCGTCATTCTCTTTCTGTGTCCCCATGTATGACACATCACTTGCCTTTGCACAGAGCATCCCCGCTGCCTTGAGTACACTAACTTCTCAATTCTGTCTTTTAGAGTTCCTAACTTCCTTCAAGCCTCAGCTCAAATGCCACAGCCTGCACAAGGTCTACTCTTATCCCCTCCCAGGTGCTAGCATCTTCCCCCACCTCAAGAAATTATTTTGTATTGATTTTGTATATTTTTGCATATAATTATCTATGTGCATATTGTTCCCCGCTCCCTAAGTAGAATGTAAGTTTCTTGAGGACGGGAACTATTTCATTTTTGTCTTTGTACCTACCATTCCTAGGATTATACCAGTATACAGTAGGTGCTTAATAAATGTTTATTTATTAGAGGGAGATAAAGTTGAAAGATAAAGTGAAATTAGATTATAGAAAGCCTTTGATGTTGGACTGAGGAAGCTGGGCTTCACCTGGGGCAATTGGGAGCCATACAGGGTTTTAGGCCAGAAGGACTCTTGGTTTGTTCATTTCCAACTTGTCTTTTAAATCTCTATTCCAAAACCATCTTCTCAAGAAAATATTCTCTGATTTCCTACCCTACCTCACCCCCTCTTGCAGTAATCTTTTCCCTCAAAAAACATTTGTCTTGGCGGAGCCAAGATGGCGGCGTAGCAGCAGCAACATATCGCAGCTCTCACATAGCCACCCCAAAATACCCATAAAATAGGACTCTAAACCAATCCTGGAACTCCAAAACTCACACAAAGATACTTCCCACT
>CM053580.1:498494570-498526360 GCA_028627135.1 Pseudochirops cupreus | reverse complement strand
AGAATCTGGAATCTGGAGTTCCATAATCAAATGTTATGAATGTGTGTATATATATATGCAATTATTATTATTATTATTATTGACTACATCCAACTGGAACTTGAGATACACAGGCACTGCAGTTGGGAGATCCATTCTGCCCTACCAAAAAGTGACATAGGAGAGAATAGACTGGGGGAGGAGGGACACACTGGGATGGCTGTTTTGGGGTGGTGGGCAGGGGAAAGACGGGGAGAAAATATGTAACTCAAAAAAAATTTAATAAAATAAATTAAAAACAAAAAAAACCAAAAAACAAAAAACAAAAAACATTTGTCTTGAAAACATTAACTTTGAAAAAATATCAGTACTCCTGAGTCTTTTTAGATATGTTTGTTAATTCTTTGTCTCAAAGGATACTGGCAAAATCTTTTAAATGAGACTTAGAAGAAAATTTGACTAATATTCTGTATATTTTGTTTCCAGATCAGTGAATAGAGTGGCTTTTTCTATTAAATGCTGAATGTGTGCTAAATGCTGGGGGAGATAACTGGTCATGGCTTCCCAGCTTTTCATGTATCTTACAGGCAGATCATATACATTATAATATATAACAACATAGCTGAATTAACACCATTTACATGGAAATCTCATTACAGAGGGTCAAACAGAAAGCTCTGCCAGAAAGAAAGTGAAAAAGGAAGAAGGAAGAAAGGAAGGAAGGAAGGAAAGAAGGAAAAGGAAGGAAGGTAGGAAGGGAGGGAGAGAGGAAGGAAGGAAGGAAAGAAGGAAAGAAGGAAGGAGGGAAGGAAGGAAGGGCGGGAGGGAAGGAGGGAGGGAGGGAGGAAGGAAAGAAGAGAGAGAAATAAAGCCCTTATTAAGATTTTACTATGGGACAGGCACCATGCTCTGCACTGGGTATATAAATACAAAAAGCAGACAATTGCAATGAGTGTAATTCTGGCCTAGTGTCTTTTGGTAGCCTTCTATCCAAAGATGTTTGTGAGGGTTGGGAAATACGTGCAGGCTGCAGGCACTTGTGTTGAGGCATGGAAAGTGTTGAGACCCTGGAACAAGATGGGTCACGTGGAGTTCAGAGCATTGCTCGAGGTTCTCCCACGTGGGGTTACCAGGTGTTTCAGATTAGTGTCTCCACCCCCCCCCCCCTCCCCCGGGCCTTCATGCCCTTGTGACTGCACCTCCCCTCTCATAATTCTGTTCAGCTGGGCTCCCTTCTTTTTTCACATGGGGTACATGCATGGGGAGATATATAAGGCTCAAGTTTGGGGGTAGTCTGAAGTCTGTATGAAGAGCTTGCTGTAAGGCTTCCCCATGGAGAAACTTCAATAAACCATCTCTGCTTGCACCTATGAGCCTTGACTCTTCTGCGCTTGAGAAGGCGCTGGAGCCTTCTCCATTAGGGTAAGTAACCAGCTGCCCCTGTTGTCAGGTAGGATATCCTGACAGACGTTGTCTCTGGTTTGAGGTCAATTCAAATTCGGTTTACGTGTTAGCATTTAGGGGCCCTGGTGGCAGGTGCGTCATAGGGGTGAGATAAAGTACATTTCAAACTGGGTGTCATGATAACATCCCAAACTCCATATGTCCCAAAGTGAACTCTTTTTTAAAAATTCAATTTAATTTTTTGGGAGTTACATTTTAAGTTCCAAGCTATCTCCCTCCCACTCTTCCCACCCAGCGTAAAGAAGGTCACCCTTTGATAAACATACACACACACACACACATATAAAGAAAATGTGTGTGCGTGTGTATGTGTGTAAAACCATGCTATGCATACTTCTTTTTATCAGTTCTTTCTCTTGAGTTCTTTCTCTAGTATCTTTCTTCACAGGTGCTCTGTAATTTTTTTGAGTATTTATAATAGAAGAGTCATTCACAGTTATTTTTCAAACAAAATTGCTCTTATTGTTTACAACATTCTGTTGGTTCTGCCCATTTCCCTTTTCATTAGTTCATGAAGTCTTTCCATGTTTTTTTTTTCTAATATCAACCTGCTCATCATTTCTTACAACACAGTAGTATTCTGGTAGTACCACAATTTATTCAACCATTCCCCATGCAATGAACATCCCCTCAATTTCCAGTTCTTTCCTACCACAAAGAGAGCAGTTAGAAATATTTTAAAGCATATAGGTTCGTTTCCTTTTTCCCTGATCGTTGGGAAACAGACCTAAGAGTGGTATTGTCGTCAAAGGGTATTCACAGTTTTATAACTCTTTGGGCATAATTCCAGATCACTCTCCAAAATGGTTGAATCAGTTCACATTTCTATCAATAGCATATTAGTGTCCCGATTTTTCCATATTCCCTCCAGCATTTGTCATTTTTCCTTTTTATCATTTTAGCCAGTCTGATAGGTGTGAGATGATGTTTCAAAGTTGTTTTAATTTGCATTTATTTAATCAATAATGATTTAGAGCGTTTTTATATGACTATATATAGCTTTGATTTCTTCATTGAAAAACTGCCAGTTCTTATCCTTTGACCATTTATCAATTGGGGAATAACTCATATTCTTATATATTTGACAAGGTTCTCAATATATTTGAGATATGAGACCTTTATCTGAGAAAGTGTCAATAATTTTTTTCCCTCCTAATCTTGGCTACATTAGTTTTATTTATACAAAACTTTTTAAATTTAATATGATCAAAATTATTCATTTTACTTCTCACAGTGCTATCTCATATATTCATAAATTCTTCTCTGATCCATAAGTCTGATAGGTAATATTTCTATGTTCTTCTAATTTACCCATATCTCCCTTTATGTCTAGGACGTATATCCATTTTGACCTTGTCTTGGTAAATGGTGTAAGATATTGGTCTATACCTAGTTTCTGCCATGCTGCTTTCCAGTTTTCCCTATTTTTTTTAACCAAATAGTGAATTCCTATCCCAAAAGCTTAAGTCTTTATGTTTATCAAGCACAAGGATTATTTACTATTGTGTATTGCATGCCTGCTCTGTTCCACTGATCCGCCTTTCTATTTCTTAGTACTGGATAGTTCTGAGAATTATCACCACTTTGATATCTGGCATTGCTATACCTCCTTGCTTTACATTTTTTCATTAATTCCTTTGATATTCTTAACCATTTGTTCTTCTAAATAAATGTTACTATTTTCTCTAACTCAGTAAAATAGTTTTTGGTAATTTAATTGGGATGGCATTGAATAAGTAGATTAGTTTAGGCAGAATTGTCGCTTTTGTTATGTTGCTCTGCTTATCCCTCAACAATTAATATTTCTCCAATTATTTAAATCTGACTTTATTTGTATAAAAAGTGTTTTATAATTATGTTCATGGAGTTCCTGGGTTTGTCTTGGCAGATGTACTCCCAGGTATTTTATACTGTCTACTAAAGTCATTATTTTTGACCAATTTCTTCCCTATTTCAGCCAATGGCACCTCCATTTTCTAGTCTCCCAGGTTTATAATCTCAGCCTTATCCTGGGCTCCCCACCCTCTTTCTTCCTACATATCAAATCAGTTGCCAAATTTTGCTATTGCTACCTGCACGGCAGCTCTCCTATACCTCCCCTCTTCTCACTCACACCACTTTATTTAACTTGAGTCTTCTTTCTCTCTTGCCTAGGCTCTGAAATAATCTCCTAATTAGTTTTCCTGCCCCCAAGCACTTACTATATTGTTGGTACTGTGCCAAGCCCTGGGAGTACAAATACAAACCAAAAAGAAAGATAGACTTATCCTCAAGGAGCTCATGTTCTGATAAAGAAGACAACCTATAGGAAGAAGCTGAAAAGGAGAAAGAGAGGGAGAGAAGGTTCCTGGTACAGTGTCATGATAATCAAGTCCAGAGGCCTTCAGTCTGGTGAGAAATGAAGAGATGGGTGGACTGGGAGCCCTCCTTAGATGGAGGTTCTGGGAAGAGCTCCCTGCCCACCAATGAGAGGAAGGGTCTCAGGGCCAGTTTATCCTACACCCTGCTATTAAATAGTATTTTTCCTTAAACTTGGGTCTCACTGTGTGATTCCTCTACTACAAGACTGGCTTCCTTTTGCCTCTAGGATAAACTATATCTACTGTACTCCTCTCTTTAGCAGACTCCAATCAAAGGCTATTTTGACAGTTAGGTGGAACAGTGGATAGAGCTCTGAACCTGGAGTCAGGAAGACCTGAGTCCAAATCCAGCCTCAGACAGTTGAGTTTTGTGATCCTGGGCAAGCCATTCAACCCTATTTGTCTTACCTGCTGGAGAAGAAAATGGCAAACCACTCTAGCATCTTTGTGTGACCTGGACAAGTCACTTAGTCTCTGCCTCAGTTTCCTCAGCTTCAAAATAGAAAATAATAGTAACAACCTCCCAGAGCTGTAGTGAGGAGCAAATAAAATAGCATTTGTAATAGTACGTACTTAATAAATGCATGTTTCCTTCCTTCTTTTAGCTTTGAAGTCTTCTACAACCTGGCCCCAAACTAGATTTCTTGCCTCCTTGAATATTAGTGTCCTTCAGTACTCTACAACCTAGCCACATTGATGTCTGTGTTCCTCATGCATGACATGCCACCTCCTATCTCCATGCCTTTGCAATGCCCGTTCCACATGCCTGGAATGCAATCCCTCCTCAATCCCACCTCATGACATCCCTGTTTCTCTAAGACACCATCTTCTGCCGGAAGCCTTTCTCGATCTACCCGATAGCTTGCACTTTTCCTCCCACATGACCTTGTACTGACCTATATGCACATTTTGCATTTATTCATCTGATATTTCTACTGTATATATTCACATATGTACTTGTCTCTCAGCACTTAGCCTAAAGCCTGCTGCATTGCAGTGTGAACAAATGCTGGCCGATTTATTGATCAGTGTCCTGCCTATGGATTCTCACCGTTCTGAACACTCAAGGTTGCTTTCTGGGCAACGGTGACTTTGGTTGTAACGACCCTCCTTCCAAAACAGGTACGCTGCTCCATTACCTGCCATGATATTTAATGCACGACCACTCTGCTCTGGTCCTCCCTTTTCCCAGCCTCCAGGACTGTGATCTGTTTGTATGATTTAGGATTATACTTCAAGTCAACAAATATGGGTTATGTCAGTTCCTGGGATCAGGATGGGAACCAGGAACAAGGTGGTATCAAAAGAACACAGGGGTTGGAGTGAGGAGAACTGGGTTCAAAGTGGATGCAGCGCCTGGAGTCAGGAAGAACTGAGTTCAAATCTGGCCTCAGATACTTGCTAGCTGTATGACCCTGGGCAAGTCACTTAACCTCTGTATGCCTTAATCCACTGGAGAAGGAATTGGCAAAACGTTCCAGTATCTTTGCTGAGAAAACTCCATGGATAGTGTGGTCTGTGGGGTTGGGGTCATAAAGAGTCAGGCATGACTGAATGACTGAACAACAACCGGTATAACATTAGACAAATCATTTAAATTCCCTGGGCCTCAGTTTCTTCATCAATAAGATGAGGGGACTGAACTGGATAATTTCTAAAGTTTCTTCAGGTGCTTCCAGTCCCAGCTTTTCTGGACCTTGGATAACTTGATTTCTTTGAGAGTCAGTTTTCCCATCTATAAAATGGGGATAATATTATTTGTTTCAAAGTGTTTCTGGGAAGATAAAAAGTCTCTGAGAGTGCTTTGGAAAATAAAAAAAGAGCTCGCAAACAGTATAAATAGTTCTTTGTCTCGCTAGCACTCCAGAGCCACTAAGCAACCTGTGGTCACATTTTCCAGGTATTACCGGACTTGGTTTCTGTTTACTGTTTACAAACACACCATTACTTTGTACTTGTCCAAAGGCTCCCTCCTTCCTCTTTTTGGGGGAGATATAGAAAATCTCAAATACTCTTGAGACATGACTTTCCAGCCTATGCTCAAGACTGACTCCTGCTTTTGTTTTTCCTTACACGGCCCTCATCCTGCTCCCTTTCCTCTGGCCAAGCCCATTCCTTAGCACCAGGGTCAACAACCTTTTTAGTCCTGATAGAGATTTGAAAGCTAAAGAACATGGAACAGGAAAAAGGGTGGGTTTTTTTTTCTTTCCCTCCAAAGACTTTTTTCTTTGTTGAAAAAAGCAAATAATCAGAAAATTTGTCAAAAAATTTTTTTTCAGGTCTTCACATCTCTAGTGGAAGGGAAAGAAAAGGAAAGGAAGGGAAGGGAAGAGAAAAGAAAGGAATAAGCATTTATTAATTGAAACTGAAATAGAATGAGCACTTATTAAACACTACAATGTTCTTGGCATTATGCTAAGCATTTTATAAATATGATCTCACTTGATTCTCACAACAACCTGGGAGGGAGGTGCTATTATTATGCCCATTTTCAATTGAGAGAACTGAAGCTAACAGAGGTTTAGTGATCTTCCCAGGGCCACACAAGCTGGTGAGCGTCTGGGCCGGGATTTAAGCTCATCTTCCTGACTCCAGGGGCAGCCGATAGAGTGCTGGGTCTGGAGTCAGGAACACCTGAATTTAAACCCACCTCAGACATGTATTAGCTGTGTGACCCTGGACAAGTCACTTCACCCTGCTTGCCTCAGTTTCCTCATTTATAAAATGAGCTGGAGAAGGAAATGGCAAACCATTCCAGGATGTTTGCCAAGAAAATCCCAAATGGGGTCACAAAGGGTCAGACACAGCTGAAACAAATGACCGACAGCTACTCAATTCCAGGCCCAGCAATCTATCCCCTGCATCTATAGCTGTGATAAGCATCATAATCATTAAAAATAAAACAAGTTATATACCTTACATTTTAGTATGAATTTGATATAAATTTAGCACATGATTTTGGTATAAAATAACAATGAATTTAAACCTATTGAGGACATCAAAAATAATTTTTCCCAAATTTCTATCCCTAAGCCTATCTCTCCCCCAAAATGAAACAAAGAACTATCTTTCTCCCATAGATTAAAAAGTCCTAGAACTCGTATATAAATCTTTGAAACAGAGTCAGATGGCACTTTAGGGGTCACCTAGTATAATGCCTTCATTTCAGAGATCAGAAAACTAAGGATCAGAAAGATTAAATGATTTTCCCATGGTCAAACAAAAAAAAAATAGCAGAGACAGGATTTGAAATCAGGCCCCCAGATTCTAGATAAAGTGCCTTTTCTTTCTTTTTTTTTTTTGGACAGTTCTAGGCTTGAGCTATCAGAAACAAGGGGTATGTGGACCACTGCCTAACACATAATCAGAAGAAGAAAAAGGAACAGATTTATTCATTTATTTGCTCATTCAACATTCACTTAACAAGGACTTCTTTTTGCACTAAACAGTATTTTATTTTTTCCAATTACATGTAAAGATAGTTTTCAACATTCATCTTTGTAAGGTTTTGAGTTCCAAATTTTTCTCTCTCCCTCCCTCACTTTCTCCCTCCCCAAGATAGCAAGCACTCTAATATAGATTTTACATGTAGAATAATGTTAAACACATTTCTACATTAGTCATGTTGTGAAAGAAAAGAAGAATCAGAACAAAAGTTAAAAACCACAAAAAAGAAAATAGTATGCTTCGATCTGCATTCAGACTCCATAATTCTTTCTCTGGATGTGCACAGTGTTTTCTATCACAAGTCTTTTGGAATCTATCATAGCTGTTATGACAGTTGTTACTGTATACAATGTTCTCCTGGTTCTGCTCACTTCACTCAGCATCAGTTCATGTAAGTCTTTCCAGGTTTCTCTGAAATCTGACTGCTCATCAATTCTTTATATTTTTTTTTGGTCTTTTTTTTTTTTGAGGGGGGAAGGCAGGGCAATTGATGTTAAGTGACTTGCCCAAGGTCACACAGCTAGTACGTTTTAAGTGTCTGAGGCGGTATTTGAACTCAAGTCTTTCTGACTCTAGGGCCGGTGCTCTATTCGCTGCACCATCTAGCTGCCCTGATCAATTTATATAGAACAACAGTATTCCATTACATTCATATACCTCAACTTGTTCAGCCATTCCTCAATTGATGGATATTCTCTTAAATTTCCAATTCTTTGCCACCACAAAAAGAGCCGCTATAAATATTTTTGTACATGTGGGTCCTTTTCCCTTTTTTAATTAACTCTTTGGGACACAGATCTAGTAGTGGTATTGCTGGCTCAAAGGGTTTTATAGCCTTTTGGACATAGTTCCAAATTGTTCTCTAGAATGTTTGGATCAGTTCACAACTCCACCAACAATGCATTTGCGTTCCAATTTTCCCACATCTTCTCCAACATTTTTCATTTTTCTTTTCTGTCATATTAGCCAATCTGATAGGTGTGAAGTGGTACTTCAGAGTTGTTTTAATTTGCATTTCTCTGATCAATAGTGTTTAGAGCATTTTTCATATGACCAAATATAGCTTTAATTTCTCCATCTGAAAACTGCCTAATAAGAACTTATTTTTTTTTCTTTTAAAGCAATAAATATTTCCTGTTTGATGCTTATCTATAAGCATAGAGCAGCAACAGCAGCAGGAGAGGAAGGGAAAAGAAAGAGGAGAATCTTGGTCTACAACTCCCAACAACACAACCTAACAAAGTAGGATGCTGGGTTTCTATTTACAGTCATGGGTCAGGAGCAGGGGACAGGTAACCTGACAAGTCCTTCATGGCAGACCAACGCAGCCTTGCATAGTCATGAAAGCATTTATACTACACGGGAGACAGACTGCCCTGGGTCAGAAAAGTTAGTCTGTAGACATTCAGTCAGCCTTTCCAGAGCAGAGAGCAGCCAGAAACACACAGGTATTTTGTGCAATGGGCAGAGTACTGAGACATGGCAAAGTAAAATGCCCCCTTTACACAGGGTGGTACTGCTGGACCGGACTTCTCTCTTTCCTTTCTTGTTCCTGGGTCACTGGGGTAGGACAGTCATACCTGGTGTCCTCAGCCCTATACAGAGCCCCAATACCTAGGGGAAAGGCATGGAAGGTCCATAATTCTACAGGCCAAACTAGATGGCAATGTTCAGCTGGCTGAGCAGGAGGGGCTGAGATTGGCTGCTCTGCTCTAGATGGGGATGAAAAAGACCCTTGTGGGAGGTGGGGAAGCCCCCCTTTCCACCAGCTGTGCTTATTCCTGACCCTTAGGTAGGTTACAACCCAGAACTCAAATGCTGTAGGGACTGGGGTCTTCAGTGCTAGCCCCTGGGTTTGATTGGGGAGAAGAGCCAAAAGGCAGGTATGGGGGAGCCCCTTCCCTCTGCCTTCCACCCCCTGGCCTGGATTGAAGCTGCAAATAATAGATGAGAGAGGGGGAAAAGAGAGATAGGTGGAATGGTCTCTGTCCTCAGAGGTGCCCAAGAAAGGGGCTGCTGCTGCTGCTGTTGGGGTGTGGAGAGGATAACAGCTTTCCTGTAGGGTCTCCACAAAGGCATCAAACTCTTTGATGTTCTTCTCATGCACAGCCAGTTTTTCTGGGAGCGAGTCCAGGTCTTCAACCATGGACTGAGCCCCAATGTCAGTGGAGAGGCTGCTCAGCTGCAGGGGATTCTGGAACTCCTGGTAGAAGGTCCCCAAGTCCGTGGGCAGAATGTTGTGTTTCGAGAAGGCCGGCTTAAAGTCAACCATGACAAAATCACTGTGTGTGTTTCTGCTGCTGCCACCGCTGGACTCATCGGAGTGTAAGCTGCCTTGGAAAGGAGATTCAGTGTCTGGGGAGTCAGGAGGATTTACCATGGCATCATTATCCTCCAGCTCAAAGTTCTTGGGAGCAAACATGGCAAAGGGGATGTCCAGATTGGTCATTGTTACCTGATCCATTGAATTGTTGACAAGTGCTCCCACTTTCTGAACCAAGATGGCCTCCAGAACATCATGGGGGAGCCTTGGCCTTCACTACTGTTGGATACAGTTTTGGTGTCTTCACTGCTGGAAGGAGTGACTATGTAGTGGGCACCATCAGAAGGGGTAAAGGTTGCCATCTTCTCATGGTCGGCCTGGGTGCCGTGGGCAGGTTGGCTGGCAGCAAGGGGCATCCCACCTTCCTTCCCTGGAACCATTAAGTAGGATGGAGGGGAGGTTGAGAAAGAGGTGGTGCAAACTTCCTGAGAGTCCTCCACAGAGGGGTATGCTACCCCGGCATCCTCTCCTGCAGTCCTGTAGTTGCAGGGATGCATGGGTTAGGAGCTGGGGTAGGGACGGTCCACAAAATGATCAATGACAATCCCCATGATAGGTGGGGTCCTCTCAAACTATCTGGTGGACATGAAGGCCAGGTTAATTCTGTAGACACAGGACAGAGTGATGGTGCCCACTGGGGTGACTACTGTGCCAACTCGGACTGTCTGGAAACCTTCTCCTAAGTCGTTCAACTGTTCTCCAAAATCTATCCTGTAGAGTATGACATATTCATGGCCCTGCTTCCTGGAGAGTTGGTAGGCTGGTGTTACTCTAGTGATGGCAAGCAGAGACTTCAGCAGTAATGACGGCCTATTGTACACAGTGTAGGAAACTTTAATTTCTTTGTTGTGCTTTTCATTCATTTCAAGACACCAAATTTCTAGTTCCATGGAATCTCCCTTGGAAGTCTTGAGTGAGATTTCCATGCACATCGACCTTCCCACGGTGGGCAGCTGCCCTGCCAGCGCTTTCTTGGCCTCATGTGTGACCTCTGGGATATCCTTGATGGCCAAGTTGAACCAGTCAGATCCTGTTGAGGAAGATGAAGATTGAGTACAAATCTTTTCTCCCAGACATGCCTGGACTATCACTTGGACTGTCTTCAGGGCAAAAAACTTGATGAACTTGCCCAGGTCCTTCCTGTCCTGGGAACTGAGATCAGGGTCCATGGCACACACAGATCTGTGGGGCTTGGGGCTCGCATTCCGGGCCCCAGGGCGTCTCCTCTGTCCTCGGCTTGGGCCCCGCTGCTGGGCACCCAGGTCCTCCCTCCTTGCGGGTGGAGCTCTGCACTAGCGTTGGCTCAAGGCCAGCTGCCCATGCTCCCTGGCCTCCTCGCTGCAGCTCTTACCGCCTCCTGGTCTGAGCTCATCACAGGCTGCTCCCACTCCAGCCCCGCGGCCTCCTGGCTCCAGGCACCGCCATCACTGCTGTTTGCTTCATCCCCTAACAAAAACTTATTAATCGGTTACTATATGTAAAGCCAATTTTGGGAGAAGGATAAGGTTTTATATGTGTGGCAAGGAAGATCAGAAAGAGAAAATTAAAAACTAAAAAGAGTCAACAAACATTTATTAAGTACCTACGTTGTGCTAAGCATTAAGGATACAAAGAAAGGCAAAAGACAGCCTCTGCTCTTGAGGAGATAATAGTCTAATGGAGGAAACAATGTGAACATACACACACAGACACACACAGATACATACATATACGTACATACATACATATATATATATGTGTATATACGTATGTATGTTGTCACAGAGTCTGAGAGTGGGAAGGGACCTCAGAGGTCATCTTTTCCTATTCCTAAAGAGGAAGAGGAATCCTGTCCACAGTATACTGTGCATGACAAGGAATTAGTTAGACTTTGCTGAGACACCTCTAGTGAAAGAGACCTCACCACCTTTGTATACAACCTATTCCACTTTTGTATAACTCTAGTTGTTAGCAGGGGGCAGCTAGGTGGCTCAGTGGATAGACTGCTATGCCTGGAGTCAGGAAGACTCATTTTCCTGAGTTCAAATCTGGCCTCAGATACTTACTAGCTGTGTGATCCCAGGCAAGTCTTTTATTTCCATTTGCCTTAATTTTCTCATCTATAAAGTGTTCTGAAGAAGGAGATGGCAAACTACTGCAGTATCTTTGCCAAGAAAATCTCAAATGGGGTCATGAAGAGTTGGACACGACTGAGCAAAAACAAATTGTTAGCAACATTTTTTCTGGCATTGAGCCTAAATTTATCTCCTGGCAATTTCTACCCATTTCTCCTAGGTTGGTCACCCTCTTCTCTGCGACAGACCTTCAAATACTTGAAGACAACTATCACATCCCCCTAAATCAGGGGTTCTTAACCTGGGGTCTGTTGGTCAATGAACAAGCATTTATTAAGGCCTGCTACATGCCAGACACTATGCTGGGGGCACAAAGAAAGGCAAAAACCAGTCCCTGCCCTCGAGCAGCTCACAGTCTAAAAGGGGAGACTATATATAATGATAACATATGAACAAGATAGACACAGGATACACTGGGATAATCAACAGATAGAAGGCACTGAGAGGGTCAGGAAAGGCAGCCAAGGAGGCCAGGAGATGGTGGGAACAAGAGGAAGAGGAGGAGAAGAGGAGGAGGAGGAGGAAGAAGAAAGAGAAGGAGGAAGAAGAGGAGGAAGAGAATATAGGAACAACAAAGAGGCCTGAGTCACACATCTCAGAGCATGTGAAGGTGAACAAGGTATAGGAAGCCTGGAATGTAGGAGGGGGCCAGGTTCTGAAACGCTTTGAACACCAGACAGAGGATTTTATATTTGATGCTGGAAGTGTCACTGGAGTTTACTGAATAAGGGTGTAGGGTGGTGATAAGGTCAGAACTATACTTTAGGAAGGTGTAAGGGTGGCACAGAAAGGGATTAAAGAGAAAATCAGAGACTAAATTAAGTGCCCTTTAAAGGACTTTTTGTCTCTGAGATTCTATGTGACAGGGTCTCTAGTGTCCAGACTGGGCCCCACTCTGGAACAAAAGGAATGTTCTCAGTATGTTATTTAAAACATGGAGCAACAGCGGAGCCTAAGGTGCAAATTTTCATCAATGGGCCTTCCATTGGTTTTGTGTGTCCTGAATGCCAGTGCAGAGATGGCCACTCAAGGCATTCTCAGGAAAGCTTAAATGAGGCATGCCTTCCTGGTTACATTACCCAGGTGGGAGGCCATAGCAGAACACAGAAACGTGCACAGAAAAGAAAGCACTTCAGTGCCATGGCCACCCTCTTTTGCTATGATGAATGACCTCTCCTGACCTTTTAAACTTTCCCCTCTTACCTCTTCCTTCATTGGTAGGTGAGATGTTGGGGCTTGCTTATAAGGAAAATATTAGTGACGTAAAGTTTTTCTTATTAGGTAAGCCTGCTGTTTAAAGGCAGCTTGTGGTGGTACAGAGGCACACCTCTCAAGGAGTGTCTATACCTGCTCCCTTCCTTGCCCCCACAGGTCAGGTACGTGCTTGCTCTGTTATGTGACTGCCATGCTTATAAAAAATTAATAAACATCCTGGTGGTGCCAGGTGGCAAGGTATCCCCTGTTATTGCCTCTGTGAACACTCTGTGGTCATTTCTGTTTGGTCATTTCAGTTGTATTCGACCTTTCATAACCTCATTTTGGGGTTTTCTTAGCAAAGATACTAGAGTGGTTTGCCATTTCCTGCTCCAGTGGAGCCAGTAGAATCTTCAGCGTTTGTGCTGTAAAATGTGGATTCAGTCAAAAGGCCGCAGGTTCACCACCCACTGATGTAGTGGATCACAAATATGGACACACAGGGAAAGCCACCTAGATCCCCAGAGTCCCCGGAGCTCCCCTGCTCTGATGCAAAGAGTTCTCACTGGGCTCTCTCAATCTTCCTCCTGATAACACCTGGGATGATGGAAGGTCCCCAAACGTGGGGGAAATGGCATGAAAGTAGAAACAATAGGAAACCAGAGAGACTCTGACCACCTCCTTCATAATTTTGCGTTAGAGTGTCCTTATTTGGATCGGTCTCTTTTCTAATCTTCATTTTCTTCCTTCAGGATATTGTGTAATGGAAAGAACATTGAATTTGAAATCAGAAGTTGTTGTTTAGTCATTTTTCAGTTGTGTTCAACTCTTCATGGTCCCTTTTGGGGTTTACTTGGCAGAAATACTGGAGTGGTTTGCTATTTCCTTCTCTAGCTCATTTGACAATTGAGGAAACTGAGGCAAACAGGGTTAAGTGACTTGCCCAGGGTCACACAGCTAGTAAATGTCTGAGGCCAGATTTGAACTCAGGAAGATGAGTCTTTCTGACTCCAGTCCTGGTGCTCTCTGCACTGTACCACCTAGTTCCTACTGCTGACTAGCTCTGGGACCTTAGTTAGTTCTTCTCTAAAGTGAGGTGATTGGACCAGATGAGTGGATCTTGAAGGTCCTTCTCCAGCTCTATGGCCTATAAACCTACAATAGAACCTACAGTAAAATGAGTGGATCTTGAAGGTCCTTCTCCAGCTCTATGGCCTATAAACCTACAATAGAACCTACAGTAAAATCTAAGAAGCTTGTGATTGCCTGCAAGATTCAATAGGGAGAAGCTGCTGATCTTGGGAATGTGGGGGTCATGCAAAAATGGCAGAGGCCAAAGGGTCCAGGCTTTCCCCTGCTTATGCTGAACTTCACTGCTTTCTGTCTTCTGAGTTTCTGCTCTTAAGAGTTTGGGTGGTGAGCTATCCCCTAGGACAGGAATGCTCTCTTACTTAACTCAGAACCAACTCCTCACTTTCCCAGCCAACACAGATTGGGGTTAAGTCCTTGGAAATCCAGAAACTTCTGGTTAATTACAGGGATGAAATTTGTTTAGGCTTTTTCTTAGGAGTAACCAAAAAGAGACTGGTTCGTATAATGGAAAGAACTCTATGACGGAAGTCAGAGGACCCGGGTTCTAAATCCCGGCTCTGACACTCTCTAGGATTATGAGCTTGCACAAGTCCATGAGTCTCTCTGGGCCTTGTTTCCTTTTCTGTGCAATGAGAGGTTTGGGCTAAGATCTCTTCCAGTTCTAAACTGGTCAAATATCTGATCTTGGATTGCTTTTTGTCCCCTTCAACCAACAGAGTAAGACTTCTATTCACTGGAATCCAACTGACTACAGAAGGAAATGATGCCCAGAGAAGCTAGTGGCTAGAAGATGGATTTGGAGATAGAGGTCTTGGGTTCAAATCCCTGCTCTGCTACTTTACATGTGTGACCTTGGACAAGACCCTTAACCTTTCTGAATCTCAGTTTCTTCATCTACAAAAATGAGATATAAAAATTATATGTGTATAGATACATATACATATGTATACCATATGTGTGTTTATATATGTACATATACCATATATAAATACACATATACATACCTTAAGGTATGTATGTATATGTGTATATATACACATATGTATAATGGTATGCACACATGTATAAAGATACATATGCATACATTTCCCCAATTTTATATATGCATATAACAATATGTGTGTATGTGTGTACATATGTATGTACGTAACACACATCTTTCCATTTTATGTGTATGTGTGTATACACATATACAGACACACATTCTAATTTTTATATGTGTGTATACATACTCATACATATGTATTGTCCATACATATGTGCATATACACCTTTCCAATTTTATATGCATGTATGTATGTATACATGCATATATACATCCTTCCAATTTTGCTTCTAAACTAAGTTCTATGAAGTCCTCCAGCCTCAGCTCTTCATACATGTTGAAATGAGTTGACCAAGATCATGTAAGATGTTCTAGAAGAATCAGGACTAGGATCCAGGACACCTAACACACTGGGTGTGTATGCATGTTTTTTCCATGATATCACACTCCAAGACGCTGTAAATGCCTTCATATAAGCAGCCCCACGTCATTGACAGTCTGAGATCTAATCTCTGAAGAGAAAATCAGGAAACCAGGAGGAAGTAAAGTAGCACATAGCCAACCTCAGCAACAGCTGTTCCTTGGCAGCCAAGCCCTGCCTACGCTTGAGCTTTTAACAGATGTTTTCAAAAGCATTTGTGCCTGGCCTCTGAAGGGCTCTTAATTGCAATGTTCCAGAGGGGAAGTGTGCCATTTCTCAGTCACTGGAGATAAATGAAGAGGTTTGGAGTTGTACCTCAGTCTTCTGTGAGGATGGACTACCATGATGATGTACGACATCCTGGAGAGGGCTGCGGCCAAATGGAGGGGAAGGGCAAACCTGATGGTTGGACTGTTGACTCCCAGAAGAGCTTCCTTACAATTATGGTATACCCCATTTTTCAGTGTGATCAAACCAGAGCATTAGAGCTAGAAGAGTCCTCAGGGATCATCTAGTCTAACCCCCTCATTGTGTGTGTGTGTGTGTGTGTGTGTGTGTGTATACACATGCACATATTTACTATATCTGTGATTTCAAAAGTGTAGGGAACTCCCTGGAAAGAAATGCCCTCTACCAATGCAGATTAGCATCTACTCTGCAATTTATCATCTCAGAGCAGGGTTTGTGGATAGATTACAGAGGGTTCATGAACATGAACGGGGAAGAAAATTGCATCATTATTTTCATTCCCCCTTATCTAAATTTATAATTCCTATCAATTCTTTCAAAACATGATTTTGAGAAGAGATCAGCCACATTCCACAACTGAAGAGTAATTCTCTGTAACATTCCCAATACATTCTCATCTCTCCTTGGCTTGAAGATCTCCAATGACAGAGAACTCACCACTTCTCAAGATAGCCCATCCTGTCTTTGGACAGCTTTGTTAGAATGACTTTCCTTTTTATGAGACAAAAATCTATCCCCTTGAAACTTCCACCCACTGATCCTAGTACTGTCTTCAGGGGCTGGACAGGACAAATCTAATTTCCTTTTCTGATGACAGCCCTTCAGCTATTTAAAGACTGGTCATGACTCCCCCGTATCTTCTTTTCTTTGACACAGAGCTCAGAATAAGTCCAGGTACCACAACCAATTAGTGTTGACTAGAATATGTCTCCTCGAATTCTTACTGTCCCCCACAGCCCTTTGGTCACTGAGCACAACACCCTCTACTGTGTTATTAAGGCATATATATGGCACAAAAGAAAAAAAAGAAACCTGTAACAAATGTGAATGGTCAGCTAAATAAATTCCCACATTGTCCATGTCTAAGAACATGTATGTCTCCCTCTATATCTTGAGCCCAACACCTCCCTTTCCCATATACATATGTGTGTATATATACACACATACAAATACACATAAACACAATGTATGTAGATACATATCCATGCATATACACATAACACACATACATACACATGTGCATTGTATACCTGCACATTAGGTATATATACACATATATATTTATATGTATGTATGCATGTGTATATATGTATATGTGTATATGCATTGGGGGGGGAGAGAAAGAGAGAGAGAGGAACCAATGATGAAGCATTAAATCTATGCATTTCCTGACAGGGAGGTGTTGGTCTCAAGATGTAGAGGGAGACATATTTTTGGATATGGTCAATGTGGGAATTTGCTTTGCATAACCATTCACATTCGTTACAAAGGTTTGTTTTTTTCCCCTTCATTTGTGTAGGGAGTGGAAGGTAGAAATAATAAATACCTGTTTATTAAAAAAAGAAAAGATAAGATAACTTGAAAGCCACCTTCCACAGGAGGCCTTTCCCAGTCTCTCCACCTGCCAGAGAATCTTCTTCTAAATTTGTCTGCTGAGAAGGCCACATGTGTTACATTCACCTCCTCTTCTAGGCCTCTCCAGGGTTCTCCAGTACCTTTAAGAAGTTGAAGGGGAATTCTCCTTAAAGAAATAAAGAACACAGAGTACTTGCTATCTTGGGGAGTGGGAAGGGGAGGGAAGGAGGGAGAAGAATTTGGAACTCAAAATCTGATAAAAATGACTGTTGAAAACTATATATGTAATTGGAAAAAAATTAAAATGCTATTTACTGAGAAAAGAAAAGAAAAGAAAAGAAAAGAAAAGAAATAAAGACAACTGAAAATTGGAGGGATATTCAGTGCTCATGGCCAGGCCATGCCAATAATAAAAATGACGGAACTACAGAAATTAAAAAAAAAAAAGAAGTTGAAGGGGAAGTCTCTGTTCTCTGCTACTAAACAGAGCCCTCATCGATGGTGTTTCTCCCACTTTTGGGGGTCCAAGCACCCCAATTCCATTTAACCACTTAACAATCAAATTAGTATTTCCAAAAGAATATTTAAATCAGAGGTGTAACAAGAGTAAACATACAGACTTTCTCCCAACACCTGGAGGCATGATCTCCGCTATACCACTTAGGTCTTTTGGAGTGAAGGAGATGAGGTTCTCAGTTTAATTCAGTTTCTACATAGCATTGGTCCCACCAAGTTCAAGCCCAAAGTCCTTCCTGGGCCAGCACCTCATGACCTTGGCTTCTCGAGGCTTCCCTTCTAGACTGGCTGCAACATCTGACCTGGATTCCTGGGCTCTGAGGTCTCCATGGTTTGTGCTCCTAGGTCTGGGGTTCCATTCCCTGGATCTAGAATAGAAAAGGAGAAATGGAACAGATCAAAACCCCAACCTCATTTCTGCAGGCTACATGGCATAAGGAGAGGGTAGGTAGCCCTCAGCCCTTTCCTCTCTTACCACATGGTGACAGCTTTTGAGAATGAATGAGCCCTTCAGCCTTGCACCTACAGTAAAAAGAGACTCCACCCTTCAAAGATGCAGACAGTTCAGCTCTACGGCTCCCAACCACATGGCAGACCAACACAAAACATCTATGCCTGTGAATCTTCCTGTGTCTCAGAAGCAGATTTCAGGGTGTCTCCCCTGTTCCTCCACCTTAGGAGATCTGGGTATGCACCAAACCCCTTTTATATACACATTTTGGCTCTCTCCTTCAAATGCAAGCTCCTTGAGAGCAGGGACTATTTCACCTTTCTTTGTATCCCTAGTGCAAAGCACAATGCTTGGCATATAATAGGGACTTAATAAATGCTTATTGATCGATAAACTGGTGTTCCTGAGGAAATCTGTGTTTATATAGTTTATCTAGATTTTAGCAAAGCATTTGACAAGACCACTTGTTCATGTGGCCAGTGGGGAGTTGAAACCTAAGAAAAGTAGGGACATATTAAGAGTGCCTTGCTGCCTGTGATGGATTCAAATCATTAGGCCCAAATGAAATACAACCCAGGATACTTAAAAAAAAAAAAGGGGGTAGATGCGACAGCCAATTTATTGTCAGGATCTTTGAAAGATTATGAAGAATGGGAGGGGTGCTACAGGACTTGAGAAAGCACTTCTTTGAGTTGTATCAGTTTTCAAGAAAGTGAAGAGAGTTAAGCTTGCAATTCCTGGCAAAATTCTAGAATGTATTGCTAAAAGCGTGGTTAACCAACATCTAGAAAAGAAGGCAATCACCAAGAACCAGCATGACTCAAAAATGGGCCATGCCAGACCAAAATCCTTTTTTTTTGGACAAAGTTACTAGACAGTGGATTGGAAGAATGTTCTAGATAGAGTTTACCTGGATTTCGGTAAAACAACTAACAAAGTCCCTCATGAATTTTTTGCCTGGCTGCTATGAGCCAGACACTGTGCTAGGTGCTAAGGTTGTAAAAAGCTAATAAAGTAGTCCCTGCCTACAAGCAGCTTCCATTCTACTGGCAAAGACAATACATATAAGTATATGTAAATCATACACACAGTACAAGGTAATTTGGGAGGAGAGGAGCATTAGCACCTGGAGTGGAGGTGTGGGGGTGGCTAGTCAGGAAAAGCTGGTCATATAGGAGGTAGCATTTGAATTAAAAAGTTATAAGGAAGTAGATTTCACCTGGATATAAGGAATTGTTTTTTGGTTTTTGTTTTGCTTTTTTGGATAGGGAAGGCAGGGCAATTGGGGTTAAGTGACTTGCCCAAGGTCACACAGTTAGTAAGTGTTAAGTGTCTGAGGCCGAATTTGAACTCAGGTCTTCCTGACTCCAGGACTGATGCTCTATTCACTGTGTCACCTAGCTGGCCTAAGGAATAAATTCTTAACAATTAGATAGGGAGTGAGGTGGTAAAGTTTGTCAGTATTGCACTTGGAGTCAAGAAGACCAGAATTTAAATCCCTCCTGAGATACTTACTAATGGTATGACCCTGGGCAAGTCATTTAACTTCTGTTAGCCTGAAATTCCTCATCTGTAAAATGAAAATGATGATAGCATCCTACGCCCGAGGTTGTTGAGAAAATAAAATGAGGTAACATACAAACCTTAAAGCTACTATTAAACCTAATCCCTTCCACATTGCAACTTTCCCTATAGTGGTTTCCATGTATCTCCAGTCAGCATAAAAATTTAAATGGGAATTTTGGCGGAGTTTTGCGGAAGCTGAAGAAGACTCTCAAGGGCCAGCAGACAACATACAACCTTTGACCAAATACTTAAGCCACATTTTACAATAAGTTGCTGTAAACACCATAAAAGAAAAAGAAAAAATTCAGACTTCTCTGGTACAAAAGGAAGGCCAAAAAATTTTATGTGGATTTTCCAGGTTGTGAGGGTTGGGGAGGGATGCCACACCTCTAACCCTCACATTGTAGAAAGGATAATTATAGCCACTATTACTACTGTTAGAGAGGGATAGAACCTATGATTTCACTAGCATAGGGAACTCCCGGGTAAGGAAACTCTCTCTATTAATGCAAGTAAGCACTTTCTCTGTGACTGATAGAGTTGTCTAGAGAACTGAGAGATGAAGTGTTTTGCCCAGAACAGGTATGTTGTCAAAGTGATTTTTCTTAAGTGTAGATCTGACCACATCACTTCCCTACTCAATAAACTCCATTGGCTCCCTATTCCCAGTAGAATCAAATATAACCTCCACTGTCCGGCTTTCAAAGCCCTTCACGATCTGACTCCTTCCTAGTTTTCTTCCTACATGTTATTCCTCTTCTCACATTCTATGGTCTAGCCAAAATGGCCTTCTTTTTGCTCGTCACTCATAACACTCCATCTCCTATCTCTGTGCCTTTGCGTAGACCAGCCACCATGTGTATCTACAATTCGTTCCATCATCACCTTGGCTTTATGGAATCCCTCATTTCTTCAAGATACAGCTCAAGCACTTCCTTCTACATGAAGCCAGTCCTGAACCCACCAACCACTAGGGTCCTCCCTCCCAAATCTCCTGGACTAGCTTGTATTTTTTGTAGTTATTCCATACATACTTATACATGTTTTTTCTCTCCATGGAACATAAATTCCTAGAGGGCAGGGATTATTTCATTTTTAATATTTGTATCTCCAGTGCCTCATACAGCATCCAGAACCTAGTGGATGCTTAATAAGTGCTTGTAAACAGATCAACTAAATGTCTAATAAAAGTCTGATATCCAAAACCTGTAGCATATTGATACAAATCTTAAGATGAAGAACAAAAAGAATAAGAACACTTTTCAAAATAAGCATTGCACATCATCAACAACTATATGGAAAACTTGTTCAAAATTACTGAGAGTCAGAAATGCAGATTAAGGGAACTCTTGTGCCTTGTACCCATCAAAATGGCAAAAATGTTCAAAGTCGGAAAATTCAGTGTTAGTGAACCCGTGGCAAGGAAGACATACTAATTCATCATTGATGGAACTGTGAGTTGGACCAATTATCCTGTAAAACAATTTGAAATTCTTCCACAAAAGTTACTAAATTTATTCATGTTCTTTAACCAATGATCCCACTACTGGGTTATAACTCTAAAGAGATAACAGACAGTAAAAGAAGACCAATATGAATGGAGATAGATCCCTAGTAGTATTATTCGTGATAAACAAAATATGGAAATAAAATATGTGGCCAGTAATTGATGAATGACTCAATATCAATATTGAGTGCCTACTATGTGCCGGGAACTGTGCTAAACTCTGGAGATACAAAGAGGCAAAAGACAGTCCCTCCCTCCCTACAAGGAGCTTACAATCTACTGGAGAAGCTTACTAATGACTGAATAAATTATGGTAAATGCAATATAGTACGATATCACTGTGTCAGAAGGAATGATGAATACAAAGAATTCAAAGAAACAGGTAGAAATTTGTATGAGATGATAAACAGTGAAGAAAAAGCCCAAAGATTGTTATAAAATGAAATGAGGCAATATTTGTAAATATTTAATAAATGCCTCTTGCCTTCCCTCTTCTTCTGTTTCAGCAGAGCGGTGATGGACTATGGATGTGGCATGAGGTCTACATTTTCAGACATGGCCAATGTGTTAATTTAGTTTTTTTTTTCCTGTACTTATTTAGGATCATAGATCTAGAGCAAAGCAGGAAGTCAAGAAGAAAGGAAAAAAAGAAGGAACGGAAGAAGGAAAAAAATATTCTTATTTATTGATATACTTCCTTCTTTCCTCCCTTCTTCCTCCCTTTCTTCCTTTCCTTCCTTCCTTTTTTCCTTGTCCTTCCTTCCTTCCTTCCTTCCTTCCTTCCTTCCTTCCTTCCTTTCTTTCTTTCTTTCTTCCTTTCTTTCTTTCTTCCTTTCCTTCCTTCTTTCTTCCTTTCTCTCCAATAATTGGGGTTACTGAACTTTCTAACTGTGCACATTGATGTATTTTTTATATCACAATGTTTGCTATTTTAAGTAAATTTTTCTTGTTTTCATTAAAATATGACATCATATAATTATAGCAAAACTTCTTGAACTTTTCAGGGGGAAATTCAGAATGGGGACTCAAAGCACAATTGCGAGAAGTTTGAACATGAAGCCAAAAGAAGATTTGCCAAGACGATTATCTTGTCACAACTGGAAGTGTAAATGAAGATCGAACTGAGAGGAAACAAAATTTAGATTAAGCACAAGGGTACCATAACTGTTAAAGTTAGAACACACATCCTTTCTGGTAATGATTGATAAATTACAAAAGTGGAAAGTGGAATGTACTATTCATCCTAATTGCGTTACTAGACAATTTTGCTTAACTTTTTCAGTGAATGTACTTCACAACCACATTTGGGTATTTGTTAGGAGTGTCTCTCATGCGAGAACAAAGTGTATCAATAAAAACGAATTGCTTGGGTAGGGGAAAGAAGTAGCTTGGGATCATGGAAAGTGTTAGGGGATTCCCCAAAGGCAATTCCTCCTCCCAAAGGAGACTCTTCTCCTATAGAGTTCTGGGTCAGATTATCATTTGCCTTCAGCATCTGTCCAAAATATATATGCTGACAGACTAACTCAATAGCTGTCTGCACAATTATATGTAACTATATGACATAATCTGGGTAATATACATTTTTTTCATCCACTTGTTTTTTTGTGTGGATTGTTAAGCCAATTTCTCTTCTCTCCTCTTTTCCCTTCTTTCTGCTCTTTTCCTCTCATCATCTCTCTTCTCCTCTCATCCCTTCCCTCTTTTTTCTTTACCTCTCCTCTGTCTTCTTCATCCTTCCCCTTCTCCCCGCCACTCTTCTCCCTTCCTTTCCTCTTCCCTCCTCTCTTCTCCCCTCTGCTTTTCTTCTTTCTTTCCCCCTTTTCTCTTTCCTTCCTTTTTCTCCTCATCCCCTCCCTTCTTGTTTTTCTTTATCCCTCCTGTTTTCTTCTCCACTCCTCCTTCTTCTTCTCTCCTCCCCTTCTCTCCTTTTCTTCTATCTCTGTTCCCTTTCTCTCCCTTCCCCTCTCTACCCCTCTTTCCTCCTCTCCTCTCTCTTTTCCTGTCTCGTTCCTTTCCCATCTCCTCCCTTCTTTCTTATTTCCTTCCTCTTATCCCCTCCTCCTCAGTGTGTGAAGGCTAAAGACAGCCAGAGGACACCCAGTGGACTAAATCAGAAGAAAAGACCAGAAGAAAATAGACCAGAATTGGAAAGAATGAGAGGACGGGGAGAGGTAGCAGGGAGAAGCACTTTTTATCCCAACAGCCGTGGTTCTGAACCACAGGAATCAAAGCAGGAGGGGGTTAGAATTTACTAACCACTGAGCAAGGGGAATTCTAAGTAGATAGAATGTTATGGACTCAATGATCTCCAACATGCTTATGAGAATTTTGGTGCCAACTGCCCCCAATGAAAACAGGCCATCGGATTTAGAGAAGACTTGTTTCATACCCCACCTCTGGTACTTTGTGATGTGGGTAAATCATTTAACCCCATCTATAAGATTGAATTACATGAGCTTTAAGACCTCATCCAACTCTAAATCTGACTGTGTGTGCAATGATCTCCATTATTGATTGCAATGGGAGATGGGAGAGCTAGGCTTCATGGCTCCTGAGGTCACATTGGAGATGAAAGGCAACTGCCATCTAGCACAAAATGGGAGGCTACTATAGAAAACAAGCTAAGTCATTGCCTTCTCATGAAGGTTGTTTCTCAGGAGATCAGCAAAAGCCTCAGTCAATCTGAGGGCTTGCACGTGCCAAACCCATAGCAGAGCTACTTCTGTTAAGCCCTGCAGACTAAGTCCAGTGAAATGTAATCATGTCAGCTCAGACATGATGCAAGCCATTCTTAGAAGGCAAAACTACACCTCTTGCTCTGCATGTCTCTAAAAGGGCTGTCTTTCAGGGACCTATCCAGGTTGGAGCTGGAGTTCACACTCTGACCAGGTAACTAGTGGCAGCTTGAGGACAAGTTGTGAAAATGAAAGCTTGTTTTATGGGCCCTTGGCTTTTCCTTTTTCCATCTTCTGAATCCTCCCTCATCTTACCTCTCCGCAGACATCCAATGCATCTCTGTCTTCTTCAACCCCTTTCCATCTGTTATAAATTACTCTCAGGATGGTGCTTCTCTATGAGACTGTAGAGGGATGCTGACACTTTTTTATTCCTTGTGTCATATGCAGAGAGCAGACGTTTTTCTAGTATTTCTTTTAAAGGTCCAGGTTTCTAACACTCAACCTATAGGAAGCACTTTGGAAACCTTAAAGTTCTGTGTAAATATTATTATTATTATTATTATTTTAAATTATTTTCATGAGCCATACAGCCTTGCTATACTTGTTTAACTTCTTTCCTTTCTTCCTTCTTTCTTTCCTTTTTCCTTTCTTTCCTCCCTTTCTTTCTCTCTTTCTTCCTTCTTTCTTTTCCTTCCTTCCTTCCTTCTTTCCTCCTTCCTTCCCTCTTTCTTTCTTTCCCTCCTTCTTTCTTTACCGTTTTCTCTCTTTCATTCCTTCTTTCTTTCTTCCTTCTTTCCTTCCTTCCTTCTTTTCTTCCTTCATTTCTCTCTTCCTTCCTTCTTTATCTCTCTCTTTTTTCTCCTTTCTTTCTTTTTTGTTTTGCTTTATTTTTCATTTAGTTTTTAGAAATCACAAGAACTAGAGACTGTAGATCAGCAGAAAGCTGGCCTTGGGACCAGACATCTTGGGCTCAAGTGCTGGTTCTCCCTCTTCCTAGAGAGGCAGCACCCCACCCAGACTCCAGTACTGGGCTTGCAGTCAGAAAGGTGGGGGTTTAAGTCTCACCTGTGACACTTCCTAGCTGTGTGACCTGTGGCTAAGTCATTTAACTTCTAATTTTCAATTTTGTCATCTATAAAATGGGGATAACAATGCCTATTATTTCTACATATTTTACAGGGTTTTTGCTCAGATAAAATAAACGTCTCCTAAGTGCTTGGAAAACTTTAAAATACTATAAAAAGTCAGTTATGATTGCTAGCTATGTGACCTGTGCTTTGCCAACCTTACAACGTTATGTGAATGTTAGTTATCGTTATTAGTATCTCACTGAGCCTGTCTCCTTATCAGTAAAATGTAAAAATCAGTCAAAAAAATTAAATCAGATAATATCTGTTACAGAGACAGTTATTTATCAGACTTAGAGCATTTATATAAATATGGTTTTCTAGGATTATTAATGATTCTATACTAGAAACAGCTCCAGTGACTAACTCAGAGGTAACCAAGTGTCACAGTGGATAGAGAACTGGACCCAAAGTTAGGAGGACTTGAGTTTCACATCTGGCCTCAGATGCTCAATAGCTGTTACTCTGGGCAAGTCACTTAACTTCTGTCTGACTCAGTTTCCCCATATAATGGTAATACCTGCATTCTGAGGTTGTTGTGAAGATCAAATGAGAGAATATTTTTAAAGCCTGTAGCACAGTGCCTGGGCAGCTAGGTGGTGCAGTGGATGGCATGCTGGACCTGGAGTCATGAAGAATCATCTCAGTGAATTCAAATCCAGCCTCAGACCCTTATTAGCTGTGTGACCTTGGGCAAGTCACTTAACTCTGCCTCACTTTCCTCATCTGTAAAATGAGCTAGAGAAGGAAGTGGCAAGCCACTCCAGTATCCTTGCCAAGAACACCACAAACGGCATCATGAAGAGTTGGATACAACTCAACAACAACCCAACAACAGCAAAAGCACAATGCCTGGTACATAGTAGGTGTTTACATAGTAGGCTGTTTCCTTCCTTTTTAATTTGATATATGGGCCACTTAGCACCATTCTTTGGAGAGATAGGTTCTTCTTCTTATTATTAATTATTAATTTTATTATTAATTAAATTTTAAAATATTAATTTTATTAATAATTAATATTATTAATAAACTTCTATTCATTCAAAATCCAAGCAACTAGAATTCTCAAAGTACTTGAATTTGGGGATAGGTAGAGGGTTAATGGGGGGAGGCCATGGGTATGCTCAACTTTTGGGAAACAGGCAAATCACAAATTGCTAACAGGGATAAATTTGAAAAATCAATTTCTAGTAGATGCCAATTCATTCATCCATTCAATTAAACCAATATTAATTAAGTGCCCATTATAAACTAGGCCCTTGACTAGGAGCTAGATATGCAAAACCAAAAATGAAATAGCTTTGCCCTCAAGGAGCTTATATTCTACTGTAGGGGATGGGAGGTTCAGCAAGAGGATACAAAATGTGCCCAAGCAAACTACATAGGTCCCAAAGATTCTAAATAAAATGTCTAAGTGTAAAAGGATCCTTGCAAATGGCATCTCCCTGATGGAAAAAACACTGGAGATAAAGGACCTGGGTTCAAATTATGTCTTTGCCATCTTTGTGACTGTGGGCCAGCTCTTTTCCCACTCTGGGTTTCACTTTCCTTATCTGTAAAATGGTCTCTTCTAGTTCTAAATCTCAAATCCTATTATCCTAAAATGCTCTAAGTAAATAGTTCAAAGTAATGCAAAGTCATTTCTAAAGGGAAACAGTGCTTATAACTGGGGGATGAGGAAAAGCCTTGTATAAAAGGTAATATTATGAATAGTAATTGGTTTTGAACATAGATGCCCAAACCTCTCTGCCTTATAGAGTTCTTAGTTTCCTCCAACGCATAGATCAGTTACAACCTTCTAATGAAGAATCCTGAAGGACTTTCTTAATAAAATAATAATGATAATAATTATTACTATTAAAACATATTTTTATTTATTTTTTTAAAAACATATTTTTATAAAACATTAAAGTTTTAGAAAGCATTTCCTTCATAATCACTCTGGAAAGCAATTAGGTCAAAGACTATTATCTCCACTTTATAAACAGACAAAGTGATTCATCCAAGGTCACACAGCTTAAAAAAAAATTCAAGCGGGCATTGAAGACCAAGTCTTCTGTCTTCAAGTTTAGGGTTCCACCCTCTACTCCAACTTTTAAATGTGCATACAGTTTTTCATTTGTTGTTGTTTTAAGCAGTGTTTTTAGCTTTCTAGAAATATTATCCTTTTTCTCACCATATTTGTAAACTTTCTTCCTTGGATTCCACTTTCTCTTTGATTTAAAGAATTCTTACTATATATATATATATATATATATATATATATGTAGCTTTCTTGATAGATTGTCAGGTTGCCTTCCAAAAAAGATTTAAGCCATTTGTATACTGTTGGTGATTACTAAATATTTAACTAAGCAACTGGCCCAAGGTCACCCAGCTAACTGGTGTTGGCAGCAGACCTCAGAGCAACTATTTGCCTGACTTGTGCCCTGGGATGTCAGACCACATTGCTCCTTTGCATAGAAAAAAATAGAGGCCTCCCCTGCCCCAAATTGTGTGGAGTTCCTAATACCCTGCTAAGAGTCAGACCTAGCCAGAAAGACATGGTATGTGTAATGCTACCCACAAAGAGTCCATCACTACTACCTTTTTCAAAAACCAGAGGAAGGTATTCCCAAGCAAAATTTGGTCCTGCAGTAGACCTGGCCTGTGATGTTATCAGTTTTAAATGTGGGAAAGCCAGGACCTGGGATAGAGTCTCCAGGTTGAGGGAGGTCCATGCTAACTGAGAGGATGTGGGCTGCAAGACTGGGTGAAATCAGAGAAGGCCTAGGCCCAGTATGTACAGTTTCAGACCCCAAAGAAGGCACATTTTAGAGGAACAAAAGAAAATTCTCAGCTTTGCTGATGGGAAACCAAAGGAAAGCCCATTCCTCCCCCTGTCTAGGAATCAGGCAGGCCATTCAGCACGTCCAGCCTCAGAGCTTTGGGAACCAAACCAAGAGGAGCTAAAACAAGGATTTGTTGCTGGGAGAGGCAGTGAATGGTGCAGCGACTCTGACTATTTTAATTAATTTTTGTTATGAAGCCAGACTGATCATTTGCTACTTGCCAAGGAACTACGGCTGTCCCATGTTTCTAAAAGAGAGTAAACTTGTCTATACCACAGCCAGTTTCCTAAGCTGGATATTCAACCAGTACCAAATGGGAATGATTGGTTTGGATAAATTTCTTGGATTCAATTCTGAGATGGCTGGCTACAGAGGGATCTAAAAGGCAGAAACCGTGCAAACCTTCAGCAACAATGAGTAGCCTCAAGGTAGCAACCAGCTAAGCATCAAGATGCCATCTGCTGCCCATACTTGCTGGAAACCTCCCTATCTGAGGCTCTGGGGCCATTTTTCATTTGTCTCTAGGAAGGAATCTCCCAAAGCCTGTCACAATGAAATAAAATAAAAAATTGTCATTTCTGTATCTCAGGAGTTCTAAATCATTTTCATGTGTGTCTTAGAGGCAGTCTGGTGAAGCTTCTGGCCACCTATTCAGAATGATGTTTTTAAATGCACAAAATAAAATATATAGAATTACAAAGGAAATCAATTAGATTTTAATAGTTATCAAAATATTTTTTATAAAGCAGGTTCACACACCTCAGACTAAGAACCTCTGGCAGAGCACTTTATAGTCACAGAGTGCTTTCACATACTTTATCCCATTTAAGTCTCACAGCAACCTGATGAAGTACATAATACAAGTGTTATTATACTCTTTATAAAGATGAGGCTCAGAAAGGAGAAGGGACTTTCTCCAGGTTATAAAGTGGAAAAGCCAGATTTCCACTAGATCACACTTTCTCATTCACCATGCTGAAATACTCAAGGGCCCTTCTCTCTTTGTGAAAAAGTTGGTCTTTGATACCATTCCATTAGGGCAGCTAGGTGGCTCAGTGGATAGAGCACTGGGCCTCCAGTCAGGAAGGCCTGAGTTCAAATTTGACCTCCATCACTCAGTAGCTGTATGATCCCTACGCAAGTCAATTAGCCTTGTTTGCCTCAGTTTCCTCATCTGTAAAATGAGTTGGAGAAGAAAACAGCAAACCACTCCAGCATCTTTGCCAAGAAGACCCCAAATGGGGTCATGAAGAGTTGGACACAACTGAACTTTTCCAGTAGATCTGTAGATGCCGACTTTTTCACCTCAGGTAATTATCAGGATCCCCAATAGGGTATTAGACTTTACCAGGTATATATGAATTTTAATAAAGTACCGCAAAAGATAGAAGAAGGTTATAGGCCTAAATAAATGAATCTCTAATAGTAGAATTTAAGGCACGGAAGTAGGCATTCCACTTTCCCATAAGCCTGCCTTGCCTACTACGGCTCTAGTCCAAGTATCTAAATTTTGTGAAACTCTGGGAGTGATTAGGATAACTTCTAAAAATTGGGCAACCTTCAGTGTAATGAAATCTGTTTATTTTCCAAAGAATTTTCTGCTCAAAATGTTCTGTTGTATCACAAAGAGTATGATCATGTCAAACACAACCTGAAACAGCATCTGAAGCTGCTGCTGTGGGATCGGTCTTTGGAACCTCAGTGACTGTCTATCTCTCAGGGTCACAGCATCAGAAAGAGAAAGGAGGGGGGAACTTCCACTCTGTTTCTAGACTGTGAAGTAACAAATACCTCCCCTTTGCATGGGAATTTTGTTACCCAGATAGAGGAACATTTTTATGTATCTTGAAGTCCAGAAAAATAAAGGAGAAAATGTTAATGTAACAAAGAGGTAATTAGATTTGTGAAGAGAAATTTATCTCACTCTTTTCATTGTCAGGAAAGTACTTTATAAACCTTAAGGTGTTACATAAATGTGTATCCCCTTCTCTGTGTTCTCTCACAATTCACATCGATACTCACCACTTAGTCCCCAGAGCTTCAACTGATTACTGCAATAGTTATAAAAGAAACCCTGAGGTATGGGATGGATTTCAAGTACTCTTACTTATGAGCCCCCACTTGTGTGCTCCACATTAACAATAAAGCCAGACAGACATAATTTACTTTTAGTAAAAGGATTTACTGAGAAAGCATAAAGCAAGAACAGTTGGTACGAAATATTCCCCCCAATCTAAGGACATATCATCACCTGGCACACATAAAATCCCAAGGGACAGTGGGTTCAAACTTAAATGACAAAGGTTGTGAGACACACATATGTGTGGGAAACACTTGTGGCAAAGGGGTACCTTGAAAATCTTCGGCATTTTTTCTCCCTTTGTGGCTCTCTCCTAAAGTTCCCCTGAGGTATAGCTCTGGGGTAGGTGGGTCATTTCTTGTTGGGCTAGGGTGTTCCAATGTCACAGACCTGAGCTGCTCTATTTCTTAGATGGCAACCATATAGCCAAAGCTAAGTAAAGGGCTATGCAACTGTTTGTTGTCCTTGGGACTCTGCACACAAAGCTCCCAGATCATGAAGATAAAGTGTGTTTTTTGGTTTTGTTTTACTCTCTTTATTTTTAAACCAGAATAGAAGAGGTGTCTTCTTATTTTTTTTAATACCCTAGAAGAAAAGGCCTTTTTCTACCTCTAAATCATGAAGAATCACAACTGAAAGGAAACTTAGTCTCCCTTAACTTTTCTAAACTTCAGTTTTCTCATTGGTAAAATCAAGGGGTTAAGGGGGGAGGGCAGAGCCAAGATGGCGGCATAGCAGCAGCAACATATCGCAGTTCTCACATAGCCACCCCAAAATACCCATAAAATGTGACTCTAAACTAATCGTAGAACTCCAAAACATACACAAATATACCTTCCATTAAAGTCAGCTTGGCTACGAGGAACCATAGCAGCGCTGTGAACCGAAACCAGCCTGGCCTGAAGCCCTGGCTGAGCCCAGGGGACAGCTGGACGGGAGGAGCGGAGGAGCCTCGGGTTAGCGGCAGCTGCGAGCAGTGTTCAGAACTAGGTCAGTGGGACTTGGGAAATCGGGGGAGAAAAGTGTCCGGCCGAAACGCCTCCAGGGCGGGAAAGTGAAAGGCAGAGGTTTTGCACCCACCTCTGTGTTGCAGCTTCCGCACCCGTGGCCTGCAGACAGCAGGGGGACTAAGTGATTGTTCAGATGCCAGTGCTCTCGCGTTGAGCGGCCTGGATCCGGATCGCGGTTTGGGGCTTTCGGTTCTGGAGTCTTCATTATCCAGTGAGCTGGAAGTAACTAGGAAAGGGACCCAGCACCTTCCTGAGAGCTACGGCAGCCGGGAGGACCCTAGTGGTTTGGGACAGAGCTTTCCCTTCTGGAAGCAGAGCCTCACAGAGATTTAAAAAGAAAAATCACGGACTGACCAACCATGAGTAAGAATAAGCATAAGAAGCAAAGTAAGAACAGTAACCAAACCCAAGATTCCTTCTTTGGGGAAAACAAGGATCATGGCAAAGAGAGGGAGGAGGAGAGCGCAGCCAGAGCACCCCCCACCAGGGGCCTCCAATAAACATAAAGAATGCCTTAAAGCTAGCGATGAGCTGAAGAAGGATTTTCAAAACCAAAGAAGAGAAGTGGAAGAAAAATTGGGAAGAGAAATAAGAATGTTGCAAGAAAATCATGAAAAGAGAGTCAGCAATATGACTGAAGAAATCAACACCCTAAAAAAATAGATTAACTCAAATGACAAAAGAGGCCCAAAAAGCCAATGAGGAGAAGAATGCCTTAAAAAGTTGACTTTGGGTGGGGGCGGAGCCAAGATGGCGGC
>CM053580.1:498419606-498494070 GCA_028627135.1 Pseudochirops cupreus | reverse complement strand
AGAAGGGTCATGTAATCAGACTCTCACAGTGTGCTCACTATGGAGAGGTTCTGTGTAATTTCACATGTTCAACCTGTATTTGATTGCTTGTCCTTCCATGGGGGTGGGTGACAAGGGAAGAAGAGAAAGAATCTAGAATCTAAAGTTCCATAATCAAATGTTATAAATATATATCTATCTATATATATGCAATTATTATTATTATTATTATTATTAACTACATCCAACTGGAACTTGAGATACACAGGCACTGTGGTTGGGAGATCCATCCTGGCCTACCAAAAAGTCAGAGGGGTGAGGGGGGAAGACATAGGAGAGAATAGACTGGGGGAGAGGGGATACACTAGGATGGCTGTTTTGGGGAGGTGGGTAGGGGAAAGATGGGAAGAAAATATGTAACTCAAAATCTTGTGGAAATGAATGATGCAAACTAAAATAAAATAAAAAAAAATCAAGGGGTTAAGTTTGACTATACAATCCCTGAGGCCTCTTCCAGCTCTAAATCTCCCCGTTATTTTCCTATAATGTCATCTATTCCACTTCTCAGTCCAACCCATGGATTCTGTATCTCCAAAAGGGATTATCCAGTTTCTTTCTAAATACCTATTAATGGTGGGGGAATTCGTCATCTCACAAAGCAGTTCAATTTATTTTTAGATAGCTCTTTCATTTTATAATGGAACTGTTATCTCATTGGGCTGGGTACTTCCTTCCCTGGTGAAGATCACAACCCATCCTGTGCAAATCTTGCTTGGGTCCTCACTCAAATCCTCACAGGATGACAGAAGCTCAGACTTGGAAAGGACTTCAGAGACTTTCTTGTCCAACCTACACCTGAATAACAATCCCTATGACAATATGCCTAACAAATAATTATTTGGTTATCCAGCCTTGCTTGTAGATTTCTAGTGAGAGGGATCTTATAGCCTGTTGGGTGGTTCATTCTTCTTTTAGATACTACTAATTGCTAATAACTTTATCCTAACATCAAATCTAAATTTTCTTCATTGTATCTTCCACTCATTGCTCCTCCTTCTGCCCTTTGGGGTCAGGCAGAACAAAATTAATCCCTCTTCTACGTGATAGAATTCAGGACACTTGAAGACAACTCTTACATCTCCTCCATAAGTTTTTTTCACAGAGTATCTACTCAAAACATTGAAAGATTTCCTTTATGTCTTTAAATAATTCCTGGATACCGATGCTATACAACATGAAATCAAAAAACTTTTGTATGAGTAAAATCAATGAAGATAAAATTGGAAAAGTAACAGTAGAGCATGAAGAGATATTTGCATCACATATCACTGACAGAAGTCTGATATCCAAATTATATAGGACATTATATGCAAATATATTGCACCAAGAACCATTCTTTCTAGATAGATATGAAGAAATTCTTTTCCAAAGAATATTTCAAACTATAAATGACCACACACAAAAAAAATGCTGCAAGGCAGTAATTGTTAGAGAAATGCAAATTACAATAACTAAGATTTTAGCTTACATGATGCAAATTGAAAAAAGGTGATAAAATATGGGAATAATTAGTCTTGGAGGGCCTATGTGAATAGAGGCATACTGATATACTGGATCACTTAAGTGATCCAACTGTTCTCAACTTGGATTATATAAGAAAAGTAAGTGGTTAAAATGTCCATATCCTTTTCACCAGCAATTTCACTACTGGGAATATACCCTAAGAAAGAAATGAAAACCCCCAAACAAAAGTCTAATATATACCACAATATTCATAGCAATCTTCTTTGTGGTAAAGAACTGGAAATAAAGCAGGTATCTCTCAGCTGGGATGTGGTAAAAATAAACTGTTATATGAATATAATGGAATATTAATTATGAAGTAAATGGTAAATGTGAGTGTTTCAAAGAAATATGGGAAGATTTATATTAACGGATGTAGAACAAATTGTTGTTCATCCTTCGTTTTTGAAGAAGACCAATGACATCCCAAGGGTGATGTCTTGACTTGCATGTGAATTGGATTTGAGGGAGGCAGTTGTGTAAAGTTGTCAGTCTTGCTCTCTCCTCCAGAGTCATCAAAGTCCAGTAGCAAGACAAAGGTCAAGACAACTGGTGTTGATGCAGAATGCAGTGGGTGACCTTAGCCTTTCTAAATTAAGGTCCTTCCCAGTTTGTCTGAGACAATGTCCATTTAATGACTAATGGCTAGGTAAGAATTGAGAAAAAAGATCGCCTAATTTGCCATTCCAAAAATATCAATTTGGGCAGGGAAGACCCTCAGAGTTTCTGGATAGAACAGAAAACAATTGTTATTTGCCCTCGTTCTAAGCATCAAAACCTCAACAGGGAACCACAGAGGCTCGGGCTAGGGCTATTATTGGCCATTCAATGAAAGTCAGAAAGATTTAAGTTTAACGGGTAGTCAGCTAGCTCCATTTAAAACACAATGGGCTATTTTAAAGCCTGTTTTTTTTTTAGAGTTATATTTCAAGAAATCAAAAATGAAATCTGCACAGGGCAAAAAGTAAATTATCACAGTTTTTTATAAAATAAAATAAAAAAGAGAAGGAAAAGAAAAAGGAGGAGGAGAAAATGTAGAAGAAGAAATAACAACAACGGTAATAATAGCAGCATTTTCCAACTTCTGTTCACATTGACAGGTTGGATCCCCAGATGGCAGCAACTACTACTTTCAGTTGTAACGTGGTAAAGATAGTTAGCGCACAACCTTCTCCTAAGAATCTGGTTCACTCCTTCCCACAAATACACACAGGAGGAGTAGGTTTAAACTTAGACCATAATAGTAGTGAGGCATATGTGTAAGAAATATGTGTGACAAGATTTAATTCACGTTACCTAGAGCAAATTATGCAGGAGCCAAAGAACAATATACACAGTAACTACAGCAATTAAGAGAAATGGTCATAAAAGGAAGCTAAACTCAAGGTTCAGGCATCTAGAGATAATAGAAGAATAGCTCTTTCTTGCCTCATTCAACACAGAGAGGCTGGGGACTATTGGGACAGACTATTGCATACATGATCAGAGTTGTCACCTATTAACATACCTGTTGAAGACAAGTCTCTGCTTCCATTGGTTGATTCTCTCCCGGCAGACAGTCTGTTTCCCTGACCATACTGGAAGTCTTTCTAACTTGATAAAACTTCAAATTAGTGAAGACTTTGAGAACCATGTGTCACCCTCTGAAGGGGACTTTTATAGATGAGTTTTCAGAGAGATCTAATTGTAAAAGTGCTTCTTTATACAAAGCAAAAATCTGTCTCCTTGTGTCTTCTACCCAATGGTCATTCTGTCTTCTAGATACACAAAAAATATCTATTCTCATCTCCACATGACAATCCTTTAAATATCTGAATAGAGCTCCCATACCCCCATGTCTTCTCTTTTCCAGGAGAAACATCTCCAAGTCTTTCAATTGATCATCATATGAGGTTAGTCAACACTTTAAGAAGAACTTCGAAGTTTATAAAGATGTTTGACAACTTTTGATAGTTTATTTTTATCTTTTAAGTAACAAGTATTTTTTTATAATTCTGTCCCTTCTACTTTCCTCCCTTCCTTCGCTGAGAAAAAAAAATTAAAAACCTTGAAAAACAAATCTCTCAGTATGTGTCTACATAGTATAGCAGCATAAATGTTCACACTAGCCATACATAGCCATAAATATTAGACATACACATATGTCCCGAGAGTCTTAATGCAGTTCTAAGTCTCTAAATCTTAAAGCGACACAAACTTTTGAGACATTCTCTTTTATCTCAATTGATTTTCATGGCAACATTGTGAGTTATGTACTAGACATATTATCATCTCCATTTTACAGATGAAGAAACTGAGATTAAATGACTTGCCCATGGTAACACAGGTAGTAGGTGTTGGAGGCAAGATTTGAATCCAGGTCTTACCTTGTAATGTTACTGGGATATAAGATTTTCTCTGGCCCATTAATAGGCCTCAGGTGGAGCCCATGAAGGGAAGCTTGCTTAGAGGAGGCTTGCTTGTAGGAAGGCTTTCACACCTTTTGTTAATTTCTCATTGGGCACTGAGTCTCTAGGATTGTGATGCCTTTTGGCTCTGAGAAGTGTATATATACTCTGAGTTGGTGTTTTGCTTTGGGGGCTCGCTTATGAGAAGGATCTTGTGATTCTCTGGTTGAAATTCTGGGTGGTCATATGTTCAGAGCTCCCCAACTGCTCAGAGATAAAGGCTCTCTCAATTCAGGGATGTATGTAAAGTGTATAGTTGATTCAGGCAGTCAGAGCCTTGTCTGTTGGTCTTTATTTCTCTGCTTATATCTTCTGTTCGCATTTTGTCTGAAGTTCAGGGTGCTGACTTTTCTTCTGAACTAGTGAATGTAATTAAAATTGTTGTTGACCCATTGAATAGCTATCTTTCCTAGTAAAGCAAATCTAAGAAGCTGTGCTAGCAGAAGTCCTGGGTATGCCAGTGTGGTTGCCGCCACATACCTGGACCCATTCAGGCAAGTCTAGTGCTCTTTTCCATTATACTGTCCTGTTCTCATAATTATACTTGTTGTTATAATATCATCATCATCATCATCATCATTATTATTATTGTGATATTATTTTAAGTCCTCTTATGATCTTGATAACTTTCGTTGGGACATATTCTACTTTTTTCAACATTTCTCTTAAGTGTGATTCTCAGAACTGATCAGAATTCTCAAGATATAGACTGACCCAAGCAGGGGACAATTAGACTGGTACAACATAATATAAACTATAATCAAAATTTAAGTCAACTAGTTTCTTGCCCCCAGGTTCTCTCAACTCCAATCCTATTGTAATCCATCATTTACTTTGTTGCCCATGACATCTTCTTAGTAAACTATTCTAGTCAAGTCTCTCCCCTACCTTCAGGTACTCTCCATTGCCTACTACATGGATGTAGATACAGATATTTCTTATCTTGGCATTTTACAAATCTGCCATGTCCTTTTCTAACTTCGTTTCTAACTCCTTCTCACATATGCTGCCTTCCAGCCATTTATCATTTCCCACCCTCGGTCTGTTCTTTCCATCTCTGGCCTTTGGGTTCATGTTGTTTTCCATGCCTGTAATCTCCTTTCCCCCATCTCAGGCTGTTGCAACTTCTGCCTTCCCTTGTGACCCAGCTCAAGCCCCACTTCCTCTATTAAGCCTTTCCTGATTCCACAATAAGAAATTCCCTCTCTTCCTCAAATTCTCTCCACTATTTAGCAGACATTTCCTTTACCCTCACTGTCTAGTTTGCATTATAGCTACTTATGACTATATCTGATCCTCCCTAATAGATTGCATATATAGCACCTCTACATGGATAGACTGAGCAGACTTCCTACGTGTGCAGAAAAAGACCTAACTTCTGATGATCTGAGAGAACACTGCACCATGTGCTTGTGGGAGGAGGAGAAGGGATTTCTTCAGTTTGTTGGAAGACTTTCAGAGAGGTGACCATGACAGGAAAGCTCAGATTTTAGAATGATGGACAGGAGATCTCTCTGAAGCTGCAGATATATGGGGAGCTCATCTGCCTTCTGTCTCTTGACTTAGTGCTTGAAACCCTAGAGACTGCTAAGAAGAGATTTCCCATGGTGAGACCATCTCCCCCTCTCCTTGATTGAGCCTGAGATCTTATCTCCCTATTAGTTGAAGCATATCTGGATTCTTGTCTTTTCTAATACAATCCTTTCCTGATTTCTTCTCACTGTTAACTTTCATAAAAAGGCATACTCACTATTTGTGATGGTCTTTTGTGTAAGCAGCATTTGGTGGGAGGGAGCTAAGAGAGTAAATGAAATATTATCCTCCCCTGAAAGTAGTCAGCAAAAGTAATATTTATCTCAAAGTATTATACACCAAGACTACTGATATTTGAAGTATGGTATATAGATATAATTCTAGCCTAATATCCCTCTTGGAGAAAGGTAAGAGAAGGAACAAGTACACAGCCAACAATTCTTCTCCTGCTCCTCATAAAAGCAGAAACTAAAGTCTCTTTGGGACATGGGTGGAAAAAGTCCCAGATCACATATCTATCTATGCCACACACAAGCTGAGCCATCTTTATATTTAAATAGCACAGCCACATATATCCTTAGCTATTCCCTGAATTCAGGGATTGTCTGATACAGCATGATCCCTATATATTAGGTACTTAATATTTGTTGAAATGAATTAAAATCCCCATCTTTTATTTAAGGAAGTAGTATTATGAACCCAAATGTATGACTTTACATTTATCTCTCAAATCCCCCTTTTACTTGCCTAAAATTGAGCTGCTCCTTAAAGACCTCCTGGGAAAGTGCCATATATTATATTTAAGCATATATTCTATTACATTGTTATTACACAATGTATTACGTATTACATTGCACATAGTATTAGCATGTTATGTTAAACATATTTAACACATATACATCTGTACCTGTTTACATATATGTATATACACCTATGAACACACATATGCACATATTCATGAGTGTATATAAATTTAAACCGAAGTATTGCTACCCATTAGCAGTAACTTATTAGCTTGCAACCCATACTATGGAAGCCTTTAGTTAGTCAATCCAATACTATACACTGTCACTTAGCAGAGAGTAGGCCTTGTAGGAACATGAATATAAGGACTGGTAAGTTTTGACAGAAATAGAAATGGAGATGTAGGAGGTGGGGGGCAAAGGCAGATAAAGCCTGAAAGCTTTGGGAACAACCTATGCCAGTGAGAGAAACTGCTTATGCATTGGAAGCCCAAAGAAGGCTGGAGATGGAACAGGGAAGACAAACTTTGCCTAGAGCCAAGGCAGCCGGTGCAGTACAAAAAGGCCTGCAGGCAGGGTCTGATTCACTCAGTAATTGTGCAATCCTTGGGTTGGCCCTGGCTGTCTGCGTGGGTACACTTTGCCTGCTGTTGTTAATCAAAGGAGATGAGCCAAAGCCTACAAAACGTGAGCCAAAAACCAAGAGAGCCCTTGAGGCAGCCAAGGAAGCATGCCCAGACTGGGCACTACTGGCCTGTCCTCTTTCTGCTCCTGCTAGAGCTGAGGCTATATGGACTGCCTGGGCCTGAGGAGCTCCTAAGGCCACAGGATTCGGATCAAGGAGGGACTTTGCAGATCATCTAGACCCAATTTATGGATGGTCAGACTGAGCTTCAGAGAAGAGAACTTGACTTGATGGAGTTTCCATAAATGATAAATGGCTGATTCAGAATTTGAACTCAGGTCTTATGCCTTCAAATCTAGACCTCTTTCCACTACATTGTATTTTCTTGTTCTCTTACCCATCACCCATGGTGGACTCTCTTTTAATGCTTGCTGATGAGTGTTGAAAGAGAACGTGCCTGGGCAAAAGAAGTTAATTAGCAAAAGGGTCCAATTTGTCTGCAAGGTAAATTTCTAAAAGCTGCACTTTCATAATAGGTAAGAATGAGTGAGGTTTCCTTCCAACTGGCCTCTATCATTTTCCACTTGAGTAGGGAGAGGAGCTATTTCCTGGCATTCAGAATCAGCAACTGTCCTACACTGAATTCTGCAGAAGTCTTAACTTGGTCCATCCCTTCCTGTAAGGGAAGTGGTATGCAAAACCTATTGTCCTATGAATACTTGACTGGCTGTGTGCTTCGAATCTGGCTCAGGTAATAGGACCCTGAATGCGGTTGAGAGGGTTTCATATTGCACAGCTCTGGAATATACTTAAGGCTGTTACAGAATGGAAGGGCTTTAGTGGAGGTTGGGGGAGGACTTAGGTACAGAAAACCTGGAGCAACTATAGATTCTGTTGTTCACAGGGCAGGAAGAAGACTCTGGACAAGGAAGTATTGGGGTTAACTAAAATTAGATTTTATTTCATTTAAATGTGTTGGTTTTGCTTTTGAAAAAAAGTAAACAAAAGATCTCTCTCTATAGGGACTGACCAATGACGGCCCAGTCCTGGGACTCTGTAGAGGAGACGCAGATGGATGTTGGAACTTATTTCTAGAAGTATGTATGGATGTGGAATGAAGGACTCTGACCCTTCACTTCAGAAAACAAACGAGTATTCTTTGACTTTTGTTTTCTGCTGGCATACTGTGTGATGCAGCCTTCTAATTGATTGCTGAGCCAGCAATGACTGTGCATACAAAAGAGACCAACAGGACAAATCTCTCATTCCTTCCTGCTGTCCAAATAGAAACTTCCCTTTTAACAAAGAAAAACAGTTAAGTAAAATCAATTGATACAGCATTTTTATCTAATATCATATTCAATATTCCATGGCCAGAAGATAATAGTAACTAACATTTATATAGTGCGTTACAGTTTACAAAGTTTTTTGTATATATAATTTATTTTTTAAAATTATTATTTTTATATTATTTTTTTAAAATTTTGACTTCCAAATACTCTCCCTCCCTCTCACCCCTCCTCCATACACAAGCAAATGATGTCACTTATACATGTGAAATCATGCAAAGCATATTTCCATATTAGCCATATTGCAAAAAAAATTAGGCAAGAATAATATACTTCAATTTGCACTCAGAATTCATTAGTTCTTTCTCTGGATGTGGATAGCATTTTTTCATCATAGAATTCTCTTGGATCAGAGAGTAATTGTATTGATCAGAGTACCAAGTCTTTCATGGTTGATCGTCATTACAACATTGCTACTACTGCGCCCAATGGTCTCCTTTTCATTCTTACTTCACTTTGCATCAGTTCATACAGGTCTTCCAAAGTTTTTTTTTTTGGACCACCCCTCTCATCATATTCCCACAGCACAATAGCAGTCCATCACAATCATATGCCACAATTTATTTACCATCCCACAACTGATAAGGATCCCCTCAATTCCCAATTCTTTGCTACCACAAAAAGAGCTTTTATAAACATTTTTGTACATATAAGCCTTTGTCCTTTTTCTTTGTTCTCTTTGGGGTGCAGATCTCGTAGTGGTATTGTTGAGTCAAAGAGTATGCAGAGTTTTTATATATCCTTTTGGGCATAGTTCCAAATTGTTCTCCAGAATGTTTGGACCAGTTCACAACTCTACCAACAATTTACTGGCACGGCTAGGTGGAGCAGTGAATAAAGCACTGGCCTTGGAGTCAGGAGAACCTGAGTTCAAATCCAGCCTCAGACATTTAACACTTACTAGCCATGTGATTTTGGGCAAGTCATTTAACCCCAATTGCCCTGCCCTCCAAAAAGCAAAAAAACCAAAACAAAACAACTTACTGGTGTACCTATTCTCCCTTATGCCTCAAGCATTTGTCATTTCTGATAACAGTAAGGTCGTAACTCAAGAGTTTTAATTTGCATTTCTCTAATCAATAGTGATTTAGGGCACTTTTTCATATGACTATTGATAGCTTTGGTTTCTTCTTCTGAAAATTGACCATTTATCAGTTGAGAAATGGCCTTTATTTTTATGAATTTGCTTCAGTTCCCTATATATTTGAGAAATGAAGCCTTTATCAGAGAAACTTTCTATAAAAACATTTTGGATACTACTTTATTGGCTATGATACCTTTTAGCAAAAATGTAGTTTCCCTAATTATCTCTTTTAATGAGGTCTCTTTTTGTTTTTGCTTTGTCTGAGATCATTATTACTGCCTTTGCCCTTTTTACTTCAACCGAAGCATAATGGATTCTGCTCCAGCCCTTTATTTTAACTCTAAGTACATCTTTCTGTTTCAAGTATCTCTTGTAAACAATATATTACTGAATCTCTGTTTCTAATCCATTCCGTTAGCCACTTCTGTTTTATAAGTGGGCTCATCCCATTCCCATTCACAGTTATGATTACTGTGCATTTCCCTCCATCCTATTTTCTTCTGTTTATCCTTCTCTCTCTTTTTATCCTCTCTCCTCAAAAGTCTGTTTTGCTTCTAACTCTTCCTTTAATCCTTGCTTCCTTTTATCATCCTCTCCCCCATATCTCTTATTCCCTCTTCCTTCTTATTTCCCTACTGGGTAAGATAGATACCCAATTAAGTGAGTATATTTGGTCTTCCCTCTGAACAATTCCAATGAGAGTGAGATTCAAGTGTTTCCTGCCACCCTCTGTCATTTCCCTTCCACTATAAAAGCTTTTCATATGCATCTGTTTTATGTGAGAAAAATCTCCCATCCTATCTCTCCCTTTCCCCTTTTCTCAGTGCATCCCTCTTTCTCATCCTTTCATTTTTTTGTTGAGAGCATATCAACTTAGTTGGCTCACATTGATGCCCTCTGTCTATGTAGACTTCTTCTAACTGTTCTAATTATGATAAAGTTCTTAGGAGTTACAAATATCTTTCCATATAGGAATGTAAACAGTATAACTGTATTAAGTCACTTAAGATTTCTCTTTCATTTTTGTCTTTTTATGTTTCTCTCAAGTCTTACTTTGAATGTCAAATTTTCTATTCAGCTCTGGTCTTTTCATCAGGAATGCTTGAAAATCTTCTATTTCATTAAATACCCATTTTCCACACCAAAGGATTACACTCAGTTTTGCTAGGTAGGTTATTCTTGATTGTAATCCTTTGCCTTCCAGAATATTACATTCCTAGCCCTCTACTCCTTTAATGTGGAAGCCATTAACTCTCATGTGATCCTAACTGTGTCTCCATGATATTCGAATTGTTTCTTTCTGGCTGCTCGAAATATAGTCTTCTTGAGTCGGGAGCTCTGGAATTTGGCTATTATATTTCTAAGAGTTTTCATTTTAGGATTTCTTTAAGGAGGTGATTGGTAGATTCTTTTATTTTCTATTAGACTTTTTGGATTCATGATACTGGGACAGTTTTCCTTGATAATTTCTTGAAATATGATATCTGGCTCTTTTTAAAATTATGGCATTCAAGTAGTGCAATATTTCTTAAATTATCTCTCCTCTATTTTTCAGGTCAATTTTTTCTGATATTTCAATTTTCTTCAATTAAAAAAATTTTTTTTAAACTTTGTTTTATTGTTTGTTGGTTTCTCATGGAGTTATTAGTTTCCCCTTGCCCAATTCTAATTTTTAAGAAATTATTTTTCTTGATCTCTTTCATGCAATGCCCAGAGGGTGTGATGAAATCTTCAGCCAATTGGAACAGAAATTTTATCTGCTCGTTTCATTTCTTCAAATGGTACTGGACTTTTCACATTTAGTCTAAGGCCTAAGATTGATTGAGACACATCCTCACCTAAGCAGCTATGGTATGTATCTGGACTGAAAATGATATTGCTTATCAGTAAAACTATTTTAAATTAAAAAATAGAAATTACTAGATACATAAATTTCCATCTTCCTTATTCAGCCTCTTTCTCAATGAGGTCATTGGGTGTGGTGCATCTATTACTACCTTAATTTCATTTTGTGTTTACATAGCACTTTTCCTAAGGCTTAATTATCACTATTACTTTTAGTTTGAAGGCATTGGGGCACAGAGAAGTTAACTTCTTATGACTTGACTAGAACCACTCAGAAAACCAGGGACAGAAATTAAAATAGGAGTCAGATCCTCTCCTCCACCAGAATGTCAATCAATTGTGAAAACCCTTATAAGGATTAGTTAGAAGGACTTTGGCTGCCTTGGGAGGTCGTGGGTTTTTCCTCATTAAAGAAAGGTCTTCCAAGATAGAATGTCAGCTCCTTGAGGGTAAGGACTTACATCCCCACCACCTGCCCTGGTGCCTGGCATATAGTAGGTGTTTAATAATGTTTGTTAACTGATTTAAGCAAAGACTAGATAACCACTTGTCAGGAATGTCATATAGGGAGTTCTTGTTCAGGTGAAGGATGGACTAGATGGGCTCTGAGGTCCTTTCCAAAGCTGACATTTTATGATTCTGTGTGAACTCTTGAGAATTTTAGAATCCTTTCACATGTCCAGGTCAAGGGTATTTGACAGGTCTCAAGCCCATCTGTGAGTCAGAGGGATGAAGACTTCCCTGGGTAGAATGGGCAGATGAGAACAATTTGTTCCAATGGCCATGAAGATGGCTGAAGCAGGCACTGTGGAGCATTAGAGCGTGGTCAGACATCGGAGATGCCAAGGTCACCCACTGCATCCCAGGCCATCGTGAATTATCCTGACTTTTTTCTTACCACTGTGCTTTGACGACTCTGGAAGAGAGAGTGAAATTGACAACTTTACACAACTCTGCCTCACTTAAATCCAATTCATTCACAAGTCAAGACATCACCCTATCACGTTCTCTTTGAAAATGAAGGACAAGGGACAGCTAGGTGGTGCTTGGAATACAGCATCAGCCCTGGAGTCAGGAGGATCTGAGTTCAAATCCAGCCTCAGACGCTTGTTGGCTACGTGACCCTGGGCAACTCACTAAACCCAGACTGCCTCCAAAAATATGAAAATGAAGGATGAACAACAAGAAACATCATCTCATTGTACTTCAAATATTTTTATATAGTCATAGACTATATTTTCTTTTCTAAATTATTACATTTTCAGTAATTTTATCTTCAAATATTTGAATGCTTATATTAAAGAGAGATCACCAGATTTTAGATTTAGAGAAGACATTAAGTGCTATGTAGATTACCCCATACCTTTACAGAAACCCTCCTTAGTCTCCAATTAAAGATTTTTAGTTACGGGAAAGCCACCATCCCTTGCTTTTGCCACTGGACAGCTCTGATTGTTAGGAAACTTTTCCTTCCATGGAGCCTCAATCTGTCTATGCTCCTACCAACTCTGCCCCTAGTCCTTGCCTTGGAGGACAAGCAGAAAAAAATCTAATCCTTCTTAACCAGGACAGCTCTTGAAACACTTGAAGACAGCTGCAATGTCTCCCCTCTCCCCCTCCCCCAAGTCTTTTTTGCTCCTGAGGATGAAATATCCTTAGGTCCTTCAGTGGATCCTGGCACAGCATCCTCTCACCATGCCGATTACCCTCTCAAGGGTTTGCTCCAATTTATCTCAATGTCCTTTCTAAATTGGGAGGCATGGCAAAATACTGTGGGATTACCACTCCTTTGGGTATGGACAGACAGTCTTGATTTAGACACCTCCAATAGGCCCACCAGTCCACTGTAGGACTGTACCTAGCTTCTGACCACAGGAGAGGAAAGTGGTACTAGGTGATAGGAGGAAGCCCAGCTGTAACCAGGAATTTTGGCAGCTGGAGCAAACTCCATTTGTGCATGTGGAGAGAAGTCACACTGTGATACCCAAAGCCTAATGTGCACCTTAACTGTTGCTGATCCCAGATGTCCTGGTGTTGGCTCTACATTTGGTCTGATATATTGCTCAGGCCACGAGGCTTGGGTAGCTAGGTGGCATAGCAATCAGGAAGACCCAAGTTTAAGTTCTGACCTCAGACACATCCTAGCTGTGTGACCTTAACCTTTGCTGTCTCAATTTTCTCATCTATAAAAGGGAGAAAATAATAACATGGACTTCCTAAGTTGTTGTGAGGACTAAATGAGATGATATAGGTGAAGTGCTTTGTAAACCTTAAAGTGTTATTTAAATATTAGCTATTATTATTCAGATTAAAAATCTCTTTAATAAAAACATCCAACAGCACCCAGGTAAAAGACAATCCACAAGACAGCAAAAAGCAGTTCCAGAAAGTAAAGTTGGTAAAAGACCCCGGTGAGAAGATTAAAAACAGTGAGGGAAGAACAGGAAGAAAGAGAAGAAAAGAAGAGGGAAGGGGAAGAGGAGGAAGAAGAAAAAGAAGGAGAGAATGAGGAGGAAGGAGAAGAGGAAAGGGGAAAAGGAAGAGAAGAAAAAGAAGGGGAGGTGAATGAGGAAGGGGAGGGGAGGGGTGGGAGAGGGGAAGTTGGAGGGGAAAGGAGAGAGGATGAGGGGAAGAGAGGGAGGCAGAGGGAGGGAGCAAGGAGAAAGGAAGAGGAGGAGGAGGGGAAAAAGGGGAAAGGGAGTAGGAGGGGGGAGTGGGGAAAGGGGAAGAAGAGGAAGTTCTTCTTTGGAGTTATATTCTCCTTGCACAAAGGGACCCAAAGCTGGGTTCTAAATCAATCCATTTGCTGCCAAAGTTAACTCAAACTGCCCCAAATCTGCTCTACAACTTCTTGCTTCTCAACATCTCCACTTGGTGTTGTGGGAGTGTTGAGATTAACTCAATCAACCCTTCCAAATTCCACCAGGTCCTGACCCACAATGCCAAATACCCTGCAGGATGCAGGTCTCTAAGCCAGGTGGTGCACAGAAGGTCCTCCTCAGTCAAGTGCTGTTGTACTGGTGGGGGGGGGAGGTGGCCCCAAAAGAATATGATGGAGATAGGGTTCTGGTGGGACCATGGCCTGGGGTTTGGAGATGAAGAGGCATGCTTCACCCTCCTAGGATGCTGGCTTAGTCCTCCACTTGCCTGGCACCATCTGGCACAACTGTCATTAGTAAGAAGTTCAGTCCCCTCTCCCCATGGGAATGTCTTGCAAAGGGGGTGGGGGAGAGAAAATACTTGCCACCTCCTTTTTCCCCTCTCCTCTTGTCTCCTTTCCCCCTCCCTCTGCCCTTGTCAGCGCCCTGGGACAAATCTCTGTTGGTTCAGTGCTAGGGATGGCTCTGGGAGGACGTCACTAAAAAAGGAAGTCACAGAATGCCATAGACAGACTTCACCCATTGCACAATTTTGTGGAAGATCAGCTCAGCCTTTGTGAAATTCTTTTTGGGGAACAGGGATGCTGGTGATCTTCCACAAAAGATTACAGGATTCCGGAGCATACCACTGGAAAAATACCACACTGGACCACCCGACTGTCGTTCTTTGTCCCATGGGGGGATTCAGTTCATTTCCAACAATTATGGTTACAATTAAGAATGTGTCTGACAGAGCACCAGCCAGCATTCTGTGAACAGAAGGCTGTTGGCAACTTGGTGTCATTTGTATGATGGGTAGTCCCCAAAGAAAGTAATTTGTCTTGTTCAACTACTCTCTTAAGGGCATCACTAAGAAATACATACTTAGGGAAATGTCCCTGAGTCACAAAAAACAAACAACCCCCTTGCCTCATCCTGTTCTTTCGCAGTGCACTTGAATACTATTAACTGAGATCATTAGCTACCGCATGAACTCTTACATACGCAAGCCACGAAACCTTGTGTGGGTGTGAGCTCAGACTCCCAACTTTTATCTGAGCTCTTGAGAACAATGCTGTACTGGATTTTTTGCAGATGGGGAAAGTGAGACTCAGAGAGCTAAGGAAGTCTGCCTTTTATCACACTGTGTAATAGGTATCTGGTTTTGTTTTGCCACTGCACTATAACGGAAGAGAGAGAGACTGACAACTTTGCACAACTCTGCCTCATTTAAATCCTATTCACAAATGGTCCTCATTGGTCCTCTTCAAAAACAGAGAAGGAGAAGGAGGAGAAGAAGGAAGAGAAGGAGAAGGAGAAAGAGGAGGAGGAGCAGGAGAAGGAGGAGGAGAAGAAAAGAAAGAAGAAGAAGAAGAAGGAGAAGAAGAAGAAGAAGAAGAAGAAGAAGAAGAAGAAGAAGAAGAAAGAGGAGGAAGAGGAAGAAGAAGAAGAGAAGGAAGAAGAGGAGGAGGAAAAGAGCAAGAAAAAGAAGTGGGATTAGAACCCAGGTCTTGATTAATAGTAGCGAGGATTCTAAAAAGATCTCAGTAAATTGGGATAATAGATTGATTCCAATATTAAAGATGAAATTAATAGTCCAAAAAGTTGGCTTCGTTAGTACAATATGGGAGGAGACATGGTTAGGCAGAAGTTTGCCAGAGAAAATCTGAGGGTAGACTAAAGGCTCAAAGGTGTGATGTGTCAGCCAAGGAAGTAAATGTGATCTTACTGTATAAAGTCCAGAACACAGCGGTCACAGTCCTGCCCTATCTACTCCGGTCAGACCACATCTGGAATATTGTATTCAGTTCTTCCCCCACAAGCCTTCCCTTCTCCCTAATTTTCCTAGTATGGGTCAGGAAACCACCATCTTCCCAGTTACCCAGACTCCCAACATAGGCGTCATTCTTAGCTCCTCCCTCTTATCCCTCATGTCCAATCCATTGCTAAGACCTGGCTATTCTCCCTTCCCATGTCTCCAATGTGCCCCCTTTTCTCCTCTGACACTGGCGCTGCCTTGCTGTGGTCCCTCATCACCTCACTTCTGGTTGGCTGCAGTAGCCTGATATCAACCTGCCACATGGCTCTCCCCCACCAGTCCATTCTCCGTTTAGCTGACAAAATGATCTTCCTCAAAGTGCAGTTCTAATCATGTCATCCTTGTTTTCAGTATGCTCCAGTGGCTCCCTGTTATTACCTTTGGGATTGAATTAAAAATCCTCTAATTGGTTAAAAAACCACGCAAACAATAACAAAAACGAAACATATAAAACTCTTCATAACTTGGCTCCCTCTCCCATTCCCAGTCTTCCCACATCTTACTCCAAGTCTCCCTGCCCCCACCCTACTCATACTCTGTGGTCCAATGACACTGGTCTCCTTACTATTCCTGGAATACCACACTCCATCTTCCCACCCGGTGAATTTTTACTGGCTTTCCCCATGCCTGGAATTCTTACATCCTTATCCTTCCTCATGGAGCAACTAGGTGGTACAGTGGATAGAGTGCTGGGTCTGGAGCTGGGAAGATTCATCTTCCTGAATCCAAAGCCAACCTCAGGCACTACTAGCTGTGTGACCCTGGGCAAGTCACTTAACCCTGTTTGCCTCAGTTTCCTCATCTGTAAAATGAGCTGGAGAAGGAAATGGTAAACCATTCCAGTATCTTTGCCAAGAAAACCCCAGATAGGGTCATGAGGAGTTGGACGTGGCTGAACAACAACATCTCTACCACCTGGCTTCTTTCAAGTCTCAGATAAAATCCCACTTTCTACGGGAAGTTTTTTTCTGATCCCCTTAAGGCTAATACCTTCCCCTTAATGATTATCTCCAATTTATTTTCTCAATATCTCATTCCTACATAGTTGTTTGCATATTGTCTCCCCCACGAGGCTGGGATCTTCTTGGGATTTAGCCACCTTTCTTTGATTCCCCAAGGCCTTAGCACAATGCCTCACACTGTGCTAAATGCTGGTTGACTGACTAAACGACTGACTGATACATTTTAAGAATGTTTAGTAGAGGTGAGTAAGCAGAATGGTAAGGGTACTAGAGACCCCAGCATAAGGCAGTAGTTCTCAACCTTTCTAATGCTATGACCATTTAATACTGGTATGTGGGCATACCTGTATGTGGGCATACCTGGAGACGGATAGAGAGAGCGATGTCTCAGTTCCTAAGACCATCAGAAATATGTGTTTTCCAATGGTCTTAGGCGACCTCTGTGAAAGGGTCATTTGACCCCCAAAGGGGTGGTGACCCACAGGTTGAGAACCACTGCCATAAGGGACTCGCTTGAAGAAACTATGAAATTTTAGCCTGGAGAAGAGAAGAGTCAGAGAGAACATGCTAACTTATGGTACCCTGGAAAGAGGGTTAGATTTGGGGTGAGAGGGCCCAAGTTCAAACCTGGACTCTGCTTTGCTTCCTGTGTGTCCTTGAGAAGTTACTTCACTTCCCTGGCTTCCTTCAAGTCCAAGCTAAAATTCCACCTAGAGGAAGCCTTTCCCAATCCCTTCCCTCTGTTAATTATTTCCAATTTATCTCGTATGTAAGTTGGTTGTAAATAGTTGTTTGCATGTCATCTCCCCCCATAAGACTGTGAGCTTTCTAAGAGCAGACATTTCCTTTGACCTTTCCTCGTCTCCCCAAGTATTTAGCCTGGCACATAGTAGGCACTATATAATGTGTTGCCTGGTGGTATTAACTAACTTTTCACAGGAATGTGTTGTGTTCCCTCCAGCCAGACTGTAAGGTCCTCGGTGTCTTACATGAGGTTCCCCCAGTGCCTTGCACAGTGTTAGTTATAGAGTAGAATCTGATCATCAAAGAACACTAGAGCTTCAATGGAGCCTTCAGAATAACCTAGTCCAATCTTTCCACTTTACAGATGAAGGAGTTTAGGCCCACAGAGATGAAGTGACTTAAGCAAGAGTTCAGTTAGAGGCAAAGCCAGGTCTCTTGATTTCCAGTCCACTGCTATTTTCCCTGCTCCATGCCTCCCCAGACAATACAACTTTTATAACATGTGAGTAATTTTCAATTCACCATTGTACTCCAGTTTGTCATCCTTCAAGCTACGTGTTATATTTCTATAGGCTTATTACATTTCATCTAGATATGCCTGAATTGAGGTTTATCTTTAGATGGAAATTCCTGGAGGCAAGAGCCATGTCTGAAGCACTTGACCTGCCTTCTATAAGAAAATTTTAGCATAGTTCTATTTGTATGAAGACAAACCATGCTGGATGAAACAGATTCTCTTTTATGGCAGGAGGCTCTCCAGGGAAGGGGGGCTCATTTCATAGAATAACAAACATTTAAGATCGTCTAAGTCTGGGTTAAAATAGGTTATAAGAAGCAGTCATGGACTTTTCCTAACAGTGTGACTTTGGAAAAGTCACTTAACTTCTCTGGCCCCAGTCGCCTCTATAAAATGATGGTATTGAACTAGATGGCATTTGAGGTCCCTTACAATTCTAAATCTATGATATTATAATAAATCCTGTCTCTTTCTTTATCCTCTCTCTCCTCTCTCCCCCCTTTCTCCTTCCCTCCCTCTCCTCTCTCTCTCTCTCTCTCTCTCTCTCTCTCTCTCTCTCGCTCTCTCTCTTTCTCTCTCTCTCTCCCCCTCTGTCCTTCCCTCCCTCTCTCTCTCCCTCTCTCTTTCTCTCCTTTATAAATCTGCCCCTTTTTACTCAATATAATGAGCCTTAGAAAGTAGGGTGAGCTGTTGTTCAGTCAATTGTGTCTGATTCTTCATGACCCCATGGGTCAGAGCAAACCTGGCTTTTCTCTCCTCCACTATCTCTTGAAGTCTATCCAAGTTCATGTTTCTTATTTCCATGACACTCTCTATCCATCTCATCCTCTGACATCCTCTTTTCCTTTTGCCTTCAATCTTTCTCTATATCAGGTCCTTTTCCAATGAGTACTGTCTTCTCATTACATGGTTGAAGTTTTTAAGCTCCGGCTTCAGTATTTGACCTTCCAGGGAATAGTCTGAATTATTTTTTTTAAGTGTTAATTGATTTGATCTCCTTGCTGTCCAAAGGACTCTCAAAAGTCTTCTCCAGCACCACAATTCCAAAGCATCAATTCTGTGGCACTCAGCTTTCTTTATAGTCCAGTTCTCACAGCCATACATTACCACTGGAAAAACCAGAACTTTGACCTTTGTGGTGTCTCCACTTTTTAGTGTGCTGTCCAGATTTGCCATAGCTTTCCTGTCTGTTAATTTCTTGGCAGCAGTTGCCACTTGTAGTTACCTTTGAGCCTAAGAACATAAAATCTAATACTGATTTCATTTCTTTTCCCTCTATTTGCCAGGAAGTGATAGGACCAGTTGCCAAGATCTTAGTTTTTTAGGGTGAGGGTAGGGCAGGTAGTGGAGTCTTTTCCCAGGGTGTCTATAGGCAGGTGGGCATGGCAGAAAGGTCAGAGGAGGTGGGTGGAATTCTCAGGAGCGTCCAGTAGATAACCACAAGGCATAGGGATGGCAAGTGAAGTACTGCCATGGGGAGGGATCCTTGGAGCTGTCAAGACAGGTGAAAAGAAGCTTTTGTGTTATGGCTGTTTTCCATGCCACCTGACAGAGTGATTTTGCAGGGAGCATATTAAGAGCTGGAGAGATTAAAAAAGGCTTGTTGAGGAAAGTGACACTTGAATGGAGACTTAAAGAAAGCTGGAGAATAGGAGAGACAGAGGTAAGGAAGGAGAACATGCCAGGCATGGGGGACAGCCAGCTCAGATACATAGACATAGGAAATGAATTGTCAGGTAGGAGAAACAGTGAGAAAGTCAGTTTTGTTGGGTGGTAGTAAGTGTATAGGGGAGTAATGTGTGAAAGACTAGAAATGTAGGTTGGGGCCAGATTGTGAAGGGCTTTGAATAACAAACAGATTAATTTCTATTTTATTCTAGTGTAGAGGCAGCAGAGAACCATTGGAGTTAATGGAGTAGAGTGACATTATAAGATGTAAACTTTACAAAGATCACTTTGGCAGCCATGTGGAGGAGGAGGAGGAGAAGGAGGAGGAGGAGGAGGAGGAAGAAGAGAAGGATGGTGATGATAATAACTAACACTTATATAGTGCTTATAAGCACTTTACAACTATCTTGTCTGATCCCCACAACAGCCCTGGGAGGTGGGTGTTGTTATTATCCCCATATTACAGATGGAGAAACTGAGGCAAACAGGATGCTTTAGAGTGGAAAATGAGCTGAAAATAAAAGAGAGAGCCTTTGAGGTGAAGTAAAGAGAGCGAGAAGCTGAAAACAGGGATGATGAAAGGCAAGAAGAAAAGCTAGAGTTGGAAAATATACAAAAAATTGGAAATCTTTTCTCCCAGAACAAGAAATTTCAGCTGAGAACAGTCTCCTCTAGGTACAACAAGCAAGATGGAAAGCCTTTGAGTGTGGGCTTGGTATGGAATGCCAATAGGCTCAGAGTCAGGAGAGATCTGAATCTGAATCCCAATTCAGATACTTATTGATCATGTGACTGAGGGGAAACCTCATGACCATCCATTCATCCATTCAATAAACATTTATTAAGCACCTACTATGTGCCAATGCTTGCTAAGCTCAAGGGGATACAAAAAGAGGCAAAAAGTCAGTCCCTGCTCTCGAGGAACTCCCAGTCTAATGGGGGGAACAACAAGCAAACAAATATATATATATATATACATATACATATATATATATATAAATAGGAAATTATTTCCTATTTGCTCTCCATATAGCTGATTTATATGAAGAGTAAATAGGAGCTAACTAAAGGAGAGAAAGTCCTAGAATTAAGAGAGGTTGGGGAAGGTTTCCTGTAGAAGGTTGAGATTTTAGCTAGAACTTAAAAGAAGCCAGGGAGAGGAGGGAAAACATTTCAGGCATGGGGGACAATCAGAGAAAATGCCCCAGCCAAGAAATAGAACCGCCAGGAGACCAATGTCACTGGATCAAAAAGAACATGTTGGGGGATAAGAAGACTAGACAGGTAGGAGGGGACTTTGAATGCTAAACAGAGCATTTTATATTTGATCCTGGAGGCAACAGGGAGTCACTGGGGTTTACTGAGTCAGGGAGTGACATGATTGGACGTGTGCTTTCGGAAAATCATTTTGGCGGCTGAATGGAGGATGGATTGGAGTGTATAGAGGCATGAGACAGGCAGATCCACCAGCAGACTATTGCAATAATCCAGGCCTGAAGTGATGAGGACCTGCCCTAGAGGGGTGGCAATATCAGTGGAGAACAGGGAGCATATTGCAAAAGTAGAATTGACGGGCTTTGGCAACAGATTGGATTTGGGGGGTGAGGGATAATGAGGAGGCCAGGATGAGTCCTGCATTGTGAGCCTGAGAGACTGGGAGGACAGTGTTGCCCTCTATAGTAACAGGAAAGGTAAAATAATGATAATGAAGCTGGTTCAAATGCCAAGTGTCTTAACTTCTCTGCATCTCCATTTCCTCATCTGTAAATTGAAATGGTGATAATGCAGACTCTGGAGCTGTCCACAGGGAGATGTGATGCCCTTCTCCCTCCACCTTAACTTCTAAGTCCCTGCAAATTGTAGGCTGTTACGAGGAGAACTATTTATAAACTCTAAACTGTCACTGAAGTGTGAGCTCTTATTGTCATCTGAGGACAAACTGAGCTGAGGTCAGAAAGTCTTATTATCAGAAAGCTGACCACAAATTGGTCTATTTTAGGGGGTCACAGCAACTCAGAGAGGCTTGTCTCCTGAGATTTAGAGGTATTTCAGTCTAACAGTCTCTAACATTTATAAAGTATTTTGGTAGATTTATTCAGAATTTATTTAAGGATTTATTAAGTGCATATTATACACCAGGCACTGTGTTAAGCAGGGGAGGGAAGGAAGGAGATGGTGGTGGTTAAAACGAGCCCAGGAGACTATTCTTGCCTTTAAGGAGTTTACATTTGAAATTTTGAGGATTCTTCCCTCCCAGACTGATATTTTTGTGATGGCAAATTAGGCCATATTTTTTCTCAATTCTTACCTAGCCCTTAGTCATTAAATGGGCATTGCCTCAGAAAATTGAGATCTGTGAAAGACTTTAGTTTAAAAAGGCCAAGGGGCAGCTAGGTGGTGCAGTGAATGGAGCACGGGCCCTGGAGTCAGACTTGAGTTCAAATGTGACCTCAAACATTTAACACTTACTAGCCATGTGACCTTGGGCAAGTCATTTAACCTCAACTGCCCTGCCTTCCCCCTCCCCACCCCCCAAAAAAGGCAAAAGGAAGAGGAAGAAGTGTGGCCAGAAGAGGAAAGCAATGAGCTAAAATACATGTTGAGCCTTGGTCTTGTGTGTGCCCCATGGCCCATGACGTAGTGCTGGCTACAGTCATCATTTGGCTTAAGTCGAGGGCCAAAGCTGTTTCTGGATTTCTCATGGTGCTCTTTTGTTTTCACTCGGCCTTTTAGAAAGAGAAAAGGAAGCCCAGTTGAACTGAATTGAAAATCCATGTAGAGTATGTGAGGGGAAAGATGCAGGTTCTGGAACCATTCAAAAGAGGATGTGTTGCCAGGCAAGATTGAAAGAAGAAGCCAACATGCCCACATGGGGATTCTTTGATTCATGACAGACATGGCCCTGAATCCCCTGGGGATGACTGAAGGACACTTTTGCATTGATCTAGGCTTCAGGGTTGAAATAACATGACGGAAGTTTTCTGAGTGGGGCAATTGATGACCTATTTTGGAAGAACGTCTAGGGAAGAAAAGGAGAGTTGTTGGCTGGACTTGCTCAGTAAAATCATTATGCAGGGCAGAGACCATGCTGGAACACTGACTCCTGCCTGATTGTCAGGCCCCGCAGATGGGGGCCATGCTAATTAGCAAGGCTGCAGAAATTCATCAAGTTGATGACTTGAGAATTAGAATACCCCCAGAAGTTGAGAATTCATGGTTGAGATTTCATAGCCTAAATGGGAAAAGGGTTGAGTCTTTTCCAAAAGAGAGAAAGTAATTTTTTAAAAAAATGCTTTATTAAAAGATTAACATTAAACATTAATATCACCAACCAGATTTGCTTACTTATATTTAAATTAATTTATTTGAATGCATAAAATACCACAGCAATTTCTCAGTCATTCCTTTTAAATTATCATTAGGATTCGTTGTGCATTGATTCTTATCCTATACTTTGTATGCATTATGATTGTCTGGTTGTTCCTTTTCTTGTCACCTTCAGTGACATTTGCTTTGTCTTTATTTTGTAAGTATATATACACATATACACACATACGTGTGTATATATGCATACATGCATATATATGCATGCATACATATGTATATATGCATACACATATATATTCATATATAAGTATATAGCTACATGTATGTATTCTCCATATACATGTATACATACATATTTTTATAGTCAATATGTTTAGATACATATATGCTGTATATAGCTATCGGATTCATACATGTAAACATATATCCACATATCTAAATACTCTTACTTGTGCACATATATGTATTTTTGTTGTTGTTTGGCCAATTAGTTGTATCTGACTCTTTGTGAAGCCATTTGGGGTTTTCTTGGCAAAAAAAGTGGAGTGGTTTGTCATTTTCATCTCCAGGGAGGAAACTGAGGTAAACAGGGTTAAGTGACTTGTCCAGGGTCACACAGGAGTACACATACGTACAAATACAGGTAAGCTAAGAGGTGCAGTGGATGGAATACCAGACCTGGAGTCAGAAAGGCCTGAGTTCAAACCTGGCCTTAGACACCTATTAGCTATATGTTGCTGGGCAAGACATGTAACCCTGTTTGCCTCAGTTTCCTCATCTGAAAAATGGTCTGAAGAAGGAAATGGCAAATCACTCCCATACCTTTTCCAAGAAAACCCTAAATGGGCCACGAAGATTCAGACATGACTAAAATGACTGGACAACAACAACAGAAAGGGCCTACAGCTGAAAAGACTTCAGAGATCTTCTAATCAAGGAGCTGGTGAACGATGACCTATGGATCAAATCTAGCGTATCGGTCTGTTTTAGTGTGGCCTTCAAGCTAAGAATGGTTCTTAGATTTTTAAGTAAAATTTTATTGTATTTTAAAATGTAAAAACCAATATTCCTAGCCCTTGGATCTACCAAAATAGGCAATAGGTTGGCTTTAGTCCTTGGGACATAATTTGCCCACCCTTGGTAGTCCAATATACTCATTTTGCACAAGGGGAAGGTGAGACCCAGTGACTTGTCCAAGGTCACACTGCTGGCAAGTAGAATTGAATCCAGAGCTATTTCAACTGTGTTACCAGGCCTTCCTCCCAGATGACATTTGCACAGCTCCTTAAGATTTACAACACACACATCATCTCGTTTGATCCTCACAACAGTCTTACGAAGTAGGAAGATAATGGTGGCATTATCCAAACATTTTCTCAAATGAGATATTATTTACAAAGTGCTGAGCACAGTGCCTGGCACACAATAGACACCCTATAGATGCTAGCTATGGTTGTTTTTGTTATTATTGTGCCCATCTGACAGGTAAAGAAACTGAGGCTCAGAAAAGTTAGGGCTTATATGTAAGTCTGAAAATGAGTGCTTTGAGTGAAAAAGCTAGGACAACTGTCCAGAGAGACCGGAGGAGAAGGAAGCAAACAGAAACCTTCTCTGCGGAAAAATAAATCAGCTGCAATATATTTCTCCCAATATTCAATTCAGGGGAGTTCAATGAAAGCCAAAGAAGAGGCTGGGTTGAGCTTAATAAAAAGGTTATTTGTTGTTATATCAAGGTAGCGATCAGTGTTATAGTTGGAGCCCTGAAGGAAGACTCATTAGTCTTTGGAGTTGAATACCAACATCTTTAACTGTCTTTGGGTATCCCCTCTCACCACTAACTTTACATTCAATTTTTCTAAAACCAAGTTTGTTAACTCCTACCCCTCCCCCAAATCTGTCCCTCCTTCTAACTGTTTCTATCTGTGGCCCCATCATTTATCCTATTTCCTATGTTTGAAAATTCTTCTCCCTTTTGAGGGGTACCAAGAGAGTTTATTGTCAGTGCTGCCAAAAAAAGAAAAAGAAAAGAAAAGAAAAGAGGCATTGAGACATTTTGTTTTAATGCACAGAATAGGAGAAAGTCCAAAGGGAGATAGAGAAGAGATGGGGAGCACTGAAGCTTGAATTTATTGTATACTTTTAAAAAACACAAGCTCTACATAATTGAAATTTGCAGCTTCACATAAATCCCAGTATTCAATCAAACAAGCAAGACAGCTTTGACACTTGGATTTATTGTACTAAATTTATGTCTTTTTTCTTAAAAAAAACACAACAAAAAATGAGCTGTACATAATAAAGATTCATAATTTTATCCTCTTTCTTTGTAGTTGGAAAAGTTCATGTTTGTTAGTGTTTGTTGAGTTTAGAATAAAAAAAAATCACTAAAAAAAAAAGAAAAATCCCCTTATTTATCATAGCCAAGATGTTACCAGTTTCTGTCAATTCCATCTCTTCCATTCATCCTTACCTCTCTATTCCCTCTGCTGCCATCTTGAAGCACGCCCTCATTACCATCTTCACTCCTCCTTTATGGCACTGCTAAATTAATCTTGATTTTGCATGGTCATGCCACTCCTTTGCTCAAGAATCTTCCGTGACTTCACATAGTCCACCAAGTATAGTTTCTATTCCCTTCCCTTGAATTCCAAATAGTTCACAGTTTGGTACTAGATGCCTGAGATATTAACCTACCCTTCTAGCCTTACTGCACATTGCTCTCCTCAATGCACTCTATACCCCAGACAAACAGGATTAGTCTTTCTCCTCTGAGCATGCCCTTCCCCTCCTTTATTTCTTTGTTCACGTCATTCTCTACAACTGGAATATCTTCCCTTCCCCCTTTGTCCTGTTGAACACTTACTGGTCTTTCAAAATACAACTCAAATGTGACTTTTTTCATTGATCCTCCTGGTTCATAAGGATTTTCCTCTACGCCATTTCTAGTGTACATATTATATAATATGGACAGCTAGGTGGGGCAGTAGAGAGTCAGGCCTGGAGCCAGGAAGACCTGAGTTCAAATATGACCTCAGACCATTACTAGTTGTGTGACCCTGGGCGAGTCACTTAACCCTGTCTGTCTCAGTTTTCTCATCTCTTAAAATGAGCTGGAGAAAGAAATGGCAAACCACTCCAGTATCTCTGCCAAGAAAGCCTCAAATGGGCTCACAAACATTCAGATACGAATGAACAACAACTACAGCTGTACATTATATAATATACTGTAAGATAATATTGGCATCTTATTCCTTTGTTAGAAAGAATTATTATTACCTTTATTATAATAATATTATTGCCTTTATTACTCCACAAAAGTAAGAGATCAGGTCTGATCTAAACTTTCTGTTTTTGATCCTTGGGTTCTATATATAATAGGTACTAAATAACTGAAGCAAACATGGAGTTACAAGGAGGGTCTTTAGATGCCCAAGATATTAATTTCACCTCTAACATCTACAAGTGGTCATCCAATTAAGTAGTCCCTGCCCAAATGACATTTCTTAATATAGTCACAAATTACAAAAAGGACAGCAAAAGACTCATCTTTGAGTTTAGGAGTTTATACTGTTCCGGGGGGGAAAAACAAATTAAATTTTGACTCTCTCTACATTATTTTTCTCCAGTCTAATGTAAGCTTCTTGAGGGTAAGGACTATTTTGTTTTTGTCTTTGCAACCCCAGGAGCCAGTATAATGCTTTGCACATCATAAGAATTGAAGAAATGTTTGTTAAATTGAATTATCAGTGGAAGCATGAGCAATAGAGAAATGCTTGGCAAAGTTTTGTTAGTTCATTTTCGATTGAATGTACATTTGGTTACTGTTTACTGGGCCCTGGAGATACAAAGAAAAAAAAATCAGACACAGTCTCAACCCACTAGGAGATTAGACTCTAAATTAGACTAAAAAAGAAGAGAAGGTATGGACAGAAATAACTATAATATAAATTAGATTGTAAGTGCAAATAAGAGGTAGTGATGAAGTGCTGTGAGAAATCTTAGAAGGGAGTAATCACCTGCACCTCTAGGTGTGAGCAGGTGAAAACTAGAGGCAGCTGATGAATTTGGTTTTGAAGAAAGGGAAGAATTTTAATAAGTGGAGATGAAGAGTTGAGATGGGGGGAGAAGGAGTCTCCTTCCAGACATACAGATCGTAAGAGCAAAGATACTGAGATAGGTCTGACGATTAGACAAAACAAGACAACACATGACAGGAGAAGATGGCAGGATCAAATGGGGATTTTTTTCCCTCTTTGATCAAGCCTAAATTTGTGCAGTTGCAAAACTACCTACTGCATCTAGTTCTGACCTCTGGGACACCACATGCACATCCTTCAGTGAATCCTGTTAGGGTAAGAACAGTAGGCCCTCTGCCATCACCATGACTCTCCTCTAGACATTAGTGGCCTTCCTAAAATGTGACAGATCAAATGGAATATAATGCTCCAGATGTGATGATTCCTTAGTCCCAAAATATGCTGTTTCTCCTCCTACAGCCTAAGGCCCCACTAGCTTTCTTAGTTACATATCACTCTATTGACTAATGCTGGGATGAACCCTCACATCCTTTACAGATAGACTGCTACCTGACCGTGTCTCATAATCACTTTAGCAATGGTGGACAAAATGGATTGTAGATGGGGCAGACTAGAGGCTGAGAGATCAGTTAGGAGGCTATTAAAATATTCCAAGAAAGATGTGATTGAGGACCTAACCAAGTTTGAGGAAGGGTCTCATCAGCTGGTCTTGAGAAATATATGCAAACAACTTTTTTTTAAACTTTCTTTATTTTTCTTGGGTTTGGGCCTCTGTATTCTTTTGCAATATGGCTAATATTTTTTGCATGATTACACATGCAAAATCTATATTAAACTGTTTGTCTTCTCAAGGAGGGGGAAGGGAGGGAGAAAATTTGGAACTCAAAAAAATTTTTAAAAGAATGTTTTAAATTGTTTTTACATGTAATTAGAAAAAATTAAAATGTATTTAAAGACCCAGAAAACATTTTTAAAAAGAAAAAAATGCAAACAATTAAGGTACAAACATGCAACAGACCCAAAAGCACAGTCTTTCTGCCGATGGATCCGGTAAATAAAGCATGCCCTGTATGTTTCTACGTTTGGGCTCCTTCGTATTTCTCTTCTACTTTGTATTTTCAAATTGCTTCACAGGCAGCTTAATTTCTTTTGCCTCATGATAGTTTGGTGGAGGCTGGTTGCTATTGCTACCTTCAACTTGCTGATGAAGAAACCAAGGCATAGTAAGCTTAAGTGACGTGTGTGGGGCCAAGCAGGAAGTTTAATGAATGAGTCAGGTGTGGGAGTCTTGGCTTATAGATTTTTCCTCTCTTCCTTGGATTCTACCTCACTGAGTACAACTGCAGGAGAAACAGGAGTGTAGAGACTTGAGCTTTGGGGCCCTAATCCCCTTGCTACCAGACTTGACTCATTTAACCTTTTCCCACTTCAATTCTTCTCAGAAAAAAGGGAGAGCAATAATACTAATCTACAGCTCATGATGACGTTTCTTCATTGCCAGCAAGATCTTGGCCCTGATCATCTGACCCAGTTACTTTCCAGTGTCACCAGTTACGTGCTTCTGGAAAAGCACTGAGACTTTCATCTATGACAGGGTAGGGCAGACATAATCTGTGCCCTGTGGTCAATGGCAGCAGAGACGTGGAATCAATGCTTTATGACCTCTACAGAAAACATACCGGTCTTACAACAGGGTTTGACCTGACCCTCAAAGCACATGAGCATCAACCAAAGCCTGACATCCTGAGAAATTCACCATTACAAGACATGGGGACCACCTGAGGAATGATGACAGGGGCTGGGAATGTTTATTATCACTATTATTATTATTATTAACATCAGATATGTATTTCATACCTAAAGGTTTGTAAAGTACTTCTAGTCTAACAATTCTGTCAGGTAGGAAGTCCCTTTATTATTATCACCACCCTACAGGTGAGGACAATGAGGCTCCTGCTGTTAATTTGTCTATTATCCCAAAGCTAGTGAGCATCTGAGGGGGGGATTCAGAAACAGTTCTCCTGCATCCCAGGGTCTTTCCACAAGAAGACATGATTTCTGTCTTCAATTACTTGAAGGGTTATTATGTAAAAGGGAGATTAGATTTATCCTGCTTGGCCTCGGAAGGCAGAATTAGGAACAGTAGGTAAAGATTACAGGCAGGCAGGTTTTGCCTCAAAAAAAAGCACTTCCTAACAATTAGAGCTCAGGTGTGACTGATGTTCTGTGACCCCACTTGGGGTTTACTTGGCAAAAATACTGGAGTAGTTTGCCATTTCCTTCACCAGCTCATTTTACAGATGAGGAAACTGAGGCAAACAGGGTTAAGTGACTTGCCCAGAGTCACACAGCTAGTAATTGTCTGAGGCCAAATTTGAATTCAGGAAGATGAGTCTTCCTGACTCAGGCCCAGCACACTCTATCCACTGTAACCCCTAGATAATATCAATTAGAGATATTAAAAATGGAATCAATTAGAGATATTAAAAATAATCCTCCTCTTGTTTATCCACTTAAATGGATTTGTGATCTCATCAATTTAGAAATTCCCTCCAATAATGTAGATCATGGCTTATCTATACCTACTCATCCTGTGTGACTCTCAACTGCTTTCTCCAAAAAGTTTGCTATAGAGAGTACATTCAATTTGTTAGAGGCCTTCACGATTTCTCTTGACATTATAAATGACAATAAGTAGCACTTAGCACTTTAAGGTTTGCGAAGCACTTTACAAATATTATCTCATTTGATCCTCATAACACCTGTGAGGTAGGTGCTACTGTTATCCCCACTTTATAGATGAGAAAACTGAGGTTAAATGACTTTCCAAGGGTCTCGTAGCTAGTAAGTGTCTGAGGCTGGATTCCAAGTTCAATGCTCTTTCCACTGTGAAACTTGGCTTGCCTTTTGAAAGGTACTAGTGGATAACTCTGGCTGTCCATTGATCACCCCTCCCTCTTGCCGCCTGATTAGTCCATCTTCCCTTCCTATCATAAAATTCCTTTACGACATTCATTGATCCTCTTCTTTTTCAGAATTTCTCATTTGTGGTGTTCCAGCTCGCTCACACCCACCACGAGCCTCTCCACAGGCCTTTGTGTAACACTCAGCAGTATTCCAAGTCTTGTTTCCAAGTGACAACAAAAGTTAGCATGTTGCTTTCGTGAGATGTTGGGGGTCTGCAAAAGAACTTTGCCACTTCCTTAAAGCAATCCCAGTCCATTCTGCTCCTTTCCAACATGGACCAACTTGTCTCTGTCTCAGAGAATAGGGCCAATTGACCTTATTTCCCACTCAGCCTCTATGTATTCCTAAGTACCCATCCTGCTTATAGGTAAGTCCGTAGCTAGCTGGGATTGGGCTATCCCTCTCTTGTGTTTCCGTTCCTTGATGAATCTGAAAGGTCCAGAGGGCTGTGACTGCCACAGTAGAAATGGTTTGTGGTGGTTACAAGAGTGGGCTGTTGACAAGGAAAACTTTTGCCTTGGTGAAGGTAGCCACTGGAAAGAAGGTTGGTTCAAGTCATGTCCGTTTTACCAGGAGGCAAGTGCCTAAATAGCAGTGTTGCAAAAGTGCTTTGAGTTCTGATGAGGCTTAAATATTAGCGTATCAGTCTCCTGGCCAATTGTGACCATAATTATTAGCTGTTATGGAATCCTGTCAATTCTGTTTAGCACTTCTTTTTTTTCAGGTAGGAATAAAATATCTATCCCATACCCGATTTATATCATACTCTGAATACCTCTTTCATTTGCCCTTCTTTTGGGGAGAGGCTCTAGGCTTGATCCATAAGTAACTTTTCCCCAGGGTGGCAGCGATGAGGAACTTAATCAGCCAATGAGAACAAGACAAGGGAAGAGACGGGCTCCCCAACACTGAACCTGGTTCCTCCAAGAACCACCAATTTAAGGCACTAAAGCACAGGCCAAAGGTGTCTTTGCCTGTCTCTAGGCTGCACTGCTTACTCATCTCCACAGGTCTTTCTCTACCTGCCCTGGCTTTTCAGCTCTCCTTTATAAGCTGTCTTCCGTCTTTAGAATGTAGGCCTTGAGGGTAGGGACTGTCTTTCTTTCTGCCTCTATTCGTGTTTCCAATGCTTAGTGCCTTACCAGGCATTTAGCAAATGCTTAACAAACTGTTTACCGACTGAATCTGGTCAAGCCAGAAGGGGAGTAGGTCAAAGAACTCAAGCCTCTATTGACCCCTCTGTGGGATCTCAATACTAGATACTTACTGTTGGAAAAACTCTATAAGGTGTTCATACAAATAAAAGTTCAAATCTAGGCAACAGATAGTCTCTATTTTATCTACTTGTTTTTTCACACGTATAGTGGGTCAGATTCCTTTGAGTGGATACAGATTTCTTCCAGGAGTCTCTGAGATCAGGAAGACTGCTGAAATGTTGCCTTAAGTATTATGTAATCCTGAGCAAATTACATAACTTCTCTGTATCTCAGTTTCCTCATCTATGACATGAGACGTTTGGGCTTGATGGTCTCTATGATCTCTTCCAGCACTCAATCTATAATTCAATGACTTACAAACGTTAGCATCTGGGAGACCTCACCATCCATGGGGACATCTCTCTTCAACCTAGACTCTAGGATAAATATAACATAGCATCTCCTCCACCACAGTGGTGAATGCCTTTGATGAGGATATATCACCCTTTTTAAATTCCTTAACTAATGTTTATTATCAGAAGATTGTTGAATAGTACTATTTCTTTTGTTGTATCTTCCCACTAATTCATATTTCTTTAATACCTTGAAGTTTATAAAGCATTTCCCCCATAATCCCATGAGGTAATTAAACTTCCTCAGACAGTCATGACTTAATCCCATGTTGGTTCCTCCCCAGTGGCAATCAAATAGAGGTTGCATGACCAACCACTCATTGAGGAACTTTTGGGGAGATTCTTGAAGCTAAGGTGAAGCCAAGATGACCTTTGAAATGACCTTCTTAAGTCACAGTTGAAGCCAAGAGGACCTTCCTGAGATCTTGTGATATTCAGTAATGTCACCAAATATCTAAGTGCTACTTTTACTTATAAAACAGTCCCAGGGAATTCCTGTGACTTCTCTTTATTCACAGGATGATCAAAGGACTTTAGAGTTTGAGGGAACCTTTGAGTTTATGTAGCCCAACCTCTTCATTTTACAGATAGCAAAGATATAAAGTAAATAACTAATGCTAGACGCTTCCCTCCATTGATTATCTCCAATTTATCCTGTCTGTGTCTTGTTTATACGTAGTTGTTTATGTGACGTCTCCCTCATTAGATTTTGAGCTCCTTGAGAATAGGGATTGGACCTTTGTCTTTCTTTGTGTCTCCAGGGTTTAGCACAGTGCCTGGCATATGATAGGTGTTTAATAAATGCTTACTGATGAATTATATACAAAGTAGCTAAATAAATGCTCCTTTGGTAAGGAAGGCACTAGAATTGGGCAGGAAGGGGGGAATTAGGAAAGAGTCCATTGCAAAAAGCCATACTTGAACTGTATTTTAAAAGAAGCTAGGGACAGAAGGAAGGAGAGAGTTCATTCTAGGTATACAGGACTGAGACAGGAAATGGAGTGTATGAGGAACAGTGAGAAGCCAGTTTGGCTGGATCACAGAGTGTGGAAGGAGGTTTAATGTCCAATAAGACTGAAAGACAGCTTGGGGCCAGGGTGCCTAGAGCTTTAAACTAATAGGAAGTTACTAGATTTGATTGAGCAGGAAGTAGTTTACACTCTGGGATAATTGATCCTGTGAAAGCTGTTGGAAATACACAGGGTTGTACTAGTGCGAAAGACTAGAAGGAAGAAAAATCATCCACAAAAAATAAAGTAAAATAAAGTTGTTCATTACCTTGAATTGCGAATTCACAGAGAGATATGCAAGAAAACTTTCAGCAGGACCCACATTCCCCTATCCTGTTACCACTTTGAAGTCCCCACACTGGTAGTAACAGGTTGCCATGTAAACATGATGTGGTCAATGTCTGGTCAAAAGAGGAGCCACTAAGTCTTCATTTCTTAATGTATGGCTATCAAATCACAACTACGATGTACCTCTAGGCCAGATAGGGTTTCCTGGCCTAGATTTCTAGTTCTGCTAAATCGACCTTCACTTATTACTCATGTTCATGGAGAGAGCCAGAGTGGTTTCACAGCTGATAGTTATTCTGAATAACACTTTCTTTATTCCTCTGTTTTTCAGCCAGACTTTTTTGTTAACAGGAAGAGCCTTAGAAAGTACTTTTGCTCTTATGTAACCAGCCTAAGCTTACAGTGCCTGGCACATACTATTGTGTGGAGTTTAATAAATGTGTTTTAAACTAAACTTTAACCCCACCCCCACCCCCCACCGCCCCGGGACCCAATGAACCCAATGTAGGTCAGCAGCACATTGATTTAGCACATAGGACTTGCGTGCTCCATGGACTGAGAAACCCTTTACAAGATTTTCCAGGATTAGAAACAGAAACATTCTCTTTGGTGTATAGGGCCTAAGGTAGTGCTGGGCATGACAAGGTAGAAGACTTCCTATCACCATGGTTCTGAGAGGCCTAAATCCAGGCTACTCTGCAACTTGACCTCAAGCTATGGTGTGATCTTGGGGATTTTGGAATCATATATCTAGAGATGTAAGTGACCTCAGAGGTCAACCTCCTCAATTTACAGGTGAAGAAATGCAGGTATATAAAAGTAGGAATCAGGGGTGGCTAGGTGGTGCAGTGAATAGAGCACCAGCCCTAGAGTCAGGAGGACCTGAGTTCAAATGCAGCCTCACACACACACACACACACACCCCTAGTTGTGTGACCTGGGCAAGTCACTTAACCCCAATTGCCCTCCAAAAAAAGATAAACAAATAAATAAAGGTAGGAATCATAAAGTTCACATATAGAGAGAAGTAGGGGGTCATCTACATTTTATCAGTGAGGAAAAACAGGTTCAAGGAAGTTAAAATCATGGGATCATTATAGAAACAGCTGAAAGGACATCAGCGGTCATCCAACTCCCTCATTTGAGAGATTAAAGGACATGCCCCCAGGGACACAGTATATGGCAGAACCTTCAAATCCAGGTGCACCGCACCAGGGGTTCTTTTTGTCTTTTTTCCCTTCTTTCCTTTCCTTTCTCAGTTTTGGTACTTAAATAATCCCACTGCTTTCTTTTCTACCTTTGCCTGCCTTTTTAAAGGCTGGCTGCAATGCTCTCAAAATGAAGTAAAGAAAATCAATGAAATCTTGCCCTTTCAGAGTGGGGCATGTATGTCCATTTCAGTCTATGAGGGAACTCTCTCTACAGCTCCTGACTCATTGACAGCTGAGTTTAGCTTCCGTATGAATGAGACCTTGACAGAGTTGTCTCCAATTGAGTAAGTGGTCACAGGATGCTTTAAGCTGGGACCTTTCCTAAAGGTAGCTTATAAACGCAAAATAGTTCACTTCCCAGGAGAAGGCTGAGAAATCAATTAGTGCTATGTGGTGGAAATGAGATGCCCAAAAAAAAGTCTCCAGCATGAAACTAATCTGGTCAGGCTCAGTGTATGCTAATAGCATTCTGTATAGGGGCTGCTCCCATCTGCCCCACCCCTTCTTGTAATTGATGTCAAGGAGAAGAAGAAGGAGATAGCTCTAGATAAGTAAAGAGAAAATGAAGGGGGACCACAGTACAAGGCTTCTTGGAAGTTTTTTTTGGGCAGGCCATTTATTTTGAGAATCAGTAATAGCAACTCTATCAGCTATTAGATTGGGAATGAATCAAAAGGCCACTTTTCTCAGCTTCTCATGAAACAAATGCTTGCTTTCCTCATCTGTTAAATGGGGATCATCCTACCTCCGTCACAGGATTCACAAATGCAGAGCTGGAAAGCACCGAGGAGGGAAATGAGGCTCAGACAGTTGGAGGGATCTGTCCAACGTGACCTTTTCTAATGCAGAATTTTAGACAAGTGCTTTATCTTCTGGACTGCAGGTGTCTTCTCAGATGCACCAAATGGTTTCATTGTTGTAAGATTAGAAGGATATAGTGGATGTAAATTATGTGGCAAACTTTAAAGTTCTAGATAAATATCAGTTGTTATGAAGTTGCACCAACATCTAACAAAAGAGATAATTACAAATCAGGCATAGAAGTAGAAACATATGGTGCAGAGATAAGAAAAAAAAACAACAAGTACTTCAAGTTCAACAGAGTCACAACTTTGAAAGGGACCTTGCAGAACACTTAATGGAGAGCTGTTTTCAGCATGTGATAGGATGTTAGGAGGAAGAAAGATAAGAATTGTTTTGCTTGGCACCAGAGGGCAGAGCCAGGAATAATGTGCTGCAAAGTGGCAGCTTTCAGCACACTGTGGGGAAAATCTTCCTAATCATAGGTAGCATTTATATAGCACTCTAAGGTTTACAGAACACTTTACATATGTTACTTTGCTGGATTCTCACAATAAGCCCAGTGTGTGCGTGTGTGTGCACACAGCTGTGTGCTATTATTATTCCCATTTTGCAGATGAGGAAACTGAGGCTCTAAGAATGATTTGCCCAGAGTCACAGAACTAGCAAAGTGTCTCAGGTAGGATTTGAACTCAAGTCTTTCTGACTCCAAGTCTTGTGCTCTAGTCATTGAACCACCTAACAACTAACACTCCTCCTCCTCCTCCTATTGCTGCTGCTACTACTATTGCTACTATAACTACTACTACTACTATTACTGCTACTACTGCTACTACCACTACTACTACTACTACTACTACTACTACAACTACAACTACTACCTTGCTTATTACATGCCAGGGACTGTGCTAAATGGTTTATAATTATTTTCTCACTTGATCCTCATAACAAACCTAGGAGGCAAGTACTATTATTGTATCCATTATACTGATGAAGAAATTGAGATAGAACAAAGTTAAATGACTTGCCTAGGGTCACATAGCTTATAAGTAATTAAGGAAGGATTAAAATTCTGGTCTGACTCTAAATTCTGCACTGTTACCTGCTGCACATTATTATTATTCATGAGCTGATGAATAATAATGGTGATGATGATGAAAGCTAACATTTAGGTTAGCACTTACTGTCTATGAGGCTCTGTGCTAAGCACAACAACCCTGGGAGGTAGGTTGCTCTAATTATTCCCATTTTACAGATGAGGAAAATAGAATAGAGGTTAGGTGACTTGCCTAGGGTTTCATAATTTCTAGTCTGAGGCAGGATTAAAACTCAGTGTTTCCTGTCTCCAAATCTCATGCTTTATCCACTCTACCACCTAGCAGCCAAAAAAGTAAATTGGGCTGTTTGGAGGTGGGAGTGGGGATTCTCATCACTAGTAGTGTGCAAACAAAGGTGGGATGACCCCTGTTTTGGAACGTTGTGGGCTCAGGAAGAAAGGTTGAATTAGGAGATCTCTGAGTTTCTTTCCACTTTTTGGATTTCATAATTCTCTGAAGAGAATAAACATTTATATGGTACCTATTTTGTGCCAGGCACTGTCCTAAGCACCTTACACATATTATCTCATTTGATCCTCACAACACCTCTGGGAGGCAGCTGCTATTATGAGTCCCATTTTACAGATGAGGAAACTGAGACAAACAGAGGTGAAATGACTTGCCCAGGGCCATACAGCTAGGAAAGTGTCTGAGGTTGGCTTTGAACTCGGGTCTTCCTGATTCCAGGCCCAGCACTCTATCTCCTGCCTAGAAGCTGCCCCCAGGAATGCAAGACTGGCTTAGTCAAATTTATCTCAGCAGTCACCTATCATTTGCTTAAACACCTTTACAAATGGAGAACACATTTCCTCACAAAAGCAGTAAGTTCTTTTTAAAATGAGGTAAAGTCTGCCTGCCTCTGGAGGTAACTTCTATCTGAAATCTCACAGCACAGTTCTAATCCCTTTCATTTGACAAGCCCCACACGTAGATGAAGACAGCTTTAGGTGGCTAGTTAGGGGCAACTAGGTGGCTCAGTGGATAGAATATAGGACCTGGAGTTATGAAGATCTGAGTTCAAGTGTGAACTCAGACACCTACTAGCTGTGTGACCCTGGGCAAGTCACTTAACCTCTGTTTGCCTCAGTCTGCCCACATGTGAAATGGAGATAATAAAAGCACCAGCGTTACAGGATTGTTGTGAGGATCAAATGAGATCATTATAAAGCTCTTAGCACAGTTATCTGGCACATGAGGTGCTATATAAATGGTTATCTATAATTATTTTCTTGTCAGGGCTAAGCATCCCCATTCTCACTTCCTTAAATCAATTCTCCTGTTTTAAGATTTTGGGTCCTCTTACCATCCAGGACATGCTCCAGCTTGTCCATATCCCTCTCAAAATTTGATCCCTCAAACAATATTCCAGATGTGGTCTGACCAAGGCAAACAGGACTGTTATTACTTTGCTTTGAATGCTACACTTTCATTAATGCAGCTCAAGATTCCATTAGCCTTTTGGGCTGTGAGGTCACTCTATGAACTCAGGCTGACTCAAATTTGGGATGAATCAATGTCAATGTGAGTCTGCTATATGTGTCCCTGGGCACTCCTTCCCAGGGCCAGCACTGGAGACAGGATGTCCAAGTTCCCCTCTGTACTTTCTCAGCACTCCAAAATGTACTTTTGTTTCTTCTGATTACATCAAGGTTTAGAACATAGCCCTGGTAACTATAGTTAGAGACCTCTTAGGTAGCTTCCGGTTGCCTCAGATTAAGGAAGGTCTGTTCCAACCTAACAAAATGGACAAAAAGATATTAATATGACTAGATAGCTCCCTCTCTCCAACTCCTCATTCATTGTTTTGGTCTTTTATTACATGTCTAATTCAAAACTTATTACCAAACATTAATATAACCAGTTAAACTTGCTTAGTAGCTATTTAGCTAGATTAATTTCAACTTATAGAGCATCAGTGTGGTCTAATAGATAGACTTTGAAACCAGAAAGCCTTGGATTCAAATCCTGACTTTGATACATACTGGCTACATGACCTGAGCAAGAAAATTAAACTCATAGTTCAAGGCAAATCTCTAAGCCTCTAAATTGTAGCGAGGTTCCTGACCTATGTTAGTGGAGGGAGTTTTCTTACCTGGAAGTTCTCTGTACTAATGAAATCAGAGGTCCAAGATGTGGCATATGATTATGATGGAATACTATTATGCTATAAGAAATGATGGGGGTGGGGGATTGTTTCTGAAAAAAATGGAAAGACCTATATGAACTGATGCAAACTGAAGTGAGAAGAACAAGATCATTGTGCAAATATCAAAAATTCTTCAATGATTCCTATTAGGTCCCTATCAGGATTCTTTCAATTCATTGTAATCCATTTGTTCTTTTTACAAGACTATGGTGTGTATGCTCTATTCCTCTGGCTGTTTTCTGGAGCTCACAAACTCTATTGGTATTGAAATATCAAGGAAATAAGAGAAAGGCCCCCACCGTAAGCAGAAGACCTTCTGTGGCGATGCCTTTGCAGACTGGCAAGGATCGTGGTGCACTGGATAGGCAGACAGGGATAGACTAAGATTTTGCATTGTTGGAAGTAATACCCACATTAAAAAGACCACAGAGTCATGGATATAGTAGAGGATTGTTTCACAAAGCTACTTCCAGGTTTCTTTGTATCTCCTTATCTTTCTCAGGTGTTTTAATAGTCTATTACATGAACATACCACAATTTTTAAAAAATAAATTTATTATTTCTTTATTTTAAATATTCTTTTCTTTTTAAATTTTTGGTTCCAAATTCTCTCCTTTCCTCCCATCCCACTGAGAAGGTGAGCAAAATGATAACAATTACGTATGTGAAATCATCCAAAACACATGTCCATATTAGCTATAACACAAAAAAATGGAGAAAACAAGAGAGTTATATTTCAATTTGTATTCTAGAGTTCATCAGTTCTCTCTCTGGAGGTGGAAAGAACTTTTGATCATGAGTCCTTTGGGTTTGTCTTGGATCATTGAATTGATCAGAATAGCCAAGTTTTTCACAATTGACCATTATTACAACATTACTGTTACTCTGCACAATGATCTCCTTGTTCTTCTCAATTCAGTTTGCATCAGTTCATACAGGTCTTCCCTTATTTTTTCCGGAAAAAATTCCCCACTCCCATCATTTCTTATAGCATAATAGTATTCCATCATAATCACATGCCACATGTTGTTCAGCCATTCCCCAATTGATGGGCATTCCCTCAATTTCAAATTCTTTACTATTGCAAAAAGAACTGCTACGAATATTTTTGCATACATAGGTCCTTTTCCTTTGATCTCTTTGGAGTACAGACTTTGTAGTACTATTGCTGGGCTAAAGGTTATGCATAGTTTTTAATAGTACTTTGGCCATAGTTCTAATTGTTCTCCAGAATGATTTGATTAGTCCATAACTCCATCAACAATGCATTAGTATATCTACTTTCCCTCAACCCCTCTAGCATTCATCATTTCTGATAGATGTGAGGTGGTATCCTAGAGTTATTTTAATTTGCATTTCTCGAATCAGTAGTGATTTGGAGCATTTTTTCGTATGACTATAGTTAGTTTTGATTTCTTCTTCTGCATGTTCATATCCTTTGACCATTTACCGACTGGGGAATGGCTCTTGTTTTTAGAAATTTGACAGTTCCCTATATATTTGAGAAATGAGACCTTTAACAGAGAAATTTTCTGTAAAATTTTTTGGCATTACTTCATTATTTATGGCATCTTTTAGAAAAATGTCATTTCTTTTAATAATCTCTTTTAATTGCCTCTTTTTGCTTTTGCTATATCTGAGATCATGATTACTAACCCTGCTTTTTTTTATTTCAGCTAAAGTACCATAGATTCTCCCTAGCCCTTTATTTTAACTCTGTATGTATCTTTCAATTTCAAGTGTATAACTTGTAAACAACATATTATTGGATTCTGGTTTCTAATCCATTCTATGTGCTTCTGTTTTATGGGTGACCCATCCCATTCACAGTTTACAGTTATGATTACTAACTGTATTTTACTCTCCATGTTATTTTGTTATGTTTGTCCCTCTCTTCTTATTTTATCCTATCTCTTCTCAAAAGTCTGTTTTGCTTCTGACCATGGCCTCCCTTAACCTTTACTCACTTTAATCACCCCTATCGCTATATCTCTTATCCTCTTTTCTTCCTATTTCCCTATTGGGTAAGACAGATTTCTATACTCAGTTGAGTGTGTATGGGTATGTGTGTGTGTGTGTGTGCATGTTCATGTAGCTACCTACATACATGCATAAATATATGTATATATTCTTTCATCTTTGAACTAATTCTGATAGCATTGCCTGCTACCCTACCCCAACACCAGTTTTCCTCTCCATTGTACAAGTTCTTCTTTGCATGTATCTTTTATGTGAGAAAAAATTTTCCCATTCCACCTCTTCCTTCTCAATTTTTCCAGTGTATCCCTCTTTCTTACTGTTTCTTTCTTTTTCTTTTTTTTTGGAGATGATCTCAACATAATTGGCTCACATTCAAGCCTTCTGTCTATGTAGATTCGTTCTAACTGTCCTAATAATGATAAAATTCTTAGGAATTATCATCTTTCCATATAGGAATATAAAGAGTTTAAACATATTAAGTGCTTTATGATTTCTCTTTTATGTTTACCTTTTTATGCTTCTCTTGAGGCTTGTGCTTAAATGTCCAGTTTCCTATTCAGTTCCAAAGTTTTCATCAGGAATCCTTAAAAGTTCCCTATTTCATTAAATATCCACTTTTCCCCCTGAAGAATTATACTGAATTTTCCTGGGTAGGTTATTCTTGGTTGTAATCCTTATTCCTTTGCCTTCCATTTCTTGAAATATGATGTCTAAAGGCTCTTTTTAAAATCATGGCTTTCAAGTAGTTCAATGATTCCTAAATTATCTGTTCTTTCCAGGTCAGGTGTTTTTCCAATGGGAGAGTTCATATATTCTTCTATTTTTTTCAGTCTTTTGACATTGTTTTATTGTTCCTTGATGTCTCATGGAGTCATTAGTTTCCACTTGCCCAATTCTAATTTTTAAGGAATTATTTTCTTCAGTTAGCTTTTGTACATCTTTTTCCATTTGGTCAATTCTACTTTAAAAAAAAAACAGGCTTAGGTTTTTTTAAATTTAAATTCAAATTGACCTAAATAAAACTTACATTACAAAGGAAGAACAAAATACAATATAATGCAATGAGTTACATAGAAGCTAAATTTATGGGGAAATTGGAAGTTGTTTTTATCCCAATTACATTTTGGGCTAGTGAGTAACTTTGCAGAAAAGTTAGGATTTTAATTTTCTCATGGCCCACTCTAGTAATCAAACTATACATTCTCTTCTCTCTCAGGATGTATATGAGAAATGAATCCTCTTTGTCCTGAAATGCACTTCTGCTACTGCCAACTTTAGCCAGAACACTAAATTCTTTACCTGAAATGCTGTGATGGTGATAATGAATTAAAAACCAAAACAGTCAAAAACCTTCTTCAGTGAATTTTTTTTACTTCCTTTTCCATTTGGCTTATTCTGTTTTTTGAAAATTTTATTTTCTTCAGCATTTTTGTGCCTCTTTTACCAAGTTGTTAATTCTCTTTTTGTAATTTTCTTGCATTACTCTCATTTCTTTCCCCAATTTTCCCTCTTCTTCTCTTACCTCTTTCTTTAACTCTTCCAGAAATTTTTGTTGGACTTGGGTCCTATTAGAATTTTTCTTGGAGGCTTTCATTGCGGCTCTTTTCATGTTGTTGTGTTCTTCTAAAATTTGAGTCTTGGTCTTCATTTCCACTGTAGTAGCTTTTTATGGTTATTTTTGTTGTTGTCATTTGCTCATTTTTTTCCAGCTTATTTCTTGCCCTTCAAATGTATGTTAAAGTTGGGCTCTTTGGGGTGGCTAGGTGGTGCAGTGAATAGAGCACCAGCCCTGGAGTCAGGAGGACTTGAGTTAACATCTGACCTCAGACACTTAACACTTATTAGCCATGTGACCTTGGGCAAGTCACTTAACCCCAATTGCCCTCCAAAAAGCAAAAAATGAATGAAAATAAAAATAAAAATAGAGGGAGGCATCAGAAAACCTCTAAGGGCCTTTTTAGCTCTAAAAATATGATCCTATGATTCTAAGATTCGTATTTCTAAAAAGCTTGAGAGCTTACACAGCATTTCCCTCATAGTCACCCTGTGAGTTAGGTAGTACCGATAACAAAGAGTGTCCTTATTTTTCAGATCATGCCTGTCCATCTTTGGCATTCGGAGCCCTTTAACCTAGACTCCTCCTACCTGTCCAGTCTTTTTCTGCCTTACTCTTCGAGCTCTTCCATCTGGAGGCGTCGGCTTCCAGACTGTTTCACAAACAAGATACTCATCTCTGGCTCCAGGCATTTTCTCTGGCTGTCCCTCATACTCGCAATGTTCTCCCTCCTCCACTGCTACTACTGATCTTCCTGGCTTCCTTTAATTCCCAACTAAAATCCTACCTTTTACAAGGAACCTTCCTCAACCCCTCTTAATCCCAGGGCCTTCCCTCTGTTATTTCCTATTTTTCCTGTATATGGCTTTTCCTTATACAGATTTGCTTACATATTGTCTCCCTCTTAAGACTGTAAGCTCCTTGAGGGCGAGGACTATTTTTGCCTCTTTATTGTATCTCCAGTGCTTAGTACATCGCTTGGCACACAGTAGGCGTTTAATACCTATTTAATAATTGATCTGTAGCTAACCTTCAACCCTAGTAGTAAGGAGCATTCAGGCCTTGGGATGTGGGAGTGAGACAGAAAATCTCCCTGTCATGTCAGTAGAAAAGGGTGGTAAAGGTCAGAGTTAAAGGCAATAGGAAGGCCCATGGTGACCGGCTTCTCTCTGCTGAATCTGGGCAGCCTTCTTCACGATAAGTTGGCTGATTCTAGACAAGGTCAAAGGTTTCTGCCAGTGACCAGAAAGCCAAGACTCCAGGGTCACAAAGTTAATAAAGATAGCGCCTAGGAGACTCTGTTTTGGACGAGTGGTGGCAGCAGCAGAAAGCGTCAGGACAAAGAGAGCAGGAGTAGCACCAGCTCAGGTGAGATAAGGGACACCAACGTAGGGGACTACATCTATGGAATAGGGTGTGACAATCAGGGGTCTTGGGACCTTTACAAAAAAGGCTAGGTAGGGTGGCGGCTAGTTGGCACGGTGAATAGAGCACCGGCCCTGGAGTAAGGGGTACCTGAGCTCAAATTCAGCCTCAGATACTTAACACACACACACACACACACACACACACACACACACACACACACACACACACACACACAAAAACTAGCTGTGAGACCTTGGGCAAGTCACTTAACCCCAATTGCCCTACCTTCCCCCCTCCAAAAAAAAAAAGCAAAAAAATTAAAAAAAAAAAGAAAATAGGAAAAAAAAAAGGGTAGGTAGGGGACTGAAAGTAGAAAAAGGGGGCCATAATGCTCAGAAATTGGGAGGGAAAGGGAGAATAGGCATTTGCATAGTGCCTATTATATGCCAGGCACTAGGCTAAGTCCTTTGCAAATATCATCTCATTTGATCTTCACAATGACCCTGCAGGTAGGTGCTGTTATTACCCCCTTTTTACAGATAAGAAAACTGAAGGATTTTACCCTCCTTGGGAAATTCTACATAAGGATAGTGAGTGGTATTGAGACACTTCTATTGGCAAGGAGAAATGTTTATTTTTAAAGTCTGACTAGCAGATTTGAGAACCACAAGGATGCTTGTTTCAACACGTTGTCTATTAGTTGAATGCAATTTTATTATTAACCTCAACGTTTTTTTTTGCAAGAGGGATGGTGACATGACATATTTTTTCAAAAATTCATTTGAGTTGGAACTCAAGCAGAACTTAGTACAAGTCAAACCAGGTCTTTTATACCATTATGCATCTCATGAACACAAAGTAATTAGAAAATGTTGCTCAAATTATTGTATAGATGGGTGATAAAGGTAAAAGATCACTGGCAGCTGGGAGTTATTGGGGCAAGTTTCTGAACATCTGTGCATTTCTAGGTGAGTTTGATTGGACTAAGTATTTCACTTTACCTGCCCAATATTGCCACTCAGAGATGACTGTTGCAATGGACAGCGAAGAAAGTAGCAAGTGGCAGAATTCTTCTGCTGGGGCAGTGGGGAGGAAGCTGGACACACAGCATGGTTAGGTATAAAAACATGCACGCGCAGAATATTGAGTGAAAAAACTCTATGTCAAGCTACCCCCCCCCACCTATTGTCTACTTTGGTATCAAATCCTTGCAGCCAAATCCTAGACTTTGTTGATCTTAGTTTTGAACCTACTTTGATGCCAATACCACTTTCTACCTCCAGATCATCCGTTTTGCCATTTGTTTCTCAATTACTGGTCTTCATTTTAATTTGGAATGCTACGAAGGACCTTTTCTGCCTGAAACTTACCCTGATTCCCTAAAGCAGGAAAACTTCAACCATCACCATCAAACCCATCCAGCCTCAGCCTATGATGGATCCTGTGCAGGACAAAATTAGGCCCACCAATATTTTTATCTTCTTCTATCAGCACTCCCTTGTGCATCAGCCTCTCCTATGGCTTACCCTTCCAATCATTTCTGTTGAGTTGAAATCAGGCTAGGAAGATTTCACTTCAGTGGCAGCAGGAAAGAAGGCACAAAATGGCATCCTGAGGAGTAAGTCTGGATATGGGTGGGGTGGGCAAGAGACTTTCTCACCCACTTTACCTTGATGATAGAAGAGGGTTTATCCGTTGATGGTAGGTTTAGAATTTAGAATTACTTGGAGAAATCATTGGATTTCCTCCAAGAATCACTCTGCAACCAACTAGCAACTTATCCTTGCCCCTCCAGAAGTGAAAAGTCCCAAGAAACTCAATCCACTTGTTTCTTCCTTGGGATAGCTTTACCTGGAAACTCACATCAAATTAGGAGGCGTTCATTAAATAAACACATAACTAGATTTCAGAACATAAGTCTACCCAAAAAAGTAGAATGAATAAATTTGCTAATTTTCCTTTTCTGAGGACCTAGACTGTCTGGCTTGCTGTAGCATGCATTTGTGTGTTAATGTACCCACATACTTTGAAAACCTTTAGCAGACAGTGGAGAAAGAGAGAACTGGAAGAAGTAATTGGGGGTCAGTGACCCTAATCTCAGTTTTCACAGTTTGTCTTGAGCAAGCACTTTCTTCTACCTCAGTTTCCTTGTGCATTAACAATGGAGATAATATCACCTACTGCCTAGAGGAGTGGAGGAGGACTGACTGGGAGAGGCAGTGATCAGGCGGATTGATAACCTGATGGGTGTGACTGACTTTGAAGCTGGGTGATATTATCCTCTATAAATATCATTACCTTAGAAAATGAACCATCCCCTTGCAAACCAACCTGTTTCTTTTGCTGTCTGTAGCCCCTAGCCATTAATGATGAGTGGAAGACTGGTTGGAGAGCCCTGAGCCACAGGTAACCATTTGCTATAACCACTTAGGAAACAGGAGGGCTGCAGGGGTATTATTAAAAGCAAACAAACCTATTATTAAACATAAACAAACAGGTAAGAGCTGCCAGGAAACAAATTTTTCAAAGGCCTTTTGACTCAATGGTCCAAGTTTATCTGTGGTTACCCTTTGGTTCAGCTTCCCTGATTGACCAAAAACCTAATGTGGAGACCCCAAACATCAGCAAATGGAAGCTTTATTGTGATTAATATGAATAGCCCAGTGCCTTCCAAATGACTCTAAGTATAAGTTACAGATGGTTTTAAATCTTCATCTGCATCTGTGGAGGGAATTCCCCTATATGGGAGCTCCCTTCCCTAATGAAGTCATAGATGTGGACCAAAATGAGAATAGCTCACATTTATGTCACATCACAGTTTGCAAAGCACTTCCCTCTCTGAGATAAGTAGTGGAAGGATTAAAATCTGTTGCCTAGTTAGAAGATATAGGTTTAAATCCTAAGTGCGTTTAAAAAAAATCTATATGACCTTGAGCATACACACACACACACACACACACACACACATACACACACACACACACACACACATACACAGATGTATGCATGTATATATTCCTTCTTCCCTCTTTGTGACAGTTTCCTCATCTGTAAAGTGAGGGGTTGGATTGAGATCTCTGATTCTTCTTGCTCTAAAACTATGAGCCTATGATTTCCAGGTTTCAAATGAAGAAACTGAGGCCCAGAGAGTTTGAGCAACTTGTGCCAGGTCATGTAGTAGAAGAGAAAGGGCATGAATCCAAGCCTATTGACTCGGAGCCCAGCCTCTCATCCCTATGCTGGCCGTTCCCATTTTGATGGAGAGTTCTCATTCTCATTTTGGTCTCAGCACCAATTTACACTCTTGAAAATTATTGAAATCTCCCCACCAAAGAGGTTTCGTTTGCACCAATTGGTAGTAGTAACAGTTGTTGTTTCTTTGTTGTTTGTCCTTCATTCTGGAAGAGGGCCATGACATCAGGGAGGGGATGCCATGACATGCAAGTGAATTGGATTTAAGTGAGGGAGGACTGTGCAAAGTCACCAGCCTCACTTTCTCCTCCAGAGCCATCTGGGTCCAGTGGCCAGATATAGATACTACTACTGGTAGCTATTATGTTAGAAATTAAAATGTCTCATTTTGAAAATTGTTTTGACCTTATGGGTCCCCAGAAAAGGTCTGGGCATCCCCAGGGGTTCCTGGACCACACTTTGAGAACTGCAGCCTCACACCATACTTCTTTGTTCTGGTTGAAAGAATAGTTCCTCATTCCTTTATTTCCAGAACTTTGAGAGGGCAGCAAGGAGCAAGACTCACCAAGGCATGTGGGTCCTATCTAGCCTGGGTCTATTCTAGAGCAAGTTCTCTTAAACCCGGATAAGTAAATGGCTTTTTGTTGCTTTGGTTGCAAGGCTTTCCAGAAGCAGTTACAAGCAAGAGACTTATCAGATCCTGACATCTTGATGGCATGTCAGATGAACAGGCAGAGCGTCAGGGCCTTCCCAGGACACAACTGGGAAAAGCCCCTGGGACTACGTCTGCCATCTCATCAGCTGAACATCTCACAGCATTCCAGAGTAGGACAGGACTGACTGCTGAGGTCACCTAGCTTGATGCCTCAGTGCAGCAGCAACCCAGAAGTCACCCCCTCCTCAACTTTCCCTGGAGCATTTTGTCTCTCTTTAGCCCTCTCCATCAATCAACAAGCAGTTATTAAGCTCCTTTTATGTGCCTGGCCCTTTGCTATATGCTAAGGAAACAAAGACAAAAATGAAACAGTCCCTACCCTCAAGGAGCTTATATTCTATCTGGGAGGGAGGAAATGGAGAGGATGAGCATTTATGAAGCGCTTACTTAGTGCCTGGCACTGTTAAGTGCTTTATAAATATTATCTCATTTGTTCCACACAATGACCCTAGGAGGTAAGTGTTATTATTATTATACCCATTTGACAGTTGAGGAAACTGAGGCAGGCAGAGGTTAAATGATTTGCCCAGGGTCACACAGTTAGTAACGGTCTGAGATTGGATTTGATAGCCTCACTGACTCCAGGCTGGGACTCTCTCTCTCACTCTCTCTCTGTATATACATACGTATGTGTGTGTGTGTGTGTGTGTGTGTGTGTGTGTATGTGAGTGTGTGTGTGTGTGTGTGTGTGTGTGTGTGTATATACTAAGTAAGCAGACACTAGAAAAGGGAGGAACAGCAGAATACTGGGCCTGGAGACAGGAAAACTGGAGTTCAAATCCAGCCTCAAACACTTCCTGTGTGACCCTGGGCAAGTCACTTCATTTCTGTTTTCCTCAGTTTTCTCATCTGTAAAATGGGGCTAATACTAGCACCTTTCTTGCAGGGTTGTTGTGAGGATCAAGTGAGATAAGATTTTTTTTTTCAGTTGTATCCAACTCTTGGTGTTCCCCTTGGGGGTTTTCTTGCCAAAGATACTGGAGTGGACTGCCATTTCCTTCTCCAGTTCATTTGACAGATGAGGAAATTGAGAAAACAGGGTTAAGTGACTTGCCCAGGGTCACACAGCTAATAAGCGTCTGAGGCCAGATTTGAACTCAGAAAAATGAGTAGGCCTACCTCCAGCTGCCAAAGCTGACCAAAGTGCCATATAAATGCTATGATTATTATTGCACAATGCCTTTGAATTCTTTACCACTTCCCTTTCTTTCATACCCACATAAACACAAACATACACAGACATATACGAAGTGCAAAGTAATCTGGGGATGGTAACATCTTTTTATCCCCAATATATAATGTACGATATCTCTAAGTACAATGACTTATTAATCTCCTACTATGTGCCTGGCATTTTGCCAGTCTGTCAAATTGAATCCCTAACAACTGATTAAGAACTTCGTTGACAGGAACTTCTGTCCCTCCTAAGGCAGTCCATTACATTTCTGATACCTATAATTTGTTAGGAGGTCCTCATTATTATTAATAATAATTAAGTGTTATTATATAATATAATAATTATATACTATAAATAATAATATAATAATTATTATTAATAATAATTAAGTCACAGCTAGGTGACTTCTTCAGGTCATAGGCTTCAGAGACAGAAGGGACCTTAGAGGTGGTCTAGTCCAACCCCTCTCTTTTTAAAGATGGGAAACTGAGGACCAGAGAGGAGAATTTCCTCACCCAAGGTCACACAGATATTAAACGGCAGATTCATTGCTCTGACTTCACAAACAACACTCATTCTATGGGCGAGAAATGGCAAAGAAAGAAGAAGTAACTCACCCATGGTCACTTGAGGTAGTAAGAAGTGGATCTGGGATATGAACTCAAGGATCCTGTCTGCAAATCCAGTGTTCTTTCTGCTACACAACATGGAGTGTCTTTTTCAAATAAGATAATATATGTAAAGCACTTTGCAAACCTTAAAAGTGCAACATAAATGTGAATTATTCATTGTAACCTTCTCTGGAAAGTAGTGCAAGCATTATTAAATCCACTTTATATATGATGAACGTGAGCCTCAGAGAGGTTGAGTGCCTTGTACACGATCACACAGCTAATTAGTGTTCAGGGGACACAGCTCCTGAGCAATAGTATTGTAAGTGAGACATACAGTCATGGATGGCTAAACTCAGGCAGTTTATAATGAACCCTTATAAAGACTTGATAATATCATAGAGAATTCATGGGGAGCTTGTTATACTAGTTCTGGCCTAGGCATTGAGGGAATCATTTGGAGTCATTAGTAAACCTGAGATGTGAAGACCAAATACTCCAAATCATCCGAGGGACCTCTGATGTTTGGGATTGAGGAGAAGGGGAGTGGGAAGAGGCCAAGGATAGAAAAGCTTATGGAAAATGTGCCGAGGGGTACAGATGGGAGGGGTACAGATGGGAGGCTCCTGGATGAATGTATGGAACTTCCCGCAATGTGCAGAAAACACGTACAGAGATTGAGTAGGGGGTGGGTGGGAAAGAAAGGCGAGTAGTAAAGAATTCAAAGGCATTGTGCAATAATAATCATAGCATTTCCATAGCACTTTGGTCACCTTTGGCAGCTGGAGGTAGGCCAACTCATTTTTCTGAGTTCAAATCTGGCCTTGGACACTTACTAGCTGTGTGACCCTGGGCAAGTCACTTAACCATGTTTGCTTCAGTTTTCTCATCTGTCAAATGAACTGGAGAAGGAAATGGTAAACCATTCCAGTATCTTTGGCAAGAAAACCCCAAAGAGGGTCACCAAGAGTTGGATACAATGGAAAAAACAAATTCTTATCTCATTTGATCCTCACAATAACCCTGCAAGGAAGGTGCTAGTATTAGTCCCATTTTACAGATGAGGCAAACAGAAGTGAAGTGACTTGCCCAAGGTCACACAGGAAGTGTTTGAGGCTGGATTTGAACTCCAGTTTTCCTGTCTCCAGGCCCGATGTTCTGTTCACTGCACCATCTAGCTATTCTCCCCTTTCCTAGTATCTACTTTCTTAATAGACCATGCCTGGTTCCAGTTTCTGTCTATCACAAATCAGCTCAACTCAATGAATATTTGTCAAACCCCAGCTGTGGGGAGAGTACTATTAGGTGCTAATTAACTCATCCAACATTTTCCCCATCCTTCCTAGGCTCAGAATATTCACGAATTTAATAAGCCATCCTACATCTTTATCTTCCTATATCTACCACTTCAATCCAGTCACGGATGATAAGGTTGAACAGAGTATGGCTCAGCACAGAGCCTGGAGTTGGGCATCAGCTCTGTACTAGAGACCTCTCTCTCGGAACATCAGTTCATTAGATAGTACTCTGGATCTGGTGGTTCCACCAGCTGGAAATCCACCAACCAGTCCACATGCCCCTATCTTGTCTACAAAGATATCTTGGGAATCTTTGTCAGGTGAAAATCAGAGGGATTCTGTGTAAGCATTCCCTTCATAGAACTGTCCAGATCTAGGAGCCCAGTCAAAAACGGAAATGAGGTAAGCCTGGCTGTTCCTGCCTTCTTCTTCCATGGTGTTTGCCAAGACCCTTCCTCTCATCGGAGGGCAGGTCATTTCTGGCTGCTCCATTGTCTGCGCTCATGGGAAAGACAACATCATATCTCCGCACCAGCTGTGAAATGCATGAGGCCACCCAGGGCAAGGGTGAGGATGACCTTTGGCAAACACATTTTGAAGTCCTGAGGTTTCTTAAGATTTGCTGGTGCTTGACTGGCAAATAAGGGATCCTCTCAGGCCACAGGAAGACTAATTATCCCCCCTAGATAAGCTGTGTGTACCAGAGGCACTGAAAAAAGCACAACTGCCCAGGGTGAACCAAGGATTCTGAGCGAGTCTCTCCTCCTTCCAGTTTATTTATTGAATGAGAGAAAAGCATGTCTCCTTCCCTTGTTCTGTTTCCAGTGAAAAGGATACCGAGCCAGAACAGGGTAGACATTAATCATAGCATTTATGTATGTACCAGGCATGTGCTAAGTGATTCTCATTTAATTGTCTCATTTAATCCTCACAACAGCCCTGGGAGGTCGGTGCTATTATTGCCCCATTTTACAGTTGAAGAAACTGAGGCAGACAACAGTTAAAGTGGCTTTACCAGGATCATACAACTAGTAACTGTCTGAGGCAGGATTAGATCTCCAGTGTTCCTGACTCCAGGCCCAACTTTCTATCCACTGTGTCACCCAACTGCTTCATCTATAGGCAAATGCACGGTGTCCCAGTTTTTCCCAACCAGAGTTGGCTAAGAGGTTCAAGGGTCATGTGGATGCATCCCTGACATGGCCCTTCTATGGTAGAGGGTATGGAATCAAATAAGGACTTTAGGGATTGTCTTGTCCATAGGCCTCATTTTATAAAACCCTAAAGCAGTGGAACCTTCCTAATGCCGGGAACCTTTAATAGTTGTATGTTGGCGTGTCTGCATGTGGGCGGACTTGCCTGGAGACGGATAGAGGAGGTTCCTAAGACCATCCAAATACGTGGTTTCCGATGGTCTCAGGTGACCCCTGTGATTCCTGTGAAAGGGTTGTTTGACCCCCCAAAGGGGTTGCAACCCAGAGGTTGAGAACCATTGCCCTAAAGCCTAATGAGATTAAATAGTTTAGGATTATGGATCAACAACTGGTAGGGACTTTCAAAGTCATCAAATCCAATGCCCCCATCCTACAGATGAGGAAACTGAGCCTGAGAGGTGAGTGACTTTCCCAAGGTCTCATAGGCAGTCAGGAGCAGAGTTGAGATTCCTAGGCAGGTCCAGGGTTGCCAAGTTCAGCTCTCTTTCCTGCTAAGCCACAGATTTGTCCATAAGCAGAGCTGGGATTGCAACCAAGGTTCTCTAACATTGAACTCCATTGTCTGATGCCCCATACGTTCTTTTCTGCCAGACCATGGGCAGTTGAAATGTTCAGTCAGAACAGGCAGGGGCTTGGGATCTGTCAGTGCCAGACCTTTTACTATCAGAAAATGAATTTAATCTGAGAGTTTAGATTTTCCTGGGCTCACATATTGTTGTTTCCCCCACCCTTACCCTTATCCCCACCCCTCAGGTCTGTTTTTCAATGCCAATGAAAAGAGTTTCCTCCCTTTGTTCTCTCCTATGCTTAAAGGACCTGGATGGAGGTCTAGAGAAAGGCCAATGGCAATTCAGAGGGAGGGGGAGCTCTCATTTTTAGGCCTTTTAAAACTTCTTCATTTCAATCTGATTTGAATGAAAATATTCATTTGTGGTTGAGAGGTAGGGCCAGAAATACCTATTTCATTTTATAATTGAAGCAAGACTTATAATTATAGAACAGTGGGAAAATGCTCTTATGGGATTAAAGAACTTTTCTCCCCCAATTCCTTGATTATGGGCTAAGGAAGCAAACCCCACTGTTATTATCTGGGCAAGATGGCCGAGCCATCGCAGAGGGTTGAAGGCAGGTGTGGAGATGATAGGAGGCCTGAGCCTCCTTCTTCTTACTAATAACAATCATGTGCTGAGAAATCTTAAACATCACAGTGTCTGTGATCACACTTGTAGTAATTGAAGAGATTAAAGCAGAATTTAGTAAATATTTTGGTGCAGCTGCTGATAAATAAAACAGAAACAGACCCTAGAAAATTAATTTCAGAACACTGTTTGAATTAAATAGAAGCTTTAATATTTAAAGGGTTCTTGATTTTTGGGGTGTGTGGTCTCCCCACTAAAACAGATTGCAATCTCTCCATCTATAGTGGATGGTATTTGTGCGTCATGGTGGCCCAAACCAGCTATCTCCTTGTGCTGGTGCATTGCTCTGAGATTGGCTAAATTGGTCCTCTGATAATAAGGTTTCTCCTTTGATAGCTTGAGATCCTTTTCAGCTCTATCTACATCCAGGGCCAGGGGTGGAGAACCTGTGGCCTCGAGGTCACATGTGGCCCTGTAGGTCCTCAAGTGTGGCCCTCTGACTGAATCAAAGCTTCACAGAAAAAATCCCTCCAGGCTCTTTTGCCTCTAGTGAAAGGGAACCAGGAATATAGTGAAACAAGCCACTTTGTGCAGATCAGTGATTATACTGGCACAGAGAATTTATAGGGAGGAAATACACTGTGAATGGAGCTTAGCTACTATTTTTCAATTTAGAATCCTAGAGAATTGTTGAGGGATGGTGGAGGGGTGGAGGGGTGGAGGGGTGGAGGGGTGGAGGAGGGGTCCCCTGAGACCATCAGAGGGTGAGAAGTGGGGCAGCTAAGTGGATAGAGTGCTGGGACTAGAGTCAGACTCATCTTCCTGAGTTCAAATCCCACCTCAGACACTTACTAACTGGGTTTGCCCCAGTTTCCTCATCTGTCAAATGAGTTGGAGAAAGAAATGGTAAACCACTCCAGTATCTTTGAAAAGAAAACCCCAAATAAGGGTCATGAAGAGTTGAACATGACTGGGGGGGGAAAAAAAACCCAAAACAAAATGATTGAAGTGAGAGGTGAAATCACTTGCTCAGGTTTATGCAGCCTGATGATATGAGGCAAGATTTGAACCCAGGTTTTCTAGAATCCATATCTTCTCCATTCAATGTCAGGATGCTTCTCAACTGCCTCTAAAATGGTGCTTTGGTTTAGGTGGGATTCAGGTCTGGTGGAGAGAAGAGTTAAGTTTAAAAGCCTCAATCAACAATCATTCGAAAATGTAAAACACAAATTGATGCTTTCATTATTAGTACAGAGTTCGGCACAGAGTAAATCCTTAATAAATGCTCATTCATTCATTGAATCATCTACTCCTTCAGTCTCTAAACTAGTGACTGTCATTCCAGGGTCTTCCTGGGGAGGGGCATGGCTTGACAACAATTCATCTGAAATTCTGGGGTTTTTAGATGCACGTGGTGGCACAGTAGATAGAGCCCTAGGGCCAGAGTCAGGATAGACCTGAGTTCAAATTTGACCTTAGTCATTTACTGTGTGACCTTGGGCAGACTACTTAATCTCGGTCTTAGTTTCCCCAACTGTAACATGGGGATAATAACAGCACCTACATAAAGCACAATGTTTTATAATTATCTTATTTGATCTTCACAATAACCCTGAGAGGAAGGTGTTATTACTATCCTCACTTTACAGAAGAGGAAACTGAGGCAGGAGGTTATTTCCTTCCCTTTCCCTCTTTTGATGGACCGAAGAATCAATGTTTGTCACCAGAGTGATGTGGCAGCCTAAAAAGCTAATACCATTTTGGGCAGAATTAAGAGAGGGACTGCTTCCTGCGGATAGAGGAAACATGGAAGTGATAGCTTTGCTAATCTCTGCCTGGGTCGGACCACATCTGGAGTATCATGTTCAGCTCTGGGCACCGTGTTTTAGCAAAGACATAGAAAGTGTTTAGCTTCACATAGCAGCACTGAGCTAAGCACTTTACACATATCACTTCATGCTATTATCATTCCATTTTACAGCTGAGAAAACAGGGGCAAACAGAGGTTAAGTGACTTACTCTGGGTCACACATTTAGGAAGTGTCTAAGGCTAGATTTGAACTCAGGTCTTCCTGACTCCAGGTCCAGCATGGGCGATGAGGATGAGGTGAAAGACTGAAAACCTTTAGCTGGGGGTGGTCTTGAAGTGTTTGATAGGCTATTACAGAAAGAGGGATTAGACTTTTTTTTGCTTGGCCTCCCAGACCAAAATCATGAGCAATGGGGTGGCAGTTGTAAGGAGGCGAATTAGGTTTGCTACAAGGAAAGTTTCCTAAAAATTAGAGCAAAGTTCAAGTGGGGTAGAAAGTAAGCGTCCTGAGGGCAGGAAATGACAATGCCTAGCATACAACAGGCACTTAAGAAATGCTTGCTGAATTGAATCAAATCATAGTTTTGAAGAGATTACCCATAAAGAGGGTTAGGGTTGCTCTGGAGACCCCAAAATACCAACGCACTGGGTCCTGCAAAAAGAATTCCACTCAAGTCTTCTCAGCCAAAGAAAAGTGAAGTTTATTAATAGTTCATCATATGGGGTAGGGTAGACTCTTAAGGAGCCAGTCTATGCTAGGTCATTCTATGGTGCTCTCACACCACATAGAGGGAAGATCCGGTCTTATATACAGAGGACTCTAGGGGTGGCTTAGAGGAGGAGTTTGGTGAGGGTCTTCAGGAGGAGTCAATGAGGTCAATGCTAGGGTGGATTGATATTTTGATAGGCTCAAGGGTGGGAAGTAGATGAACGATGGAGCTCTAGGCTAGTAACCCAGGTTTGAGCCAAGCCACAAAGAAAAATCCATGGCCTCTGCAAATGCCTCATCAATCGGGAAGATTTGATCAGAATTCAAGGGGTTTCCCAGAGCCTGTACCTCAAAGATTCAAGGAGAGCTCAAGGGGAGTCCCAGAGCCTGCACCTCATTAGTTTTAGATCTGGAAAGAACCTCTAAGCCGTGGAGTACAGCCCTTCCCTACCAGCCCCGTTTTAGGGGGCCCAGGGAAATTGTGACTTGTTTAAGGGCATTTGGTAATAAGTGGAACTAGAATTTCATCTAGACAGGTCCTCTGACTCTGACTCCAGAGCGGTTGTTATAATGGACCAAGTGAAATAATCTATATAAAGCGCTTTGTAGACCCTAAAGCACCATATAGAAATGTCTGTTATTATCTCTAAAATCAGTCAGTATTTATCCAGCGCCTACTATGTGCCAGTCATTGTACTAAGGCTGGGGGTGGGAAAAAAGGCACAGGGCAGTTCCTGTTCCCAGTTGGCCCCAGACTGCGCTCTTCTCCCCTCGGTGAGGTCAGGAAAACCCTGCAGGGCGAGGTTTCAGCGTCCTCTCAATTTGTGTCACAATGTTAGATCAATAGGCTCTGCCTTCTGTTGCTATATATCCACATGCACAGGTGTACACAAACACAATGCACACATACATTCATAACAAACACGTATATACACGTATGTATACAACCGCACACATCAGATACATGCGCATGTGTTTGCACAGACAAGTATATATGCACAGGTACATGGAGACACACACTTTATATGTGTATATACACCTGTATAATGCAATGTATATGCGCACCCATTTATATATATGTATATGCACGCACGCGTGCATCTAATGGGTGCGGCTTTACACGTGAAGATGGGCGCTATGAATGTGTATGTACATGAAATAAATACGAAAATATATTCATATACGTGTATATGCGTTACGATCGCAAATTACATGTAATACACAACATATAAAATTATATACAACATGCAAATCACATGTGCTCTGTGTATAACACGTACATGTATGTGTGTGTACATGCACACACATACATACAATTTGCAATCATGACTTGGCATTGCAGCCATGACATCACAAACTAGGCCTCTTCTCTAAAGACCGATGCAACCTCACTGAACTGCCCAGCACGCAATTTTCCGGAGCCAGTGCATTTTACACCGCGGTGGAGCCCAAGGGTTTTTTGTTTTTGTTGTTGTTGTTTTAAAAGAGGGTGTTCAGCTCAGCTCAGACCGCTGTTTTACGTCGGAAAGGTACCCCGCGGGTGGGAAAGCGGCGTACGAGAACCCGCACCCCCGACCCGGCCCAGCCACGAGAGGGAGGGAGGGGGCGCAGCGCGCACAGCCCGCACCTTCCAGCTGCCGGCGCAGCCGCTCCCTTCCTTTGCAGGGGGAGCCCGCGCGCGCCGCCCGGGCCAACGTTCCAAACCCCGCCCGCCCAAGCAGGCAGGCAGAGCTCTGCCCAGAGAGGCCCGGGCCCCTTCCCCCCCGCTCGGCGGCGAGCCTCGGGAGCGCGCGCGCGCGCGCCTCTCGGAACGTCTGGCTGGCGGCGGAGCCGAGCCCGAGCCAGTGCTGGAGCAGGAGCCGAAGGGGCAGGAGCTGGGTTTGGGGAGCGGCTGCGGGAGCCGCGTGAATAAGGGGGGCGGGCTTCCAGCGCAGTGCCAGGAGAGTCCCCGGGGTTACAAAAGCCGCAGATCGCCGTAGACTTCTAGCTTGCGAACCGGAGCCGTTCTGCCCTTAAGCAAACAGCCCCGGAGAAGACCTTTGGAATTATTTATTTTTCTTATTATTTGTAAAGCATTATTATCATTATTGTTATTTTGGAATGGAGGTGACCCTGAGTCGGAGGGTGACCGTCTGTGCAACAAGATGGGCTTTGCTGTTATCCTTGTGGGGAAGAACAGTCGCTTGATTTTCCATCTCTGGTCCTTTTTGAGGTTAGGAGCCCTTAGACGGTGCATGTAGGGAATAAGCATTAGTAAAGAACTGGGTTTTCATTTTTCAAAAAAATAATTATTAGATCCTTGTTTATTGCCCCCTTTCCCCTCTCTTGCGGAAGAGGCTTCAAGTTACCCGGTGATTTCTCCCCCACCTCTTTTTTTTTTCTTTTGAAATCACTTTAAAAGGCTTGAAAAAGCCCCCCGACCCTCCCCAACCCAACGCTGCCGAGCTGAGCAGCACCCGGAGGCGGCGTGGAATTGAAGCGCTCTCGCTGCCGGTCTGTGTGCCCGAGCTGGGAAAATGGAGGCTGTGATTGAGAAGGAATGCAGTGCTCTGGGAGGGCTCTTCCAGACCATTATCAGCGACATGAAGGTAAGAATTGGGGAGGGGAGCTGGTGGCCAAGCGCTCCCTCCCTACCCTGCCCACCCCCGCCGGATCCCTTCTCTGGAGCTGGGGAAATTGCACCCGCGCTGTTTGACACATCCTTGCGCGGAAGGCTCCCCACCTCCCAGTCCCGTCCCATTGCCTTCCCTGTCCCCACCTGCACGAGCCGGGGGCTTTGCTAGCTGTAGCCTTTTCCCGGGGGGCGGCTCTGCTCTCTTAAGCTGTTCCTGCTGGGCCGTGGGTGTAATTGAAAAGGATGGCCCCTAACAGCCAGCCTAGGAGGGTCCCCCTTCTAAGTCTGGGGGCTGTCCGAATGGTACTGCACCCGTGCCACCACCGCCCCACCTCTTGGGCCAGCCCTTGTTTCCCCTGCTCCAAGTTTTCCTATTGTCTTTGCATTCTGGCACTTGGGAAGGACCCCGGGAGCGCGCGGACTCCTTAGGGGAGGGCATGGCAGTCCGTCACCTGCAGACCAGACCTGTATCCCGGAGGAATGGGAGCTGGTGGTGGTGATGGAAGGAGGAGGAAGAGGAGGCTAGCAGTGTAGTGACTGGTGACACTGCCCCTGTCATTACCTAGGGCGGCAGAGTTGTGGGAGGAATGGAGGGAAAAAAAGCTTGCCGTTTTCTCTTTCTAGGAGGCGAGCAAATTAGCTGGGTAATTAATCTGTTTCAAAGCTGCCTGAGTGTGCTTCTGTGCTGCGGGCATTCCTGCCCTCACTTTCCCCTTGGGAGTCTTAGAAAAGTTCCCAATGCGACCTTTAATAGGCTTCTCCCCGGGGTCTTCTTCCCCCTACCACCACGCCTCCCCACCCCCCAAAAAAGGAAAAGAAGGAGGCTTCTCCTTTCTAGTCTGAGGGCGAGCGTCTCCAACCAGCCCAGCCCCATTTTTTCTTTTAAGAAAAACTACTAATATTCTGATGTAAGCACTTTAAAGGTTACCTTGTACATGAAAAGGATTGAAGGACAGTATTTCTTTTCTGGGAAGGGATGGCAAACCCGACCTTCTTAGAGCCCCCTGAAAGAAGTAGCTCTCTAACCATCCCTGCTCAACTCCTCCAAATAAAGCCAGCTCGCAAAGGGGATGCTTCAAGGCGTGGTGGGTGGGGTGAGAGGGTGATTTTTTGGGCAATTTTATTGCTATTATTGTTATTATTTTAAATTTGTGTTTGGGGATAGTTTTTTGGCTGTGGTCCACTTTGTTTTGCCTCAGCAGCTCTGGGTGGGTCGTGTTTAATTAAAAGTAGGTCTCCTAAAGAGAGTAGGCAGATTTGGAAAGCTCAGTGTGTGCGTGGGTGTGTTGCGTGGTGCCCCTCGTTTGCTGCTGTTGTACCTTCTCTACATCAGCTTTTGTCTAATGAGCGGTAAAGGCTTGGCCGGAGCTCATTTCAGTTAAATGGACTTCAGGAAGGGTCCCTCCCCTGCCCAAACCAGGCTTAAAATACTCACCCAGACACACTCTCCCACATCAAACCATCACCTCCAACACCGCCCCAGAGGGGTGCTTTTTTCCTTTCCCTCTTTATGGTGTCTTTAACCAATCTCCCTCCATCTTTTTCATTGTGGAAAGGAAACCCAAATCAAATTGTTGGGAATCTGACTTTGCAGGAGGACTTTTGTTTCCATAGAGTATGATCTGCAGTGAGACTCTGCTTGCTAGAAATTATTTTAGTTGCAGGGTCATAGATAAGAGCTGGGAGGGACTTCAGAGGTCATTTAGCCTAATTTTATAGATTAGGAAATTTGGGCCTACAAGTTAAGTGACATGTCCAAGGTCACACAAGTTGGCAGAGCTCAGATTCCATCTCAGCCTCCTCTTAACTCCAAATCTACTTCACCGAGCTGGGCCTTTGAATGAGAGGGTTTATGATTCCTTCCAAAAGCCTCCCCTACCATTCCCAACCGTCTTTTGCCCTTTATAGATGTTGAAGTGTTGAGTACTGTTTTGTTTTTTTTAAGATCGAGGTTGATTCATGCTGCACTTTGAAATATGTGAAGGTGTGTTTGCGTGTGTATGGATGTAATACGTATACACAGGGAGACACATTTATAATACATACATATATATTCAACTCAAACCACCTCACCCTCTTGCCAAACCAAATGTTTATTTGAGTCAGAGGGATTTTCTAATTACTGGGAAAGGATTTTGAGATTTGATGGTAGAGGCTGTGTTTTTACTTTCTGAAGAGATAGATGGATGGGTGTTTCCAGTTTCTGTACTTTTAAGTGTCCTCTGCTTCCCTGCCCAAGCCAACCCACCACAATCTGGGAGTGTTCACATCTGGAGTTTTTCCCCTGTCTTTGTTCTTTTTAATCCAGAATCAGGGCTTGGTTCCTCCCATTCAGCAGTTCCCATCCAAAATTTCTTAAGAATTTCTTAATCCTGTTTTGAGCATTAGGTGATGTATGCCGGTGCCCCCTGTTTATTCTCCTGGAGCAACCTGCAAGTTGATCATTCCGGAGGGCTAACGTTCCATTCTTTGCTCCTGTGAGGTTCCAGTTGCATATAAAGAATCCTCTATTTCATTCCTCTTCAGCTGTAGATTTACGGTTTGTGGTCACTGGGCTGTTTCCCTTTTGAATTTAGTAGTTTGAAGAGTAGTATAATGCTTTTTTTCCTCTCAGTACAGCATTTAAAAAGCGAATTACAGTAAAAGTCTGAGGTAAACATACCTTGGACTCAGCAAAATTTCATATTCTCATTTGGAGGGGACTAGGGGAAGAAAGGGGGAATGTCTTTGATTTCCAAGTGTGATGTTTTTTTTGTATGAGGTCTTTGTATACAGAAACACTGAATATTTTCTTTGATTACCCCTCCCCTAGGATTCCTACTTAGATTAAAGGCTAATAAATAGAAATTTAAAAGAAAATTTCCTGAATCTTAGTCCTGTAGCATAAAAGGTTGAAAGGGTACAAGATCTAGACTTATTAATGTTTCAAAAAGAATGGTGGAAGAGATTGATTTTTTTTGAATCTGTAGCTCAGCCTGTTTAATGACCTGCTTTATTTTTTTCCCGCTTTTCCTTTCTTTCTCCTCCTACGATGCATTTATAACACCTCTGATCCCTGTTCTGTTTAGACTTTGAAGGACAAGCATTGCACCCTTGGAAAAGCAATAAAAATGGTTTCCAATCCACCTTCGTTGGGCAAGTGCGGTAACCCACGATGGTAGTATAAACAGATACATTATTTTTTGAAGAAAAAAAAATTAGGAGTGCTTTCTAACCTGGGAAGGAGTTAGGGAAAGAAAATCATTAAGCAGTGACTTCCATAATATCATCCTTCTCTCCAAAAAACGTATGGCAATGTCATTAACAGCACAGGAAGGGAGTAAGTTTCCTCTTTGGAGAATTGAAGTGAATAATTCTAAGGTGCCTACTCTCTGTTCATTCAAGACTGGATAAAGTTAGGGACCAGATCAAGAGACATTCTCCCCATATTTTTGTAATGAGATTTCAGTTAAGTCTCTACTGATGAGGAAACATATATACACCTTATACTTTTTTTTGGTTTCATCTCTCTTCCCCCCTAAGATCTAGTAGAATGCCAGGCATTCAGCACATGCTGGTTTGGCATGAATGAAATGGCAGTTTTCTTTTTTGGTTCTTCCTTACCTGTTATGGTCAGTGACTGTTGTATAGTGATGTGAAGAAACACAAATTAGTTTCCACCCTAGGGAAGGAGAGAGAAATAAGCATTTATTTCGTACTTGCTATATGCCAAGTACTTTTTACAAAAGTATATTTACAAATATTATCTCAGTTGATCTGTACCATGTAAATTATGCCTCTGATTCTTAAAGTGATCTTTTATGGTGGAGACCAAAGGAGAGGAGAGACAAGATGTTCATAGAATCCAGAGCTAAAAGGTGTCTTAGTGATCACCTAGGCCAACCTTCTCATTTGACAAAGAAGGAAACTGAGGCATAGAATGCTTTGTCCAAGGTAACATTTAATAAATGGAAGAATTGGTATTTCACAGAATTTGAGTTTTAAGGGACCCCATTGTGCATTTAGTCCAACCCATGTACGGAAAGAATCTCACAAAAGGAATTTTCTTTGAAAATTATATCGGGCCATCTTATGACGGTAGGTTACTACATTTGTCCTACAGTGGGTTAGAAATCATCTTTATTGCCCTTCTAGGGTATAATGCTCATCCTTCAAAGTCTAAATAGAAGAGGGGATCAGAGGTGTTATAAAACACATCCTAGGAGGAAAAAGAAGGGAAAAGCAGAAAAGCAGGGTAATCATTAGACAGGAGTCTCCCCTCTGACAACATGCAGGACAAGTCTCCAGGCTCTAGTTTGAAGGCCTCTGAGGAGGGGGAACTCAGCACCCCTGGAGGTAGCCTCTTCCACTTTTGACAGCTCTGGCTGCTGAATTTTGCCTGACATGAAGCCTAAATTGGACTCTGCAACTTTGACTAATTGCTCCTGGTTCTGCCCTTTGGGGCCAAAGAAGAAAAGTCTAATCCCTCCTCCCCATGTGATAGCCCTTGAGGACAGCTGTCTCTGCCCCCTATCTTCTCTCTTTCCCAGGCTTCTCTTCTCCCTGGTAAACTCCTCAGTTCCAGTCGGGCCAAGGTCTTTTGACTCACAGTCACTTATGCTTTGTAGGGCACCCCAGTGTTGCCTAGGTAGACAGACTCTTCTTTACTGAGACAGGAGGAAAGGTGGATTATGATACTGTGTGTCAGATATTAGCTGGGGAACCAGTGAAGAGGAACGGTGGGTGCTCTGGAAGTCTAGACATTTGTCATGAAGGCCCTTGACTGACTTAGGATACTGGATTGAGAAGTCAAAGGGGCTTTAAAACACAAGGTGTTAGAACACAGAGTGTTAGAGCTGAAATAGACTTGAGCAGGCATCTTCTAATCTAATCTCCTTGTTTTTATGGATTGAACTAGGAGGTGTGGAGAGGATAGGACCCTAGACACGGAATCAAGGAGACCTGAGCTCAAATATGGCCCCAGACATTTATTAGCTTTATGACCTTGGATGAGTCACTTAACATCTGTCTACCTTAGTTTCCTCATCTGTAAAATGGGGATGGTGATAGCACCTGCCCTGTAGGGTTGTTGTAAGGATAAAGTGGGATAACATTTGTAAAGTGCTTTGCAAACCTTAGAGCAGTATGTGAATGCTAGTTCTTATTTTTTTTATTATTCTAACTGTATGATCCTGGAAGAGTTATTTAACCTTTGCCTGCCTTAGTTTCCTCATCTGTAAAATGAAGTTACTAACAGGGTTGTTGTGAAGATAGTATCATTATTGTTATTGAAGAAATTTAAACCCAAGTGAGAGACGGTCTGAACATTCCAAACACGTGTTTTTAGTAAACCGGGACAGTGGAGCGTTTGGCAGTGCTCAGGCAGCTGTTACGGAGAAGTGGGGGTAAGCTTCCAGTTGAACTCTAGGTTGCTAACCTGTTTGATGTTTTTCTTCTTTCAGTTATTAATTTACCTTAAAAAAAAAGTACAGGTTGGGAGGTGGGGAAGATTTACCAAAATCAAAGACTTTCATCATACTCATTGCTCAAGAAATGGCGTGTCATGTCAGAAGCAGGGCCGGTCCTGTCGAAATGAGAACTTTGTACAAGGTTAGGATGTTGTGTCTGGTGGTTATATAAAGTGGCTAAGGTGGAGTGGGATGTTTATTTCCTAAATGCTCCACACCAGCCCGGCTTTTAGAGAGGGTGTCGAGCTTCCAACAGAGAGTACCTGTGGTAGGCAGGAAAGATTTCCTTCTTCAGTTCCTTAAGCAGCTGCCCCCTCGTTCCCCCAACATACCCTTCCTAAAATTCTTTCCGGAGTGGGACCTTCTCTGAAACTCCTGGCAGCATCTTGTGACAATTTCTCTCATCACAAGTTGGGATGGGGGAGAATTGTTTATATTCCCTGGAGTTCCTCAAGACCCTGTTCCTAGCGCTTTCTAAAAGAAATAGAAATAGGAGAGAATAAGAATTTATGTAGTGCCCTACTATGTGCAAGGCACTATGCTAAATAAAGCCTTTACAAATACCTCATTTGATCTTCAAAATAACCTTTCGAGGTAGCTCTATTTTACAGATGAGGAAACTGAGGCAGAGAGAGGTTAAGTGACTTGTCTAAGGTCATACAATACCCAAGGCTGAATTTGAACTCAGATCTTCCTGACTATGCCAGCACTCTATCCACAAATCCAGTGTGACTTTTTTTCTTCCTTTTCGTATTCTTAACAACAACAAATCTTTTCTTGAGTTTGTCACTCAAAAGAAAAAAGAAAAGCCAGAAAAAGACAGACTGAACCCAGGAGATTTTTTTGTAAGATTATCCAGCCTGTATAAAATAGATCAGTCACTCTGAAAATCAAACTCTTGTAAATCATTGATACCATACCCAATGTTGGCGTTTCACATAGCAAATGGTTGGTGTTTGACCAGACTTTTACAGCTTCCTAAGGTTTGATCAATGGGGGAGGAAGGTAGTGAAGGCAAAAAGGCCATAAAACTAATAGCAGGGAATCCAGGGAGGGGTTTATGGTTAAAGAACATGTGTTTTGGTAGCTTTAAAGTGGTTTAGGCTTTATGTTTGTGAGATCTGGGCCACCTTTGGTGTGGTAAAGCCTTGGAAGGAGCATCTATCTATCAACACGCTTTGGTCATCGTTTCAGAAACAGATTATTAACTATTACTAAGCTGTCAGGTGGCTCCAATGAAGTCTTTTCGAATTACGCCCGTGTGACCAATTTTTCCTTCCTCTGATCAGATAGACCTTTTGTTACTACTCTTAGGCATCTCCTTAAAGACTTAGCTCAAATATCATCTTCTATAAAAAACTGTTTTGTTTTTTAAATTTTAATTTTTTGGTGCCTTGGACCCCTTTGGCAATCTGGTGGACCCTTTCTCAATTTGAGTAATGCTTTTAAATGCCTAAGATAACATAGGATTACAAAGAAAACCATTTTTGGGGAAGCATTGTATTTAAATATATTTTAAAATTATTTTGTAATTAAATTATATATTAAAAATGGAAACACCCCTCTCCCCGAAATAAATTAATGGTCCCCAGGTTGAGAACCTCTTTTCTATAAACTGTTAATGCCCTTCCTTTCAAACTAGCTTGTATTCATTTGTATTTATTCACTGTATGTACATATATATACATATATGTGTATGTATATATGTATACATATATTTATATGTCCTGGTTATCTCTGCAGTTGGACTATAATCACCTTGAGGGTAGGGATTTTGTCCTTCATTTATTAGAGACAGCTAGATGGTACAAGTGGATAGAAGGCTGAGCCTGGAGTTAGGAAGACCTGAGTTCAAATGATGCTTCCTATCTGTGAGACCCTGGGCAAGTCACTTAACCTCGGTTTGCCTCCTTTTCTTCATCTGTAAAATGTGGATGATTATAATAAAGAACCTACCTAGCAGGATTGTCGTGAGGATCAATAAACACTTTGGCGGAAGGTGAGGGGCAGTTAAGTGGAGCAGTGGTTAGATCACTGGCCCTCCAGTCAGGAGGACCTGAGTTCAAATCCCACCTTAGATAACTTACTAGCTGTGACCCTGGCAAGTCACCTAAACCCAGTTGCCCCCCCCTCCAAAAAAACATTTTTGGTTGATTATTCATCTCATTTGTATTATATCTTTCTATGCAGTAATAACTCATATTTGGGATTATTGTAGACCTAGAGCTTAGAGGCCCCTGAATTGAACCCCTTAATTTTAGCATCACAGATTTAGATCCTTAAGCAGCCTTGGAAGCCATCTGGTCAAATACCCTGATTTTAGCGTTATAGATGTAGAACAAGAAGAAGGTACCTTAGGGACTATTGAGGCCATTCCCTTCAGTTGATAGATGAGGAATCTGAGACCCAAGAGGAGGGGTATATGGTGTGTTCAAGGCCATCAAGGTGGCATTTGTGAACCCAGGTCCTTTGACTTCTGTCTTTTGGACACCATTGCCTCTTCTGAAGTAATTTTAGGTTTACCAGCTGCTTTCCTCATAAACCTGTAAGCTAGCCAGCTTGTAAGCTTTACCACCCCCAGCTATTTACTCTGCGGGCAAAGATTGCATCCTGTTTTTCTTTGCATGTTACTCAGTTCCTAGTAAGGCACATTAATAACAACAGTTGATATTTATTTATTCATTTTAATTTCATTTAAAAAAATCTTTATTTATCAAATAAAACAAGCATTTCCCTAACAGTAAAAAAAAGATGATTGTACATGAAACTGCAAATCTATTATGTGCAACTTGCTATTCCTGCAAAATATATAATATAGTTATCATGTAAATTTATTTATTTTTATTATTATGCCCCAGTTTAGCAAAGCAAAGGTGCCTCTGATCACCTTTGAAGCATTTGTAGAGTTCTTGATACAAATTTGCAGATCACTTTACATCTGTTATCTTATTTGAGCTTCACAACTAAGGAGTGGTGTGTAGAGAGTTAAATCTATAAAATTTACAAAAATCAAATCATCCCCATTTTACAGATGAGTAAATAAAAGCTCAGAGAGATTAAACGACTTGACTGGGGTTATGCAGTCAGTCAGTGGCAGAGTCAGGGCTCAAACCTACATCTTCTAACTCTATTATAGACCCAGCTCCTTCCTAGTACTGAGGATGTCAAGAATGCTGAGTTGTTTGCTTTATCTAATGGGTAATGGGTGGTAATTGAAGAGTTAAGCAGTTTAACTCAGGCGGGCAGACTGTAATGCTGAAAATACCATATTAAATAACTAACAGTCTCTGGTAATGTAAAGACAACACGGTGAATGCAGTGGCTGGGCATTAAGGAAAGCCAGTTGTTTGATTGATAAAGCAGATTGGTCCAGTGGAGAGAAATCTGGGATTTGGAATTGGAAGACCTGGGTTTGCCATACAGCACTTCCACTTCATCCCATGTGACCTTGGATAAGTCATTTAACCTCTCCTTGCCTCGATTTCCTCATCTGTTAAATGAAAGGATTGACCTAGATGCAGTCCATTCCAGCTCTGAATCCGTGCTCTCAGTTTAGTTTAAGACCATCCAATTTTTCAACTACATATATAGCGTTAAAATTTCATACAAGCACATAGTAATTCTCTGAGGAATATCTCTGGCTTTCTTAACTCTCTGCCAAAGAAGTGTTTTTGTTAGGAAAGCCCCTGATGTTCTCTTTTTCCCAGCATTCTCTAGTTTCAGGACCATTTTAAGAGTCCAACGACTGTGAAAGGATTGTTCCAGATAGGAGTGATGGCTGTTGTGAGCAAAGTGGTGGATATGGGGTAGGATGAAAACAGGCCAGAATCATGGGGGAGATATCATTTGGATCAGGACAGGGATGATGATGCTAGAATCAGGAGTTTCTATTTGGTGGGTAATAGTGCAGTTGTTAGAATATTGGGCATGGAGTCAGGTCTTCCTGAGTTCATATCTGGCCTGAGACACTTCTAGCAGTGTGACCTTGGGCACGTCACTTAACCCTGTTTGCCTCATCTGTCAGATTAACTGGAGAAGGAAATGGCAAACCCCTTCAGTATCTTTGCCAAGAGAACCCTAAGTGGGATAACAAGGAGTCTGAGAACTGAAAATGAGTGAAAAGAACAGAATTCTCTTTAGGAGTTAGGGATATTCAAAGAGCAGTGCTGATTGGAGGTAGGAAGCTTTAGCCAAAGGCTGGAATAGAAGGCAGGAAGACCTGAGCTACAGTGGTTGCAGTAGGAATAGATGGAACAGATATTGATCAGTTTGATAGGATAGAATTGAGTGTATGGAGAGAGGGAAGAATAAAAGAAGCCTCCAAGGTTCAAGCCAGTAGTGCCCATTATGGAATTCTTAAAGGGATATGGATGGGCAGGGCGGTGGGTAGTGGTGTACTTTGAAGAATCTTGTATTGTTTTGGGGAGAGGAGAGGAGAGGAGAGGGAAGGTTTAGGTGAGAGTGGACCTTTGGAGGTGATTCCCAGGTCTGTCACCCAGTGAAAACCAGGTCTTTGCCAAGATCTCTGAAGGTCTCCAAGATCTCTGCTTCTCCCACTCATGGTTCTTTTCCATGTACCTCTGGACTTGTAGAGAGACTAGATAAAGGCACCTTCAGCGTGTAGTTTTCTCCTTCCTCTACCCTGGGGAAGATTTTTTTTTTTGAGATAAGTAGTCCAAATATTCCTGGTGAATACATTGGTACTCATTGTGGCTCTTAACAGCCTGCTTTTCTCTCGCTTCTAATTATGTGAATTAAGTAAGTTCACCCAAAGTTCACATGACTACAAAGAGAACTGGTTGCCTTACCTTGAACTCTGTCTGTGTATTTATGTGTCCAGACCTAGAACATTTTTTAAAGAGCTTTCTGTATTTCATTTTGACACAGAATCCTTATGGTTGATGTTGAGTCCGAAGGTCCTTTAGAGACCTGTGCTGTTAGATGACATTGCCAAATAAAAAAGAATTCTTCCTGCATTGAAACTTGGCGTCTGCCTTCTTGGGTTAGATTTTCTAAGTGCTTTTCCACCCTTTTCTCTCTCTTTTCTTTTGGTGAGTGAAAAATCAATTGAGTGCCTTTTGAATCAGACTTTCTATCTCTGAATTTGGAAAGCACTTTAAACAGGTATTAGGTAGATTAGGATCACCTTTATCAAACAGCCCAGGATTGCTGAATTGGAACAAGATTGCATTCTTTATCCGGGTTTTCCTTTTCTTTCTGCCCCATAGGAGGACTTCAGTAATCTGGCTTTCTTTCTCTGGTCAGAGTGAGTGGGGTGTCTGGCTATGATAGATCACCTACCCTCCTTTTAAACCACACTCCATTCTTTGTATTCTAGCTAGATTCTATGAGGAAAATGCTGTTTAATTACTTACCCTGCTGCTGGTGTTATCATCACTGTAACAACAATGTTATAAAGACAGCTTGGAAAGATTTAGGAATTCAGATCAGCACTGTGACCAAAAGACACGATTCCAGAGGGCTCGTGGTGGGACATGCTCCCCACCTCCTGGACTCAGAGTGCAAACTGCCTTTTCTTTGGACATGACCAATCGAGGGAATTTGTTTTGCTTGATGCTGCATGTTTGTAAAAGGGGCTTTGTGTTTCTTGCTTTCACAGTGTTGGGGTTGGGGGAGGAAAGGCAGAGAGTTCTGATCTTAAAATAAAAGGAAAAAAAAAATTAAAGCAGCCCCCTCCCTGAATTAAGGTAGCATTATTTTCAGAACTTGTAATGTAGAAGCTGGGAAATGCAAAAGGTCTAAGTTTTCCCAGCTGAATAAATCCTCCCTGGGCTCAGTGCAACATTTACCTGTAGCCAGGGTTTATGTGCATTTGCTTCTCTCTATTTGCAATCTCTGTTTCCGTCTGTTAAAAGGAAGTAGATGTGAGGATGTAACAGGGCATTGATAAATTTGTTTTAATGCTTACCATGGAAGAAGTGGTTTTAGGGGCTAAAACTCTATGCTTCTGAGTGACTGCCATTCCCCCTCTCTCTTTTTAAAAAATGTATTTTATTTTTTATTTATGGAATACAGCGAGCATTTCTGCAACATAGTATAATAAAAAAGATGATTGAACATGAAACTGCATATCTATGATGTACCATTTGCTGTTCCTATTAAATATATAATTATCTGTGTTTCCTCTTTGGCATTCCTGGGGTTACTACACCTAGTTCAGAACTCTCACCTGACTTAGTCTGTTAAAGATAGGTGATCTCTGTATGGACAGTCTCTTTCCTTATGCACACATCTGATCATGCTTCTCCCTCCTGATCATGTTTCTCCCTTCAGTGGCTTTTCATTGCCAAGTTCATACTCTTTAGTTTGACATTCAAGGCCTTCTGTGCTCTAGTACCAACATATCTTTTAACAATATTATCTACTATGGCTCCCCTTCTCATACTTGTCAATATATTCCAGCCATACCAAGCTAATTTTTATTAAGTATGCTTGGCATTTCCCTCTATAGGGAATTCTGTATTCCTATTCTCTTTTCTCTGCCTAGAAGACCCCCAATGTAGTTGATTGAGAACCTGTCTGGCAAAGTCTAGGTTAAATAGTATATATTCCACAAAAATCTTCCTTTTTACCCTCTTCTCTTCTCTAAACAAGAAAGGATATTTTTCTCTTTTGAGCTCCTGTTTTACTTGGTTTGGATTTCTCTTAGAATACATTTTATTCTACCTTGTATTATAGTCATTTGAATGTATATCTTACTTACACTTATTGTGATTCTAAGGGTAGAAAGGCCCTCAGAGGTCATCTAGTTCAATTGTAGCCTCCCCTGCCCTTTTTAGATAAAGAAACTGAAGTCTAAGGATGGCAAATGTCTTGTCCATGGTCACACAGGTAATAAGCATTGAGATGCAATTTGAACTCGGGTGTTAGGACTCATTTCTAGCTGTACCACACTGCCTCAGTTATGAGCTCCTTAGCAGTTCGATTCCTATATAAGTAGTAGTAAAGATAATAATAAAATAAAAATGATAAATAATATAAAAAATCAAATTTAAGTATCTCTTTGAGGTTTCTAAAGGGCTTTCCTTAAAACGGTTCTGTGAGGTAGGCAGTGAAAGAATTAGCTGTGTCCTCACTTCACCAAAAAATTTGAGGCTATTTGCCAAGAACTCCATCTTCCTCATCTGTCATTCAGACATCCTCTCCTGCTGTCTTTTCTTCATTCCTGGCTGACTTGAAGAAGGGGGCCCTTCTTCTTGCCAAGGCCAGCCCCTTTACATTCACTCTAGATCCCCCCTCCCATGTTTTCCAGAAGATTGTCCCCACTGTGTAATGGTAATGAGAATTTGAAGATCTTCCCTGCCCCTTGTATTGGCAAGCTAACAGATACTTAGCACTTAGTTTCAAGTTCATGATTGTGTCAGGTAGTAAGACCCAGAATTTGTGAATCCCACAGTGGGATGGACTTGCTGACATAACAGGAAGGGGCAGAACAGGGAGGAGCTAATACTGTATATAAGGAAAAGCCCAAGCTGAGAGGGGCTAGAAATTCTAGAAGTGAGCATCTGGAGGCTGGGCTGCTACTGCTGAAAAGAGAAGAGAACTAAGAACTGAACTGAGAACTGAGAAGAACTGAGAAGAAAAATGAGAACTGAGGACTGAACTCAGAATTGAGAAGAACTGAGAAATGAGAAGAGAGGAGAACTGGGAGGAAGCATGGCTATGGTGTTGGTACTTTGTCTTTTTTGATGTTACTTTGTCAGATTTGTCTGCTAATAGAGGACAATCCTGTTGTTACAGAAGCCCTTGGACCTTGCTGCTGGTTCAGAAGCCCTGAAAGAGGATTTTCTTGTATGTTTACAGAAATCCTGGAGGAGGGTCTTGCTGATGATTTCAGAGGTCCAGGGACTATACTGATGATTTGTGTTGAGTTTTCAGACCTTGTTGGTAGGTCTGAGTTTATTTCACAGGCAGAAAATGAATTGATGAGGATGTTGGCAATGTAAATGAATGTTATTGTGGCTTTGTTAAGCTTTGTCTTGCCAGAAACAGAAACTGTGAAGGACTTGAGGTGGACCAGACACTGTGAACTTCCTTATGGAACAGGAACTGCACAAGAAGCTGGACAAAGAACTGAGAGCTATCTGCCTTTGAACCCAGGTGGCAGTTGGACAGATTAGGGCAGGAGCTGGGACCATGGAAGAGGAACCATGGAAGCTGAGAGCCTGCCTCAAGTCAAGATGAAAAGACCTCTCCTTGGGTATTTAATGCAAACTGAGAAAATCATGACTCACTGTGGCCTAGGGGTGGAGAACTCTGACCTTTATATTTAGATGACTGAGTTAAGGACTTCTCCAACTAAGAAGAAAGTGGACTTTTTGATTGAAGAGATTAAGACAGTGTGACCTAGGGGTGGAGAACCTTGACCTTTGTACTTTGTGTCAGTTAAAGAGGCTTGCCTCCTTAAGGATGATTGAATTAAGGACTTACTAAATGATTGTGTTACTAAATGAATGTTATCTTTTGCTAAGACCACTTTGAAAACTATGTGGCCATTTTATCAGTGAGTTAAGTTATAACACTGTGAATGCTGTACTTTGATTTCTGTGAATGTTTTGCCTTAATTTGTTATTGAATAAATAGAGAGTTCACTATACTACATAATCAGGACCTTGAAAGCTGATCACAGCATCAGTCCTCTGGAAAGCTGCTTGTGCTTGGCTTTACACATGGTCATGTCTTCTCACTCCCCTTTCATATCTCCTGGCTCTTTCCTGCTGCCTACATAATACCTCCCTGTTTTTCCACTCTCCTTAAAAAACCCTCCCTTCATCTTGCCATCCCCTTAATCTATTATCTTTTATCTTATCTTCTCAGCTAAAGTCTCCAAGAAAGCCTGTCTAAATGAAGTATCACCAGTTCTCTCTTCTTACTTCCTTTTCAACCCTCTGCAGTCTGACTTTAGACCTCCCCGATCTACTGAAACTGCTTTCCCCCAAATTCACATCTATCTTGATTGCCAAGTCTAGTAGAATTTTGTTTGACACTGTTGATTGCCTTCTCCTCCTGGATAACTCCATCCTCTCTAGGTTTTCCTGACACTGCTTTCTCCTGGTTCTCTCTTCTTATCAGGTTGACCCCTTTTCCATCTCCTTTGCTGCTTTTTCATCTAAGTCATACTCATTAACCAAGAGTGTTCCTCTAGGCTCTGCCCTGCGTCCTCTTCCTTCTCTTTTCTCTCTATGCTTTATCACTCAATGATCTCATGAGCTCCTCTGAATTCAGTAATCACTGTATGCTATAGGTGATTCTCAGCTGTATATATCCAGCCCTAGACTCTCTTCTGAGATCCAGTCTCACGTCATCAACTGCCTTTCTAAACATCTCAAATTCAGTATGTCCAAAACAGAACTCATTATCTGTACCCCCTTCCCCAACCTACTCTTCTTCTGGACTTTCCTCTTACTGTTGAGAGTACCACTATCTATCCTCCAAGTTTCCCAGACTCATAACCGTGCTGTTATCCTAGGTAACACTCCCATTCATTGTACGTACCCAATCTTTTGCCAAAACATCTGGTTTTCTTCCATCCTAATCTCTCCTATATACTGTTTACTACACATTCCTGTTGTCCTGCTCCTCAAACCCTCATTACCTGTTTTTGCTTTTCTCTAGCACCTTAGCACAGTGCCTGGCATACAGTAAGTACTTAATAAATGCTTGTTGACTGATTTATTTTATATATAAGTAAATAATTTGAAACTCAGAGTGATTATTAAGGGACTTGACTAGAGTTACATAGCTTGTAAATACCATCTGGAACTATGTCTCTTGTCTTCTAGTTCCCCAATAATCCAGACTACTTACAGCCATCAGCATTTTTTATTTTTGTATTTTTCTTTCAGTTATAGAAATATAGTAGGTACATTTTGGGGCATATTTTTTATCTGTGCTATTTTTATTTTATTTATACTATACTTCATTTTAATTATATTTTATTTATATTATACCTTTGCTTCTGAGCCTCCCACAGATTGTTTAAGAACTCCTTGGTTCAGATAGTGCCTCTGATAACTGCCTACCCCTGTGACCATGGGTGAATCAGTACTATCACTTGTAAAATGGGGATAATACCTGTAAAAATGGGGATAATACCTGTAGTACCAGCCTCATTGGGTTGTTGTGAGATTCAAGTGAAATACCACATGATACACATTTTTTAAACTTTCAGAGGGTTGTCTTAGGGTCAGTAAAATATACATTAAATTTTATACCCCTCACTGAGTGAGAGAAATGGGAATAGTGACAAAGCTTTTCTAAATATCTGGTAACAGAGTATGATCCCCAAGCCCCAAACTAGAATCCTCTAATTTGCCCAAGATGTCACAGATGCTAAGGTGTGTGTTAAGGAGAGAGTGACCAGGGATGCTGAGGGGAATACCAGAAATACTCCTGGATTATTTCTTCTGCAGATCTGAGTTTTATATTCAAGCACTCACTTGTTTTGACCAGGCTTGCTTAATGTAGCTGAGCAGAGGTCATTAAGGAAGTCTTTGAATTTATTTCAATGACTGTTCATTGTTTTAAAGTGTCTGTTTACTAAACATTGAATTAATTTTGAGTTGGCTAAAGGGTAGAGCAGGAGATGATGCCTTGTGAGAAAAAGTGGGGGTGGCAACCCAGTGGGAAGGATTTAATATAAAGAGAGCTGGCGTTTGGGACTAGATGATCAAAGGTGTTGGTATTTTTAGCATCCAAGGCCTTCTACCATCTGACTCCTATTTACCTTTCTTGCATTATTTGACGTTATTCCCTTTCCCACACTCTCTGTTCCAGTCAATCAGGACTACTAGCTGGTTCCTGACTCGGCAAACTGCCTCTTGCCCTTATGTGTTTGTGGGCTTTTTCTGCTGCCTGGAATGCACTCCCTCTTTATTCGTGGGATCCCTGTCTTCCTGAAAGGCTCAGCTGCCGCCTCTTCCCTGTTCCACTTTGAAAAGCTTTCTGTTTTTCCCCAAACATTTCCAGAGTGCTTGGACCTCTTCCTGGCCCTCAGTATTCCTCCCCTTGAAATATATTTATCAGTACAGTTGTCATATTCCTTCTGTTTTTTTTTTATATTTTATTTTAGTTTGCATCATTCATATCCACAAGATTTTGAGTTACGTATTTTCTCCCCCTCTTTCCCCCACCCACCGCCTCAAAGCATCCATCCCAGTGTGTCCCCCCTCCCCCAGTCGATTCTCTCCTATGTCACTTTTCGGTAGGGCAGGATGGATCTCCCAACCACAGTGCCTGTGTATCCCAAGTTCCCGTTGGATGTAGTCAATGATAATAATAATAATAATAATAATAATAATAATAATAAAAATTGCATATATATATATATACATATAGATAGATAGATAGATAGATACACATTCATAACATTTGATTATGGAACTT
>CM053580.1:498378151-498419106 GCA_028627135.1 Pseudochirops cupreus | reverse complement strand
ATTTGGTTTTTAAAGTCCTTCTTCAGCTCATCTCTAGCTTTAAGGCATTCTTCATGTTTATTGGAGGCCCCTGGTGGAGGAGCTCTGGCTGAACTCTCCTCCTCCCTCTCTCTCCCATGATCTTTCTTTTCCCCAAAGAAGGAATCTAGGGTTTGGTTGCTGTTCTTACTTTGCTTCTTATGTTTATTCTTACTCATGGTTGGTCAGTCCATGATTTTTTTTTAAATCTCTGTGGGGCTCTGCTTCCAGAAGGGAAAGCTCTGTCCCAAATCGCTGGGGTCCTCCCGGCTGCCGTAGCTCTCAGGAAGGTGCTGGGTCCCTTTTCCTACTTACTTCCGGCTCACTGGATAATGAAGACTCCAGGACTGAAAGCCCAAGACCTCGATCCAGATCCAGGCTGCTCAACACGACAGCACTGGCCTCAGAACAATCACTTAGTCCACCTGCTGTCTGCAGGCCACGAGCGGGAAGCTGCATCGCGGAGGCGGGTGCAAAACCTCTGCCTTTCGCTTTTCCGCTCTGGAGGCCTTTCGGCCGTATGCTTTTCTTCCCTGATTTTGCAAGTCCCACTGACCTAGTTCTGAACACTGCTCGCAGCTGCTGCTAATCCAAGGCTCCTCTGCTCCTCCTGTCCAGCTGCCCCTGGGGCACAGCCAGGGCTTCAGGCCAGGCTGGTTTCGGTTTGCAGTGCTGATATGGTTCCTCATAGCTGAGCTGACTTTAGTGGGAAGTATCTTTGTGTGCGTTTTGGAGTTCTAGGATTGGTTTAGAGTCCTATTTTATGGGTATTTTGGGGTGGCTATGTGAGAGCTGCAATATGTTGCTGCTGCTACGCCGCCATCTTGGCTCCGCCCCCTGTCATATTCCTTCTAATAAAATGCAAGCTGCTGGAAGGCAGGGAATGCGTCATTTTTACTGCTGTGATCCCAGGGTATAGCATAGTGCATATATAGTAGGTGACTTAATCAGTGCTTGTTAAATTGAATTGAATATTAAGTAATCAAAATGACCTTGCTAGAGACTGAGGACCACCTGAAAGCATAACAAAGTCTAAAGAATAAGGATCCTTGGGAGTGTGATCTGTTTAAAAGTGGGAAGATAAGACTGATACTAGGCCTTTATTTTTTTATTTTAAAACTTTTATTTTTTTATTCTGAATTTAAGAAATAAAATAAGCATTTCCATAACTTATAATAGAAAAAAGATGATTGCACATTAAACTACAGATCTATTATGTGCAACTTGCTATGCCTTTTAATTCTATAGTAAGGTTTCATGTAACTTTATTTCTTTTTTTTCTCCTAGGGCTTTAAGACCGTCGGAAATATGTGTTTTCACATGGTCTTAGGTGACCCCTGTGACCCTTGTGAAAGGGTTGTTCAACCCCCAAAGGGGTCACGACCCACAGGTTGAGAACTGCTGATTTAATGTTTGCTTCAGTTTTCTCAAATGTATAGTGGGGATAATAATAGCACCTACTTCTCATGATTATTGTGAAGATCAAATGAGGAAATATTTGTAAAGCGCTTAGCACAATGCCTGGAGTGTAGTAGATACTTAATAAATACTTATTTCTTTCCTTCCTTCCTTCCTTCATTCCTTCTTTCTTTCCTCCCTCCCTCCCTTCCTTCTTCCTTTCCTCCCTCCTTCTTCCCTCCCTCCCTCCCTTCCTTCCTTCCTTCCTCTCTCTCTTCCTTCCTTCCTTCCTTCCTCCCTTCATTCCTTCCTCCCTCCCTTTTCTGCCTCCCTTCCTTCCTCCTTTCATTTCTTCCTCCCTCCCTTCCTTCTTTTCTGCCTCCCTTCTTTACTCCCTTCCTTCCTCCCTCCCTCCCTTCCTTCCTTCCTCCCTCCCTTCCTTCTTTCCTTCTTCCCTTTCTTCCTTCCTTTCCCTCGCCTCCCCTTTCCTTCCTTTCCACCTTCCCCTTTCCTTCCTTTCCACCTTCCCCTTTTCTTCCTTTCCCCTTCCCTTCTCCTTCCCCCTTCCTTTTCTTTTCCCCTTCCCTCCATCCTTTCTTCTTCCCTCCCTTCCTGCTGTGTGATCCTGAACTCAACCTCTGTTTACCTCAGTTTCTTCACCCATAAAATATAGATAATAATAGCCCCTACTTTCTGAGGGTGTTGTGAGGATAAAATGAGAATATGTTTTTAAGGTGCTTTGTAAGCCTTGAAAAGGTATAGAAGAAGTGTTAGCTTTCATACTTTTGCCTTAAATGAGTTATCCTGAGAATCAGATGAAACCACAAAGATGAGTTTTTTATGTGCAGTGAGTTCTAAACGGAGAGGAACCATTATTTTTGCATTTAGGTCCAGTGTCTGGGCAAGTGGAGGAATTTGAGTAGCAGATGTGCCTGGAGCCAGGATGGCCTGGTCTTTGCAATGGAAGAGGTTAATCTTGAGTAGTTCTGAAGGCACATGGGGAAATGATTCAGCAGAGAAGAAACAGGAACACTGTGGAGGAGGAAATGAGCCTTTAACATTGTGATAAAGTAGAAATAGTGCTGATTTGGCGTCAGAGGACCTGGCTTGCCACATGCGGCACCTCGGGTAAACCTCTCTGGGCCTCAGTGTCTTCATCTATAAAATGAAGAGGATGGACTCAGTGATTTCTGAGACCCCTTCCAATCTAAATCTATAATCCTATTACCCTTTAATCCTAAAAGAAATAGAGGTTTTTAAAAGTATGTGCCTATGTACTTGTGTTGTGGGAGGAAATATCTGGTCTTCCCTCTTTAGGCATCAAGAAAGATCTCTTGAAAAAGATGGGCCTTGAAGAATTCCTGGAGGCCTCTGGTCATCTGGTTCACTCTCCTGCATTTAGACAGGTCAATAAGTAAACCATCCTGACCAGGTGTCCACCTCTTTTCTAAACCGTTTCCAAGGATAGAGACCACATAATCACTTTCAGAAAACCATTTTCCTGTTATCTCCTTGACAGCCCAGAAAGTCTTTAAGTTAAACCTAGATGGTTCTGTTTTAATTTAAACCTCTATTTTTGTATGATTTTCCTAAGACACAGAGAGTAACAGTCATTGTACTTCCCTTTTTTCCTTCATCTCTCTCTCTCTCTCTTTCTGTCTCTCTCTCTGTCTCTCTGTCTCTGTCTCTCTCTTTTTCTCTTTCTCTGTCTCTCTCTCTCTCTGTCTCTCTCTGTGTCTCTCTCTCTGTCTCTCTCTCTGTCTGTCTCTCCCTACCCATCTGTCCATCTATCCATCCATCCATTCATCTATCTATCTAAGATGGTGGTCACATTATTCCCAATTTTACCTGTCTAAGTCCAGCAACTCCAGTGCCATAACCTTTCCACATTGGTTTAAAGACTGGAGGGCTAGATGAGAGGGTGAGGAAACCTTTCTCTCCCTCCCCCACATCTTACTAGAATATTTTGGAGCTCTCCTTATCCCTATTAAATGATTTCCTGGTATACTCCTTTGTTTACCTATCCTATCCCCAGCCATCTTATTCCATAACCCTGTAACTCTGTAAACTCTTTGGGGAGAGGGAATGTCTTTTTAATATTTGTATGTACAGCTTTTTGTATAAAGTACCATTCATACAGTAGGTGCTTAATAAATGTTTATTGCATTGATTTACTTGAAAAATGCTTATTACCTATATTTGTGTTGATGCAACTGGAGTGTCATGGGGATGGGGATTTAGGTGTTTCTCTAGGGATTCCCATTCCCCTTTCATCTTGGGCAGCCCTTGTCCAGTTTTCCTTGTCCAGTAGATCCTGCAGGGGTCTGTCTGCCCAGTATTCTAGAGGCCTTCATTTAGATCTCTTGACATTGTCTAGATACTGGGGGAGCAGTTAATCACTCGTCCTTGCCTTCTGCCACATCATGCCATTTTGGCAGCAGGTAGAAGTTGCAAAGAGGCAAATTTGGGTTTCCTTATAGGGTGAAACTCACTAACAATGGGGTTGTCCCAAAGTAGAGCAGGCTACCTTGAGAGGTTCACACAGTCTCCTCCCAAGGTGGGATGGCCAAATGAGGTAGCCAGATGACACAGTGCATGACAGCCCTGGACTTGGAGTTAGAAATCTGAGTTCAGGGGCGGCTAGGTGGCACAGTGAATAGAGCACCGGCCCTGGAATCAGGACATGAGTTTAAATCAGGCCTCAGTAACTTGACATGCTTACTAGCTGTGTGACCTTGGGCAAGTCACTTAACCCTGATTGCCCTGCCTTCTCCCTTCCAAAAAAAAAAGGGAAAAAAAAAGAGAAAAGAAATCTTAGTTCAAACCTGCTTCAGGCAGTTACTAGCTATGTGACTGGGGCAAAGTAACTTGATCTCACTCATTCTTCGTTTCTCCTTCTATATAATGGGGATAATTTTATAGTACCTACCTCATAGGGTTGTGAGGATCAAATAATACAATATATATGATAGTGCTTTATAAACCTTAAAACGGTGTATAAATGTTAGTTCCTCTGTTGAATGGAGGAATTCTTATTCAGATGGGGATTGGATTAGATGGTCACCAAGATTCTTTCCAATTCTGTGATTGTTTAATACTTTAAAAAAGTTATTTTCAATTTATGGAATAAAGCAAGCATTTCCACAACATAGTACAATAAAAAAAGGTGATTGCATACGAAACTGCAAATCTGTTATGTACAACTTGCTAGTCCTTTTATGTATATAATAAAATTATCTATAATAAAGTTATCATGTAAATTTCTTTTATTTCTTTCTTTCTCCTCCCCTAGAGGTGGTTACTATTAGACACAAATAGGTATATGTGCATGTGTATATTTCTATAGATACACACACATATGTATGTAAAATTATTCTGTACACATTTCTGTTCTTTCTCTGGATATGGATAGTATCTTTCTTCATAATAGTTCAGCACTTAGGGAGCCTGGGATTTCTTTGGTTAGAAGGTGCTGTGCAAAGTTATGATATAGCCATACATACATTCACATGACTCAGAACATACAAGATGAAACATTCTCTGGATTCTTCATTCTGTCACTTATAATCAGAAGGTATGCCATTATTTTTTTTACTGTGGCTGAGAAGGCACCTCATAGGAGACAGAAGTATTGTGATAACCCTCATAAACGTCCACTGCCAATCTTACTTTCCCAATATTTTCCTATTTTATTGTTATTTTGAGCTATCCCACCCCTTATACTCCCCCTCTCTCTCTGATTTTATGAACCAGGATTAAGTAAAACTAGGTGAAGGGGGTCCTAAGCTTTGGGATGAGGGAAGATTGATGAAATCTTAGCATTTTAAAATATATACGCAGAGGGATTTCATCTGAGCCCTCAGTTGTGAAATCATTTAAAAATAACTTTGTCTCCAGAATGAGATCGTTAAATACTGGCAGTGGATGGCTTGGGTGATGCCAGACAGAGTGAGAGCATCACTATGAGGAATTAGGTTAAAAAAGATCTAGTGGGTTTTAAAATTTATTATATTAAAAGAAAAATGTGGGACCTTGATTAAGCAGTAAAGGTTTAATGATACATGTTAAGCAGCCAGCAGTAAAGTAGCCGCTGTGGCCAGTGATGCATGGTGGGGTGGGGTGGGGAGTAGGGAATAAGGAACGTAGGATGTTGGGGAGCTGGAAAGACTCCTCGGGTCATCTGGTCCAACCTTTTCGTTTTATGGGTAAAGATATTGAGGACAGGAGAGATGAAGCAATTTGCCTGAGGTCACCCAGGCAGTGAGTGGTAGAGCTAGGATTAGAAGTCAGATCTCCTGACTCCAGTCTAAGGCTCTTTCTGTGATACCATGATGCTTTTTCATTCAAACTCAGGTCCTGTGATCCCATACCCAGACTTCTTTTTCACTGTATCACACAGAGAGGGTAAGGTTGAAGGGTGGGGTGGCTTGAAATGATACTAAAATAAGAAAAAGTAGTGAGATTGGGGATGGAAATTTGCGAGGATTATCACAATACTTCTCTCTGTTCTGTGAGATTTCTTGTCTGCAGTGGTAAAAACCAATACAGTGTCTTCTGACAGTAAGTAGCCGAGTTTGAAGTTGAGGAATGTTATAGCTGGAAGGAGCCTTTGAGATTATTTAGTGCAACTGTGGTGTTGTTTTTTTTTCCCCACACGACAGACAGTACTGAGGCCCGGAGGTCAAGTGATTTGCCCACGGTTGCAGAACTGGGACTAGAACCCAGACCTCCTTGTTCCTGGTCCAGGGCTCTTTCTGTGGTTATCAGTATGCTAATGTTATTTTAGTGAACCCAGATTTTCTTGACTCTGAGGCCGAGTCTATCCAATGCTGCCCCTTTTAAACACTGAAAACTTCAAGAATTTTTTCTTCTCTTGTCTCTCTGTGTCTGTCTCTCTCTCCTTCTCCCTCTCCTTTCTCCTCCCCTTCCTTCTTTCTCTCTTTCTCTTTTTTTGTCTTTGTCTATTCTTCCTCCCCCCTCCCCCCTCAATCCCCCATAACTCTACTTGTGAATTCCTGGAAAGTTGTCTTTGGAGCTGTTTGAGAAACCCTGTCCTAGTTGACAGACCTCACGAGTTATGCAAAAGTGTAAACAAATATAGGCGATTAAATGTTAATTGAGAAAGTCCCTGAAGGTTTGGCCTTTCTCTTAGCTCCCTCTTAAAGAAAGCCATGTCCTTTAATGAGGTGGTTTGGAGGAAGTCCTGAACCTATGGGGGGGAATGACTTGTGTTGCTTGACAGTTGCAAGGCTTGGAGGAGGAGGCCTGGGTAGGATGGGGAATCAGAGGACCTGCCTCCCTACCTGGCCTTCCCTGGATCTCTTTCCTCTAGGCTGGCCTCTGAATTCTCTTCCAGCTCAAAATCTGTGATTTTGTCACCTGGAATTATAAGTCTGAGGATGCTTCATTTCCTTGGAACCGAAGAGAATCAAGGGTCGTGTCAGGTCAGACCAGGAATGCCATGCTTGATTCATGCCAGGAATTGTGGGCCAAGAAAAGGAGTTTGTTAAGGAAGGAATTTGCCCTGATGGTAACAGAGAGTTGCAATGGTAAAATCCAGGCCCACAATACACATGTAGGAGCTAAGAAGCTGAATGATAGAACTGTTAGAACCTGGGAAGACAGTGAGGAGAAGAAATTTGAAATTGAGTATGGATTCAGAGTGGAGCATGTACTTCAGGAAGCTGCTGCTGAAAGGAATGGGATCCCTAGTCTCTCTTTTGGGAATGGGATGGGAGAAGGCAGGCATTCTGATAACCAGGCATCCCTGTTCGTCTGTTATCTGCCAGAGGAGGGACACCTACGTATTTGGGGGAAAACTGACCGGGCTTTAAATCGGATGAGATAATGCAGTGGAATCCATGGCTGCGCTTTGTTTTTCTGGTCTCCTAACCAGGCATGATTAAAGCATCTCTCTTCTGTTTTGTATATTGTTTCACATTGTGAATTCATTGCCCAATGATGGATTGAGCATGAAGACTAATTGTGTTAGAGAAAAGGATGAGACTGTAGGCTACAGAGTGGCCTGGAATCAGGAAGACCACTCAATCGATCAATCAGTAAATATTGAGTAAGCAAGCATCTTCTATGTGCCAAGTGCTGTGCTGAGCAGCAGGGATACACAAAGAGGCAAAAGAAAGCCCCTGCCCTCAGAGAGCTTGCACTCGGATAGGGGAGACAACCTGCAAATGAATATATACCGAGCAAGCTATATACAGGATAAATAGAAAATAATTAACAGAGGGAAGAGACATACTGGTTGTGTGACCCTGGGCAAGTCATGCTGCCTCTCTTTAAGGCCTCAGTTTTCTCATCTGTAAAATGGGTATAATAATAGCACCTACTTCCCAGGGAGCGTTATGAGGATCAAATGGGATGGTGTTTGTATAGCACTTTGCAGACCCTAAAGCTCTTTATCAATACTGTTGTTGTTACTGTTTTGTCCATTAGTCCCATCTGACTCTTTGTGCTCTTATTTGGGGTTTTCTTGGTAAAGATAGTAGGGTGATTTGCCATTTCTTTCTCCAGCTCTCTTTACCAATGAGGAAACAGAGGCAAACTGGGTTAAGTGACTTGCCCAGGGTTACACAGCTGGTAAGTGACTGAAGTCACATTTGAATTCACATCCTCATATCTCCAGGACTGGTAGTCTGTCTACTTCACCAGTGTTAATTATTCTTCATCTTTTTTTTTTTAAAGACTTAAGTTGTTAAGTAAGAGTCACAAATTGAAGACTGTTTGAGGGTAGAAGAGACTAAAGAACATTTTGTTTACTAAATCCTCCTTTATTTGGAGGCTGCTTCCAAGGTCACTATCCCCTTGATGGACAAGTCTAATTAATGGGTTATGGTGGGAGAATGAAAGGCCAGGAATGCTCCTAATGATAGGTGGGATTACATCATTCCTTTCATTTCAGGATTTCAGAAGTCTTTCACAAGCTATTTTTTATGCTAAAAGATAGGGTGGGGAACCTCAGTCACTAGCTGATTAGAATTATCCCCCCAGAGCTGTATGGCAAGTCAGTGATGGGTGATGATAGACCCTCCCTCAGGAGACTGGTGTCAGTCCTTCCCACCCTCTTCTGCAAGCTCCCAGTGAGGGCAGACATAGAGGGGAGTAGGTTAGGGTGGGTCTCTGGCTTGGGTCACCAGCTCTTTTCTAAGCAGAAACTTGTCATTTCTTGAACCTTTAAAACAGTGGTTCTCAACCTTCCTAATGCCGAGACCCTTTAATACTGGTATGTGGGCATATCTGCATGGAGCAGACCCACCTGGAGACAGATAGAAGAACTGTGTCTTGGTTCCTAAGACCATCGGAAATATGTGTTTTCTGATGGTCTTAGGTGACCCCGTTCGACCCCCAAAGGGGTCATGATCCACAGGTTGAGAATCGCTGCTTTAAAAGTACTCAAGTCAGCTAGCATTTATTAAGCACCTAATGTATGTCAATCCCTGTTAAACACTGGTGATACAAAGAAAGACAAAGGGCATTCATTCCCTGACATCCAGAGCTCATGGCCTAGTAATAACGAGACAGTGTGAGAACAAGTATGTACGAGCAAGATAGATCTGGAGTGATATCAGAGGGAAGGCATCAAGTCTTCTTGTAGAAAGGAGGACTTTAGGTGAGGTTAGGAGGAAGCCAGGGAAGGTGTGAGGGCGTTCCAGGCAGGCGGGACTGCCAGTGAAAATGCTCACAAGTGGAGTGGGGTGTTCAAGGAACAGCCAGGCAGCCAGCAACGTGGTATTATAGATTGTAGGCAGGGATGTTATGATGTAAGAAGACTGGAAAGATGGTGGTGGGAGGAAGAGGTTATAAAGGGCTTTGAAAGCCAAACATAATTTTATAGTTGATTCCGGAGGTAGTGGTTATCCTCATTCTTGGAGAGGACCAAAATGACATAACTATGTTGGGTACAGTGTATCTGACTGTGGCCAGTCAGAGCAGTACAAGCTGAGAATGCTTTGTCACAGGTCGGGCACAAATACGAACATTTGGAGCAGACATGGCTCAAAATCTGTGCATCTCACATTTCTTCTGAGCTGCTGCAGTTCTGCTTTGATCATATAGCACAGTGTCTTCCTTCTTTGATGTGGGCGCGCCTGTGCGCGGGCCTTCCTGGGCGGGCCTGTGCCAGTGTCTTGCATGTCTTAAAATTGATTGCAGAGTTCTTTGGAGAGCCCAGGAGAGCATCCTTGTATTGCTTCTTCTGGCCTCCGTGTGAGTGGAACTTGCCTTGTGTGAGTTCTCCGTAAAATAGTCTTTTAGGCAAATGCACTTTGGGCGTTCAAACAACGTGGCCAGCCCACTGGAGTTTATTGAATAAGGAGGCAATGTCATCTGACTGATGTTTTAGGAAGATCAGTCTGGCAGCTGAATAGGGGATGTATTGGAGTGGGGAGACCCTTGAAGTGGGGTCACCAACCACCAGGCCATTGGAATGATCCAGATGTGAGATGATAAGGGTATGTACCAGGGTAGCGGTCATGTCAGAGGAGACAAGCAGACATATACAAGAGATATCATGGTGGAAACCACAGGACTTGACCACTGCCTGTATATGGGGAATGAGACTTGGAGGGGTCAAAGATAAGGGTGACATCCAGGTTGTGAACTTGAGTGCTTGGAAGACAGGTGAAGAAGAAAACGGAAAGTGTCACTGTTGGCTATTATTTTTTTTGGAAATTCTGGCAAATCTTGGTGTGGTGGTAGGAGAGGGGACACAGCATCCCAGGTAAAGGTGAGAATACGAGCTCTGTGACCTTGGTCGGGTCACAGCTCTTAGCCTTGGTTTCCTGATCTGTAAAATGGGAATAATGATAGCACCTAGCTCCCAGCGTTGTTTTGAGGATCAAGTAAGATAATACGTGTAAAATGTTTTGCGAATGTTAAAATGTTATTTAAATATGACATGATGATGGTAATGATTTACCAGCTGATTCTGATATATTTGTTTAGGAGGCCCTAGATTAGGAAATCTCTGTTCTAAAGCAGCGAGAGGTTGCCTAATTCTGGGCAGTCTCTTATCCAAAAGCTAGGAAGTATGATATAAGTGGAAAGAATGTTGAATTTTCATTAGAAAGATTGGAATTCTTTATTTTTCCTCAACCACTCAGTAACCTGTGGAAGATAATGTTCATTTCTGAGTTCCCATTTACTCTTTCATGAAAATGAGAGTAATAATGGTTGAAGTAGTAGTTGAATAGTAGCTAGGTGGCTCAGTGAATTGAGTGCTGCACCTGGAATCAGGAAGACTCATCTTCTGGAACTCAAATCTGTCCTCAGTCATTTATTAGCTGTATGACCCTGGGCAAGTCACTTAACCCTGTTTGCTTCAGTTTCCTCATCTGTAAAATGAGCTGGAGAAGGAAATGGCAAACCGCACCAGTATCTTTGTCAAGAAAACCCCAAGATGGTGTCATGGAGTATCAGACAGGACTGAAATGACTGAACAACAGTAAAAATAATACTTAAAAGAGCACTGGATTTGGAGTCAGGAACTGAATCCAGATCCTGAATTTAGGTTCTGACCGTGCTACTTGCTAGCTTTGTGACCTTGGATGACTCTGTCTATTCCTCTGGGCCTCAGTTTTCTCAGCTGTAAAATGATGGGGGAGGAGAGGGTGGTTATTGATGACCTCCAAGATATTTCCCGTTTCTAAATCCATGTTTATTTGATCCTAGCAATGCCGCACACCTCTCGGGGTTCTTGTAAATTTCTAAGTGTTTATATAAATGAGTTGTTATTAAGGTTTTTGGGGTCCTTTCCAGAGCCTCTCGCTTGAGGGTTCAGGTTTTGTTGTTGTTGTTTTTAATGACTGGGGGCAGAGCTCCTGGTCTTATCTGTGTCATAACTCTGGGGAGAACTTTTATAGGCTGTCCAGGCTCCTGTGGACCTAGAAATGTTACAGAGCCTGGCGTCAGTGCCCTGCTGTGGATTGAACCTGAAGGCGTGAGCAAGGAACCAGACTGGCATCTGTGCATGTTCATTTGCTCTGTCTTGCTTCCTTATTGTCCTGAGGTTCCTGCTATGGTGGGAATGTCACCGATCGGCAGGACCTGACAGGCCCCGGAGGATTTTGTTGCTGCTGCCTAGGCGATCAGATAACCCTGGCTGTGCTAGACCTGTGTAAGAAATACCTCCATGAGCATCTCCTCCACCCTGAGATTCGGGTTGAAGACCAATGGCCTACCCTTGTCTCCAAAGACTCAATTTGTCTTGGCGTTTTAAACAATTCACCAAGAGATAGATGATGGATTAGATGGAGCCTTTATTAAGCACCTACTGTGTGCCAAGAACTGGGTTAAGTGCTGAGAAGACAGATATGCGTACCAGAAAGCACCTTGATTTGAACTTGAGTCCCCGAGGCCCCTCAAAAGCTGTGTTCCTTACAGCACTCTTTAACCAAATTTGAAGGAAGAAGTTGTAATGCATCCTGGGGCTATGAAAGATTTCAACAGAGACCCTGCTGTGAAGTTCAACAGAGAAAATTAAAATCTGTTTCAAAACTTTCTAGAAGGACCCAAATCAAGGAAAATAAAACTCACACTGAGACCCTTAAGTCTGCCAAGCCTAGAGTTATGAGGCCAAAGGACTGGAATGTATTTCCCCCAAGATTCACTCAACTTCTCTTTTGGCAAGTGGTGTAGAGATTGGGGGCGCCTATGGAAGTTCACTGAAAGGAGAACACAGGTCAATGGCATACAGCCCAGTGGGGAGCTGGGGAGTGGGTTTGGGCTTTTTTTTCAAGGTTTTACATGAAAATCACATTTAATGTTCCATCCAAATCAAGTTACTGTTTTCCGTTGACTACTTTTATAGAAATGAAAGAAGAGCTATCAGTAGATTGCATCTGCTGTCCCTGATAATTGTCTAAGACAAGTAAATGGCCCGGTGATACTGGTAACTATATTTCAGCTTACTGTAAATGGATTCATTCCCTCTCTTCCCCCAATTTAGTAAACATTTAGCATCTATTCTGTACAGTAAGATACTTGGTATTAGGGAAAGAACAGTTTAGGTAAGACATGGTCTCTGCCCTCTCCAGAGTTTCAATTAGCAGGCATTTATTAAGCTCATTCTTCAATTAGCAAGTATTTTTTTTTCTTTTTTAGTAAGCATTTATTAAGCTCACTATGTTCTAGATACTGTAATAGGTACTATGGCTACAAAGACAAAAAGAAAAGAAAGAAAAAAAGACAGCTTTGCTTCTTCTTCCTTTAAATTCTGTCAAGGGAGAAAAAATATAAATATATGAGTTTGTACAAAATAGAGACCAAATAAATAAAAGGTAATTTTGTAGGGAAGGCATTAGCAGGTGATGGGGGTGGGGTGGGGAATCACAAAAGGCCTCCTGTGGAGTGTGATGCTTGACCTGAGCATGGGAGGGACCTAGGCATCCCTAGGAGGGGGAGGGATGGGTGAGGAGTGAGTGCATTCCAGGCACGAGAGCACAGAGATGAGAGGTGGAATGTCACATGTGAGGACCAACAGGGAAGGCCAGTTTGACTGGACCACTGAATGCTGCAAGGGGCATAAGGCTGGAAGGGTAGTTTGGAGACACGTTACAAGCCTCTGGCAACATTCCAAACACAGTCTTTTTTTCCTTGACAAACATCTTCCAAGATCCATATTGTCAACTTAGGGACACGTTCCCTCTTTTCACTTTACCTGAAATCTCTTTTACAGTGAAAAAAAATAAATAAAAAATGATCTGCCATCCCACTCATCTGCCTTCCTCCCCCACTCCTTTGCCTTGATGAAGTTTTTGTAGTAAACCATTTTTGGTTGGAGTAGAAACCTCTCTTCCTTCTCCCCCAAAAGGAAATTCTTGTATTCTTGCTTGAGCAATTGTGTTTTTATAACCCGGTAAATTATATATTGCCAAAACCTATGAGGTGGGTATGACATTCTTTGATCAGCTGTCAGATATCCGGAATCTCCCCTGATGCGGATTTTTGGCAGCATTCTTCTGCCAGAGTGGGTGTTGAGTGGGGAAAAGGTGTGCTCTCCCCTCATATGCTAGAGAGTGGGCTCTCCTTTGTCTCTGACACTCTAGGAGCCAGTTGACAGAATTGTCTTGAAGAAGTTTGATGTTTTTGTGCAAATTCATTTAGTTTTGGTATTCAGTATCAACATCTATCACCTTTAAGGTTGACAGACAAATTGTCTGTGCACCTAACTTTGATTAGACTGCTGTTTTTTCTTTAGCTCCAGTCCGCTTACAGGGAAGCCTGTCTTAGGATAGCTTTACTGGATGGAGTCCAAGTGTAGGGCTGGGCCGGAGGAACTTCTGGGTTCTAATAATTGTCTTAGGTAGATATCATTTAGCCCTTTTACAATAGTTTTCCTCATTGATTTAAAATATTTTATAGAAGAATTTTCATTAACATTGGGCTTTCTGTTCTTTAAGAAAATAGGAAACTCTGAAAGCTTCTGACACTTACTGGCAGTGTACCCTAGGTACATTTAACCTTTGTTTGCCTCAGTTTCATCATCTGTAAAATGGGTATAATAGCAGTTACCTCCTAGTTTGTGAGAATCAAATGAGATTATTTGTAAAGTGCTTAGTGCTGGGCCTAGCACATAGTAAGCATGTAATAAAGGCTTGTTTCCTTCTTCCATTCCTTCCTTCCTTTTCTTCTTCCCTTCCTCCCTCCCTCCCTTTCTTCCTCCCTTCCTTTTCTTCCTCCCTTCCTCTCTCCCTCCCTCCCTTCCTCCCTTCCTTCCTTCCTTCTTCCCTGTCTCTTTTCTCTTCCCTCTCTCCCTCCCTTCTGCTTTTCTCCCCAAGACCTGGTTTGGTACACAGTAGGTGCTTAATAAATGCTTGTGGACTGACTTATCCTCGTACTTTCAGGAGTTTGTAAGTGTCTCCCTTCTGTTCTGTGTGGGAGGTGGCCTCCTGCATTTCCTTGAGCAGCTCCTTCTTGTTGGAGTTTGGTCTTCCTTTCCTTTGAGTTTTTCCTCATCTCTGGGAAATCGTTTGCTTTCCGCAGTCCTGACCATCTTCCTTACTAAGGTGGGAGTCTCTCTTTCCTGGTATGGCTTGTCTCGTTCCCCACAATGAAGGACATCCTGGTAGAATCCAAGCACTTTGAGGGTGGTAAAGACCATCTTATTCTCTCCCTTGTTTTTTTTTCTCTGAATTTTCAGCAGCCCAATACAGTGCCTTGCATGCCAGAGGCGCCTCGTAAAATGTTTGTCAAATTGTTTAATTGAACATGGGAATGGACAAGTCTGTGCTTTTGCATCTAGCTTTAAAAAAATGGCATCCTCTGAATTTTGACCCTAAAGTTAAACTGTCAGAGCATGGTCTGTGAATGAGTAACAAGTGAGGCTTTGCTTTACTCCTTCTGTCTTGAAAGCACTGAGGAGGCTGTAAGTTGTAAGATGTGGAGGCAAGATGGTACATTGGAAGGAGAAATCTGATGACTCGAGTTCAGATTCTGCTTCTGAGACTTTTCATCTGTCTGATTTTTGGACAGGTCATTTAACTTTTCCATTTAATTTTCCTATGTGCAAGATGAGGCTGGATTATGATGGGTCAGAGCACCCTTCCAGCCTAGATTTATGATTCCAGTTTGGGTCCTGATGATGGGTATGGGAAGAAACTTGTAAGTGCTCACATTTAAATCAACATTAAATGAGTCACCCTAATCCATTTAACTTTTGAACACTCATAACATTCCAGACTTTCAGTTTTTGTTGTTGTATCTAACTCTTCATGACCCCATTTGGGGTTTTTTTGGCGAAGATATTGGAGTGGTTTGCCATTTCCTTCTCCACCTCATTTTACAGATGAGGAAACTGAGGCAAACTGGGTTAAGTGCTTTGCCCAGAGTCACACAGCTAGTAAGTGTCTGAGGTCAAATTTGAACTCAGGTCTTCCTGATTCCAGCCCTAGTATCCACGGATCCACCCAGACTTTCAATTAAACTGTATTTATTAAGTAGTTACTATTTTAAGAGAGGCAGTATGATATAGTAGATGGAGAGGCAGCCTCTGACAGGTATCAGCTGTGTGATCCTGACAAAGTCATTTGACCTCTTAGCTCCCCAGGAAAGCTCTCTAAGACTGTAAGTTTCAGAAGATCAGCAGTTGCAGATCTGAAGTGATCTGGACTGGGGAAAACAGACAAAAACTCTGCAAATCTATGTCTGAGACACTGTGTGTTTGGTCCTGAGTGAGTGAGTGAGGGTGTGCGTGTGTGTGTGTGTGTGTGTGTGTGTGTGTGACAGACACACACACAGAAAGAAGAATGTATTGTAGTGCACATCTAGGATTGTGAGGTCGCAAGACCCTTCACCAGAAAGGACCTTAGTCCAGCTATCATCCAAGCCCTTTATTTTATAAATGAGAAAAAAAATGGAAGCCTATTCTCATAGAGGAGTTTGTGGTCTTAGATAACATTTGATCACGTTGAGGTATCGAATAGTCAGACAACATGTTCTTTTCCTTCCTCAGAAGTTTAGAGATCACATGTTCTCTGAATCTTACAGCTGACAACAAATTAATGAGTGACGGCTTTGTTTTGTTTTAGGGGAGCTATCCGGTTTGGGAAGATTTTATAAACAAAGCAGGCAAACTACAGTCTCAGCTCCGGTAAGTGAAAGTGTGTTGTTTCATCTTCCAGGCTGTCCCAGAACTGTTGTTTCCATCAGGCTGATTGGCCATGCTTAGGGCACCATTAGAAAAGTAATTTGAATGTTGTGTATTTAATATACAGAATATGATGGAACTTTTTTCTTAAATTAATGCCATATTAATGTTTAGTATATTAAAATGTCATATCAACTTAAGAGTCTGGTTTAATGACTCTTAAAGAATGACCCAAAGAATCGAGAGACTGGTGTTTTAATCAATGGCTTAACCATTAAACTTACAGAAAGTCACTTAGTTTCCCCATCATGCATTGAATTCTTTCTGTGTTGACTTTATAGGGTCATTATGAAGTTCATATGAAAGTTCATATGAAATGATGTAATTGTGAAAAGCATAAAGGGCTGTTACAGATACAAGGGAGAATTAAAGAGTTAGTGGCTAGATAGTATTCTGGACTTGAAGACGGGAAAGACCTAGCTTGGAATCCCACTTCAGACACTTATCAGCAAGTTAGTTAAACTCCATGAGCCTCAATTGCCTCATCTGTAAATGGGGATAGTAATAGCATCTAATTCATAGATTTGTCCTGAGACTCAAAGGAGACGTTGCATCATAAAGCACTTTGCCAACTGGAAAGTGCTATAGAAATGTCACTGCTATTATTATTATTACTTTATGGCAAGCTTTTTAGTGCCTTAATATAAAATATTTATTTAAATATACACCTACTTAACTTTATTATACCATTTGATGTGAATTTGAAATGCTTATTTAAAAATCTTCCATCATTTAAATAAATTAAAGCATTTAAAACATGAGTATTTTAAAATACTTAGTTCAATAATTTTCATTCACTGTATTTGGTGATTTTATTGACTACTTTGAGTTTAGAAATATGGTTTCTTAGTGAGCCTACTAGGTAAATATTTTAGTGACTAAAAAGCCTAGCTATGGGAGCAGGGTTACCAGAGAGAGTGATCGGTAAGCATGCTTAGCTCAGCCACTCATGGTGAGTGAAGGACAGGCGATGAAGGATTCATTGTTCCATTACATACAGTTACATGGAATGAGCCTGTTCCCCCCCATCCCAACCCTCCAAGTCTGCGAGGCCTGTAGACAACTGTTTACCCACTGCTGGTCTGTGGACAAGCACTAGCCCATGATACTTATTACCAGAGTTCTTTATTGTTTAGTGTCTGTAAATTCAAACAAATAAATATTAAAAATGTGTGTGTATATGTATATATATATATATATGTTTTTGTGTATATGTGTGTTTATCCCTTCCTTTCTTCCTTTCTTTCTCCCTCCCTCCTCCCTTTCTTTCTCCTTCCTTCCTTTTCCTTCCTTCTTTCCTTCTTTCTTTCCTTCCTTCCTTCTTTCTTTCCTTTCTTCCTTCCTCCCTTCCTTCTTTCCTTCCTTCCTTCCTTCCTCCTTTCCTTCCTTCCTTCTTTCCTTCCTTCCTTCCTTCCTTCCTTCCTTCCTTCCTTCCTTCCTGTCTTTGTTTCTTTCCTTTTTCCTCTCTGTGTGATTTTCCTCTGCCTTCAGTTCCATTTTTTTCTCTATCGCTCCATTAACCATGGATAATTAACTCTGATAATGGAATTTAGACAACTTGCTGATATTCATTCTAGTTTGGTTTGAATACCACTTGAAACAACATTTTTGGGATTCCCCTTACTGTCAGGGAACACCAGAAGATGAGTGGGCTCTTAATATGAATTCTGTCTGTTAGTTGCCAAATTCCTCTTTAGTCTTATTCGGGACACATGGGCCTGGAAATTCTGAAACTGAACTCATCATCTCTTTTCCATAACACCATACCTTCTCCTAAAACCCTACCCCTACTTGTCCTTCCTATAACTCCATTTCTGTTAGTGAGAGTATGTTCAACATTATTACCAGCAAGCATTTATTAAGAGCATACCATATGCTAGGTGCAGTGTTAGGGTTACAAAGAAAAGCAGAAATGTAGGCCCTGCCCTCAAGGAGCTTGCGTTCTAATGGAGAAGACAACTTGTACATAACTAGGAATATTTAAGACAAATGTCAGGTAGATGGAGTGTAGCCTTAGAGGTAGAGGTGAGCAGTCTTAAAGGAAACCAGGGATTCTCTGAGGCAGAGATGGGGAAATGGAACACTCTCCAGACGTGGAGGATAACCATGGAAAAGTTAGGGAGACCAGAGATGGAGCACCAGTGTTCGTAGGCCAGTATGACTGGAGTGTGGGGTGTGGAGGAAGGAGGAATCTGCAAGAAGACTGGAAAGATAGGAAGGGGTCAGATTGAACAGTAATTTAGATGCCATTAATGTCCTCCTAGTCCCCTAAGTTGGACATTTTGGTCATCCATTTAGATCAGCGGTTAGCAAAGGCCCTGCTATGTGTGTCTTGCATTGTAGTAGCCTTGGCCTTGTATACACAAATACAAGTCTTCCAACTCTTCCAAAGACTGCTACCAGTTCAGCAAAAAATGATGCTATGTCTGTCATGGGCAAAAAAAAAAGATCTGAGAACCACCAGTACAGATTATTTTCTTCTTAACTTATTCTTCATTCATTACCTTTTGGATTTATTTCTCTTTTACTAGATTTTGCTAGGCCAGATGTGTTTAGCCTCTTGTTCCTAAATGACTCCCGTGGTTTTCTGTTTGATTGTCCTGCTAGCAGTGTTTCTCCACTGGATCTGGATCTAGCCCCCTTCTAATGCTTACTTCCTGTGTGACCCTAGGAAAGTCATTTAATCTACCCATGCCTCAGTTTCCTCCAATGTAAAATGAGCAGCTTGCACTGCATTCCCTTCCAGCTCTGGCTCTGTGATCCTTCTAATCAATTTTGTCCTCTTGCTGTTATATTAATATTCCTAAATACCATTTTCATAATTTCTCTGTTTTACAGCCTATACTCATTTCCTGAGTCCAGAGGCCTCAGTCTAGTAGTAGTCAAGGCCTTTTGTCATTATTCTTCATTTGCCCTGATCTAATCTAGCTGGACCTTCCCACATGGGATTCAATATATACAAAATGTGTGTGGAGTACTTGAGGGTAAGATTGTGGAGGGAGGGTGCTAACAACTGGGAAGATCAGGCAGAGATGAGGAAGGAGGGTACATTACTAGATATGGGGCACAACCTATACAAAGCCATGGAGACAGGAAATAGAATGTCATTTATGGGCAGCAGTGAGTAGGTCCTTCTGGTTGGTATATAGAACGTGAGAGGGCCTCTAAGAAAATTAAAGTACTAGAGAAATTTTCTCTCTAAAATGAAATTTGTTATATGTATACTATGTTTTTATATGAAAACAATCTTCTTTTCTTCTCCAAAATCTTCTGAAGTCTTCCCTCCCTCCGTCATGAACCCTTTACGATGGTGGTAATCCATGTCCTTGCTCCAGCATTTGTGAGTTTTGTCAATAAATTTAAAACCCAAAGTTGTTCTGTGACCAAATATAGGTTTGGGAAATGCTAATCTAGCTGACACTATATATCATCATTCTCTGACTTAAATCATGTCAGAGAAGCCTGGAGCCAGAGGACGTTTGCAGGATTTAGCTCTAAAATCCCATTTCATACATAGATGAATGAAAAAGCATTCTTCAAATACTTAACGTGTGCCAGGCACACATCCTGGAGATAAAAATCCAGAAAACAGTCCAGACCTTGTTTTCAAGAACCTTCCTTACTAGTGGGGAAAGACAGTGTATGCAGAAGAGTAGTGGCCAAAGGAGGGGTGTTTGGTTGGGAGTCACAGTAATGGTGGAATCATAGGGCGGTTTGCTTTACTCCTCCTTTCCAGGAATGTTAGGGTTGACTTGATGGCTATTTCTAGAGCTAGGGGACAGGTTGCAGAAGCAGCACAGTGAGTCTAGCTTTTTTTAGGGAGAATTCTCTTTGTTTGGGGGCAGGAGAGATGGGAAGAGGCACGACATGAAGAGGGCCTGAGAACAGGTCAAGAAACTGCATTTCAGAAAAGGGATAAGCCTTTATCCAAAGATCATGTAGCTGAAGAACAGCTGAGCTAGCCTGGGAGCCCAGGTTTCCCACTTCCCAGCCCAATAATTTTTCTGTTCCAACATGCTGTCACCCTGACTTACCTTGCTTGCCTCTCTGCCTCTCACCTCATGCTCTCTCCATTTTTCCTCTTCTTCCATCTCAGTTCTGTATTTAGGGTCAGTGGCTTATGGTCCCCTCTTCTCCATTGACAGATAAAGAAATTGAAGCCCACAAAAGTCTTGACCAGGATCACACAGGCATAAGTGGCTGAGCAAGGATTTAAACCTATGGCTTTGTTGTTTTCAGTTGCATCTGACTTCCTATAATTCCCCCCCCCCCCAGCCTTTTTTGATTTCTTGGCAGAGATACTTTCCTTCTCCAACTCATTTTACAGATGAGGAAACTGAGGCAAACAGGGTTAAGTGACTTGTCCAGGGTCACACTGCTAGTATGTGTCTGAGGCCAGATTTGAACTCAGGAAGATGAGTCTTCCTGATTCCAAAACTGGTGCTTTACCCACTGAGCCACTTAGCTGCTCCTCAAATGCAGGGTCTCTGACTTCAAATCCAGGGGTCCTTCTATACTGCCTCTTGTGAAGCCCAGTTCAAATCACAGCCTCCTCCCTGATAACCTTTTCTGACTACCACAGATTCCAGTGGGCTTTTATTAACACCATATAACCTATAACACAAAGAGAAACTTGATTCGATTTTTTTGTACCTATGAGAAACAAGACACATTTTGTCTTCCTGACAGGTTTAAGCTTCTCGGGGTCAGAGATCATTTCTTCTACTCCATCCTATATAGCAGTGCAAAAGGGCACATTGGTAGCTGCTCATTATATACTTTGTGAGCTGACTTTTTATGTTTGAGGGTAGGATACAAGGAAGGACATGAATAATTCCTAATATAATAGGTTGAACTTCAATCACTCCTGTGGTCCTGTGGGTCTGTCGCATCCCAGGACCTCATCCTTTTCTTCCCCCAGTAATCTTTAGGCCTTGGCTCTGTAAATTTCCCCTTCCTGATTTCTTGCCCCCCATCTTTTCTGATCCTAGGCTTTCTGACACTCCATTTTTGCTTTCAGGCGAGGACAGCATTTCCCCTTTTTTCTGTTACCTTAAGATAGTACATAATCCTATTTTAGTTGTTTAGAAAATAGGGAGCAGGGTGTGAGATTATAAGAGTCTTGCCCCGTCTTTGTAGAGGTGAGGGACTCTGGGTGTGGAACCCTGTATGTGATACCAGACTTTGGTGAATTTTGCTGATTTATTTTTCCTGCTTCTTCTGGTTAGTTTGCCTGAATCAAATTGATAGCCAGATGCAATGACTTTCTGCCTTTTAAGTGAAGTTTCGGGTACTCTCCCTTTGGCCCTAGATGACTTTTGGCTCTCCCTTCCTTCCTAGAGGCCCCAGGGGGTCCAGGCCCTCGGCTAGTTTCGAGTCCCCACTCTGCTCCAAGTATTACTCCTTCTGAAACCTGGGCTTTCTAGATAATATCTCTTTCCTCCTTGCCTTTGGCAGAGCTCAGATGACAGATACACACCCTGGAGCCAGTGAGCAAAGGACACCGGTCTCACATCCTGTTGCTGGCTCCATTGACCTCTCTGGGTTCAGGTTGGGCCACAGTTCACATCTCCTCCCCATCTCCCAGGGCATGGATTTGTAGCTTCTTAGGTATAGAGATGGTTAGGACTTGAGAGATTGTCTAGTACATAACCCTCCCACCGTACTTATTTTACTTAGAGGAATTTAGTTCATGTACCCAGAGTCAGGTGGGTAGAGATGACAGGGCCAGGTTTTGAACCCAGGAGGAAGCTAAGGCCCAAGTTTACAGGAGAAAAATAGCTTAACAAAAGGCAAATTTATCTTCAGTCTTTCAAGGACTTCTGATTCTGTCCATGTGACTTCTCCCTCTCTTGGTAGAGGATAGACCACAAACTCCTCCATCACTTACTCAGAAAGTCTTTGAGAGTTGTTGTCATCGATCAGTTTTGGGGTGATTGGCCCCTGTGAACTAAGCTAGATCAGTGCTTGCATAACAAAGCTGTGAAACATACAGTTATTAGTAGTAAATCATCTCCCCTCCCACCCCCGACGAGTCAGTGTAGGCAGGTTTGGAACAACACAACTCCTTTCTCAGGCTCAGGGTCTAAATGTCTGCTTTGACCCCCACAATTCTGTTGTATATATGCCATCCCATCATGCATATTTCAATAGCATTTAAAAAAACTTAATTAAAAAAATCTTTTTTCCATAGCATTTTAAGATTAACAAAGCATCCCCTTCACCATGACCCGAGAGAAGGGTAATATAAATACCATTACCTTCATTTTACAGATAGGGAAACTGAGGCTTAGGTCAAGGCCATAGCAGACTAGCTTTGGTGTGAGGGCTTGCTGAGCCCTTTTCAGGGCTGCTCATCCACCTGTGGTGTCTACCTGTGACCCAGCTCTCACCTCTGGCTCCAAGGAGCTGCCATGTCCTGGTAAAACCATCCTGGCAGATGGGCTAAACCAGGTTGAGGGTAACTGACAGGTGTCAGACCTGTGATTGAGTTAGGGGGATGTCTACCCCAAGGATGTGAAGACTTCTCCTGGCAGAGCGGGCAGCTGAGAACAATTTGTTCCAAAGGCCATGAAGGTGACGGAAGCAGGTGCCGTGGATCACTTGCTTGTAGCTTGGTTAGACACTGAAGACGCCAAGGTCATCCGCTGCATCTGGGCCATCACCAGTTGTCTTCACCTTCATCCTGCCATTGAACTTCATGACTCTGGAAGAGAGAGTGAAGCTGATGACTGTGCAACTCTGCCTCACTTACATGCAACTCTAGAGCAAGTCACAACATTACCCTGTGATGTTACTGGTCTTGTTTGAAAACTAAGGACCCAACACAACCACAACAATATTGCCCATGCCACTTGTAAAACTGTATAATTAAATTTAAATGATGGCTTAAATAAGAATAAATTGAGCCATTGTGTCAGATGGAGATTTGAACAAGCTTTCTCATGTCCACAGTTTTTTTGGTAAAACTAAATTGCTTGCATTTGAAGAGTTTCTCCTTTTCTTTTTTTAATAATAAAAAGTACTTTGGACGATTGTATTTTTGTGTTGTGTGATGTTTATTTTCTAGTACCTTACTTTGTTCTTGCTTCGGCATGAAGCTTTCCCCTGATCCTTGAGGATGCTTCTTGTCCAGTTAAAAATATAAGGACTAAGTTTTGAAGCGTGCTTCTAATTCAGTCTTTCCTTAGCTTTCTTTTTGGGACTGCTTACCATGCAGTTAGAGACTCTGGCGTTCTTATGTAGGACAGTGCTGCTTCTAGGATCTCCAGGCCCTGTTGCTTATTTCCTTCATCTTTATAGGTCATTTCTTCTCCTGGACCTTCTATAAAACTCTTCCTATTCTTTGAATTTCCTTCTTCAGATCCTCAGTCTTGGTCATACAGTTTGTTACTACACAGTCACCAGCATGGTTCATACTTTCATCATCTCTCCTTTGGACTATTGCAGTAGTCTCTTTCTTGGCCTTCCTGCCTCAAGTCTCATCCCATTTCAGTCCATCCTCTCCTCTGCTGCCAAAGTAATTTCCCTGAAGTACAGATATGACCATGCTGCCCTTTTCCCCTATTGAGTAGATTCTAGTGGTCCCCTTTCTTTTAGAATGAAATGTAAACTCTTCACAACCTGGCTTTCCATGCTAACACGTTACTCCCCTCCATACACTCCATGGTTCAGCTATACTGCTTTGCTTGCCTGCCTACCCATCCTCACATACGACTGTCTCCCATCTTTGTGCATTGGCATTGGCTTAAAATACTCTCCTTCTCTGCCACCAACTTCCTTCCAGACTCAGCTCATGCACCACCTTCTTCAGAAGCCTTTTCTAGAGACCCAGCCCCAGCTTGTTAATGCCTTTCCCTCTAAGGTTATCTTCAGTCTACTCTGTGTCTCTCGTGTTGATCTAATTATCTATGTTGATCTAATTATCTACGTATTCTTTCCTCCTATTAAAATATAAGGTGCTTGAGGTCAGAAACGGGTTTTGATTTTTCTTTGTATTCTCATTACTCAGCACAGTGCCTGGCATGCCCTAAGTGCTTAATAAATACCTGTTGATTGATCGATTGATTGGTCAGCACCTGAACTTCTGCTCCCGCTGTGAATTCTGGGTTCTATTTTGGAAAACAAACAAACTTGGCATAATATTTTGAGCGCCAGGAATCCTACACGAAGCCCTTTTGATTACCATCAAGGTGCTTATTTTAAGGAGTGTTTCAAAATCTTTGATTAAAAGGTACTATTGGTAATCTAGGCTAGTAATCTCTCCTTTTTCACAAGTTAGATTTAAAAATTTCTCTCTCTTGTTATCTTATCCTTCGTCATGTATTTGGGACGCTGTAATTATTGCCCTCTGTTGAAAAATCGTATCACAGATTTCATTTCCTGGCCCCTTGGAAGATTTAGTGTTGTAAAAAAATCTTCCGGTGCAGCTCCTCTAACACATGCTCATTGAGTGATAGATTATTTCCTGTCCTAGTTTTCATTCCCAGCTACAATGACTTCATTCTGTAAAGCAGGGATTCTTAGCCTTTTTGGTATCTTGGAGCCCTTTGGCAGTCTCGTGAAACCTAGGAAACACTTCTCAGAATCAAATGCACAAAATTAAAATATATGGGAGTACAAAGGAAATCAGTTCTATTGCAGTGATGTTATCAAACTGTATATATTTTTAAAAAACAATTTCACAGATCCCTGGTTAAGAATTCCTCCTGTGAAAGTACTTCTGGGATCACAGTCAGACACCAAGGGCTGATATCTGACTCCCGACTTGACTACCTGTGTGACCTGGGCAAACCACTTCAGTTCTTGGGTCCCAGTTTCTTTCCCCATAAAACGAGGAGGTTGGACTATATGATCTCTGGGGTTACCCCTATTCTATAATTGTATATGTGTGGTATTCTCTGTCTCTCTCTGTCCCTGCCTCTGTCTGTCTCTCATTCTTTCTCAATCTGTCTCTCTACCCTATTCATCTCTTTCTCGGTCTTTCATTCTGTCTCTCTCTTCCCTCTTTGTCTCTGTCTCTCATTCTATCTCTTCCAACTCTCTCTCTGTTTCAGTTTTTCTATCTCTAGAAACAGGGATCTTTTAAAAGAGACTTGTTATTTTAACATTTCTCACAAAATTATGGAATTTTGGAGTTAGTAGGGAGCTCAGTGGCCATCCAGTCCAACCCCTAAAGAATTTCTGTGACACCTCCAACAGGGGTCTATCCCACTTTTGCTTAGAGATCTCCAATGTGTGGAAGTTTGCTATCTTTTGAAGTACTCACTCCATCTTTTCCATCTCAATCCTCTATTTGGTATTTTAGTAACTGAATGCTCAGGTGAAATTGGATCCCAAGTATACTTGTTTGTTGGTTCATATTGAGAGAGAGTCTGCTACTGTTGAGTCTGGTGTTAATATAATCCTATTTTTATCAATTAAATTTTATTTTTTTAATGAATAGAAACTTTTCTCCTTTACACAAATATGTATAATTAAGCTAAACCAATTCCTTCATAGGCTGTGTTTTAAAAATATGATTCTTATTCTTTACCCTGAGTCTATCGGTTCTAGGGGATTAGATAGGGTGCTTCACAAATCAGTCCACTGGAGTCATGGATCATCACTGCATTGATCAAAATTCTTATAGCCTTCAAAGTTGTTGTCTGTACAGTGTTGTCACATAAATCATTTTTTTGGTTCTGCTCATTTAATTCTTCCTCATTGTTCACTTTTATAGTATTAATATTATAGCACAAATTTTTTTCTAATTCTACCAGCTTTGCTCTGAATTAGTTCATGCAAATTTTTCTATAGCTCTTTAAAAACCACCTTTTTCCTCATTTCTTATTTTTTTTCTTTTTTGGGAGGGGGGGAAGGCAAGGCAGTTGAGGTTAAGTGACTTGCCCAAGGTCACACAGCTACGTGTCAAGTGTCTAAGGCTGGATTTGAACTCAGGTCCTTCTGACTCCAGGGAAGGTACTCTATTCACTGTGTCACCTAGCTGCCCCTTCCTCATTTCTTACAGCACAGTAGTTCCATTGTACCCATATAGCTACTAGAGTGTAAGCTCTCTGAGGGCCGAGACTGTCTTTTGCCTTTTTATGTATCCCCAGCAGGTAGCACAGTGCTTGGAACATGATTGACCCTTAACAGATGTTTAGTGATTGATGTGCCATGATTTATCCAGCTAGTCCTCAATTTGTGGGTATACCTTTAATATCCAGATGGTTTTTTTTTTTTGCCATCACAAAAATAATTCCATTTAAAAGGAATCCTGTAGTGGGAAGATAGGAACCTCCCTGAGCCTAAGGCTCCTCTTCTGTGAAATGGAGATAATAATACCAGTGGTCCTTACCTCACACGGTTGCAAACCTTAAAAAGGCTTGTTCTGTCATTCTGTCTGTCTCTCCCTCTACTTACCAATCTTTCTCTGTCTCCATCCATTCTCTCTCTCTGTCCATATCTTTCTGTATGTCTCTCAATCTCTTATCCATCTTTCTGCCTGTCTCTATGCATCCATCTACCTGTCTATTCCATCTGTCTTTCTGTATGACTTGTCTTTCTCTCTTCCTGTCTCTATTCATCTGTTTATCTATCCTGTCCTGTCCTGTCCTATCTGTGTCTTTGTGTGTCTCTGTCTCTCTCTCTTTGTCTCTATCTATGTATTGATCCTTCTGTCCATCCATCCGTCCGTCCATCCATTTATCCATCCATCCATCCGTCCATCCATCTGTCCATTGTTGGTGCTGCATCAAGGCCATTTCAGTGCTTTCTTGCAGGAATTCACACTGGTTGGACTGTGAAGGCTTTAGCCTTTTGGCCCAGATGCAGTTGCTGGAATAAGACATTCCTCATGCTTTTGTTATCTGTTTGCCTTTCAGGACTACAGTAGTAGCAGCAGCTGCCTTCTTGGATGCCTTTCAGAAAGTGGCTGACATGGCTACCAACACACGTGGTAAGCAGATGGAGGCTTAAGGCTTAGCACGGGCTGGGTTCTGCATGTGATTCTTCAACCTTGGGTGGTTCTATAAGAAGTTGCCGCTTAAGTAGTTACCATAGGACTCTTAGCTGTACTGCTTTCCTTTAAAAAAGTCTCGACAACAGAAAAAAAAAACTGGGATTGAGGGATGTCAGGAGAAGAAGTTGTGGAAATTTTCTTCATAAGAGGCATGTGCTATAATCAAAAGCATCTGGAGAAGAGAGGGCCTAAGGAATGGAAGTGAAAAAGCCTAAAAGAGCTATCATTTAAGCACAGTGTCGTCTAATTGTCACCTTTAATGACGGGTTGAGACTGTATTGTCTCTGTCTTTGCATCCTGTCTAGCCCAGAGCCTTCCATGTCCAAGGTTCTTAATGAATGTTGGCTGAGACTAGAAATTCATTTTTTTTTTACCCTCACATGAAGTTTCTTTTATTTTCTATTAATTTTTATTAGAAACTTAATAACCTCAGCCCTCTGTACTGTGGGAATTGAGTGAACCATGCTGAATCCATCTTGTGACTCAATTCTGGAGCTAGCTCAGTTCCCTTTGTACTCAGTTATGGGTCTAGTACAATTTCTGTCTTGTGAGAAAACTTTATTCAGTTATGGGAATTATGAGAAAACTTTATTGCATTGTTTGAATCCAATGCCATGTGGTTGGGAGGCTGGACCACCTCTACCTGTTGCTTAGAGACACTTAACTGAGGACCTAGGTTATGCCGACCAGAAACCTGGTCAAATCCAAAGATTGATGCAGGGAATTTTCTCACAATTATACATCTCATGCAACCCATTTGTATTATCTGAAAGCTGGCCCCATATTGGCCAATCGTTTACTGTTTTCATGTTCCTTTGATTGACTACAGACACTACAGACACTACAGACACAGGGGGAGAGTGGGATACCTTCAGGGAATTGCACCTGTTTGTTCTCCTCCCAATTTGGAAAGCCACTAACCTTTCTTCCAGTTAGAGATCAGGTTACTTAATTTTGCATCCTGGTTAATTGTTTTTAATTAATTGGTTTTTTTTGCATAAAAATCTGTCCCCTGCTGTATTTGGGGTCCAGTGTTAAAGTTATGTAAGCCCGGTCCCAGTTTGTTAGGCAGTTGGCATTCAATGCTTACTAAATTGGTATTCTCAGAAGCTTGAACCTTTGTTTCCTCAGTCATTTCCTCTTTCACCTGTAATAGAACCTTAAATGAGAAATAAAATCCCAAATAAAAAGCATATAATCTGGACAGTTTACATTTCATTGAAAGTAAGAGATGGATAAAGATGTAAAAAATGCATTTGCTCTGTCTTCTTTCTTTTCTGTGTGCTTAAAAAGTTCCTGCTTTTCAACAAAAAATAGTGATGGCCAATGTGCATTTTTTTTCTTCTAATACTGCATTCTCCACTTTGCATCACTTTGTGCATAGTCATCATATTTCTTTGTAGTGTGAACAACCATCATTTTTATGGGGCAGGCCTGTTCCATTACATTGATAAAACATGATTGTTTCTACCATTCTCCAGCTTTTGGGACACATAAGTTATTTGTAGTTTTCGGTTCTGTACAGGTGGATCTCTTGATAACACTAATATTTTTTTGTTTTATGCGTTACAGAAGCAAAAGAATTTATCTATTGGTAACCAACCTGATCAAGCGATGAGCCTTTTTGTACTTAGCTAGGCTGGTCTTTGGACACCAGACAGAGTTTATTGCCAGAACTCTATGCCTTTCCAGCCTGTTGGAATCTGACAAAGGTTGTCTTTTACTGGGAACCAGGGCTATCTCCCCACCATGATGAGTCATTAGAAAAGCAATTTTTAACATAGAGTCACTTGTTATCATTAGGTTATTTTCCCAAAAAGATGGCATCAATTTCCAGTTTCTCCAATAAGAGAATAGAATGTTTCTTCCCTGGCACACCCCCATATTTCTTAGATTTTGTGGTTTTTAACTCTCTTGGAAAATTTGAGTTTTAAGGTATCTGTGCTTCAAAGTTCTATTTATTTTCATTTCTTGGATTAATAGGGAATTGGAACAATATTTCAAGTATTTATTCAGGACTTGAATTTTCTCCTTGTAAAACTGCCTTTCCTATCTTTTTGATGATTTTATCCTTTGGGGAAATAGGTGTCATATTTGTGAATTTGTATCACTTTATTACAAATCAGCAATTCTTTCATGGTTTTTTGTATCATGGACCAGTGAAGCCTATGGACTACTTTCCAGAATTATGTTTTTAAAAGCATAAAAGACAATAAATGGGATTACCAAGGAAACCAATTGTATTGAAATACAGTTTTCAAAACATTGAAAAACAAGTTAATGGGCCCCCAGATTAAGAATTTGATAAATTCTGATTTTAATAGATAAGCTTATTGTTAATATCCCCCCCCCACTCTTTGTTTACTTTTCATTATTTTGTATTTGATTTTTGTTGCATAAGATCTTTTCATTTTTCTGTAATCAAAACTCTCTTTTATTCTTAATAATTCTATTTTTCAGTAACAAAACTGTTTCCTCTCTATAGTTCAGATAGATATATAATTTGCTTTTCTGACCATTCAAAATGATTTTAAAAAGGTTTAGATTATTGTGACAACTGGAATTTATTGTTGTATATGGTATGAGGTGTTACTATAAACTCATTTTTTCTAGCATGCCCTTCTCCAGTTTCTCCACAGTTGTATTGAATAATCATTTGCTTTCTGCAAACATTTCGCAGTTTGGGATTTTGAGATTCTTGAATGTCTTTTCTTAGATATGCAGTGATAACTAGTTTTTCTGCAGCTCTTATGCCCAGGCTGTCGGAGAGTCTTGAGAGGTATTCTGTTATTTCATCATGGCGTAGAGCATCCGCTCCCTTTTCTTCATTCCAGACTTTTGGGATGCTCTAACCCTCCTTGCTTCTGAGGCCCGGTAATTGCTACATGCTGTCTTTCTAGGGAACTTTTGAGATGGCCTGGTCATAGGATCTTAGAGCTGGAAAGAACCTTCAGATCAGCTAGCTCATCCTCCTTATTTTTCAGATCAGAAACTAGGGTTCAGGAAAGAGAGAGCAATGACTTATCTAAGGTCTTTCCATAGTCACTTGGAAAAGTGTATTATTAGGAGAAATGAATGCCTGTTTTCACTGAAGTGGTGAGAAAAAAAGAATTTGAACATTGCTGAACCGACAGTAAGTAAATGCTTTAGACTTGACTTGTAACAATGAGTGTGCATCATCCAGAAAATGGAGAGTAAGGGATTGACTTCAGGCTATTTAAAGCCATACAGATGAGTTTCATTTATGCACAGAGGAAATAACTTCCTTTTTCCCTGTTGAAAATTTCTTGTATTAGGACTATCACACCCTGAGAATCTTATTTCAGACTTTTAAGTCTCTCCACTGATAGGAATTGCAACCTGTCTATAACTTTTGAAGTCTTACAGTATTGACTGAGGCTCAAAATAGTTGTATCTGGTCTAACCTCATACATGTAGTAAGAGTCAGAGGTAAGAATTGAACCAAGATCTTCTTGATCCCAAGTCCAGCACTCTGCCCTGCTGCCTTTTCCTTAAAATTATTTGTTTATTATACCATGTGGTAGTGGTCACAATAAAGTAGGCTTTGGGCTGTCCATGGTACCTGAGAGCCAATATTCTTACATCTTCCTCAGACTTTGCAAAATGCAGTTTCAGATTCTTAATGGAGAAGTAAGTTGGTGCACTCATGGAGAGATGATGTCAGAATGTACCCCGATATCTTCAGGAACTTAGGTTTTATGGTAAGCAGTGTGTTATATTAAGACTAGTGGGGATGAAGCTGCCTCTTACTCAGCAGTAGCCCTTTTTGGCTAATCTGTTTGTGTCAGCACTGATGTTGAAAAACAAGATACTGTGTGGTTTTTTTTTTTATTATTATGTGGATATGGAATTACTTCTGTGACTAGAAAAAAATTCAGTATCTCAGGCATGTTTGGGAATATGACATCACAATTTTCTAGAAGTCAAATATTTATCAAGGGATTTTTAAATGTTAAGATAAGAGGAAAGTGGATTCCAAACAGGCTAGAATTGCTTTTTAAAAGTGGTATTTAAGTAGAAAATTTTTGGTCAGTAAAGTGCACGTTTTTATTACTCTCATGTAAGGCACATTAACTCTCTCCTCCAATTTTACAGCTTTCTGTTTGTGGCTTAAATTAGTTGATTTCCATTTCAAAACATTTTGGTGTAAACATTTTTTTAATTTTAGTTTTTGAAACCTGAGCTTTCGTTTATGTTTGTAAACACCTTAATTTGAAAGGTCTGAAGAATACTATACATGTATATACATATATGTAAACATACATAGACACATATGTATGTGTTTGTGTGTATGAAATCCTCATTGTAGACAGTTATACTATACTATTGACTGTACTTGAACTTTTGAGTCTTTCAAAACTTTGAAGTGTCTTTGGCATAAACTCTACCAAGTTAAATGCCTTCCAGACTCAAGATTTCCTGTTGCTGGTTCTTAAACTTAACATGCTACTGAACATGAGATACTCTCATAGCAATCCTTCTGTTCATCCGTAATTATGCTGCCCCCTTCCCTTCATTGGCTGTGCCAATTGTCTCTCTTCAAGCCTCCATTCTATCCTTAACCTTCCTCTCTCATCAGATGGCCTCCCCCACTATAAAAGGTTGTGGCCGTCCATTATGAGTTCAGCTCTTATCCAATACATTTTAAAACCTCTCTGTGTTTATAGCCTCGCCTGTCCTTTGCTTTAGGTCACAAGATAATGAGATGGCCCTTTGTTATTGCTGAGCCACCTTGCCATCTTGTAATCTGAGTCCCCTTGGGTCAGCTGTCTTCCTTCTCTTTTCCCTTTTGCCGCTAAGCTCCTGGAAAAGCGATTGATCCCTATTGCCTTCAGTATCTCACCATCCACTCTTTCTTTAGTCACCTGCAGTCGGACTTTTCACCTCACCAACTTGGCTGAAGATGTTTTCTCAAATCTCACTGCAGCCCTCACAATGGCCCATCTAAGGCCCTTTCCTAGGTCCTCATCTTTGAACTTTCTGTAGCATTTGGTACTGTTGACCATTCTTTTCTTTTAAATACTGTTGCTTTCTGTGAAACTCCTTTTGTCTGTCTTTCCTCCTGCTTGTCTAAGCACTCTTTCTTGGTCCTCACTGATGCCCTATCTTCTTTTGCTCCTAGGAAGGCTCTTTGTTTCATCTTCTCTTCTCCCTTCCTCTCTTTATTTTGGCAATCTCTTGTCTTCCCAGGACTCCTTTATTACCTCTATCTAGATGACTCTCACATCTATATCTGTTTCTAGCATCTCCCCCTGAGCATGTCTTGTCCCCTCCTTTTCTCTCCCCCACTCCTTTCTCCTCTGTCTTCCCTCCCCTCCCTTTCCTCTTCTTTCTTTCTCTTTTCTCTCTCTGTAGAATGAAGAGCTTATCAGCATTAATAAGATTTCTCTGACATTCCACCCTCTATATATGTATATATACATGTGTATATGTGTGTATTTGCATATCTCTATCTTTGTCTTCAGTTTTCTTGTGGCTATTTCTGTCTGGCCCTTTGGCCACTTAGTTATTCTACTGGCATCACAAACTCAGCATTCCTGAAACCTAACTCCTCCCCTGCACAAAACCTCCCTTTAACTTTTCTGTTGATGGTATCTCCATCTTCTCAGTCACCTAGTTTGAAAACTTAACCCTCTTTGATTCTTCCTTCTTCTTTCCCTTTTTCATATCCAAGTCATTGACCATTCCTCTTGATTCTACCTTTGCAGTTTATCTTGTGTCTGCACCCCCAGACTACCAGCAACAGGACCTTTTCTCCTCTTGCCTGAGCCATTGTAATAACCTCCTGTCAGTGATGACTCTTCAGGCCTTCCTTGCATAGCTGCCAGAGCAATCTTCCTAACGTGCAGATAATCTCTTGCTCAAAAACCTTCAATTACTCTCTACTGCCTATCTGAAAAAAATGAGAGTTCTTCAACTTATCTTGTAAGTCCCTGTTAAAGTCTGGATCCAACCGGCCTTTCTAGCTTCATTTTCTTCTTCTCAGCTTCAGTTATTCTACCTTTCAGTTGAACCAAGGTATTTCCATTGTTATACAGTGCTCCCCTGCCTCTGGCAAGGCTGCTCCCTATGCCAGGAATGCACCTCTCTGTGTGTGCTTATAGAACATGTTCTCTCTTCTAAGGTTCAACCCAGGGGCCTCCTTTTCTATGAAATCTTCCCTGATCTACCCACCTGAACATATGTTGTTCTTCCTCAAGTTTTCCTAGAACACTCTGTCTGAATCTCTTATCTCTTCTGTTGTATTTTCTCCTGTATTGTACTTACCCATATGCACCCCTCCTTTCCCCCCAGGCATCTTAAGACCCTGGCACAATCTGTCTTGTTCCTACCTTTCCAGCTTTATTTCCTGGTACATCCCTTAACGCACACTCACACTGTGTTCCAGGTAGACTGAATTGTGAACCATTGCCCATTTTCATCTATTTCCCTCTTAAGAGCTAGTACCTAGAACTGAACACAATACTCCGAATACTGTCCATTGAACACAGTATAGGGACTGTAGCTTCCCACATTCTAGATAACTGTGCTTTTATCGATGCTCCCTAAAACATTTTTTGGGCAGCAGTGACACACCATTGACTCATAATAAGCTTTGTTAGGCGGTTTACCAAAAACTTGGTTCCTTTGATGAGAGCTGCTAAGTCAAATTCTGCCCCTCACTTCTTAGGTCTCTACTTAGGAATTTCACTGGAGGTTCTAAAGATACTTGCATCTCCTGCCCCTCAGTGAGAAGTCTTATGAAAAACGAATTCAAGAATTAAACAATTTAGCCTGGAGCTAGCTATTATACTTCAAAGAATGAGTGTTAGCAGATACAACATTAATTGAATGCTAAGAAGATAACTGTTTGAGAGGATGGCCATATATGTGTGTATTTTACAAACACATACACATTATATTATATTACAAACACATACATATGTGTACATAGACACATGCATCTCTTTATATTTAAATAATAAATAAATAATTTAAAGAATTAATAAAATAATAAATACAATGTTCTAAGCCTCTTTTTCAGTTAAAATACATGATTCTTGATTAATGATGTTATCAGGTCAGGGAAGGCAAAAGGAAGTTGATGTTCCTAATGAATAGCTTGGTCAGCAAGCATTTTAGTTTAGTAGCCATTGTGTTCAGTTCAATTCGACAATCATTTATTAAATACTTACTGTATGCCAGGGATGGGGCAGCTAGGTGGTAACAGTAAATAGAACTCTGGGCCTGTAGTCAGGGAGACTCTTCGTGAATTCAAATTTGACCTCAGATACTGACTTTACTGTGTGACCTTGGGTAAGTCATTTAACTCTGCCTCAGTTTCCTCATCTGCATAATGAGCTGAGGAAGGAAATGGTAAACCATTAAAGTATCTTTGCCAAGAAAACCCCAAATGGGGTCACAACAGAAATATGCTAGGCACTGTACTAGGCCTGGGCATGATGAAGATAAAAATGAAAGTCCTTCTTCTCAAAGAATTTAACATTTTCCTCCATGGGGTGGGATGGGGTAGACATATAAACACCGATAAAGAAATCTAAAATATATACAAGGTAATTGGGGAACACTAACAAGGAGGGTAAATGGGTGAGATATTGACTCATTTCACTTTACTTAAAACCATTTAAAAACAACTTTTCAGTGGATTCATCTTGTAATATTGCGTGTTACAGTTCTCTGTGTTTGTGTGTCATCCTGTCCTAGGCTGTGAGCTCTGAGGACAGGGAGGGTGTCTTATCCCAACTTTGTATCTTCCCGGGAACCTAGTGCAAGTCAGGAGACCCTCAGTAAATGTTGGCCCAACGGATTATTTCTCTGACCCCCTGGTGAAAGGCTAATGAGTAGTAAATTACTGAAAAGAAGGTAGAACGAGAAAGGAAGGGACTCAGGGGGTTGAATAATCAACCAACTGGATAATCCTCAAATAAGTGAGAGTTGATTGCATGAAAGTTATGCTGACACATATGTGGCTGGGTAAGAGTCCTTTATTTGTGTTTATTAGTTACTAGGCAAACCCTTAAAAATGACCTCTGCCTCTTTTGCAAGCTGAGGCCTGTCTGATTCCTTTACTTCATTCATCAGGTCTAAGTGCCTACCATCTTCTCTTGCATCAGTCAAGTGTTCATGGAAGGGGGTGGGCAGGGAGATGGTTACAAAAGAAGGAGGAAACATGGTCTTGTTTCCTCCTCTAAAGAGCTTACATTTGAGTCATTTGAAATATAAAAACAGATAAGAAACAATGAGAGAAGAAAATCCAGTTATAGATAATCACCTCCAAGCTACGCCCAACTAAGAGATGACTTAGGTTGAGTTGTGATATGGTTTTGGGATTACTTGGAGGACTATCAGATTGAAAAGGAATTAGACTCTTTTGCTTGTCCTCAGATAGCTGAATTTGGAGCAATATGGGGTAGAGGGAGAAAAATTGTAAGGAGGTTGATTTAAACACTATGGAAGAAAAAATGACTTTGCAATTAGAGTTAGCTTGGCCAATTCCAAACCATATGACTTGCACTTCCTCCATCTTTCTTATCTTTTTCATCATTCATTCTCCTTCCCCTAGAATTTTGACCTTAGGATGCTGGGTTCTGATAAGTGAGTTTTTACCTATCTTGCTTGGAGCCAAGCCTCTCCATAATTTCTTGGTGATTTCCAAACCCAGTTGCTGGCCTATACTTCCCCATTCCTTTTTAGCTCCCTTTTATGTGGAGTCTTTCCACATAAAAATAGATGATTTCTTGAGTGTAAGGACTGCCTTGCATGCTTGTATTCGAAACCTCCCACAGTACCTGACACATAGTAAAGTATTAATAAATGCTTTGTCTCTCAAAGAAGACTGAGCTGCCCTCAAAGCTCGATGATGGCTTGTTGGGTGTGTGGCAGAGGGGACTCCTGATTTGGCAGGGATTGGACTGTGTGGCCTCTTGAAGTGCTTTCCAATTCTGAGACTCTGTGGTTCTGGATTTTGACTGGGGAAGAAGACTTTAGGCCACTCCAAGCCAGGAAAATGTCATGGGGACAAGAACACATTCAAGATGTAAGGAGGCCAGCCTTGCTAGGGTATAAAGGAGCTGGTTGTTGATAAGGCATATTGGAAAATGAAATTATGTTGTTCAAAGAGAACCATCTAATGGAAGACTTTAAATAGAACATATGCTGAGGGGCACAGATTTGATCTGCTTAGCGATGGAGCGGTTGGACTGGCTCTTGACTCAAACGTGTGTTTTGCAGATATTTTTCAGGGGGCCATGTAGAGGATGAATTAGAGTAATTCTAGGAGCGGGGAAAAGTCAGAAAAGGCCATTGTAGTAATCAAGGCAGGAACAACCGGCTGGAGAAAGGCTGAGTAACAGCTTGTATTTTTGTAACACATTTTAATGTGCTGCCCTCATGACAACTTTGTAAACTGATTGTATAAATATTATAGCAGTTTGCAGAGTTGGAGAAACTGAGGCTAAGGAAGTTTGAAGTCACTTGTCCAATGTTACACATCTGCCAAACGTCAGTTAGGTCTCTGACAGTGGGTGCCTTGCTCTTTCCACTGTGTCTGCCATCCCACCCCAAGAGTAGTCAAGTTAACCCTTATTAAGCACCTGCTGTGGACCAAACACTATGCTGAGGGCTGGGGATATGAGAAAAGGCAAAAATACGGTCACTACCACCAAGGAGCCCATAGTTTAATGGAGAAAATCTGAGAGGTGTAGAGGATGACCCTAGGACCTGATGACGTGTGTCGACACTTACTTCCTTTGTCCTCTTGTAACAACAACAACAGATATTTAAGATTCACAAAGTATTCTATATGCATCCTGTTGCCTAGCTTGACATTTAATCCATTCTGGCTCTCATCTACCTTTCTGGTCATATTTCATATCTCTGGTTGTCACACATGCTCCTGGTCTAGTCACACTTGCCTTGTGGCTGTTTTCCCTTTAAGGAAAATTTATCTCCCACCTCCATGGCTTTGCCTAAGCAGACCTCCATGGGGAGGGAATGCACTGTCTCCTCCTATCTGCTATACAGAATCCTAGTGTTCATTCAAAGCCAAGCCTAGATAGACTGGCCTGTGTGAGACTTTTCCCGATTTCCTCCTCTCTTTCCCTCTTGCTATATGTTTGCTGCAGCAGGGGAGTGATCAGCGGAACCAGAATAGAGGTACCTCCCATTGTATCACAGTTAGGAGTTCTTCCCACTACCCCCAGCTATATTCGTATTTATTTACTTGTATCGTGGAGTTTCCCCATAGCAGAAGGTCAGTTCTCTATGCAAGGCAAAGACCATTTGGTTTTTGCTTTATATCATCAGTGCCTAGAACAGTGTCTTGCACACAGTAGGCCATCATAAATATTGGATTTTATTTAGTTTAAAAATCTGCAAGCTGAGTTCCACAACTGTTACTATTTCCATTTTACAGATGGAGAAATTGAGGCTCAGAGAAAGTCAGTGACTTTCCTAGTGGTCAGCTTCCCCCTGACTCTTGAGTTCTGCATTCTACATTTCATAGGGCATTATTACATGGGGTACCATTGACAATGATGAAGAGTTAAAAAGCAGTGATAGTGTAGCTAACTTTTTAAAGATAATGCAGTGTTTATAGGGCATGATTTTTTAAAATTTTAAAAAATAAACTTATTTATGTTACTTTCCTGACATTTTAGATTATCTTTCAGTTTTTCACATGTATATACATATGCATTTTATGCATTTATAACCATGAGGCATATGATATTTTATTTGCAACATTCTCTACTCTCTAAGGGAGTTTGCAGGCTAACTTGGAAAGAATGCTGGTCTCAGGGTTAGAAAACTTGGGTTCAAACTCCAGCACTATCTGTTAAGTGATTCTGTGACCCTGAGCAAGTCACCTTTGACCCTTCGTTCTGTCTCTGTAAAGTGAAGATAATAGTATTTGTGCCATAGGGTTGTCTTAAGGGAGGCTTTTTATGAACTTTAAAACTATTATCAATTAAATTGTAATTATCAATATTTATTACTAATTAATGTCATTAACCAGCTATTAATTTTATAGATGCATTAAAATCTTAATAGGTGCTTCAGAAAAAGTGTTGTGAGGTTTGCAGTGATAAGCTGGCAAGGAAAACTGAAAATATCTATCAAAAGTAGTAATAGCTCATAAGGTTCCTTGAATACTTGGCTAAGCAATGAGAGAAGATATTTTCTAAGTGTAATTGGGAGGGAAGGTGGTTTGAAAAGCAGAAGTTTATACTGAGAACGCTTTTTTGTTTTGCTTTATTTTTGGAGGGGGGAAGGTAGGACAATTGGGGTTAAGTGACTTGCCCAAGGTCACATGGCTAGTTTTTTTGTGTGTGTTATGTATTGACTCCAGGGCTGGTGCTGTATTCACTGTGCCACCTACCTGCCCTGACAACTCATTTTTGAAATAATACTTTTCTTCTGTGTCCATGGGAAGTAGTTTTAAGGCAGCCATGATACAGAATTTAGTGGAGAATTGGAATTTTGGAGACTTGGGTGCCAGGCCTGTCTCCATCACTTACTAACTCCATAACCTAGCTAGAGTAGATCCTTTAACTCCTCTGGCCTCCTTGTTTTCTTGTCTCCAAATGACAAGGCATCTAAGAGCCCTCCCACCTCTACTAAAGTTCTCCATTGTATGAACTGAATCTTCACTGAGAAAATACACAAGAAGGTTATCTCTGGAATGCTTCTTAAAATGTACCTGGACTGATTTCGAAGTTCTGGATGACCCAGAAACCCTCCTGACCTTTAATTTTCAGGGGTTTGATCTCCTCCTCTTGTTTTTGGTTCATATGGATTCTGATGTAGAAGCTTAACAAAGAATGAGCTTTGTATGCTGTTGGCAGATAACACTTTGAAAAAGTTTATTACTGTAATTTGGAAAGGGGGGGAAAAGTAGTAAAATAAGGACATTTGAAGTACATGTGTTCAGGCAGATAATTGGTTGTGCAGCGGTAATTGTCATTATTTTTCTCCTAATTAGGTCATCTGTGACTAACCTAAAAACAAATCTCAGTCTGTTGTGTTGCTGAGCTGTCCTGGAGAAACCTGGCAGAGGTTCCAGACAGGGATTGCATTGCCTGACCAAGAATTTGGACCTGAAACTTTTATCTCAAACCTCAAGCAGTTTTTCTCTTAAAGGGCTTATGATGTAGCATTTTGCTCCATTCACTATGGCTCCAAGCCATGGGATCCTTTACTGGAACTTTTCCTCCTTGGTAAGAGGGGAAGCTTGCTGGCTTTTACCTGTAGTGGCTGCTGCTAGGGTAGGCATTTTTGAGCACTACAAGAGTGTTGACAATGTAAGAATTTAGTTGGTTTGCTCAACAGGTCAATTAGGAGGCAGTAATGATTGCATTCAGCTGTGTTCAAGACTACTTTGCCTCTTTATTGTTCCTGCCTTATCTCCTAAAAAAGAAAGATTGAGTCTTCCTGTTTCCCCATGCTTAAAGAACAGTGGCTACTCATGGCCTGATCAGTCTAGGTTCTTTGACCCGCTAAGTTTCTAATCTGGCTCATTTCACCCTTTGTAGGCAGCATGGAGGCCCCTATGTCCTCAGAGCTTTTTGAATTTAGTAATTAGAATTTCTGAGCTCGAGAGATCCATTGGCCTCAGTCTCCTTGGTACTTAGTAGGTGGAATTATAGGTGGCCAGGTGGTGTGGTGGACAAAGCATTGGGTCTGGAGTCAGGAAGATCTGAGTTCAAATGCATTCTGAGACACATAAATAGGGTCCAGTGACTTGCAAAGGGTTAGAAGGTGTCTGAGGGCAGATTTGAACTCGGCGTTACCTAGCCGCTCCCTTTCTTGTTTTTTAGGGAATCACCAACAGACATTTTGGTAATAGATTTCATTTTTTTTTTTTGCCACTATTGAGTACCGTTTATGCTTTAAAGTTTAAGATTGCACTTAAGACTTGGAACACTTTGTATTGGTAATCATTGTAAACCTTTGGGAGTATTGTGGTTAATCTAGTATATATGCCTTTATTAGGAGAAGATAATGGATGCCAGACTGAGAGTTGTACCCTTCCTTGCCTTGTCACTTTTAGAAGAAAAAGGCAAATATCAGTTAACATGCATTTTGTGATTGTATTTTCTATGTGCCAGTACTGTGCTGGGCCGGGGATACATAGAAAAAAAAGAAGTGGTCTCTGCCCTCAAGGAACTGACTGTTCTGTAAGGAGGGTGACTCCTCTCTCTCTGTAGGTTAAGTTCTTAGTGTAAAGGAGATGAGTGGGGGTAACCAGCCCTTTTAGCACCAATGTTAGGGCAGTGGTAGATGAATTCTCTTTCTCTCCACGAATCCCAAGTATTGTAGTGGATGGAGACAACAAAGAATGTGCACCTGTACTGATTGTATTTCATTTACTAAAAGGAAAAACTGTTTTTAGCCACCTTAGAAATTCACCTTTTGTTTAGTTGACTGTTTTTGACAGTTAAATGGTATATGATCTTTAAAATACCCTCTTAGGACATTGGTTCACAAATGAAGCATTAATCTTGCTTCCCCCTCCATCTTATCTCAGTGCCTCAAATGGCATGAAACCCCCTCATTTCTAATTCCTTCAACCTCCTTTTGATGTGTTGAAATTGGTGCCTAGCAACATTGCTGTTGTAAGGACAACAGGAGAACTCTTTACATCAGTTTCTGACTGGTTGGGTAGTAACAGTTACCAAAGATAAACTGTCTCCATCGTGGTTAACCAACATACCTGCCTGTGTGGTGGTTCTCTTTTAACCAGGTCATTCTGAAAGCATGTACAAAAGGGAAGAGTCATTGTGTTAGTTCTAGAAAAATAAATTGAGAGAGAGAGAGAGAGTGAGAGAGAGAGAGAGAGAGAGAGAGAGAGAGAGAGAG
>CM053580.1:498344626-498377651 GCA_028627135.1 Pseudochirops cupreus | reverse complement strand
CCCATGTATCTCTCTCTTTGCCTCTGCCTCTAACATCAGTTTCCTCAAAGAAGGACATCACACATAAAGTGTACAGGGTCTCCCACTGAGCCCATTTTATTTTTATGGATCTTCTCCTTCATTGGCAGGCTGCAGCATTATAATCACACACTTCAGTAGCATTTAGGAAAAAAAGAAAGATTGACAGAATGTGTCACTGCAGTGCATGTGAGAGGTTTGCAGATTAGGGAAATGTTGGGGCTACTACCTTCAAGCTGTGGTTGGTGTCACTCACATTTATGATGAAAAAGAGGTGAGAATCCACTGAGTGTTATGCATTCGGTTTTCAAGGTCTAATAGGAAAGGAAAAGGATATAAAAGGTGAGACTTGGTTAATATCCACCTGGGCATTGAGTGTTAAATCTGCTTTCTCCTTTCTTCCCTCTCTCCTCCCACATTCTTAAAAGTCTAAAGGGATAATAACTTGTTAATAGTGTTCGTGCCTTTTGTGCACTGGCCGTACCTAATTATGCCACTCTATTACATAGGCTAAAGAAAGTGCAACCAGTTAATTGGTGTTGGTTAAGATAATCACAAAATGCACTTTTTTTTATGCTTGGATCCCCAGAGATGTGGTTCTCCTTTAGAATTGTGACTACCAGGTGTTCCCTGAAGCCATGTAAGACAGTCCTTAACAGTGCATGACTGGATCTCATGTTTTTATTGTCTCCCCCCCTTCCCTTCTCCCCTGGTGATTTTAGGCATTCAGAGCAATGAAAGGTCCTTCTTTTGGAAGATAAAGAACCCTGTTATAATCATGATAGGCATTCATAGAGTAAGATCAGTCAGGTTTAGAATAGTTATATAAGGCTTCATGGAAGATGTGGCAATTGATCTGGACCTTAAAGATTGGGAGGGATTTAGATAGGGCAGTACATTCCAAACAAGGGGCACAATGTAAGGAAAGGTTTTAGGATCATGGCATTTTTAGAGAAGGAAGGTGGTCTGAGAGTCATCTAGCCTACCCTTTTCATTTGATATATGAGGAAACGGAGGCATAGAGTATGAAGGGTAGAATGCATGTCTAGAAGCCAGTCAGAAGTCTAATTATGGCACCTCATTAAAATTGGAAGGGTGGATTTCTAGGGGGCAATGAGAAATACGATTGGATATGTAAGGTGGGCCAGACTACTAAGGGTAGAAAAAGCAAGAAGAGTTTTCATTTACCTTTCCAGTACCACTGAAGCTATTGAGCTATGACTTAAAGAGAACATGGTTTTAGAACATGGATTCTGAATTAACCTTCTTTTGTATCATGGACCATTTTGGCTGTCCATGATAAAGCCTTTCGAGTCCTCAAAATAATGTGCTTAAGTGCATAAAACAGTGCTTGGGATTACAGAAGAAACCAATTATGTTGAAATACAATGATCCAAATGCAAAAACAGAGCAATCCAAGTTCATGGACCCCAGGTTAAGAACTCCTGGTTTAAAGAGTGAAGGTGTAGGATGGATCGTAGTGGAAAGAGGCTGGAATTTGGGGAGGCCATTGGAGTGTAAGCAAGGGCGTTGGCAGTGAGGAATTTCAGGCTCCAGGAGAGTGTTTCCTTGGATTCTGGCTTTGCACCATTGGAACACAGATATCCCTAAGATAGTACTTAAAGCTTAATTGAAAACAGGGATTTTTAATGCCATGGCTAATGACTTTTCCCCTCAGCCCTCACAGTATTTTATTTTGCAGATTTCTAAAGCTCTTCTGTTATGATATTGTTCATTATGGTTATAGATGTGGCTCATCCCCCTACTAGATTATAAGATTAATGAGGGTAGGCATTGAGTCTCATCTAAACTTTGTGTCTCCCCTAATGCATTGCACAATTAGATACGTAATAAATGTTTAATGAGAAATTGGAATAAATATACGATACCTGGAGGCTTTACTTAATAGATAAGTGCTTAAAAGAGATGAACAATTTTCAGAAGAATCACAAACTCTAAATTACCACATGAAACATGTTCCAAAATGCTAGTGTTAAAGAGAAACACCAATTAAAACAATTTTTTTATTTTATACAATGCAGACTGGTAAAAGTGCCCAGAAATGGGAGCCAGTCGGTGTTGGAGGGTCTGTGAAATGATAAGCATACTGATGAAATTTGGATTTTTTTGGAGTTATGTAAGAAAAATGGCTAAACCATCCATGCCTTTTAACCCAGTGAATCCCTCAGAAAAGTCAAAGACAGAAAGAAACATTCATAGAAGAATTTCACAGTGAAAGACTAGGAAGAGAGAATGTTATACACATTGTCAGACACAGTCTTTGTATCATATGTGTTTCTTTGTCACAGAGGTGTGTGTGTGTGTGTTGGGTGGAGGGGAACAGGATGGGAAATGATTGTAATAATAAGACAAAAGTAATCACGAAATTAGAGAAACTGTTCAAATGAGCCCTGCGTTGGTAAATGGTGGCTCTATTTTTCCTTTGAGATTGTGTTTCGTTCTGTTTGCATTTTTCATACCCCAAGTCACAACGATTAATGCAATTTTAAAGAGGTAATTTGAAGTCCACAGAGGGGAATAGCACAGAAATTGACTTCCTCCATCCTTGGCCTCTGGAGGATTCTGTTTTCACCAATTTAGAGCCTGGATGAGTTGCTTACTGGGTAATTAAGAATCTACGAATGGCTCTTGACTGTGTCCTTCTGAACCTCGTTTCCCCCTTCCCACAGTATAGCTGTCTGTAAGTAATCTTCTCTGCCCTTGTGTATTTGCTTCCAGCTAGGCATGTATATGCTTACATGCTTTATATTTGGCGAGTTCTCCTTGGTCTTGGATACCAGCATGTTAAAGTACTTCATGTGTTCTTGGGAGGGAAGCTGGTTATTGGTGGGAGTGTGTGTGTTTGCAAACGGACCCTTCTTTCACTCAAGTAAACTAAGGAAGGGAGGGAATCTCAACTTGTTGTTGCTCTTCAGAGAGCACTGGAGGGCCCCGCTGTTAAGTCTGCCCATTTCCTTCTGTCAGTGCTGAAGTTAAAAAAATTTAATTACAAATTAACTTTACTCAGTCAGATGGAGTCATCAGTGTTTAATTTATGTCTTACCAAAGGTTAACACTTGGCTTCATCTCCAGAGTGAATATAGATTTAGGGTGATGTTTAACATCAGATTAAGTACCTTGTCATTATAGCTCCTTCCTGATGGTGTAATAATCATTATGACCGGTGTTGATAGTTTGTGTTTCTTAATTCTTACAAAGCGTTTTACCTCCCAATAACCCTAAGCAATAAATATTATTCCTGTTTTATTGGTGAGCAGACTGAATCTCAGACAAGTGAAGTGACCTGTCCATAGTCACATAGCTAATATCAGAGCTAGGACTCCTGATTCCAAATCCCAGGCTCTTTCTGATGTTCCCTCCCAGGGATTTCATTCTTAGAACGCTAGCGTATGTTCATCTATCTACCGCTTTTGCGACAGTGTAGATAGAGTAGTGGGTAGATAGAGTGCTAGATTGATAATTGGAAGATGCCACTGGGGGAGTTGTAGAATCATTTTAACTTCTTTAGCCTGTTTCCCCATCTGTAAAATGGGTATTTTACTTTTTCTGTAGTACTTATCAGACCAAGTTGTAAGGATTCAGTGAGATAATAATGTATATGAAGAGATAATAATGTATATGAAGAGTTTCCCAAACTTTAAAGTTCTGCACCAGGGTTAATGACTTTTTTGCATTATGGACCCCATTAGCATTCTGATAAGGCCTAAATGGACCACTTATCAGAGTAATATTTTGTTGCCAAAATTCACAATAGAAGGAAATACTAGATTTGAGTTAGAAATTTGTGAAAATAAAAATATAATCCCCCCTCCCCCCCATTGGAGTTCAGGGATCCTCTTGAAATCAGGCCGTGAGTTGCTTAGAGGTCTGTGGGGCACCAGGTTATGAACTCCTCTGTGTATGTGTCCATTATTATTATTATTATTATTATTATTATTATTATTATCATTTTGTTTTTTTGGAGGGGGAAGGCAGGGCATTTGGAGTTAAGTGACTTGCCCAAGGTTACACAGCTAGTAAATGCTAAGTGTCTGAAGTCACATTTGAACTCAAGTCCTCCTGACTCCAGGGCCAGTGCTCTATTCACTGCGCCCTCTAGCTGCTCCCATTATTATTAATACTAGCTCACACTAATAGAGCACTTTCTGGCTTATAAAGCAGTTTATGTATGTTATCTCATTTGATCTTCACAACAGTTCAGTTCAGTATTGAATATTAATATCCTCATTTATAGATCATGACATTTAGGCCCAGAAAGAATCAGTGACTTTCCCAGGGTCACACAGCTAGTAAGAACCAGAATCTTGCTGAATCCCTGTCTAGCACTAACTACTGAACCCTAATATCAGAAGTTTCAGTAATATAACATCAGTATCAGAAATTATTCATTTTCACCAGAAGGAAAAGATTCCCCCCCTTTTAGATCAGATTAATAATGATGATAATAATAATAATCAGCATAAAATTCAACTTAAAAGATGATTGTATACTGAAAGGAAAGTGCTTTGGTCATCTCTTTTGGGTGGCAAACATTAGGAATAAAACCGTTCACTTGATTAACATCATTTGTCAGGGCTCCTTAACTGTGGTTGAAATAGCTAGTAACACCTACGCAGTTTCTCATGCTGTGCCTTCTACTAATTGTTTAATTAGAAAATGAGTAAGTATCTAAAGAGAAAATACAATTAAAAAAAATGTTGGGTTGAAACCTTCTCTAATTGTACCATGTTATCATGATCTTCTAAATATTGGAAGGCACATTTGGTGGCGTGTTTTTATTTTGTTTCTGTTTGTTTAAAGAGAGATTCATTTCTTGCTCACTGTTTCCAGTGAAGCGACGCAGAAGCCTATGGCGGTAAACATATTTTGCAATGAGACTTTATACTAGCCAGATGCAATCAGGATGTTTGTCTAAATAGCGGAGTTGGTGTTCATTCAGCCAGTATCCATTGAGTCAAAGAACTGGGCGAGCTGCGGGATGCAGGATTTGCATGACATATTTGTATGATAGGCGGTGTTTCATTCAGGTCCTAAGTATAGTGTGCTGTGTGTTCTCTGAGACCGAGAATTGCTAAACCTGTATAAGTCTGCTCTATAATTTCTATTGTCAGGGAATGAAAGTAGATGAGAATCTTTTTAAGGTGGCTAAGAATAGAGTTTTGGGCTCATGAGATTTTCAGGTCCTTTAAAAAAAATACTTACTTGAATTGTCTGAGTAAAAAGACAAGATTTCACATGAACTGAGAGCCTGAAAGCACCTCAGAGGCCATCTATTACAACCCTTTCTTGGAAAGGAATCCCCATTATACTGGATCATCCCTCTGCTGCTGTCCTGGTCCCCTTCTCTCACTGGTGAGTTCCTTCTGAGAGCTCTCCATTTTGGGGACAGACCTAGGCTTGGCTGTGCTTCTGACTTTGGATGTTGTCACCGTGCTCCACTTCTTCTGCCTCTCCCTCTTCTTTTTGGTCTTTCTTTTTAGCGTGTAAGCTCTTTGAGGACAGAGACAGTTACTCTTTTTGCTTATTTCTGCATCCGTCTCACTTAGCACATACAGTGTCTGGTATGTGTTGTTGAGCTGTTTCAGTCATGTCCAGTTCTTCGTGACCCCATTTGAGCTTTTCTTGGCAAAGCTGCCAGCGGTTTATCATTTCCTTCTCCAGCTCATTTTACAGATGAGGAAACTGAGGCAGAGAGGGTTAAGTGACTTTCCCAGGGTCATACAACTAGTAAGTATTTGAGGATGGATTTGAACTTAGGTCTTCCTGACTCCAGGCTGGGCACTCTATCTACTGTGCCACCTTGTTTTATTGTAAGTCATAAGCAACATGCTTGTTGCTTGCCTGCCGTTACAACGTTCCTGACAAGTCCTCATTCAACTTCTGAAGACCTCTAGTACTGGAGTAGTACTGTGAATTCCCAAGTCAGTCCATTGTAGTTACAGACAGCTCTGACTGCTTGGAAGCTTTCCATCATATTCTATTCCAGTTCAATTGCTTTTTGTTGCTGTTGTTCCATGACGACACTCAAAAGAGCTGACTGACTTTAATTCAATCTGTTACTTTGTGAATTTGGGCTCTCTATGTGTCAGGTTGCTATTTTGAAACAAAATGGAGGCTGACAAGTTTCCAGTCTGGTTTATCTCATGTCTCTAAATATGGAGTTTGGGCTGCAATAGATCAGAATTCCAAAGTATACTCATTTGCTGTAGGCAAAGAAGGGCTTTGCTTGGAGTAGGCATTGATCAGTCCTACCATAGTGGTAGTCAGATGTGCTAATACACTTGTGGGACCACTTTTCAATACTCAGGGCTCAGCTTGTCTACAGAATAATTTGCCTGGGAAGATATTCGTGGGTTCAAAGCCAGAAGTAAAAGTGACTGATAAGTCCTGCCCGTAGAGCCGTGGATGATACATACCTGAAAGGAAACAGAGGGAAATATCGCATCTTACTCCTCCAGTTTCTGAATATTTTATACTCTCTTTTTACATGTCTCTTTAGTTTAAACAAATAGAAACAAAATAAAAACACTGCACCTAATGTGCCTTCCAGTATTTAGAAGATCACGATAACATGGTACAATTAAAGACTATAGAAGTCATTGACAGGACTACACTGAGGATCAGTCTAAATTGCAACCCTTCTTCATATCTTCCACCTTGTTCCCACCCCACTAAAGTATTCTAGGAGAGAACCTGGCACATCTTGTTTCTTCCTTTAAGTGTCAGTGATGTGTGGACTATTAATACACAAATCCCAACTCAGGTACTCAGTGGAGTACAGTGCTGGTCGTTGAGGGAACTTAATAGCTTATTAAATTATTATTTATTACTATTATTAATAGCTTAATAAATGCTTGTTGACTGGCTGACTGACTCTTGCCTGAGTAGTTGATTATAACTACTTTAAAATAATTTGTAGTATAACTTAGTCTGATTCAAAAACATTTATTGACCCCTTAACAATGTTCAGGGTCTTATTCAAGATACCCTGGGCAGGATGCATCCTCTGCTCCCAGGGAATTAATAATCAATTAACAAACATTTATAAAGTACCTACTGGGTGCCAGGCATTGTGCTATTTGCTGAGTATGCAGAGACAGAAGTGAGACAGTCCCTTATATTCACATGCTAATGTCCAGAGAGATAGACAAAGTCCTATGGGACTTAAGAGTTGGAAATCTGATTGGGGGCGAGGGGAAAACAGGAAGGGAAGGGGAAAGAGCAAGTCATGCACCATACATACTAAATCTTGGTTAACTGCACCTCTTGGAACAAATTAATGGGATATCAATTAAAACAGCTCCAATCTGATCTTTTTAAACAAATTATTGGCTCCTCCAAATAGGAAAAGAGTAAAGGAACAGACGTTAAATACACCATTGCTTTTGTCAGTGCAGACTTTTAGCAGATATAAAGCAATCACCAGAAGGAAGAGGCCGAAGGGACCTAGAAAATGCATCTGTCTGCTCATGCTTTTCTTGAGGTGGCCAGAGGCAGTGCTGGTTTAGGATATAAAGTAATTTGCCCAATCTTTTGAGGAGACTAGTGAAAGGTGATGAGCAGTAACACGTCATGAAACACATCATAAAAAGATCCATCCATCCATCCATCCATCACCCATCATAAAAAGGTGATGGAAGGAAGAGGACTTTGAAGAAAGCTTTGCATGAGACTGTCAAATTATCCCAAGGCCATTTAAGGTAAAATTGGAAAAAAGATAGGAGATATCTGTGGGACTTTAAAATGAGGTGATGAACAATCTTGATATCCCATTAATTTGTACTTCCTTTGGATAAAAGGGTCTGCTATGCAGATATAAACTTCAGCTTAGCCTCCGTCTGAGAATTATCATGATTTGTGAATTAACGAGTTAATGAATTTTACACATATCTGGCCGATTAGATGGACAGCTGTTTGAAGAAGCATACTTCACTTCTCAGGTTTCAATTTAGTACAAGATAACTTCAAAACTAAATTACGGTTTTAAAAATCCACTTCACTCCAGAAGATGTACATCATCTGATAAGTATTCTGTTATCATATGCAAAATAATGTCATGTTAGCATAGTGTTCTCTGTATAGGGAAAGTTATTTTTAGAGGGAATCTCAAGTACAAGAGAAAAGTATTTTATTCATATGTGATTAAACTTAAATTTTGTTAAACTCTGTCATTTTTCTAGTGGGAATTTGCAAACCATAGATTCTTAAGAAGAACCAGCTTTACGACTTTAACTTTGTATCTTTATTTTGGATTTGCCCAGGTTATATAAGTGAATTTTTTTGAATTGAAGTTCATGCAGACAGAATAAACAGGGACTGGTGTTGCCCAACCAACAACACTATCTGAAAAGGACAGAGAAAGGAAGATTAATTTAGCAAGAATACAGCATTGAAATGGTAGGACAGCACATTGAATCTGGGTAGGGAAGTCTATAATGAAAAGCTCTTTGCTTAGTTTTTAGAATGAGTAAGCCAGGCTACCTTTTACATAAAGAGAATCATTGAATATTAGTGTGGGAAGAGAATTTTATGTTTGTTGTTTCAATCTCCCTGTTTTCAGATTAAGGCCTGAATAGTATGAAGTGATAGTGATTTCCTTAAGGCTGGCTGTTCCTTTTTACAACTGCAATACTGGTCTCTGGACATTCAGTCTAGTCTTTATTCTCTCTCAGAGAAGAATCCTCATTACTGATAGTTTCATTGCTGAATATGGGGTTTCTCCATCCTGTTAAAAGTTCCATAAAATCTGGTAATATCATTTTTACATACTATATATTTTTATATATATGGTAATATTATTTTTAAGAATCTGGGGACTGGATGGGTCTGGATGGAGTTGTAATACCTGCAGCATCAGCTACCAGGAAGTCCGAAGGCTTGGGAGTTTTGAGGTGCATTAGTTTATGATGGTTTTGTGCCCATGCTAAGTTTAACATTAGTGTTCTGAGACTTCTGCAGTGGAAGCCCATCAATTTGCGCAAGGAGGGGCAAGGTGGCCCCCGTTAGAAACAGACCAGATCAGAGCATCTGTAAGTTGTGGGAGCTGGCCCATGAATAACCTCTGCACTTCTAGTCAGGGTGGGATAGAGAGACCCAATCTTTAAAAAACAACCAAAAAACCCCCCAAAACTAGGGAACAAAAGTAAGTAGCTCAATTTTAAACTCTGGTCTCTAATTTTGTTGTGGCCCTAAACTCTCTGATTTACACATTCGTGATGAGTGGTTAGACATTTTAAAAACATACATGTAAAAATGGTTAGGGTCAAATTGCAATGTTTGGGCACTACAAAATTAGAGACCACATGGGAAGCCACTTTGGAAAAAGTGGCTGTTGTGCTTTCCATAGCGAGGTGTTTATCTAAAAGATATACTTTACTGAAAGATGAGCCGAGCTAGTAACAAAGGTGAATTTAATTAGGGTTGGAAACATTTTTGTCCTTATGATGACACAATCTAATTGAAGTAGACCACATGCAAACAACAGCGTACATTTGCCCTGTTGTTTTTCAGTCACGTCCGACTGTGTGACCCCATTTGGAGTTTTCTTGGCAGAGACACTGGAGAAGTTTTCCATTTCCTTCTCTCCTCATTGGATAGATGAAGACACTGAGGCAAACAGGGTGAAGTGACTTGCCCAGAGTCACAGAGCTAATAAGTGTCTGAGGCCAGATTTGAACTCAGGAAGGCCTGACTCCAGGTCCAGCATTTCATCTACTGTGCTATCTATCTGCCCAAACTGTGAACTTAGAGAATAAAATACATATTGAAGGGAAGACATTAGTAGGATGGTGGTAGCTGGGGTGGGAAGAGGAACCAGGAAAAGACTCCTGCAGAAGGAGGGATTGGAAACCTCCCAGGGTTGTGGTGAGGATGAGATGAAGTAATGTTTGTAAATGTTTTGCAAATCTTAAATCAGTATGTAAATGCTAGCTGCGTCGTCTTCATCATCGTCATTATTATTAACTGGATGTATTTTTGTAGTCGCCATTCCACAGTAAGACCACATCTTTACCACCCCACAGTTATCTGGAAAATAATACAAGATCCTACTGTGCTTGTTTGTGGACTATAAAAGAATGATTTGATTTAATAAAGTGAAACTGCCTTTGAAGCTGTTTACCAATAAAGTATCTCTCATCTGCTGCTTAAAATGATTTGAGTTTTTTTTTTCAAGACAGAGTGGCCAAGATAACTTTGTTTGACCCTCTGATCATAACTCTCTGGTGGGGCATCAGACAGGGAGACGAACACAAAGGTGTTTGACACTGTTGTACAGGCTGTTTGGCATAGAATCTGAATTTTGCTGAGGGATCCTTTATAGACAGAGAGATCCTCCAAATGCTTCTGTTTTTACATTGTTCTGGCTGTATTGAGTCTGAGAACATTTCAAAGCCTCCTGAAAGAGTACCATAGCCATTCACAAACATTTGGCCTAACCATTCACACATGAAAAACTAGATGGATAAAAAAAAAAAGCCTGTTGTACGTTTTTATAGATTATATAACATGCTGTCAGATGGACAACTTCTGGTGCTCGTGACTTAGTATATGTGAGCCCCAATTTTAACACACTCCCCTGCCTATGGTGGGGAAATGTATGTGTGTGTGTATATATCTATATCTATATCTATATCTATATATACATACATACATACATACATGCACACACACACACACACGTGTGTGTGTGTGCATGTGTGTGCATGCATACACACATTCCCTTTTCCCTGGTAAGCATGATATATACCATATGTACACACACATATATGTGTATGTATATGTTTATCTGTCTAGCTAGACACACACACACACACACACAATATCTATATCCACCATGCTTAACAGGGGAATGGGAATTACACACAATGAATGCATGCATCTATACATATATGCACACATATGTGTGTGTATACACACCACACACACAAACATCTATACCTCATTTGTCTTATCTATCTGTCTGTCTTACCTACCCACACATTCTCCTTCCCCTGATGAACAGGGTAGAGAGATAAAGACCTATATCTACATATACACACATATACACACATATAAACATGTATATTATATGTATGTATATGTATTTATATGAAAGACGATAGAGACTTAGATCTATATGTCTACAAAGATACTTTGTCTAAGTCAGTTCCCTTCTTCGGACTGTTTCTGTTTCGTCATCTATAAATGAGAAGGTTGGATTGAATGGTCTCTAAACATTCTTGTTCGGGCTTTAACTCTCAGTAGTCTTTGCTGCTTTCGGCTTTTTCAGTCAACAAGCTTAGTGAGTAGCCTAGCTGCAAACTTGTAATAGAATGTATAAACACCCAAGTGCTCATTTTGGGCTAGAGTCCAGGAAGCCTCCTCTCTTCTGAGAAATCCTTGTAAGCTTAAAAATGGAATCTAAATTTACCCTTCGAGTTTCTGTGCCAAAAACCAGTGCCACAGCTGTTGGCATAACAGCATCAAATGCGGGGTGGACAGAGGTAGCTGTCGCTGTTTGTCTGTGAAAGGCCCCAGTCATTGGGTCGAAGGATTTGGCCGCAGTTCCACCCTGTCTTGGCTCCTGGAGAAGAAGGCAGGCAGGTGGTCAGAAATGACCCGCAGCTATTTTATCTGAGCAACCTGGCAAATGACGTGGTGTGTCCCTTACAATTTATTTATAGGAGCTCAAAGAAGAGTGGAGTAGGAAAAGTAGCCTATGTTTTTATGGTCATGGTACAGAATAATTCAAATATTTCAAAAAGTTATTGATAGCTTGAATTTTTATATCATCTTCATTTCTTAATATGTCCCAGAGAGCCTTCCCTCAAAGGATAAAAAAGGTACATCAGTCACATCCAACAGTATATGCTGTGTTCCCTACCCATAGTCTTTTTGCCAAAAAGAGAGAGAGTTGCATTCTCTCTTCTCTTATTTGAGGCCATAATTCCTTGTAATTACAGAGTGTTGTTTTTTATTTCTGTGGCGGTTCGTTCCATTTGCATTGTTGTGGTCATTACGTATGGTTTTTTTTCCTGGTTCTGGGTTTTTTTTTTTAAACTTTGCATCAGGGCGTATACATTTTCCTGCTCCTCTGGGTACTTACTTATATCTGTTGTTTGTTATGGTATAGAAATATTCCATTACGTTCATGTACCCTAATTTGTTAAACCATTCCCAAATTAATGGGCATCTGCTTTGCTTTCAGTTCTTTGCTTTCTTTTTTTATGTTAGGACAAAAAAACTTATGTTAGAAAAAAACCTTTCTTTTTTTTATATTCAAGTGTATGCTTAGGAATGGGATCTCTGAATGAGAGAGAGTAGGGACATGAAATAACTGCTTCAGGGCTCACAGAATTTAGAGTTGACAAAGAGAGATTAGAAATCAGTGCATTTTACAGATGAGAAAACTGAAACTCGGAGAAGGGGAATGATTTGCTTGAAGTCACACAGGTAAGTGAGCATTACAAATCAGATTTGAACCCAGGCCTTTAACCCCCAGGGCCTATATTATACTTCTCTTGATTAAGTCGTCAAATAACTCTTGTTATCACGCTCTTGTGGCAGCGTTCTCTTACATCAGAATGTGGTCCTTCGTATTCCAGTTTTTTTGTTCTTTACTTCATCTCTATGGCTCATTTCGTCCCTCTACATTGATAATGCTTTCATGGCTAAGACTGTTCCTTGACATTCAGTGGAGAACCCTTGCCTTAGTTAATTGGGTATATGCATGTATTTCTGAGTGTGTTGGGGTGATGCCTGATTTGGAGGAAAAGGAGTCACAGCTGAAGTTGTGGGGCCTGGTGCAGGGGAGGGGGTAGGGATTGAAATCTTTCCTGACTTTGGAGTTTGGGGCAAGTCTTGAAAATCTTAGGGGCTAGGCCAAAGCCCTGCACATCTTTCATGGTCCAGTACACAAAGGGGAGGATGAAATCTCCCCTTCATTTCTACCCCTTCCCCAAGCTGGGAAGTACTTTGTTATCTGCATGACCCTTATATGAGGTGAGCTACTAGTCCTCTCGCCCCTTACCTCTCTTGGTGCTGCATTTGTACAAGTCAGACGCTTGCTAGCTGGTGCCTTTGTACAATTTTTCTCAGCCTCGGTTTTCTTATCTGTAAAAAAATGAATGCCTCACAGGGTTGTGAGATTTAAATAAAATAATATAATGCAGGATGTCCCAAAAGTCTTAGTACAGATTTAAGCTATTAAAGCTTCAGTAGCTTGAATTGTTAAAGCTTTGTTAGATCATTCAAGCTTTAATGCTTAAATCTGCACTTGGACTTTCGAGCAAAGCGCCTTGTAAATATTAAAGCGCTACGTAAATGTCAGTTATCCTTATCTTTTTTTCTGCATGCTTCGTCCATTCCCTTAGAATCCCCAGACGGCTTCAGAGCTCAGCTTGAGTATCGCATCTTGTATGGGGGTCTCTCTTGATTCTCTTAGCTGCTGGGAACACAACACCCTCTCTGCTGATACCCCTTCCCCCAAACTGCACCACTTCATCTACAATAGTATTTATTTATATAAGTACGTGTTTCTTTAGATAGAATGTAAGCTCCTTGAGGGCAGGGGCAGATTTGTTTCTGTCTTTGTATCTCCAGAACCTAGCATAGTGCTTGGCATATAGTAGATGCCTTTTTTTTTTTCTTTCTTTTTTTTTTTGCTTTTTGGAAGGAGGAGGGCAGGGCAATTGGGGTTAAGTGACTTGCCCAAGGTCACACAGCTAGTAAGTGTTAAGTGTCTGAGGCTGGATTTGAACTCAGGTCCTCCTGACTCCAGGGTCAGTGCTCTATTCACTGCGCTACCTAGCTGCCCCCACATAGTAGATGCTTAATAAATAAATGCTTATTGATTGATATTTCACATATAGAGAATTCAGTTCAGTTGAATATTTATAAAATGCCTACTATGTGCCAGGAATTGTGGTAGGTTCTGGGGATACAAAGACAGAAACAAATCAATTCCTGCCCTCTAAGAGCTTATATTCTACTTGGGGATATAATATGTGAATAAGTAAGTAATTTCAGGAAAGAAAGTATATGTAATAACTGATAATCAGGAAGAGCCCAGCACAGGAGCTGTGCTTTGAAGGAAGGTAGGCCTTTTGTAAGGAGTAGGTGAAGAACTGGGGCATTCGAAACATGGAGGGTCACTTGTGCAAAGGCCTTGAGCTCTTGGGAGGAACCCCTTCCCTCACTCTTGAACAAGTGTTGCTTAAATACTAAAATCATTTTGGGAAGGGAGTATGGGGGAGCAAAACCAAACCCACCCATAATGGCACTGCCGCTGGATTGAAGAAGTAAGAATTCTTTTATCCAACATTCATTTGCAAATGGTGGCATCACTTTCCTGCTGTCATGGTCCTCTTCAAGAACAAAGGACAGACTGTAGCAACAGCGACAACAACGACAACCTTTGTGCAGGTAGGAAAATGGAGCCCAGAAAAGGAATTGGGAAGAAGTAACTGCAACAGTTTGGGGCATGAAATAGCTTCTCCCTGAGCCCTAACTCTCAAACCCCCCCAACACACACACACACACACACACACACACACACACAGATGGACAGACAGACAGACACACAGATGGACAGACACACACACACACACTTGAGGTACAAGTTGCCTCAATGTTCAGAGAGAATTTAAGAACACAAGTATCACCTACACTGGGAACAGACTGTAGAAATATTGTGACTACACTAGTGAATCCAGAACTAAATCTCAGCCTTCTCTTTGGTATACAGTGGGAGGTAGTTTTATATGAGGCAAATACCAGTGTGGGTTAAAGTTCCAATAATGAAGCTTCCTTTTGGGGGAGGGAGTGGGTTAGCAATCTCTGCCTGCCGTTGTGTGGGAGACTGTTAAATTTCCTGGTTTCATTCTAATGTTCGCCTAGGCTTAGACCATATGTCTGCATAAAATCACAAAATCTAGATACTTCTCAGTTACGTGAAGGGCGTAGTGGAAAGCTTGAGGGCTTTGGACTTAGGAAGTCTTGGGTTCACATCTTATCTCTGACGCTTATTAAGGCATCTAAGGGATATGGGGGAAGACTTAAGTTTAAATCTTGCCTTCAACGCTTAGTTGGTCCTAGGCAAGCGCCTTAACCTCTGCTTGCCTCAGGCTCTCAACCCTTTGAATAAATAATGATAACAACAACAATAAATGAAATAAATGATAATAAACATGATAAAAATATAAAAATAATACATGTATAAAATATAAAATAGATAATAATAATGAATAAAATGATAAATAATTGAATAAAAATAATAATAATAAAACCTAGTTCCCCAAATTGTGAGAATCAAATGAGACAGTATTTATAAAGTCCTTAGTAAACCGTAGAGTACTCTGTACTAGCTGCTAGCTACTGTTGTTACTGCTGCTGCTGCTGCCACCACCGCGGCCCATTCATTCAGCCTTCGCGCTGATGAGTTTCCTCATCACTTTGGGATGAGTTTCCTCATCTGAAAAGTGAGGCAGTTGGATTTGATGGGCCTTAAAGATTGCTTCAAGTTTTAAATCTATACTCAGTGACATGATGAGTTTAAAATACGTGATACTATAGATTTTGACCAGCCTTGTAGGTTATAATGAAAAAGTAGGATCCTCTCTGTCTGTCATGAGACCTTCGAGTTATGTATTATTTTAAAAATTACATTTTAAAAGGCACACTCATAATGCTAATATAACCAATAAAATGGCATTTGTTGAGTTCTTCAGGTTTGTCAGGCACTTTAGAGATGTTCTCTCATTTGCTCTTTGCAGTAACTCCTTGAGCTAGGGGCTACCGGTGCTGTCACCTAACCTCCCCAGATCTCAGCTTCCTCATTTATAAAATGTTGGTGTTGTAGCAGATGGCCTTTGAGATCATGCTCAACCCAGAGTTTCAGTGCTGGTTAGGTTTTTTTTTCCTCTCCTGATACTCCCTTCTCCAAAATTGTTTTAGGGTTCTTTCTGTGATCTGTGTTTAGTGTCTGTGGTCCTTTGATCCTGTTATCCCCATTTTTGGATGTGGAAACTGAGACTCATGCCATGGTCACACAGTGGTGGAGGCAGAGTTTGAACCCAGGTCTTCTCCTTCCAAATTGAGCACCATGTGTTACTGAGAATTCATCATGCAGCATCATAAGTTTTTTTTTCTTTCTTAAGAACAGTATGACATAGTAGAACAGAGAGGATGAACAGGAAACCACAGTTGTCAGTGCATACACTGGAGGAATAGATAACCGTTGGACTGTTTTCTTTGTTAACGCCTTTTGGTAACTTCTTATCTCCCCAAGTCAGCTTCATCCATGTGACTTATCAGTACGGAGTCCTTGTTCCTAAATATTACCCTGTACTCACCCCTCTCTTTAATTGCAGCTTTTGTCTCTTAATGGTTTATCTTAAACCTCCCGACGTGGTCAGATTCTCAAGATGAGTGATGCATCCATGGGGGATGACCTTCTCAAGGTGGATTTAGGTTGGCTATAAAGACCAGCTTCCTAAAAATGAGAGGGCAGGTAGGTGGTGTGATAGATAGAATGCCAGGTCTTGAGTCTGGAAGACGCAGTCTGAATCTGGCCTCTGACACTAGCTGTATGACCCTAGGCAAGTCATTTAACCCTGTTTGCCTCAGTTTCCTTGTTTGTAAAATGAGGTGGAGGAGGAAATGGCAGACCACTCCAGTATCTCTGCCAAGACCCTACTGGGGTCACGAAGAGTCAGGAAGGACTGAAAAACAGTTGAAGATTATCATCATCCCAGTGTGACTTGGGGAAATGGTGAGTTTTTCATCCCTGGAGGTCCAATAGTAGAGTCTGGATGACCGACCGCTTTGAGGGGATTCCTGTTCAAGTGTAGGTTGGACTATCTACTTCTTGAGGACTTTGCAACACTGAGATTCTGTTATTCTGATAGTGCTCCGAGTGACTGGGAGGGGACAGGAAAGGGATCAAGTATTTTATCAAATTGCTACCATGTACTAGAAGCTGTGCTAAATGCTTTTATGATTATTGTTTCATTTGGTCCTCACAGCAACTCTGGGAGGTAGGTACTATTATTATACCCATTTATAGATGAAGAAACTAAGGCAGAGGTTCAGTGACTTGCCTCAGGTCATACAGCTACTGAGTAAGTCTGAATTTGAACTCGGGTCTTCTTGACTCCAGGTTTTCTGCACTGTGGCATTACCTAACGGGCTCAGGTCATTAACACTAGTTCTTTTTGTGGTCAAAGTAAAATAAAATCTTACTGTTTCTTCCCTAGCATTTTTCCTACTTGGAGCAATCCGTTACTAAAAGGACCAAAATGAATTAAGCATGTACTGGCGGTTTATTATATACATTTTAAACAGCTTTTTCTGGCTCTGGCCCCAGATTGGTCACGATTGAGAAGCCTCTTCATAACTGGTTTCTGACCCATATAGAATGGGCAGTTTATATGAATAGCATAAAGAGAAGGCATTTAACAAGCACCTCTCCTAAGATCCCCATCTTTAAATTAATAAGAAACAGAGGGGAAAGCTTAATGGATTTTCCACTCGTTAATACATTTGAGTTTCTAAATTGATGTGATCTTTTGTAGAGTTTGTAGTTAATATTCTGTGCTCTGATACTCATTCTTGGAAGGCACCGCGGTGTAGTAACAGAAAAAATATCTTGGACTGCGAGCCAGGAGACCTGGGTTTGCACCACAGCTTGGCCACTTACTGGCATGCGTTTTGGGGCCTGTTGCTGTACTTCTGAGCCTCAGTTTCCCCATCTGTAAAGAGAGGGTAACAATAACACTGGCTTTTACCAAATGGGACATAATGGATGGGAAAGCATTTATCAGCTGTAGACTGGCACGGTAAAAGCATAATGGAGGTCACGGCTGTTTTTGTGGTCCTTGTAGCTGTTCTTCAAATGGCAGACAGGTAACATTTTCTTCTCACGTGGTCTGGAAAAGAAGAAGACAATTTTGGGCAGAGTAGGGAAGGAGGAAAGGGGAAAGAAAGCAGGCTCCCCCTCATCCTTGGAAACTGCTTCTTCACTTGGACCAAAGCTTCCTTCGAGCCCAGCTAATGTGCCACCTCCTATAGGAAGCCTTTCCTTTCCTGACTTCCCCTAATTGTTCATGTCCTTTCTCTCAAATCTTTTTATACTTCCTTTACATTTTACTTGTTTACAATATAGGTTTAATGGTTGGAAGAGACCTTAGAGATTGTTTAGTTCAACTTTGTCATTTTGGGCTTGACAAGCCTCAAGAAGGAAAGGTCTCAGTCCCCCACCCCCTGATAGTTTGTGAGTGGCCGAGCTGAGGTGTAAACCAAGGCCTTGTGACTTCTAGTTCAGCCACTGATCTCCCTGAGGGCAGACACTATTTCATTTTTATCTTCATATCACCAACATGTTACCCATTAGCAGGCACTTAATAAGTGCTTATTAAATTGACTTGAATTAAAGTTGTTTTTTTTCTGATTATTCAAGTCTCAGCTGCAGTTCAAAGAATGGAAAGGCATGATCTCTAGATTATGACTGATAATGTTATAGGAAATATTTCCAACTTTTGAAGTTTAATGGTAATAATAATAGCTAGCATTAAGTGAATTTCAGAAAAACCTGGAAATACTTACATGAACTGATGCTGAGTGAAATGAGCAGAACCAGGAGAACATTGTATGCAGTAACAGCAACATTGTGCAAGGATCCGCTATAATTGACTTAGTTCTTCTCAGCAATACAGTCATCCAAGACAATTCCAAAAGACTTGTGATGGGAAATGCTATCCACATCCAGAGAAAGAACTATGGAGTCTGAATGCAGATCAAAGCAAACTAGCTTAATTTTTTTGGTTGGTTTTTCATGATTTTTCCTTTTTGTTCTGTTTTTTCTTTCACAACATGATTAATGTAGAAGTATGTTTAACATGGTTGTACATGTATAACCTATATCAGATTTCTTATTGTGTTAGGGAGGGAGAAAAATTGGGGAAAATCTTATAAAAATGAGCTTTCTTTACATGTAATTGAAAAAATAATACTATTTACTTTAAAAAGGGTAGCGTTTAAATAGAGGTTTAAGGTTTGCAAAGGACAGAGGTAGGTGGTATTATTAGCCGCATTTTTACATTTCAGGAGACTGAGGCAGACAAAAGTGACTTGCCTAGTTCACCCAAGCTAGTAGAGCATCTGAGGCCAGATTTGAACTATTTATGGTTGGTTGTTGTGCTTTGTTCTCAGAGAGGACCAAAATTTCAACACTGTGTTGGAATCAAGGCACAGTGTGTCTGGCTGAGCAGACCAATATGAGCTCAGAATGCTCTGTTACAGATTGGGCACAAATAGTCCATATGAACATTTGGGGTAGAGATGTCTCTAAATTTGCCCATTTCACGTTTCTTTTGAGCTACTTCAGTTCTGCTTTGCCCACAGAGCATAGTACTGTCTTTGATGGCGGCACGCCATACTGCATGGTCCTTTGCCAGTGTCTCTCATGTTGCATAGCCAGTTCCAAACTTCTTCAGAGAAAGCCTTCCTGACTCCCACCCATGTCCAGAACTCTATCCACAACCATTTCAGAAATGGAGCTGCAATAATAATAATAATAATAATAATAATAATAATAATAATAATAAACTATAATAACTAACATTTACATAGTATCTACTATGTGTTGGGCCCCATGGTAAGAACTTCACATAAATTATCTCATTTGACAAAACAGGACAGAAAGGACCCATTTCATCAGTGGTGATGCTGGTCACATGAGCTTTGTGCAGAACAGTTTAAGGTCCCGTGAGAGATTAGGATCAGCCCTGTTCTGATTTGAATTCTCATGGTGCTTGTTTTGCTGAGACCATTGGCTGCTCCCGAGTTTTCGGGGTAGAGTGAGGACTTTGCACCTTTAGCTCCAGGTTGAAGGCAGCCTGAAGGAGATCACTGCACCCATGCTTGTGTGTTGATCTGCACGTGTCCTAGGGTGGTCACCAGCAGGAGAGTTGGACTTTGAGTCTGAGGGGTGATGGGAATCTTTATGTCTTTGCTGGCTGTTCTTGCTGCTTGAGCAAGAGGAGAATCATGTATTTCCACCCAGAGATCCATCTGTTGATTGGGCTGACTCATGATCTAACTCATTTCCCCTTGTCCAGCTGACTGTGCCATGGAGGACATGTGTTTTGAAAAGGTTGGAAAAAAAGAATTATCTCCTCAGCCCATCCAGTTTCATGACTCCCTTCCTCCAGGCTCAAGGACAGGGGGAGTGGGTTTGGGTCCCCCTTCTTTTCTTCCATGCTACTAACTGTTCCTTTCAGGAAATTTTATGTACTTGGACATCCTACTTATTCCAGAGGCTATGTTTTGTAGAGAAATAGGCACAGGACTCAAAGTCAGGAGATGTGGGTTTGAATCCTAGCTCAGACAGTGACAGAGCATGAGCAGTGTAGACCATGAGCCCCAGTTTATTTTTCTGTAGAATGGGGACAATAGTACTTGGTACTGTCACCTTAGAGGTTTATTTTAACCCTTAAAAAGTGTTGTAGATGCATGAGCTGTACCATGCCTTTTGTCGTTTTTTTCTCCAGTTTCCTTAGTAGGGTGAACCACTGGCCTCCCTTTTCTGCTCTTTGTTCAGACACTTCGATTGCATTTTAAAAGCACTTTTCAGCGCTTAGAACGATTTTCTCCGCTGTCATGCCTTTTGTAAAGCAGCTGCTGAGATGGTTGTTCTTTGGTCACCTCTCCCCCCAGTAATATTTATTATTTATTTTTGATATTTTAAAAATATAGTTTAGTTCTAAATTTTCTCTCTTTCTCTCCCCCGTCTTCCCGAGGAGGCAGTCAGTATGATTACAGTCATACATCTAAAATCATGCAGAACGTATTTGATGGCTCTTCTTTGGAAAAGAAGAGCGTTGGGCGCTGGGGTTAAATGCCCGGCTCCCTGCCTCTCGTGAAACCTACACACTGCTAGCAGGTCTCCCTCCTCTGAGCGGGCTTATTTGTCTCGCTTGCTGTTATAGCAGCATTAAATTGAACTTAAATATCTTTTTAAAACTGGGTGCCATGACTGAGCACAAAATCTGCTCTGCCCATGTGCCAGAGCAAGATTGGACAGACCCTCCAGGTGGGTACTATGGACATGTGGCTGCTTTTGCCAGAGAGGAATGGCCTTCACCCACCACCCTCTTCAAATTCTCCCTTTGGAGGCGGCCGATGGACGAGCAGATAGAGTGCTAGAGCTGGATTCAGGAAGATCTGAGTTCAAATCCTTTGTCACATGTTTACTAGCTGTGTGACCTTGGTCAAGTCATTCATCTTTTTTTTTGTTATTGTTAGGGCAGCTATTTTGTTTGGTGCCACATATAATTCCATATTAATTTCCTTAATGTTTATGTTTCACAGTACCCCAGTTTTCAAATAAGCATTCTGATAATTTTGGTTTTTTTCATGCTTGAAAGCCTATAGAGATGTGTATGACTTTTTAGACTAATTAATGGATTTTAGAGGGAAGATAGTTTTGAAATATAATACTATATATAATTTTATATGCCATATTTTACATAAAAGTAGATATAATAATACAGGGTGTCCCAAAAAGTCTTTGTGCAGTTTTAATATATTTTTCATATGCAAAAATAGATGTGGAATATTTGCTTCAAAAGTTTGTCCTTTTATTTTATTTTTTTGGAGGGGGGAGGGCAGGGCATTTGGGCTCAAATGACTCACCTAAGTTGACATGGCTAGTAAGTGTGAAGTGTCTGAGGTAAGATTTGAACTCAGGTCCTCCTGACTCCAAGGCTGGTGCTCTATTCACTGTGCCACTTAGCCACCCCAAGTTTGTTCTTTTATAAAGAAAAGAGAGCTGGGGTCAGAAATTTTTTAAAACCAAGAGTTCATGGACTCCCTTGATGGCCTGGTGTACCCTATGGACAGAGTCCTCAGAATGATGCTTTTTAATCAGTAAAATAAAGTATACAGTATTACAATAAACCAATTATATTGAAATATACTTATCATATATTAAAGTTCAGAGACCTCAGGTTAAAAACTCCTGTTTTTAAAAATGTGTTTAAAATGGACTAGATCAATATTCTCTTTGGGGCTGTTTGTCCATGTCTATAGGTGAATAACCGAGGGCCTCAGTTCTTTGAGAGTTGGTAAATTTAAAAAGATGGCATTTAGTTCTTTACTCTTTTGTAAAGACTTTTGTAAAATAATCCCAAGAAGAGTTTCCTCTCCAAAAGTGAAAGCACTAAAATGTAGATTGCCTAAGATATCACCTCTCCGATCTCAGACTTTATATTTTATTTTAAATCATGAAAAAAATGTGGGTTTTTTTTTCTCCATCTAGGAAGTTCTGCTGCCTCCTTAGGGGAAATAATGAGAATTTGCAAATTAATGTTTACAGAGTTTTGGAATGATATTTCTAGTGAGTCTGTGAACTCTAACCCTCACTCAGTGTAATCATATTGGGTAGAACATAACTCATTTGTGTTTATGATGTCTTGGGGATAATGTTTACTTAATATAATTTGTGTGGAGGATAAGCCTGTCTATTTTGGGGGTCAAAGGGGGAGTCAGGGGAAGGGGGGACTGGGCTATTTCCTCCTCCTAATTCGTGGCAGTCAGGAAAGCCAGTGAGAATTTAAGACTACATTGAGAGTGCCCTCATGTCCAGAACTGCTTTATCATGCCCTGGTCAGACCACATCTGGAATATCATGTTCAATTCTGAGGGCCACATTTTGGGAAAGACTGGAATGTTCTGGAGAGAGTCCAAAGATGGGCAGCTAGAAGGGTGAAGGGTGTTGTGTTTATGCCGAATAAGGATTGGTTAAAGGAACTGAGCCTTGGGGCGTGGGGGGGTAGGGAGTGGGGAAAGGACTTGGGAAGGGAACAAGATAGTTATTTTCTAGTATTTGAAGGTCTGGTGCAAGCCAGTGGCATTTGTCTTGTTCTGTGTGGCCTGAAACAGGGGCAATGCAAGAAGGCAAATTAAAACTTCATTTAAGAAAGAACTTTAGAACTGCTCTAAAGTGGAATGAAGGCCTGGTGGGTTCTCTCATTGGATTTCCCATCACTGGGGGTTTTTAAGCAAACTCTTTGGGTAGGTTGTTGAGGGATTTTTATACAACTATGGATTAGACTGGATGATTTCTGAGATCTCTTTCAACTCTGAGACTGTATTCTTCCACTCTTAAGTCCAAGGCTCTCTCCCCTGTACATTGCTGTGCTAATAAAGGAGATATTTGTCTAACCGAATTACAATGACCTCTCACAGCGTGTTTCCACTCTGTTTCTTATGGTCTACTCATCATACCACCTTGTGTTCGTTGTATGTGAACATGATTCATCTCCCTGCTAGTTCATAAGAGTCTTTAGTTCAAGGACTGTACGTTTGCATCCTCCATGGAACTTATCATGCACAGTGCTTCATCTCTAATGAGAATATGTTGAATGACTGTCTTTAAAAAAACAAGCAAGCAAGCAAACAAAAACCCAAAACATTTGAGAAACTGGTACTTGAACTTACAGAATTTATCAAGCCTTATTTATTTAGGGTATACTGATTCAGAATCTGTGATAATCCCAGACCATAGAGCAGGTACTGCGGATTTGTTGTTGTTTAGTCATGTTCAGTCATGTCCAACTCTTCATGACCCCATTTGGAGTTTTCCTGGCAAAGATATTGGAGCGTTTTGCTGTTTCCTTTTTCAGCTCATTTTATAGATCAGGAAACTGAGGCAAATAGAGTGAAGTAACTTGCCTAGGATCACACAGCTAGGAAGGGTCTGAGGTTAGATTTGATCTTGTAAAGATGAGTCTTCTTGACTCCAGGCCCAGTACTCTATCCACTGTGCCACCTAGCTGCCCAGGCTACACAGTGAGATTGTTGGGGTCATGTTTAACCTACTAAATATAACACTCTTTTAAAAGAACTTTAGCATATTATTTACATGTAGATAAACTTAAGTTTTCAGTCAGTCAACATTTTCTAAGTACCTACTCTGTGACAGTAACCAAATATATCATGTGTTTACTAGAAATAAATCTTATTTATTCATTAATGCATTGCCTGTAAGAGTCTCTGCAAAGTAAACTCCTCATCCTGAGTTCAACTCCACTCTCAGACCCTTACTAGCTGTGTGACCCTGGGCAAGTCCGTTTACCTGTTTGCCTGTGTTGCCTTGTCTGTAAAATGAGCTGGAGAAGGAAACAGCAAACCATTCCAGTATCCTTGCCAAGAAAACCCCAGATGACCTGCATCATGACATTACTGGGGTGAAAGCTTTTGTGAGTTTTGTAGTACTGTGTGTGAATTTATTGTTATTAGGCAGTCACATATTTGTTGAATGAATTGATTAGAGTTAGTAGTTGAATTGTAGGGTATTAGATATAATCATAGTTATTATGAAGAGCTGGCACTCATATAGCATTTCACCAATGTTACCTCATTGGAGCCCTACAGCACCTGAGTTATCACCATTTTACAGATAGAGGAACTGAGGCTAGTAAGCTAGAAAGTGTTTGAGACAGGCTTCACAACCAGTCTGATCCCCAGTTCTCTCTCTGTACTGTGTTACATCTGCCAAAGGAGTATTTAGAGTGTGGGCTTCCATATCTCTAGGACACATTGTTTAATCAGTTAATAGTAAGGCATTTGTGGCACCTGGGACTTCTTGAGACCCAGATGTTAGTCTGAAATGGAATGGATCATTTTGTTAAAACCTGGTCCATAAGAACGAAATTCATGTTGATTTTTTTTTCAGTGATCATGAGTCTTGGGAACAGTTGATCTGTGACATCACCTTGCATATGGTAGATGCTGGGTAAATATTTGTTGGTCTGGTGACTTGTGCTACATATTTCTTACTGTCATTGCTATACAAGTGATATCAAGTTCTACATAGATCTCTTATAAATAAATATAAATCTGACTCATAAAGCAGGATGTCTTAGCTATCTCTTGTCTCTGTAAAAAATGGCTCCTGGATAAACTTGAGCTTTGTAAATTCAAGACAGCAGAAATAAGGTAAAGTATTCTTTCTGTGAAAGTTTGAGCCCTGCACCTCTTATAGCCAAGGAAGTATTGCTTTAAGATACCCACAGGAGACTCTGTGTTAAGTTTTGAGTTAACTCTGCCAAGTTCTGTTACTTATGTTATAATTGGCTAGGCATATTATCATACCTCTGTGAGACCCAAATTTTTTTATCTGTAAAATGGGGTGATGTGGTTCTTCACTTTTTTATGTTGTGGACTCCTTTGACAGAAGAATCAGTTTAATTCACCCCTTCAAGGAACAATGTTTTTAAATGCATAGAATAAAATGCATAGGATGATAGAGGAAGTCAGTTATTCTGAGAAAAGTTAAAAAAATTAGTTTGTAGACCCCAGATTAAAAGCTTTGACAAATGATCTTTAAGGTCCTGTCCAGCTTGAAAATATATAATCGTGTTTTGTCAAACTAATGATAATAATAGCATTGCTCAAGTCCAATGAGTTTTTGCAGAATGCTTTGCAAATATTGTCTCATTTGATCCTCACAACAACCTTTTGAAGTAGGTGCTATTAGGATCCCACTTTGCAGATGAGGAAACTGAGGCCAACATAGGTTAAGTGACTTCCCCAGGGTCATACAACTAGTAAGTATTTGAGACTGGATTTGAATTCAGGTCTTCCTCACTCAAAGTCCAGGGTTCTATCCACTGGACCACTTACTTACCTCTATTACAGTTTGTGTAGGGGCTTCTTATTTTGTCCTAATTGACTCTCATGGAACCTCTGGGTTTAATAACATCTTCTATTATTTTACAGCTCTTTCTTGCAAGGTGGAGGATATTACGGTTTTGATCTAGGTTTCAATGAAACCTTATCATAAAACACCCATTTAATTGCATTTGGCTCAGAAAGCACCTTCATCTGTATTCTGACTGGTTTTGCAAGTAGCACACTATAGATAAAATGCTTTATCAATGTTAAGCAACATTTATTATCTTTTCCTAGATCCTTTAGAACATGATTCTTAACTTGGGGTCTGTGCTTTTATTTTAAAAATATTTTAATCGCTGAGTTTCATTAATTTCTTTTATACTCTTATATGTCTTGTTTTATGCATTTTAAAACATTTTGAGAAATCCAGAGGTTTCACCAGACTGTCAAAGGAATCTGTGACCCAAATAAAGTTAAGAATCCCCCGCCTTTGAACCAGATTGTCTTCAAGGCCCTGGCTGCCCAGCCTGGTTTTGGAATGCTCTGTTCATATAGTGATGATTAGTGAAAAAAGTGAAATGTGGAGCAGTGGAGGGAGGAGTCTCAGAGGAGAATTAAGCTATAGATCTCTTCCGTATCCTGGTTACAGTATCCTTAAATTTGATTTTTAACCACTTTAGACATCCCCAAATAGTGGAGAATAATTTTCCCAAGCACAGAACCCTGACTGTTTTTCATCCCATTCAGCCTTTTGTGACTCATACAAATGAGGACAGAGATGAAAGAGTTTTATCTTTTTAAGTTAGTGTTTTAAGTCTGATTCTTTGTAGACAGTGGCAAGTAGATACCTTAGTTCCTTGAGGGTGATTGTTACCGAGGTTCATGTTCAAGGCCTCTGTTGCTTTGGGAGAAGTATTATGATTGTGTTTAGATATGAGTTCACAGTGTCATGTGATTTGGAGCTTCGAGAGAATTAGGTCCTACACCCTAATTTTACTGAAGCCTAGGTGGGCAAACCGACCTGTTTCAGGATTGTTCCATTGCCACACATTGTTTTCAGAACCATGGGAAGGGGTGGGGAATAGATTTTATTTAAGATTGGAGAATAGGCTACATGAACCATAGCTGATTCTTCTTTTTTCTATAAAAATTTAAACATGACCCATCTATCATAGAGTGCTTTGAAAATAGATGAATGAGGAGGCCCTGTGAAACCATATTAGATTATAACATTCTTTGGATCAAAGATGAGGGGCTGAAGGGGACCTAAAGAGTTGTCTCATCCATGGGTTCTTAGCCTAGAAATCTGTAAACTTGGTTTTTTTAAAAGCAAATATTTTAATAGCTATGTTTTAATAGAGTTGGTTTCTTTTTTTAATCCTATGTGTTTTATGTATTCTAAAACAATATTTTGAGGAGTCCGTAGGCTTCAAAGTGGACAAAGTAGTCTTAAGACACACTTGCTGTAGTACAGTGGCACTAATGTCACAGATGAGAAGGTGGAGACAGAGGGGTAAAACTTGAACTCAGGCCCCCTGCTTCAAGGTCAAAAAGCATAAGCTCCCTTAGGGCAGGATCTTTAAAAAAAATTTTTTTAAGCTTCTGTCTTTATGTCCTCCACATTTAGCACAATGCTTAAAATACTTACTGAATGGAGTTGAGCTGAAGTGAATTGAATTCACGGATTGCCTCAGAAGTAGCAGATTCTATCCCCTCTTCTCTGATTGTGTATCCAGAATTCTTTTTAGTACTTCCAGCTCATTGAGGCCTAGGATCTTGTGGAGCCAAAACCAGCGTGGGCTACTGAGTATGTTAGACTTCATCATGGTACCCTTTCTAGCTGTGCTATTGTAAATCGAAACATTTTTCTGTTTAGTTTTTGCTTTTTACGTTGGTGGAGCAGATAAAGAGTAGGTTTTGAAGCCAGAAAAACTTGAGTTCAAGACTCGAGTCTGACTCATGTAGGGTCTTTGACCCTGGGCAAAAACCTTTTTTTTTTTTCCAGTGTTCTAGAATCCAGATAACTCTCTAAGACTTCAAGTTTCATAGAGGATGCTGATGGAGTTTCCTCACTGAGGAATGAGTCCTTGTATAAGACCACAGGCCCTGTCTCTACTTTGCTTAAACCTCTTCCTTATTTGTCATGTGGATCAGTGTCACGCACTCTCTGCAGGACAAGTGTGTATAGAGGAAGTTGAGAGGGTTGCCTTTGGCTTCCTTTAACCTCAGTCTGGATTGGGGGGAGGAGAACAGGCTATTGGTGTGCAGTGACTTTCTTACCCCAGGAATGACAGGGAGCTGATTCCCACCAGACTCCCAGGGAAGTTTCCCATGAACATAGCCCCAAACTGGGTTACAAGCAGAAGCTTGTTCCCGATTGTGGAAGCCAAGCTGCTCCTGTAACACGTCCCTGGGAAATGTGGTTCCCACCTCCAGAAGCTGGTTTGGTCATGGATTGGGGAGCTCAGAAAGGTTGATCTTTTGTTTGTTTATACCCAGGAACCACTTCTGGCAGGCAGCAGTCAGCCAGGCTTTGTGGGGAGGAAAAGCCAGGTCAGGCTTCCTGTGAGAAACTCCTCACTTGTTGATTTAAGGCTTAGCTCAGTAGAAGTGGGCTTTTTTTTAAAGGCAAGTACTTACTTCAGGCCTCTCTTGAACCTCTTCTAACAGGAGAAAACTACAGCCAAATAAACCTGAAGAGCAGGTTGTTGGGAGCTGATGAAATAAAACCCTTGTAAAATCCCTTTCATCTGCAGGGCTAGTGCTGTTTTACTAACATTAATCATTAATCTCCCAACAGCCCCTGGATGGCTGGCTGGTGGGGAGCAGCATCACTGTCCTGCGGTGCTCACAAGTCAGCCTGCCTAAATGCCTCTTGGCTTCCTCTAATATTTCCATAGAACACTTTGAGATGATGAGATGAGAATCACTAGGAACCTTCTGATTATTGGGGTCAGTTGAATAAGTAAGATCAAGTCCTTGGGATAGAGTGAATATCCTTCACCCCTGCAGTTAGATTTTTTTAAAAGCCTCAAACTTAGCTACAATAGCCCCAAGTCCTCTTCCTCCTTTTTCATTGCAAAGCAGAGCTTAAGGCAAGAGTTTAGACCTAGTGATGATATATCCGTTTGGACTTCCCCTCTCACTGTCAGATTAGTTTTTCTGGGAATGAAAGCCACCATTGGGGATAGTTTTCATTACAATTGAGGTCATAGGTGTGTGCCAGAAACTTTTATTTGCACTCTTGATTTCAAAGAGAGGGAAAGATGTTGGGTTTTAATTCATACTACCTTGTTCTTTCATCATATTCTTGATAATAATAAAAGAAAGACAGTATGCTGTATATTTGTATGTGTGTATAGGCATTATGGAAACAGTGCTGATAGATTTGGAATCGGGGAAGGCCCAGGTTCAAGTCTTTATTTTGACACTGGGGATGTGACCATGAGAATGCTCTCTGAGCCACTGGCAGGTATTAAAGACCATTAATTATTGCTAGGTGGTGATTTTTGTTGGTGGAGGGAATTCCTACACTGATAAATTACGAGTCCATGACATATTGAAACACATATATACAAATGTATGTGTATATGCATCCACATATATATGGTGGGATTTTTGGTCTAGATTAATGAGTCATCCCTGAAGGTAGCTTCGAGTAGGAAAATTCCCTGTACTGATGGCAGATCTGCAGTTCTTCTGTAATTTATAGTCTTACAGAGTTGTTTTGGGGCACACAGAAAGTTTAAGTGCCTTGCCCATGGCTACACAGCTGTCAGAAGCAGGATTCAAACCCTTTACTCTAAGGCCAGCTTTTTTTTGTGTCATACTACCTATTATATACATATGTGAGTGTATGTGTATATATTCATTTATGTGTGTGTTCATAATACGTATATGTGTGTGTTCACACATACATATATGTGTGTATATTTGTCCTGATCTTAGCTTATATATGACAAACTAGGCCTTGACATCTTCCCTTGAGATTATTTGATGGTAGTCTCTGACTTTATGAACATTGGAGCACTGTGCTGTAGCAGAGAGAGTGCTAGACTTGGAGTCAGGGAGATGTGCAGTGAAGCCACATTTCCAAACCTTATCCCTGTCCCTATCCTTCTCAATTCAGATGAATGTATGCAAAGCATTTTGAAAACCTTAAAATGCTCCAGAAATGCTACCCCTCATTATCGTTACCTGCTGTGGTTGTAATATTTGAACAGTTTAGTACTCAGCTTGGCATTTAAATAAATGTGATTCTCCCACCAAAGCCCCACTCTGACGCCTCCTCATGATATGAGTCCTCAAAGACTAGGCCAACAGAAGGCAAGCTTTGGCAGGTTCTGCTTAGCTGGAAAAGCTTTAGGTGTGGGCCTGGTGACAGACTTGTGTTTGCTATCAAAGGATCAGCCAAATAAATATGGAAAGGCCCATTAATTAATTGTTTTGGTCATAGCAGCCTAGGAAATAGACACAATGCCCAAATGGACCTCAGGCTTGTGTGGATGCTGTTTCTACCACTGACAGTTTTGGGGGGAAAGAATACAGAAAATGGTAAGGATCACAGACTCTGTCTACAAGCATTAATTTAACAACTCCTTCTCTGAACATGTGATCTTTGTCTAAGGACCATAAATTGGCACACCACTGGAGGAACTGAACCGCACCCCTGCTGACATTCATCCTGCATATCAGACTGGAAGACAGGGCAGCTCCCCCAGGAAGCAGAAGAAGGAGCTAGTGTCATTGTGCAGGTGCCCAAAGGCAACAAGAAACATGATTTCCTGGGACCCTTGGTGATCTTGCCTTGCTGTGCTCCTAATGAGAGTGAGACAAAAGACCACTGCATAGGCAATGGGAGCCAGAGCAGGAGATGGAATGGAGTGGGGAGATTTTTATGAAAAACTGTGTAAAATCTGCCCCACTAAGTCAACATACATCTCAGTACCCAGTGAGTTCATTGCAGATGGGAACACGGGGAACACAAGTAAAAATGACATTGGAAAATCCGGTTCAAGGTCAGGAAATGAAAGACACTGGAAGGCTTCTGTCAATTCTCCCACTAGTCCTTGGGAACTGAGAGAAGAGTTTTTGTAAGCTGTGAATGTCAATAGTAACTTTATCTTTTGACCAACAACCCTGAGGGTCTTCCCCTCCCAGTTTGATTTTTTTTTCCCCCTTAATTAAAGGGGCCATCCTTTGACTCACTTCTTAAAGAGGCCTATTCATTGAATGGGTGTTACTTCACTCAAAGTACGAAACTGAAAAGGTCTTAAGCTAAAAGGGCCAGGGTGTCTCACTGCATCCTGGGTCATCTCCAGTTGTCCTGATTGATATCTGGCCACTGGACCCAGATGGCTCTGGAGGAGAAAGTGAGGCTGGTGACCTTGCACAAGCCCTCCCTCCCTCAAATCCAAGTCAACTGCAAGTCATGTCATCATTTCCCTGATGCCATGTCCTCTTCAGAATGAAAGGACAAACACGTAATGTAGCATGTACTAAATGCCTGTAAAAATTTAAAATTGACTATATTTGAAGATGAGCCATAGCTCGTTATAGGCTGAGCATTCATTTCAGATTGTTTTCTGTTCAGTCAGACCATCAGCTGCTTAGAACAAAGACTGTGTTAGAAGAAAGGAAAGAAGTGAGGAAGTGTCTTGCTGTATCTATTGCTTTAAAAATAAAATAACCCCCCAAACAAGACTTCACTCATCAGAACAAAATACATCTTTGAAACCTCCTCAAACAAGATGTCCCTCATGTTCACATTACAATTACGTGAGACTCTGTAAACAAATGTGACTATGGATATAACATTTGTCATTGACTTGCTGGGCATCAAAATCAAGCAAGGTATAATTACAGGGAGATACTTTCTGCTAAGAAACTTGCAATATCTTGGAAGGTGCAGAGGCCAAACAAACAAAATTACTGATAACAGGAATCTCTAAATGCTTATATTCATGTCTGTTTTTGTATTATGTTGGTTGGGCCCATTAACACCACAAAGCTTCCCTAGTTAGAGCCGTAAGTGAAAGACAGAGTGGCCAAAAAAACACACTTTGCTCATGCTCTGATGTTTAATTCAATAAATATTATTTTTAAGCCCCCTACTGATTGCAGGTGGCTTTGTGAGAGTAAGCTAAAGGGATAGCCTATACAGTTCTATGATTCCTATGAATTCCTATGAATATGTGCAAATAACATACACAGATTGTACAAGTAGAACTAATGGACTGTGATCTGGACCAGAATTGAGTATGTGCACAGTGCTGTTAATTGTCCCAAATTATTTGGTGCTATAAAATCTCGTATTTTTAAGACTTTATTCCTCAGGTAATGCCATATGTCTGAAAACCAAAGAGTACCACAATATCAGAAGAGTTAAAAATTATAAGCAACCCAGAGGGCAATGGAAAGATTCATGGGGCCACATGGTGCAACATGTTATCAGCAGTTTGCATGAGAGAGTTGATGTAACAGATATTGAGGACATGCATGACTGGAAAAAGAATTGGGCCAGTGAGGATGATAGATAATTAGATGAAGAGATGTCTGAGATACATATTTGGACTCTTAAGATGTGCAAAGAACCCACAGGAATTCCTCAAGCATGTTGGTTGGAATACTTAACATGGATGAAATCTGTTATGAAGGATTAATGGAAAGAACCAGTAACTGTTGTACAAAGAAGGATCACGATCTTCACTGGGGGAGGGTGTTCCCTTACCAAATAAATTACAAGTCTGTTAAAGTAAAGAGGGAACTTAAAAAAATCATAGTTATTCTTTGTGATCTGTGAAAAACAAACCAGAGTTTCTGGAGTGCATCACATCCCCATGAGATATCTGATCATTGATCCCATCTGTTTAGAACAAGTGTTCTCCTTTTTTGTATCATGGACCCCTATGACAGTCTGGTGAGGCTGGCATACCTCTTCACAAAATCATGTTTTTAAATGTGAAAAGAAAATACACAAGATTACAAAGGAAGCCAATATTATTCAAATACAGTTATCAAAATATTTAAAACAAGTTCACTGACTCCAGGTTAAGAAACCTTGATTTAGAAAACAATAATTGATGTCAGTCTTTGTTCGCAGATTTTCTGTCTTGTATCTTGTCATGTATTTGGTCAAAGATTGGATGATAGGAGTGACAATTATAAAGCTAAAGCAAATGACTGACTTTGTATAGCTTCATCTTAAGATGAACAAGAGGAAAGACTGTAGGTACTTGATTCTTCATTACTAGGGACTGGACCTGTCACTTCACTGATTTAGAAAACTCCCTGGATGAGGAAACTTCCATTTATCAATGAGGAATGGCAC
>CM053580.1:498260162-498344126 GCA_028627135.1 Pseudochirops cupreus | reverse complement strand
CTTACTGCTTGGTACACCCAAGATTCCCAATTTCCTGTCTCCCCATTCCTGGGATACACTCCCACTTCAGCTCTGTCTCATAAATGCCCTTGTTTCCTTTAAAACTCTGTTCACATGCCACTTTCTTTGTTAAGCCTTTCCGGTTTCTCTCCCCCTAGATGCTAGTATCTTCCCCTTCCTCTTGAAAATTTGACCATTTTAAATTTGTATATACATATTTATGTATGTGTTTTCTCTCACCGAAGAAAAAAAATTAAGATTTTTTCTCTCCCACAAGAATGAGGGCTGGAATTAATTTTTGTCTAACTCCTACCATACAGCACAGAGCATGCACTTAACAAATTACTTGCATTATTATAAGCTTATTGACCAAATGAGGATGGGTCTGGGGGTGCTGTCCCTGAAACCAGTCCTGGATCTGGAAAGCTCATCTTGAGTTGAGAGGAGTCACATTTTCTTTTTTTTAGCCTGTACTGGGGGAGGTTACGTGTGACTCCAGATTGCTGCTGTCCAAAAGGAATAGAGAGAGTAGAAGGAAGGGAGAAAATGAAGATCTCAGGCAATACCATTTGCTTAGGATGAAATTCTTGGGGCCACCCAGCTGGGGCAAGAGGGGTTGATGGGAATTATTAATGTATAAGGGAAGTAGATGGGCTCCGGACTTGTCTAGTCAGGGGCTGTCTACATGGCAGTTGGTTTAAATAAATTCTAGGGAATGGCCCCTGCTACTGTTTGCTCTGTTATCTTAGATCCGAGGGAAGCTGAGATAAGGTTTCCATGAGAGCCTGATGGCTGAGGAGTCATGCACTGCTCATGCATTTAAAATGTGGTTTGAGGTTTTCCTAGTTGGTCCAGTAAGTCTGATAGTACAAGCAGGAAATGAGCAATGCCCTTGTACCCACAGCCAAAACGAAAGTGGTCAGGCTTTCTGCGTAAGTCATGCCACCGGCCCAGATGAAATATTCCCTCTCCCTTCTTGCTGATCATTTCCTTAACAAATATTTATTGAGTACCTACGTTCTTGGCTTCTGTGGGCCATCTGTGCTCGTGGAGGAAACTTTAAAATTTAAATGTTGATACCTTTATTGGATCTTTTGTTTCTGTCTTTGACTTTGGGGGATATAGTAGTAGATTGCTGGTAAAGGGTATGGGCAGTTAATCCATGTTACTGTCAGTGTCACCTGGCTCATCGTCAGAAATTGATATGTGATTATATCAGTGGAAATGACATGAAAGGCGCAGGATTGCCATCTGTTTTGCCATTGTACCCTGAGGACCAGGAGACCTTTCCATTTCACTTGCCTCTGATATTTTCCATATGTGTTGCTTCCCCCATTAGACTATTAGTTCCTGGACACTCTTTCAGTTTTCATTTATATCCCCAGATATTAGCACAGTGATTGCATGTAGTAAGTGCAGTGTTTAATATTAATTAATATTAATAAATTAATAATTTAATAACAAATTAATAATTCCTTAGAAATAGCTAGATAGTAAAGTGAATAGAGTGCTGGACCTACAGTGTAGATCAAATTCTTCTTCAGATACTAGCTATATGGCCCTGGGCAAGTCATTTAACGGCTCTTTGCATCAGTTTCCTCATCTATAAAATGGGAATAATAAAGATGCCTACCTCCCAGGTTGTCCCAATGGAATGAGATACACACCTTGAGATGCTCTGTAGATGCTAGCTGTTGCTATCAGTGCTGTTTTTATTAAATGCTTTGTTCATTCATCACTTTCTGTAATTTCAAGTTGATATTACAAACAAATGTCTCAGCTCACATTTTTAGCAGTGTGATCCCTCCCTTCATCATCCCCTGAAAATCTCTCCAACGTGGATTCTTGCTATTTTTGTCCCCTTCGTGTCAAATTGCATGGTATTGTGAGACTGAAACCTCAGAGTTATTTTAATTTGCAGCACTCTTGGTAATTGGAAGCATTTTTTCATGAGGTCCCTGAATTTGAATTTCTTCTTTAGGGAAGTATTGTGTACATACTTGTTTGCATGTCACTTCCCCCATGAGACTATAAGCTCCCAGGGTGGCTGGGTGGCGCAGTGAATAGAGCACCAGCCCTGGAGTCAGGAGGACCTGAGTTCGAATCCGAACTCAGACACTTAACACTTACTAGCTGTGTGACCTTGGGCAAGTCACTTAACCCCCATTGCCCTACCTTCCCCCCTCCAAAAAGCAAAATGAATAAATAAACCACTGTAAACTCCCTGTGGACAGCAACCATATTTTGGCCTTTCCTTGTATTGTCATCTTTGAGCACACATAGTGCCTGGCATATGAGGTGCTCAAATACTTCTTGACTTAACTTGAAAACTTTATATTCTTTGACGGCCTACCCATTAGGGAACTCTCAGTGTTCTGTATCAGTTCCTTAAATATTTTGGATCTTTTTTTTTTTCACTCTACTATTTCTTCAAGGGGCAGCTAGCTAGGTAGTGCAGTGGAGAGAGTGTTGGACCTGGAATCAGGAAGACTTACCTTCCTGAGTTTAAATCTGACCGTAGACACTTCATAGCTATGTGACCCTGGGTAAGTCACTTAATCCTGTTTGTCTCAATTTCTTCAACCGTAACATGAGCTGGAGGAGGAGATGACAAACCACTCCAGTATCTTTGCCAAGAAAACCCCAAATGGGGTCATGAAGAGTCAGACATGACTGAAAAAGACTGAACAACAACAGCTATTTCTTTACATTGCTTTTATTAGGAAAATTTAGTTTCATATAATCAAAATGAGATGTTTGAACTTCTTAGATATCCCCAATAGGGGAAATTCATGAGTGTCGACACAATAAACAGATGATTGGAATTTTATAGAATCATGGTGTGTATAGAAGGCAAGTGGTGATGGGCATTTCCAGATGTGGTCTGGATTAAGACAAGTATTGTGGGCTAGATCCCTGGTTTTGTGGGCCTAATGATTTCTGAAACCTATATTTAGCTGCCATGATGGTGGCTCTTGAGGGGAGATAGAAATAGTATGCGTGAAAAGAGAAGAAAATGTCCTCTCTTATTCTTTGGCTTCCCCTTTCACTTCTCAGTTTGAAATAGAAGGTTACCCAATGAATCTTTCTGCTTCTACTTAGCCCACATACTTTGGGCTTTTATAACAAAATTAAAAACAGGGAAGTAACCTCTGGGCAGATTAAAAACTTTATATGTTGGTTACTTCACTTTAAAAAGCATGCTACCCCGAGCTGGGCTGAGGTCATTGTACGTGGTTTCTGCCATCTTTCCATTCACATCACATCACCTGTTGAAAGCATGTACCCTGCACCTGCTTCATTTCAGAGAGGGAAGAAAAGGTTACATTTTTAGTTAATTCCTTTGACATGTCTTGATTTTAGCTAGAAAGACATATCAAGAATACACTTCAATTTTTTGGGAGGAGGTTTCCAAGTGTACACACACTCACGTAGATTTATTTATATACATTATATACATATATATATATATATATATACACACACACACACACACGCACCCACACACATCACACATAAGCACACCCACCCACCCACACCCCTATTTCTGAGTAAGGTTTTCCTTTTTGCCTTTGGAGAACATTTCTAAAGAATTTGTCCTTGGTTACTAATAATCCTTTTTGATTTGGTCAACTGTGTTCTAATTTAAATGTAGTTTGTTTAAATTTAGATTTAATCCTAATATATATGTCTCTCTCTCTCTCTAGACATTTATACACACTTTTTAAAATTCCAAATCAGCACAAACTTTTTTCCCCATTAAATCCAAAGTTTAAATTTTAAATTCATTTGACTATTATTAAATAACTAGTATGTTGCAAGGGCACTGTTATATGCTGGGTTAGAAAGACAAAACAAAAACTTGCTCTTGCATTCTAATAGAGTATTTTTTCAAAATATAGGGAATTTAAAAAATGGACAAATTTTGAGATACTCATCTTATCAGCACTCTTTCAAAGAAGTGTTAAAACATGCTTTTCTTACAATGTACATTTCTCTGTGACAGTTCTTTTTGGTCCCACTGAGACTTTGTCCTCACTTTGCCCTCCACCTTTATTTTTTCTAGTGATTCATTTCTGTTCCTGCATTTCCACTTATCAGACACAGAGACAGCATGATGTCATGGAAAATGAAAAATTAATAATAATAATAATAATTGGCATGTATATAGCCTTTGAAGTACTTTGGCTATATCATTTGTTATAGCTCCTTTGTGATGGAGGTGCTATTATCCTTGTCATACAGATAGGGAAACTGAGGCAGAAAGGAAAATTGACTTGTTTGGGAGTCTTAGACTTAGGAAATGTGTGAGGTTGGATTTGAACTCAGATCTTGACTTTAAATCCAGCCTCCTATTTATTCACAGCTCCACCAAGCTGCCTGGATGAAAAGCACTGGATTGGCAGTAGGACAGTCAAGTTTAAGTTTTTAGCTCTGCCATTAACTCGTTTGTGACCTTGAGCAAGCAAGTTACTTCACTCTATAGAGGGAAGGGGCTGGACAAAAAATCTCAGAGCTCCCTCCCTCCTGACAGTTTATTCTGGGAGTCACCATTTGCATAAAATTCCCAAGTAGATTCTCAGTGTTTGAGGCCCCAGCAAACCAAGGGATAGGAACTGGTGGGATTTATGCTACTCCATTCCTGAATATGGTGGCCTGGAAAAGATGCCTCTTTAATACAACTCTACGTGAGACTCTAAATCAAGGCTTCTTATTCTGGGGTCCATGAACTTTAAAAAAAATTAAAAAGAATTTTAAATCATGTCTTGAGAGCTGCATTTTACTATAATTGATTTCTTTTGTAATCCTATGAATTTCATTTTACACATTTAAAAACATTATTCTAAGAAGGGGTCCATAGGTTTTACCAGACTGTCAAAGGGTCCATGACACAATAAAGGCTAAGGATAGATTATATCCCTGCTTGGGTCAATTTTCTGCCTTTGAAAAAACCTTTAGTAGAAAGGCCTATTTTCCTCTGCCTTATGAATATGAGCAGCAACTCAAATTTCTGTGGTGAATTAAGGTTAAAAAATGCACATTTATCACAACCATCCTACGCTTTAGAATCCATACCCTAAAACGTGGGTGATACCGCCTCCCTGGGGGGGCCGGGGCGGTGCTGGAACGATTGAGGGAGAGGTGTATTTTTTTTGAAATGATGAACATTTTATAAAAAGATCAAACACATTAAAGGGTTAAAGAAAGTAGATTTCGGGGAGGTGGGGCACTGAGTAAGCATTCTTTTAACAAGGTGGTAGGCCAAATAAGTTTGGGAACCACTACCATAACTCTGTCAAGGTATGATGAATTCCATCTTACAGATGAGTAGTGCTTGACATCTTGCCTAGCATCACACAGCTGGGGCTAAGATCAGATTGAGATCTCTGGAGTTCAGACCAGTGTTCATTCAGCTTTTCCCCGTTCCTTCTCTGGGAATGTGAAATACAATGTGTTTCCTTTTTCTTTCTTTCTTTTAAAAAAATGTATCCTATATTTAGTAACTAGTGACGAATGTATTGAAACACACAGACAAAACCAGAATCACGTCCAAGATTGGGAGTTCCATTGTTAAAAATGTATATTAACTTGAACAACCCAGTAACAACAGCATCCTGTTTATTCCCATGGTATCTTCTGAACTCTTCTACCCCCCCACCCACCCCAATTTTCATTTTCAGATTTTGTAGTTTTGTGTTTTTCTGGTTTTTAAAATTTTTTTTTTGTTTTGGTGTTATTTACGTAGTGGTGCTCATGAGTATGTTTTCCTTCTCTATCACATCTTGGTGAGCACATGTTTGGGTCTGCATGGGTGGGAGGGGAGCCTGGACAAAGGTGTAGGAGGACTTGCAAAGTCTTACTTGAGTGAGAGCACAGCATATACCAGTTGATCACTGGTTATGACGGCAAATTTGGGGGAATCAGGTAAAGCAGCGAGTGCCCTTCTCCATACTGGGTTACCCTGAATATTTGTCATTTGATTAAGCCATTGAGTATTCTAATGAGACCCAGGTTATTCAGCCTTCTGGGAGATTTCAGCTTTATCCTTGAATGGTGGTAGTTGGATATGTGATCCATTTGCATTCCCTCTGTGCTCTGTGGAAGCATGAGAGCTACCCTAGAAATGTGAGAAATGTAAAGAAAGCAGGTGACTGCATTTCCCATCACAGACTGCACCACAGTGGTAGAGATTCCTTATTGCATACTGTGTCTTCTAAGACCTGGCGGTCCCTTTTCCTGTTTTGATAGCAGTAATGCGTAGCTAGGTGGCACAATGGATAGAACCAGGGCTTGGAGTCAGGATAACATGAGTTTGAATCCTGCCTCAGACCCTTGGTAGCTGTATGGCCTTGAGGAGGTTACTTAACCTCTCTGTGTATCAGTCTCTTCATCTATAAAATGGGCATTATAATAGCACCTATTTCACAGGATTGTCGTGAGGATCAGGTGTTAAGAAGTTTACAAATTTTAAAGCACCATATAAATGCTAGCCATTAGTAAGTAGTAGTACAATTTGAAGTTTATGTGAGTTTTTTAAAAAGCCTCTTGGAGTTTGAAATAAAACAAAATAAATCACTCAGCCAACAAGCATTTATTAAGCTTCTGCTGTGTATAAGGTATTGTGTTTGGGATATGATGACAAGAAAGAAACGGTCCTCTGCCAGGCAGCACACCTAGCATGTGCTCGGCACAAACTGTGTGATTTTAATAAAGGCTTGTCGATGGATTTGTTGACTGGTAGCCTTATGGAAGCTAGATTATTAGCAGGAGCAAAGACAAGAATCGGGGAAGTCAGCTGAGAGGCTGCTATGATAACCAAGGCGTGAGGGTCTAGGCCAGTGTGGTGGCAGGGGAAATTGAGAGGAGGGGCTCGATAAGACAGGAAGGTTGAAAAAAAGGTAGGTTTTGACGACTACCTGGGTGTATAGACTTTGAAAAGAGGAATGAATGGATGAATCAAAGGTGATTCCAAAGTTTTGTGTGGAAGAAATGTGACGTTGCTGACCCAAAATAGGGAAGTTGGGAAGGAGAACTGTTTTAGAGAAAAGAGGATGAATCTCTTGTTTGTGTTTTGTTGCCATGAGTGGTCTGATGACTCGTCAGTCATAAGGCGGTTGGCATTTTGGCGGGCATGATCTTGTACTTAAAAGCACAGCATGAGGATGCATGTATATACACACAGATGTTTGTCCTTAGACATCTGCATATTTGCCCCCATTTTATTTCTAGGTTTTAAATTAGTTATAACTGAAGGCCTTCCCTACTTCCTGTTTAAAGCTTACTCAACTTTTAAAATCGACTTCCAGTGTTATTTCTTTTTAGAAGTCTTCCTTGAGGGCTAGCTAGGTGGCACAGTGAATAAAGCACCGGCCCTGTAGTCAGGAGGACTTGAGTTCAAATGCGGCCTCAGACACCTAACACTAGCCATGTGACCTTGGGCAAGTCACTTAACCCCAATTGCCCTGCCTTCCCACTCCAAAAAGCAAAAAAAAAAAAGGCTTCCTTGAGAGGAAGGAGGTAAGGGAGGGATGGAGGGATATATGAGAGGGCAGGCTGGGGTAAGGAGCACAGCAGTATGCTTGCCATCGTGGGGTGGGGGCAGGGGAGAGATAGAGAGAAGATTTGGAACTCAAAATCTTGTGGAAATGAATGTTGAAAACTAAAAATAAATAAAATACTGGAAAAAAAATAAGAAAAAAGTAAAGCAATCTTCCTTGATTCTCTCTCACCTTCCTTGCCCAGAGTAAGTAACTTTCTCTTACCTTTCCCCCCTTTCAGATCACTTTATTCATTTATGTGGATGCATCATATCCATATACTAGACTGTAAGCTCCACAAGCGCTTATGTTATCTGAACTTTGTAGCATTTGTAGTCCCGAGAGTGCTCTGTACACAGTCAATGTTTAATAAATGTTGACTGCATTGAAATAAATTGCAGATCCAGGGACCCTATATCTCAGGGTCTAAGAGGCTGTAGATGTATTCTCCGTCCACCAGGTCAAAAGCACCATTTCCAGATTCTACTTTTCTTTCTCAACAGGGTCTTTAAAACAAAACAAAAAAAAAACTTTTTAAGGATAAAGTTCAATACCTCCCAACTCAAACCTGTAAAGTTAATTTAACCAGACATTGTTTTGCCTTAGGATTATTTAGTATTTTTAGGTTAATTGAGCTATGCCTGTTCTCCAGGATTCTTTGTTGGAACCAACTAATGTGCTAGATCCTGGACCCTTGCTGGCCTGGATTTAGTCTAATCTTTTTGTTCTTTGACCTGGTTGGTACACATCTGGAGAATTGTGTTCAGTTCTAGGAAGGACAGTGAGAAGATGAAATGTGTCTTGAAGAGGGCAAACTGGGGTGCTGAGGGGAATGAACAGACTCTGTTCTATATAAAGATCAGTTGAAGGTCATATTAAGACTAGAGGGGGAAAAAAGGCTTTTTTGGGTAGAGTTCAGGGCTCAGAGGGAGTATGTGCCTGATAACTGTCTTCAGATATTTGAAAGTCTTATCATATGGAAGACTGAGAAGACTTGTTTTGATTGGCACCAAATGACAGCACTAGGAGCAATTGACATCGGGCTACAGATTCTCTGAGCAGTTATTCAGAAGCAAATTTTGACTTAATAGAAGGAAAAAAAAAACACCCAACCTTTTTAATTGTTAGAATTAACTAGAGGTGGAATGGACCATCTGGTTCCCCCTGCCTGGAGAGTTGGGTGGCTTTTGTCATGAATGTCATAGATGGGATCCTTTTTCAGATAGGGGTTGGACTGGAATAGTTTCTCAGGGCCATTCTTCTAACTCTCTGATTCTAACCCATGATTCTGAGCTCATTGGTAAAAGATGGTGTGTGAAAGAGGCTAGAGCAGCTTTCATGCATGAAATGCATGCATCCTCCCACCAGATTTCTTTCCATTCATAAGATAAGAATGCCTGGTTTGGAAAAAGTTGGGCAACTCTTTAAATTTACAGACAACTAGAGAAAATGTGGCTTGGGGTCACAGATTTGAGGCACCGAATGCTGACAGGCTGCTTGAATGCCAGTTGTGAAGTTGCCCGAGATGTCTTCTTAGGAAGTATTCTTGGAGACACCTGTTTTCTGCAGGCCCTAGGAGGGAGAAGAGCAGCTGGTGTGGAAGCAACAGTTTATAAGAGACACCCTGTGCCCCTGCCACATTCTTGCCAGTGCCGGTGACACAGCATTTGGGAATCTTTGCTTTGACTGGCATGTTTCTGATGAATCAGGAATGTCGATATTTGGGGGGGGGGGAGGGGGAATGACCACCTGCTTTAAAGTGGACTGAAGCTCTTATCTTGGTGCATTTTATGTTTAAACAGCCAAGAAGATTGGGAAAATCATCGGCCTTCAAAATGCCATTGTCAGGGATGAAGGAACATGTAGCCTCCTAAAGATGAATTTTTTAAAAGTGTCCAGATGAGCCAAAAAAAATTCAAGAATAATTTTGAGGGCAATTGTACCTGTGGTATAGGAAACTCTGGATGAGAAAATGCCCTTTGTCAATGCAGACAACACTTGCTCTGAAGTTTATAGAGAGCTGCAATGTTTGATGACTTGCCCAAGGCCATACTGCCAGTCTCATCTACCTTTCCTGCTGGGTGGGCCTAACTTCTTCTCCTCCAGTCTTTAGCTTTTTCTCTTTCATTACATCTTTATCTCTTTCATTATACTTATTTGGGTACAGATCTTACGTCTCCTACTAGACTATATTCTCCTTGAAGACAGGGACCATTCTTATCCTGAATCTTTGTATTCTTACCACCTAGTCTCTCATCTTTCCCATATTACCTTGGTGTTTGATAGGTCTGTGTTCTTACCAATGTGGGTGCTTCTGCTGTGTCCCATTGCAGCATGTTTTCTCCTAATATTTTAATAAGTGGTTGTTGAATTGGATTAGCTAGAATTAGATGAAAACAGGGAATATCTCTGTGCCTGTTTGTCTCATTTTTTGTTTTTGGATCCTTAGCACTTAGCACAGTGCTGGGCACATAATAGGTGATTTATAAATGCTTTTGATTGATTTTTGTGTTTTAACTTCCAAATGCATAGCTCCTTTTGACTCTGATGGCAGCTAGCTGCTCCCATCGTGTCACAAATTTTAACTTAGAAATTTAAAGTCATATTAGTGAAGGACTGAACATTTAAAAAAAAGATGAAGTCCAAGTTTCTTCCAGGTCTTTCCTTCATCACTGTAATGCCATATTTGGGTCCCTTTAAGGAAAATCCTAAAGATAGAATAATAATTAATTCAGCAAACATTTATGAAGTGCCTGATTTAGGCAGAGCTCTGTGTTCTGGGGAAGATGCAAAGTTTAGATAAGACTCAGAAGTCCAAGCCAGGAGGCTAATTTTGTTAAAACTATCGAAAATTAAATCAGTGATATTCAATATATTCATGCACAGAACTTAGGACTCCCTCTTTTTGATACACTTTCGGTTGTCACTCTGATGCTAGCTGCCATCAGAGTCAAAAGGAGCTATGCATTTGGAAGTTAAAACACAAAAATCAATCAAAAGCATTTATAAATCACCTATTATGTGCCCAGCACTGTGCTAAAGGTTGCAAAGGAATGATCTTGGCATTTTGGTCTGTATAAGATGCTGTATTTAACTGTCTGGATAGACAATGGGTTGCATTCTCCCGAGCAAGGGTTGTGATGCATCAGTAATTGTAGTTAAGTGAACATGGATGGCCATCAGGCAAACGAAGCTTAATTTGTCACAGCTGTCAGGATGATCATGTCATATGTACGTCCCTTTAGAAAACTTTTAGGCCGTGAGCCCTCTCAGCTTCCTGGCTTTGTCACGTTTTCCTGACTCTTTGTTTTTCAGTTTGAAAAACATGTAGAAGACTGTTATCGATCCTACCAGGGGCCAGGGTTAAAGGTTCTGCAAGCCTGGGTCAGGGGCTGAAACCATGTGTTTTTTTAGATCTTGAATGGCATCCTTTATGGACTTTATCCTGTTGCTACAGAGAGCCCAGAGGATGATACAAATGAGTACTTTTAAGTGTTCGTTAGTTAGTGCTTCATCACTTTTTTTTTTTAGAGACATAATTTCCAAATATATCAGATAGAGTCCTGGGCCTGGAGTCAGGAAGACCCGAGTTCAAATCCCATTTTGTGCCCACTCATTAGCTGTGTGACATTGGGTAAACTGCTTAGTTTTTCCAATCCTCAGTTGACTAAAAATATCTATGTAACATTTGTGAGTGCTTATTTATAAATACATGAATAGGTATCTTAATAGTTAAATTGTTTAAATTCCCCTCCCCGAATAAAGGACTATAAGATCTGCTGTAGATGTGATGTAGTAGAAAGAACTAGGAGTGAGAAGACCTGTGTACGAATCCTGTTCTCTGCCACTCAGCTAGCCATGTGATCTTAGACACTCAGTCCCTCTAAAACTCAGTCCCTTTATCTGTAAAATGGGTCCCTAGACTTCACCGGATTGCTAAAGAGTTCCATAATCCAAAACAGATTAAATACCCTTGTTTCAGAGGGCAGGGTTAAGGCTGGGAATATAAAACACTGTGAGGAATTAGAAAGTTCTGCCTCTAGTGATGATGAAGAAGGTAGGATTTATATATCACTGTAAATTTTATGAAGCTGTTTGCAAATATTACTCCATTTGATCCTCACAACAACCCTGGGAGATAAGTGCTATTATTTTCCCTGTTTTACAGATAAGGAAACTGAGGCAGGCAGTGATCAAGTGACTTGCCCAGGGTCACACAGCTAGTAAGTGGCTGAGGTTGGATTTGAACTCAGGTCTTCTTGACTCCAGGCTCAGTGATCAATATCAGCTACTTCACTTACCTGCTTCATTTGTCTTAGAGAAAGCAATTTCTAATTAATTAAAAACAGGCTGTACTACTTATGGGCTGTACATAAAATTTCAGTGAAACTGGCAAGACTTATGGAACTTACTGGGATTCAGATGACACCTTTGTTGAACTGCTGAACCTGTTAATTAGCAATTGGTATAGTACCAAGAGTCAAGAAGATCAGTGACCTAGGAGCATCTCTTAAATTTAGACTGCTTTTGAACTTTTATTTTTGTGATGGCTACAGGTACAGGAGCTAAATACCAGCTCAGTTCAATTCAAATTAAAAAAGCATTTAATTACCTGTTACAGGCAAGGGATTGTGCTGTGCTTTGGGGACAAAACGATGAAAATGTCAGTGTCCCAACCCTCAAAGAACTTAGTTGACTGAACAGGACACATCTGTACCAATAGTTATGATGCAAGGTCATCAGGACCCACAAGAGATCCAGAAGAAAGCATCGTAGGAAAATTTGAGGAGAGTGCTTCCCTTCCAGCTGAGAGAATTGGTCAACAAGCATTTATTAAGCACCTATTACATGTGCCAGTCAGTCAGCAAAGAGGTGAGGATAAAAGAAAGAGCTTCAGAGTCTAATGGGGAAGACAGCATGAAAGCAACTGTACAAACAAAATAGAGACTGAATAAATTAGAGAGACTTGTGGAGGAGGATGTAGCACCTGAGCCTGGCCTTTGGAGGAAGAGAAGGAGTTTTGCAGAGATGAGGAGGGAGTACATTCCAGGTAGTGGGGGAGGGGTGTGTGTGTGTGTGTGTGTGTGTGTGTGTGTGTGTGTGTGTGTGTGTGTGTGGTGTGTGTGTGTGTGTGTGTGTGTGTGTGTGTGTGTGTGTGTGTGTGTGTGTGTGTGTGTGTGTGTGTGTAGGAGGACCCAGGAGAAAATTGGAAAACAGAAGAGATTCCAGGTTGGCTGGAAGAGGAAGTAGTAGGAAGTAACACTGGAAGAGTAGGTCGGAGTTATATTTTGACGTTTCTTAAGTCTCAGGCTGTGGAGTTTGTATAAACAGCAACAAGAATCATAAAAGTGATAATACTTACTACGTGCTAATCATTGTGCTAAGAACTTGGCAGATATCTCATTTGATCCACACTACAACTGTGGGAGGGCGGTGCTGTTAAATTATTCCCATTTTACAGATGAGGAAACAGAGGCAGAGTTTAAGTAATTTGTTCAGGGTCATACAACTAGTAAGTGTTAGAGGCTGGATTTGAACTTGGGTCTTCCTGACTCCAAGGAACTGCGGAAAGTTTTTGAGCAGGGGAATGGACTCCTCTCACCCATGTATTATAAAGATTGTCTTTATAGTTAGATGAAAGATGTATTGGAAGAAAGACAGAAAAAGCATCAGGAGACCAGTGAATAGGCTGGACTTTATGAGTGTGAGTGTGAGTGTGTGTGTGTGTGTTTCCATTTCTGACGGTTAAGAAATCTATGAAGGAAAGCTACAAGATTTGGTTATCATCAGCTCCATCTTGCTAGTTCTGTGATTCTAAGACATCTAAAATTTTTTTTAAAAATTAGTCATAATACTTTAAGAGTCAAACCTCATATGTATATATGTGTTTCCTTTTTTTCAGAGATACAGGTACTACTGAATAATAATTAGAGGATATTGAATTATTAAAATAAAAATTACCCAATTATTAAAATTTAAAAATTTTAAACTAAAATAAAAATTATCCTCTTCTTGCCTACCTGCGCGTAGGATGGAGAGGAAAGGTTTGGCATAGCAGCGCTCACACTTGATTCTCCTGTTCCCCTTCTCTGTACCCTAGTAAGTCCTGAGGAATCACTAGAGTTATTAATAGGGAAGTGAGGAGAAGTAACTAGATATTAGTGTAGGTGAAGAGGACAAAGAGAGTGACAGTTTAGTAGACTCCGTGTCCCTGTTCAGTATGATGAGAGGTGCCATGACCTGCCTGTTGTCACATGGCTTATAGGTGACAGAAATGAGATTTGAACTCAGATCTTCTTGACTCCAAAGGCTTTTCCCCTCTTCACTGCCTAGTTGCATCAGCTGGATTTAACTTTTGCATGGATACACATCAGTTGTGAAATGAGCTTGCAGTGTTTGGTCCTGCGAGTTGAAGGACATTCAGTGGGATTAGAGATAGTCTTGGGCCATGACTTCTGACCTCAGCCTTGACAGCAGGATGACTGTTTATGTGTCCAGCTTAGCTGGTACCCAGGTCCAAAGTAACAAATGTGCCATGTTCCTGACTCTTGAAATGTTTTCCTTCCTCAGTTTTCTCTGTGCTTAATGCTTTGTGGTTGGTATTTTATGGTTCCACTATGAAGCCTTGGGGCCAAAGAATGGCTAAATCCTTATAATCTCAGGAAAGGGGGTAGTTCAGAATTCAGTGTTACTCTTGGTTTTCTCTAATCCTAAGAGAATGAATATGTTGGAACTGGTTGTGTTTATAGCAGGTTTTTTTTTTCTAATCCCCTCAGTTTATAAAAGAGGAAGCCCAGTTGTAAAGTCCATATCCTTCCATATCCGTGAGCATATGAAGATCATAATTTGATGTAGGAGATAAATTTTTGAACTACAACAGTTCTGCTGCAGTGTGTGTGAGAGAGAGAGCCTCGTTGTGGTTTCTTGGGTATAGGTGATTGCTTTGAGTTAAAATATTGAAGAACAGATTGATGGGTATATAGAAGTTATTGCAATATCCAAGACAGATTTTGGGAACTGGAAAGCTCTTATTTCTTCATCCTTCTAGGTAGTGGCACTTTATTTAGAAGAGACCATCATGGGGCCTTTCTTCTTGGCATCTTTACTCTGACTTTAAAGTATGATTTTAACAAACTTGGTTATCTAGTTCCCAGATCCACAGCAGATCTTAGAACCTTTGAGTTGGGAGGGAACTTAGATACAGTATCCTAGATTTAACTCCAGAAGGGATTTGAGGGGTCATTTAGATCAAGGATTCTTAAACTTTTTGTGTGTTGTAGACCCCTTTGACACTGGTGAAGCCCAAAGACTGCTTCTCAGAAAAATGCTTTTAAATTACTGAAGGAAATGGTAAATTTCTAATAAAAATAAAGATGTCGTTTTTTTCCCATCCAAGTTCATAGACCCCTGAAATCTTTCCATGAATCCCAAGGGGTTCATGGATCTCAGGCTAAGAGCCTCTTATCTACATGTTAACGGGTAAGGAACCTGAGGCCAGAGTTTGTGATTTGCTTAAGGACACTCCAATTCTAAGTGACAGAATTGGGATTTCAGCTTTTGCCCTCTGACTCTAAATCAGTGGCTTCCTCAAGCATAATTTCATCTAGGTTAATCTCTTACTCCATGTAGGAATGCTAAATGCTCAAAAAATCAGACTATACCAGTGGTATATCTATGATAGATGGTTTATATGGTTTTTACTGGAACACTTTAAATAATGGGGAACTCACTGTGTAATAAAGTAGCCCATTTCATGTTGGAATAACACTGATCATTGTCCTTCCATTTTCATTGGTTTGCAGTAAGCTTTCCTAGAACTTCCACCTAGCTGTTCTCTTTCTGCCCTTTGGAGCCACATAGTCTGATCTCTTAGTTTCATGACAGCCTTGCAGTTATTAGAAGGCAGCTATCATATCCTCTCTGCCTCCCCCCCCCCCACCTACATTTTTCCAGGGGGAAAAAAATGAGAGGGAGCAAATTAGAAAGAGAGGGACTACCAGAGACAGCTCACTGACTGGAGCAAGAAGTTACCTCTTACGGCTTGTGACGGTGAGAAAGAAGACACAGGTGGCTCTGAAAACTGAACAGAAGAACCCAAAGGACAGAGCAGCTGGCATGAGAACAAAGAACCTTGCTGCACACCTTGGTGGCCCCTGGAGAAGGCATCATAGGTTGAAGTGAAGGCAGCCCCGAGCCATTAAGAACAGAGCTCGTAAAGGTGTATAATGTGGTTTAGAAACTTTGCTTCCAGAGAGCGTAAGAAATAAAAATGTGGGTCCTTTTGAAGGGGTGGCCTTCAGTTATCTAGAGCCTAGTTTGTGTTGTGAACCCCTTTGGGTAAATTTTGTGGACCCCTTCTCAGAATGATGGTATTTAATACATAAAATACATAGGTTGCGAAGGGAACCTCTTATACTGACATACAGTTATCAGAATATTTTTAAACAACAAGTAGGCGGACCCCAAGATAAGACCTCCTGTTCCATTGGGTTCACTTGTATGAGATAACTCGTTTTTCAGCAATGCTGACTAGATGAGGCGTAATGTTACTCACAGTTTTTATTTATATAATGCTTTCTAAGGTTTAACCAATTGCCCTTGAGAAATTGTGACACAGTTTTGTTTCTGTCTCTGTTTTTCATTGCTTGGTATCATAGCAGGGTCCTTAATAAATGGTAGTTGATTGCTTGTTTGCTTGACTTCTTCACCACCATCACCATCATCATCGTTGTCGTCGTCATCATCATCGTCATCATTGTCATTGTCATCGCCATTATAGCAAACATTATTATGTGCCAGGCACTGTGCTCAAAACCCTGAGAGGCAGGGCTGTCATTATTTTGCAGATGAGGAAACCGAGGCAGAGAGAAGTCACATGACTTGCCCAGGGCTACCCAGCCAGTTACTGTTTGAGGCTAGGCTTGAACGCAGGTCTTCTTTACAACAGGTCCAGTGCTCTATCCACTGCCCATCGTCATAGAGTTACCATGGGTCACTTATATAGACTAGGTTATTTCCAACATGTAGAAGATAATTGTCTAGGCCTGATTTTATATGATTTAATGTTGGAAAGAATTTTTACACATGTAGAATTGTATCATTTCTGTACAGATGAAGCCTCAACTGAAGCTTGAGAAAATTTAAACGATTTTACCAAAGTCACAGAATGAGTAACAAAGATGAGATATGAAACTCAGAAGAATTGAACCCTGCTCTTCTGCCTCCAGTTCCAGGGGTGGTTGCATCACAGGGCTGTAGGAAATGACGGACTTCGGTAGAAATGATTGCTGCCAAACTACCATCAACATGGGAAGTCATTAGGAAAGAGGCATATGTCAGTGTTAGTAAGAGGAAGATGGAGAGGGACATGTGCATTGCATTAGCATGAAAGGAAAGCAGTATCTACTGGGAATCTTGCATTTTCTTTCTGAGCAGAGGTGTTAATGATCTTCCCTTGTAACAAGTCAGGATACTCAGGGTACTCAACTGATGTGAGGCTGATGACTTTATGCAACTCTGCCTCACTTAAGTTCAATTCATACACAAATTAAGACATCACCTTGTGATATCATTGACTGTCATTGACAACATCTGGATGGCATACAGGATTCCTGAAAATATGTGAAGTTCTGTATTTGTCTCTTCTCTTATACCTTTTGAGATTCAAAAAAACAGTCTTATAATACCCGTGTGACTTGGCTGTTTAGTCTTGCTGTTAGTCACGTGTTGTGCTCAGTGAGCATTGGACTTGTTTCAACCCTTCTCCCCACCAATTTTGACACTTCTGAAATTTTGAACTTCATCTGTAAAATGGGGATAAGAATGTCTGTCCTGCTGGCATTATAGCAGGCTCTTAAATCTTTTTGTGGCATGGACCCCTTAGGCAATGTGGACCCCTTTTCAGAATAATATTTTTAAATGTGTAAGATCACAAAGGAAACCAGTTATATTGAAATATGGTTATATCTATCTGTTGTTCTAGAAACAAGTTTGTGATCCCCAGTCTAAGAATTTATAAGCCCTCTAAGGTTTTGGGGTACATTAAATGAGATGATAAAGACAATAGCCCTCAAACTTACAGGCTGAATGTGGTACAGTGGAGGGATTGACAGATTTATAATAGGAGGACTTGAATTCAGATTTCATCTCTGCTCCTTACTTACGGCCTGTGTAACTTGGGGAAAATCCCCAAACCCTTTAGTTCTCCTCTTAGCTGTAAAACAAAGGAGTAAGATATGGTGACCTCGGAGGTTTCTTCCAGTTTTAAATCTGTGACCCTGTAATGGATGTAGAAGTAATCTGTACCCTGTAAAGTGCTTAGTCCAGCGTCTGGCACCTACTAGATGCTTAATATATATTGGCTGACTATAAAACCCTCTACGAACGTGATGTGCCTTTTTCTCTTGGGGTCCCTTTGGTGCTTCTCCACTAGACAGGTGGGAAAGACAACCTTGCATAAGTAACAAGCAGAATTGCCATGGTGACTATCTCTTGGTTTGGAATCTTTTGTGGTAAGAGCTAGTCACCCCTTGGCATCCGCCTGCTGCCAACTGATGAATCAGCGCTCTCTTTTTGGCCTTCTCCTACCACGTGCACACACATGTGAAGCCTCTCTCATAAGGATCAGTCCCGTTTCACAATCACGGGCAATTTTGTTTAAAAAAAAAACCCAAAAAAGCCCAGAAGGGCTCATCAGCATCTCACACATCCCCTATGTCAGGCATCATCAACATGGCATTCTGGTCTCTGTGCCAGAGGGACAACTTCAGAAACTGGCAGGTTGTAGGGAGAATGGGGATGGGGAGAGAGAACTTTGTCCTTGACCTCTCCCAGTTCCTTTCTTGTCCCTCTGCCCTATGCCTTTCCTCTCAGCTGTGACACACTGTGTTCTCCCCTAGAATTGAGGTGGTGATCTTAAGAAATCCGTCGTCTCAACAATTCTCTCTTCTTCAGAGTAATATTAACTTGCGTTGTCAGTTCAACAAGTGTTTATTAACTGCTCACTCTGGGCCTGACACTGGGCTAAAAGGAGAAAAAGAAAGATCTTGTCCTCAAACTGCATGCATTCTGCTGCTCACGTGCATAGCATTGCACTTGCTTCCAGGGGCTCTTGTGAAGAACTAATGAGATGATGCCTGCTGAGGGGCTTATGGTCCATACATAAATGCAGCTTCTTGTTGTTACTGTTGTTAATATGCCTGTAAAGGTCTTAAGGTCTCTATATAAATGTAGGTTATTGTTGCTGTTATATTATTGTACTTGGAACAGGCTTAATGAGCAGCTAGGTGGCCCAGTGGATAGAGAGCTGGGTCTGGAATCAGGAAGACTCCTTTCCTTGTAGGCGCATCTGGCCTCAGACAGCTGTGTGATCCTGGGCAAGTCACTTGGCCCTGTTTCACTCAGTTTCTTCATCTGTAAAATGAACTAGAGAAGGAAATGGTAAACCACTCCAGTATTTTTGCCAAGAAAACGTCCAATGGGGTTACAAAGAGCGGGACACAAATGGAATGGCTGAACAACAAAAAAGGGCTTAAGGTCTCTATATAAATGTAGCTGTTGTTATTTTTCAATGATGATGATGATGATGCCTGTTAATGGCCAAAACTGATGTGGTTGATGTTATTATCGTGATAGTTATTATTGTTGTGTTGTTATTATTCCTGGGAAGTTTAGGTAAGGCGTAGCGTCTCCCCCCCATGGAGCTTAGGATTTAATAGGTAATTATAGTACACATTTATTAAATACGTAGAGAGGAGGTACACATAATCTGCTCTGTGGTTTTTTCGGGGATAAGAGGTGTCTCTCTATTGGCACAGCTCTACAGCTGGCTGCTGGTTCTCCCCTGGTCAAATACTATGTATAAATACACTGCCCACTCCGTCCTGGACACCCCCACCCTGCACCCCCAGTTCTGCTTGCTGTTTTTCTTTGTAAAGGAAAGCACTGTCTTGGAGTCTGTGTTTGCTGTTACACGGTACAATGCCACATCTCCCTCCCTCCTGTCTCCCACAGATAGATTAGAACAGAGTATCAATTATCCATTCCAATTATACCACCACCACGGGATATTAAATCCAGAGACACCAGCCATCAGCAGGATGTTTACTAAAGCCCTGGGCTAATGTTCATAGCACTTATTAACAGGAGTAGCGTGTTTGGTGTTCTCCCCAGCACTGAGTGTGGGCAGACCCAGCAGGCTCTTCCACTGGCCCCTCCTCCTACAGGCAAATGCCACTAGGGATGCCGTGAGCTCCAAAGGGGTGGGAGGAGGGAGTAAGTTCTCAGGAGGTAGAATTCAAGGAGATTCAAGAAAAAATGTGTTTTAGTCTGAACATAAACACCAGAAATGGATATTTAGATACCTGACAGAACAGAAAAAGAGGACTGGCCATGCAGCAGATTTCTGTTATGTCCAGTTTGCTTTTCTTTTTAAATATATAAATATATTTCATAAGAATATGTAAGCATATGCAGTTCAGCCTGTAGCTTTCAAAGCTGTCCTACTTGTCTGTGCTTCTTTCTGGTCTTTCTGATGTGTTCTTCATTTTTCATGGAGGTTTTAAGTTATTTTCAACTTTTAAAGTCAAATTACCAAGCCTTTACTATGGGTCCAATATAGTTTATAGCACTATGTGAGAAGCAGAGCTAGGGATTAGACCCATGATGGCATTGGTACAGAAACTTCTAGGTGAGGAACTTCTCCGTACAGAGACCTGAGCCTTAAACCAGCTGAGATGCTCAGGGGTGGTTAGCTAGCTTAGCTTGAGGAGTTTCAAGCAGTGACTTAGTGTGATGGAGACTAAAGAGAGTCTGGTCAGGAGAAGCTAGTCTTAGGGCATTGCCTTGAAAGCTGAATTTGAGTGACTTGCCCAGGGTTATAAAGCAGGGATATTTCAGAGACAGGATTTTGAACCCAGACCTTCCTGCCTCCGAGGCCAGCCTCTTATCCATTATTCCCTCAGGGGTAAAAAACAGAATGATTTCTGAAATTTGGGGTGGGGATTAGGGCAGGGTTGTTTTTTTTTAAACCAAGGATGGGGGAGAGCAGGGAAGATGACAGATTTCACAATTTTGTCTTTGTTTTTCTCTCTTTACTTTGAAAAGGAAGCTGTCTTGAGATGTTGGGTTTTTTGGTCACATGGTTACAAGGGAAAGTGGTATAGTTTATCAATTTGTTTAATATTAACCTGTGGAATAAATTTAACAGGTCCCTATTTTCCGAGAACTGCCCTGTATTCTGGGGGAAATGAAGAGGAGTTTAGACAGGAGCATATAAACTCATTGTTTCATTCTTCATATTTGTATCCCAGCGCTTAGTGCAGTCCCTGGCACACCGAGGTGCTTAATGGGCAATTGTTGACTGATCTATGGAATCCTACAAGTAATGAGAATATCCAACATTAGAATCACAAGATCAAAGAATAGAATTTTGAATTTCAAAGGATTTCCAGGTCTTTTGGTCTGTCTCATTTTATAGATGAGGAAATTGAGCCCCAGAGGAGGGGTCCAGTATTCTTGCCAAGAAAACCCCAAATGGGATCATGAAGAGTTGGACACGACTAATTGACTAAACAAACAACAAAAACCATATAATGAGATAACTCTCCAAGGAAAATTATAAATGCATTTGAGAGATTCAAAATAAGTGCTGTGTGAGGTCCTAGAAGGAAGGTTGTGTTAATCCACGAGCTTCAATTCTGATTTGGTCACTGAAATATCACAGTGTATTCAAGCCTGCAGCTTTCTTGGGTCTTTGTAGTCCAAACCTCCTCAGTATAGCATCAGCAGGATTCTTGGGATCATGGATTTAGAGTTGCAAGGCACCCCAGGGGCCATCTATTTCAGCACCCTCATTTTATAGATGGGAGAACTTAACCCTGGAGAAGGGAAATGACTTTCCTATGGTCTCATTGACAGTAACAGTCAGGATCCCAATTTAGGTCCTTGGCCTCCATTAGATCCAGTAGTTTTGGCCTCCATTAGATTCAGTAGTTTTTCCGCTGGATAGCCTGCCTTTCAAAGGGTAATCGTTTGGGTCAAAGGATATGAAAAGGCAGTTTTCAGATGAAGAAATTCAGATTAAATATAATCATATGAAAAAATGTTTACATTACTATTGATTAGAGAAATGCAAACCAAAATAACTCTGAGGCACATCACACCTATCAGATTGTCTAACATGACAAAATAGGAAAATTATAAATGTTGGAGAAGATGTGATTAAATTGGAACACTAATGCATTGTTGGTGGAGTTGTGAACTGATCCAACCATTCTGGAGACCAATTTAGAACTACACCCAAAGGGCTATAAAACTGTGCCTACTCTTTGACCCAGCAATACCACTTCTAAGTCTATGTCTATAAAAATGGCAAAAGGAACCACCTGTACAAAAATATTTATAGTAGCTCTTTTTGTGGTGGCCAAGAATTGGAAATTGAGGGGAGGTCCATCAGTTGGGGAATGACTGAACAAGTTGTGGTATATGAAAGTAATGGAATACTATTATGCTATAAGAAATGATGAGCAGGTGGACTTCAGAAAAACCTGGAAAGATTTGCATGAACTTACGCTAAGTGAAGTGAGCAGAACCAGGAGAACATTGTACACAGTAGCGTCCACATTGTATGATGACTCACTTGGAGAGACATGGCTCTTCTCAGCAATGTAAGGATCTGAGACGATTCCAAAAGACTCATGATGGCACATGCTGTCCACATCCAGAGAAAGAACTATGGAGTCTGAATGCAGATGGAAGCAGACTATTCTCTCTCTCTTTTTCTTTTGTTGTTTTGTTTTGTTTCTTTTCTCGTGGTTCCTCCCATTGGTTCTAATACTTCTTTATAACATGACTAATATGAAAACTAAAAAAAAAAGAGTTGAGAATACTTGATTTTATGTGGCCTTGCCAGAAAGTCTATTTTTATGAAAATAAATAACACGGATGTATACATGGTCAATAAAAGGGATCATTTTGAAAAAAAAAAGGGTGATCATTTGGAAACTACTAAAGTCATTTTAGGTACATAAAGTAGATAGAGAGGACTTGCTGTGTGTCAGGCACAATAAATAGATTCTGGACATACAAGTCCAAACCAAAAAAACCCAAAAAAACCATCCCTGCCATCAGGGAACTTGCAGTTCCAAAGTGGAACTATAGCACATGTAGGAGAGCTGGAAAAAGGAGAGGGAATGGAAGAGAAGTCACTAAAAATGAGGTAGAGTGGGAGTGGAATTGGGAGGCCAAGGTATTTAATTGGATGTTTAATGAGTGCTTGTTGATTGGGTAATGTGTCAGTCTCTTTGTGCACATGAGTTAGTAATAGAACCAGCTCTAAGAGCCAAGTATTTTCCAAATGGAAGGTAGAATTTATAAAGAAGATGGGCAGGCAAGATAAACTTTTAAGCTTCCTGGGAGCAAGCTACGTAGATGCTGTCCTACAATGGAATGGACTGGTATCATGAGTTACAGTTCATGGGAGGTGTTCAAGCAGAGAGAGAGGCTGAATAATCCCTTGTCAGTGATATAAAGGGAATTCATACTCATGGTTAGGATGGAAAATTTTCCTCTCCAAACTTAGGATTTTGTGGTTCTATGAAATTCAGTATTCTTTCCCACATTCCTTAAAGATCGGTAAAATTTGACTGAGGACTCCAGAGATTAAAAGCCCCATAGACTATACCCCTAAGCAAACCAGAAGGAAGGACAGCCGGGGAGCAGGCATAGCCAAGTCCCCTGCAGGGATGTCATCCTGAGGCCCAGATTCCTGGACAGGAGTCACTGTGGAAGGATTAGCTCATGAAAATGTATGGGTGGGTTTCCTGTTTTGAGACTCTGCCTGGGAGCATGTTCATCAAGGAATAAAGGGAAGTGAATGTGCTTAATGAAGGCATTGCAGCCGGACTTGCAGCTGTGGAATTAAAGCCCTTTCAGAAAGAGTCTAAAAGCAGCAGTTCCCCGTTTGCATGGCCCTTCATGGATTATCTGTCCTAGAAGCCAGTATGGGGGTGGGCGGTGTTCTAAGGGCTGAGAAGAATAGAAAGCAGCCAGATGGATGGCCTGCCTCTAGCTAAGGCTAGTGGTCCTCAGTCAGAAGAGTGAAAATCACTGCCTTCTTATATTTGCATTCTTTGTTAAAGTCTAAGAAGCTAGTCTGCCTTTGTCTCTTTAACTCTGCACATGGTTGTTTCTCTGTCTACGCAGTGCTGCCTTCTGCATGGGGTTTTATTTACAGGAAGCAGAATGAATCATGGGATGGTGGAAAGTACATTGCAATTGAATCAGACCTGCCTTCTAATGCTGGCTCTGTGTTACACCCCGCTTTGCGACCTTGACCCAGTTGCCTCTCTGGCCCTCTGTTTCTTCATCAGTAAAACAAGAGAGTTGGACGAACTGATTTCCAAAGCCTCTTCCAACTCTAGCCATCTGTAATTCAACAATATGTGCACTTGTAAGAGGATGACTAAATCAAATAAATAGTAGATAGGTTTCTGTTGCATGAATTATAAAGGTTCATCCACATTTTGGAGGGTGTCTACCCTTTGATGGAAAAACCACATATCATAGAGCACATTTGGTGAGTATACTGCTTGGCCATACAGCTGATGAAGTCTGCAGATTGGAAAATGTAGACATACGATCGAAGTATTTAGCTATCAGATGGCCAAAACAAATGGTGTTAAAAGTGTAAGTCATTTTTCATCTGGCTCATTGAAGGCAGGAAGTCATTTTGGAATTTAGCCATCCCAACCCCATTCACCTTGCTTCACCTTTCATCTCCCTCCCATAACCTCCCACATCTAAATCTCTAGCCTTGATTTCCCCATTTCTAACAGCCCCCCCCCGAAATGTATTATTAGTTGACTTATATCGACATCTCAGACTTAGTAGACCGACTCCTTGTCTTAGTTCCCAAAGTAGCCCCTTCTCCTAACTTCCCCGTTTTCTATTTTTTCTTCCAGTCACCAAACCCACAGTCGACTTGGACTCCACCCTTTCCCTTAACCTCCGCTTTTCAAGACATGTCTTGTCCATCCTGTCTGGTATCCTTATCCCCGTTTTGATTTCCATAGACACCGCCCTGTGGTTCAGGGTGACATTATTTCCATTGCACTTGCTTTTCCACTGGTGTCCCCATCTAGTTTTTCTTCTTCCCGTTCATCCTTTGCACTGCTGCCAGAATTACCTTCTTAAAAAGACACTTCTCATCGTCCCTCTGGCTTCACGGTTCCTAGAAGTCCAAGCGCCCAAGCCTTGCATTCAGAGTGCTCCGTTCTCTGGTCCTAACCTGCCTTCCCAGCTTTGTCTCCTCCCATCACTTATCTTCTCTTTCAGGTATCTAATTCTCCCTCCAGACTGGACCCTCCCACTCCCATGCTTTAGACCAGTGGTTCTCAACCTTGCTAATGCAGCAAACCTTTAATACTCCTATGTGGGAGTATCTGCATGTGGGCCAACCTGCCTGGAGACGGATAGAGGAGCGGTGTCTCGCTTCCTAAGACCATCGGAAGTATGTGTTTTCTGATGGTCTTAGGCAACCACTGTGAAAGGGTCGTTCGACCCCCAAAGGGGTCACGACCCACAGATTGAGAACCGCTGGTTTAGACTCATGCTGAACTTACATTTTGTTAATGCTATTTTTTTTCCTACCCCACTTCCCTCAAAATGTACTCTTCCTGTCCCTCCCATTTTGATGGTTCTGCCCGCTTTAGAGGCCATCTTTCTCCACGAAGCCTTCTCTAATCTAATCTAATCTGTTCTTTTCCCCTTGAGGGACTCTCTTTGTCTGAATGCCTCCTTTGCTCTGCTGAGACCTGCCCTTAGACACTCCTTTGGTGCCTTGTGGTGTAGGTGATTCTGAGCATCTCTTATAGACTTGGGGACAGGCTGTGTCTTATACTTGTTGATCTCTATCCCCTGTGGTAGCCAATACAGAGTTTTGGCATACAGTAGGCACTCAATAAATGGTTGAATGATTTTGAGGTAATGAATTACTGAATTGATCAGTCATTAATGAATGTTTAAGCATGGATATATCATTGTCCTTTTTCCATTATGCTTTAAACTCTGTTAACCAGTTGTTGCTTACCAAATTAACCAAAGTATCACAGAACCTCAAGGTTGGAAAGGATTTGGATGGCTGTCCAGTTTAACCCATACCTGACCTTCAACAGAATGGCCAAATAGTCTCCCAACCTCTGCTGTGTTTAGGGAGAGCTCATTGCCTCCTGAGCCATCTACAGCCTCTAGTAAGAAATATCTGCCAGTGGTTTTTGCTTAATAAGCAGAAGAAAATACTAACCTAGTTTCTAATGCTCCAAGAGAAATCAGAGTGGCATGATGTTTTAGGGAGATGGTAAACACATGTACCAATTTAAAAATTCAAACCTTTTAAATGACTTTCTTCAGTGTTGCTATCTCAGCAGTTGAATCCTCTCTGGGTGAGGAATTAGGGACCTAAATGTTTGGGAATGTTAAATTATGCTTTGTAAGTAAAAAGTTTGCCTCATAGATATTATGAATAACCAAGTGTACCAGGAATTTTCAGTCATATCGGGGCCCCTGGCAAGAAGAATTTTAAATGTCTTATTGTGAAATCTGTTGAGGATTCACATAAGTATCATTCCTACCAGCTGTCTCTTCCCCTGCTCAGAATGAACTCACTCCTCATCTCTGACTTTCAGAATTTCTATCCAATTTAGTCTTAGTTCAGATTCTTCCACCTCCTCTGTGAAGCCCTCCTTGATTTCTCTGAGCTCCCTGCTGCTCACCTCCAGTTGAAAGTGAACTCTCTCTCATCAGATGTCCTTGGATATCAGGGAACCAAGTATTTTGTTTGAATCTGTACTTGGTTTCCATTACCTCCTGCCGTGTACTGTACTTCTATAAGGTACTTTGCAAAACTTAAGGCGCTATATAAAATAATGTTAGCTGTTGTTATCATTATCTTGTTTGCTCTCTATCTCATCAATGCCCTTCCAAAATGTCATGCCTAGAATCTGGCCAGAGTGAGTAACATTGCCCTGGTTCTCAAGACCATGCCTCTCTTGAATGCACTCTCAGAATCACATTAGTGCCTAGTTCAGATCGTAACCAAAAAAATTAAACAATCTGAATAGACTAACATATCCCTGACACAGTTTAAACCAGAGAGGATAGGGAATCTGTTCTATGGAACCTGTTTAAGACTAAAAATCTGTATGTAGGTAATAACTGAATGTTTCTTCCAACCCTTGTGATTCTGTCATTTGAAGAAAATAATAGAAATTTTAAAAAAATGAGTGACTAATTCTTACACTATAGTAAAATGGTAAAATGGTACGGGTGACATCTTTTGACTTGAGCATAAATTGGATCCAGATGAGGCTGAGTTATGTGAAGTTGTCAGCCTCACTCTCTCTTTCAGTCATTGGAGTCCAGTGGCAGGGCAGGGTCAAGATGACTGAAGTCTAGTACCTCTAGAGTGAAGGTTGCCAAGCCCTTTTCACGGTAGCTTTCAGGGTTGCTTTCCACCCTGTAGTAGGGAGTTGAACTTAAGAGAATTTTAAATATCTTCCTTTGTCTTGTTCTTGCTTGATTTGGGGATACTTCATTAGACTTTTTTTACTTATAAAAGTAAAATCAATGAAAAGTTGGGAAACAGAATAGGAAAAAAAATCTTTTCATAAAAACTGCTTGGATACCCTCTTGGGAAAGAACCCCCAAGTCTAGAACAAAATATTTATGTCAGCACTGTTGTGTAGTAACAACAAATTGGAAGCAAAGTTGGGTGCCCATTGTTTAGGAAAGGACCCAACCATTAGTGGTAAATGAACTAATGGAACATGACAGCTTGTAAAAATGATGAATGTGAGGAATTCAGAGGAAAGTGGGGAGACTCATGAACTGATACCATGTAAAGGAAGCAGAGCCAGGAAAGCAGGAGGCCCATTGAAATGAAAAGCACAATAAAAAGAAGCCCTCTTGTCACAAAGGAAGGCTTGGTGCTGTCAAGGGAGACTGTCTCAGCAAATGATGACATAAAAACAAAAGGTATCAATAAAACTTTTTTTTAAAGAAGAAAAAAAGCATTGGAGATCTTCAGTGGCTTGATGGTCAAGATCTTGGTTTTCTGTCTAGTAATATCACTATTTCACTCCATCTTCCTGGGTTTTTAGTGGTAGCCTTATCTCCTGCATTCTGCCAGCTGATCCCACTGCTTCTTAGCCCAGAAAGAGATAGCCAGGCCGTGTCTCTAATATACTCTGAGAGACATTAAATATTTAATTGAATTATTGCACTACAGGGACTTTGTGACTCACCCTGAAAACTAATCACCTGCTGCTCTATTTATCTGAGCCTTAAAAAATAGATCCGTAGTTAAACATTGAAAGGTCATAGCTATGGCAATTGTAATGGTATCATTGTTTTCCTTCCTTGCAGTTTATTTTTGTAGGGAGGAAGGAAGATACTTTTATTGGGCTGTGCTTTATTGGGTGAAAGGATTCCAGGTAATTTAGGGAATCTATTGTCTTCCCTTGCCTTGCTTCTGCAGAAGGCATTGGATAGTTTTGTTTTGTTCTTTTGTTCAGTTGTTTCTGTGCATCTGGTTCTTCATGACCCCTTTTTGAGGTTTCCTTGGCAAAGATGCTGGAGTGGTTTGCCATTTTCTTAGCTCATTTTACAGATGAAGAACTGAGGCAAACAGGATTAGGTGATTTACCCAGGGTCCCACAGCTAGTAATATCTGAAGCCAGATTTGAACTAATGAAGATGACTTTTTCTGATTCCAAGCCCTGTGCACCACCTAGCTGCCCTTGGGATAGAGACAGAGAGGCTATTGAGAACCCTTAACCCAGATAATCATTGCTCATCAGAACTATCCCAATTCATTCAGGTTGGTGTTTAATTGAATGCAGAATGATCACCAGATAGGTACGGCAGAGCAGGTGCTGTTAGGGAATTTTGCTTTTGCTCAGTTGCCATCATGGGATTGAAGTGAGGATGGATATAAGATTTTGGGCCCCAGTAAATCTAGAAGGTAGATTGTGAACATATTAGGAAAAGTACGGGTGAAAGAAGGGTGAGTTTACTTCTGGCTGGGGGGAGCAGAGAGAAGATTCATGGGGATGGTGTTTGAATTGAGTCCACAAGTGATTGGGAACTAGCGAATATGTGGGAAGGGCATTTCAGGTAGAAGAAACAGCATGGGTAAAAGCAGTAAAATGGTAAATTACAGGATATGTTTAGTGAACACGTATAGTAGTACAGGGTAGTACAGATTGACTGTAATGTAGGATATATATTGTATGTATGTATATAGGAATATAGGATGTATGGTAGAGAATAGTGGATAGGGAAGTTAGAAGGTGGAAAATGAGGTTGGAACTAGCCCGAGTCAGCATTTGTGTAGTACTCTTGCCTTCGTTACCTTATTTAACTTGGCCTGCATCATATGGCTAGAATATAACCTAGGGGTGTCCTGGTAAATGTTTTAACAACGACTTTCCTGAGCTTGACACACTTTTAAGTCTAATTTCCAAGATGACCATTTTCCCCATCGTTTTCTTAAGTCTAGAAAAGTCAACAAAACAATAAATCAAGTTCTGGTTTGTAGCATTTGTCAGTTTCCAAGGTGTAAATTCTCACACTGAAAACGTGAAATTGGCTTTCTGAAGCCACCCACATTGGAGTCAGTACTTATCCCCAAGGTTGTCTGATACCTGATCCGGACCACATTTATTCTTTTGGGACCTTATTATCCTTCACCCTAATAGTCACATGTCAGTGTAATTTTACCAACCACCTGACCAGACAGTGACCTGTCTGCCAACAAATTTGTTTGTTTGCCTTGGATTGTGTGGACGGCACACAGAAGAGCTGGTTTGTTGACATCAAAGTTGGAATCATTCCTCGTGTTTAAGAACGTGGTCTAATGTTGCTTTTGCTTACTGTTAGGTTAGTAAAAATCAGAATAGTAGACGCAGGTAGGAGCACACTGGATAGAGCGCTGGAATGGGAGTCAGGAAAACCTGAGATCAAATCCAGCCTCAGATACTTACTACATTTGTGACCATGGACAAGTCACTTAACCCTGTTTGCCTCAAATTTCCTTGTCCGAATAATGGGAGCCATAATTATACTACCTTTTGGAGTAGTTGTGAGAATTAAATGATACAACATTTGATAGCAAAGAAGAAAATGCTGTATTTTAGAAATGTTTCTCAACCTCTGCCTCCCTCATTTTTAAGATAGCACCTACCTCCTGGGGTTGTTGTGAGAATCAAATGAGATAATATTTGATAGTAAAGAAGAAAATACTGTGTTTTGGAAATGTGTCCCGGTATGTGAAAAGTGAGATACAAAAGATGAGATCACCACTACATTTCCTGCCTCCCTACCTTTGCATAGGCTGTGTCCTATTCTTGGAACATACTTTTAAAAAGTTCATTCTCAGAATCTTCCTTTCTTCCTGAAACTTTTCCTGAGGCCCTTAAAAGGATTTCTCTCTCCAGTTTCATTAACTATAAAATGCTATAATGATAGCATCTGCCTCAAAAGGTTCTTGTAGGGATCAAATTAGATAGCATTTGTAAGAGGGACTCAGGGCAGTGCCCAGCACATAGTAGGTGTGATATAGAAGCTTATTCACTTACCTTTCTTCATTACTTATCTGTGTATATGTAGTACACGCTCCATTAGTAGAAAATAAGCTTCTCCAGGTCAGAGACCATTATTTCTTTTTGTATCTCTCGATACTTAGAATAGTCCCTGGTACACAATTAATTTTTTTTTCATTTCTGTCAACTTTTGTGTGACCCCATTTGGGGTTTTCCCATCAGAGACACTGGAATGATTTACCATTTTCTTCCCTAGCTCACTCTGCAGATGAGGAACTGAGGCAAACAGGATCAAGTGACTTGTCCAGGATCAAATAGGTTGAATGGCAGTGGCATATTCCAATCACTTGCCTTAATTGAATCTAGTACCATTTATTTCTCATGCCTCTTCTCCATGTTGTTTGACACAGACTGGGGGTGGAACATGGGCACATTTGATGTGTGTTCCCAGATCTGCAGGTATAGCCAGGACCCCTGGGAAATGGGGCCAGTTGGTCTGGGAACCTGCTTGGTGGTGGTGGTGGTGCTGCTGCTGACTGTGATGGAAAGGAAGAGGATTTGGGAGCAGAGGTTACTTAGGAATGGACTCCAAGGCGTTAACAAAGAAATCAGGCTTTTGCTGTTTTTGCTTTAGTCTCCCTGAGGTGGTCTAGGGTGGGGAAAATTGCCTATCTCCTAGGCTGGTGTAGTGAGGGATCCTTGTCATCAGCCACATGTGGTCCTGGTTTCCTATCTGGATCCATCCCTCCGGGTAAGGACCAAAGCTGAGATGGAGGAGGACATGATTTCCAGGGCAGATCATTTGATTTTTATATTTCTAACTTGCAGATAACTAAATGGGTTCTGATCCCCATGGAACATGTACATCAAGTGCAAACCTCTGTTCTTCCAAAGGCCTCATTGGTGATTTCCTCCTCCTGCAGTGAGTGTTATGACTCATATGAACTGAACAACAATTTCCTCTGTTTGGGGAGAGAACTTGGCAACGCTTGGCTTTGTTCTGCAGTTGTGTGCGGCTGCTCAAAATCTAATCTGCCAGGGACCTTAGGGACCATGTGAGGCTGCAGTAGAGAGGCCTCTATAGCTCCAGAGTGATGATCCTTCTATGCCAGGGGTCTTAAACTGAGCTCCGTCGAGAGATTTTTTGGGGTCTGTAGGCTTGGATGTGAAGAAATTAATTACACCTTTATTTTCACTCACCTCTAATGGAAATTTGAGCATTTCCTTCCAGTATGAATGTATCAACCAACATTATTCATTCATAAAAAGATGCATAGGACCCTTGCTTTCTTCTCTTCACTGGTTGGACTAATTCTAGGGGATGATATTAAATTCTGGGGGCTACATTTTTTGGGGGGAAGGATCATAGGTCATAATACTAGAGTTGGAAGGAACCTCAGAGGACTGCAAGTCCAGTGCTCTCATTTGACAAATAAGGAAACTGAAACTCATAGGTATGAGGTGCTTCCTTGCCCCAGGTCACACAGATAGTAGGTGTCAGAAGTGGGATTTAAACCTATGTCCCTTGACTCTGGGACCAGTGTTCTTTGTACTGAGGAGGGCAGCTGGGATGGGGAAAGGCTGCTAAGTGAAAATCCATTGAAGGAATTAGAAATATTTAGCCTAGAGGAGATTTAGCAGGTGTATGATATCTGTCTTCATGTATTTGAAGAACTATCCTGTGAAAGAGGTATTCAGTATGTTCAGTTTGGCCCCAGAAAGAAGAACTAAGAGCAGTGGGTAAAAGTTACAAAAAGCCAAATTTAAGTATAATGTCAGGTAAAATTTACTAGGCATTAGAACTCAGAAGTAGAATGGGCTTTACAGGGTCATAGACTTCCTCTCCTTGGAGGCGCGTTCACAAATGTTAGATCATCATTTTTCCTAGAGGTGGTAGAGGGAATTTTTCTTATTCTTGTAATTTGAATTAGACAGTTTGAGGTCTCTTCCAACTTAGGGGCAGCTAGGTGGTACCATGAATAGATTGCTAGAGCTGACTTCTGCCTCCGTTTCCTTTTCTGTAAAATAGAGTAATATAGTACCTACCTCCCAGTGTTGTTGGGAAGATAAAATGAAGTGTAGTGTTTTCCAAACCTTAAAGCATTATATACATACACAGTAGCTATTATATGAAATTTTGTGATTATGATGATTCAGCAACATTTTGAGTCAAGGAAAACCACTGAAGTCTGTGTGAGGGAAAGTAACTTACCCAAAGTTACACAAAAAGCTACGCAACTCCAAGATAAATGCCATCATATAACACAGCCTGTACAGTGGTTTTCTAGTGTTGTCCCAGTGTGTGTTGTGTGCTCTGCTAGGCTGTGGGGGAGATGCACAATTAAGACATGGTTCATGCCCTCATGGAGTTTACAATCTACAATTAAGACATGGTCCCTGCCCTCATGGAGTTTACAATCTAATTGGACCATTATCAGAAAGCATTTTTTTTTGGAGGGTGGAAGGCAGGGTAATTGGGGTTAAATGACTTGCCCCCAAGGTCACACAGCTCGTAAGTGTGTCACGGGTCTGAAGCTGGATTTGAACTCAAGTCCTCCTCACTCCAGGGCTGGTACTCTATTTAGTGTACTATCTAGCTACCCCAGAAAGCATTTATTTATAAGATATGGCACAGTGGTAATCATTGTATTAAGAGACTTACATAGGTCCTGGATGCTGAGCCCTGGGCAGCAGGAGCTTGTCTTCTAAGACAGCTACACTGATGCATATAATTCAGACTTATAAGCAGGAAAAGAGGAACATAAAACTGAGGGAGGAGATGATTGGAGTGTTTACATAATATAACAGTTAAAGTCACTTCGACTCAGGAGTGTCTGCTGAATAAACAGCCATGCCAGCTGGGCAGGTGAGTCTCTAACTGTCCAGGCTATGGGTGCTCCCTTTCACTACCTGCTTACGTAGAGTATTTCCCTATTTGCTACTGTCCTGTTTGCCCCTGAACTGTCCTTGGTGCAGTCCCAGGTGTTGGAAGTGACCAATTTTGATTACCGTCCTACCTCTCTTTACTTCCCACCCTCTCCTTTTCCCTTCTGCTTCCTTAACACTCCCCCATACCCCCAAGCAATTTTATCTTATAGTCAGAACTAATTATGAATTCTGACCTAAGCCTCATCTCCCTATCAGTAAAGCAGGACCTTAGGGACTTCAGCTTTCAGCCTTTGCTATAGTTAGAGGCCCTAGACCATGGAATCTTAACCTTTTTTGGGTCATGGATCTGGCAGTCTGGTTGAAACCTATGCATAGGATTACAAAGGTGACCAATTCTGTTGAAATGCAGACATTAAAACAGCAACAACAAAAACACCACCAAATTCACAGACCCCAGGTTTAGACCCTTATTCCTCCAAACCTTACCTCCTCTTAATCTTGCTAGTAGTGGCTTGGAGCTAGGTGAGTGCCAGCAGGTAATTGGGCAGAAGGGAAATCACGGTTCCTGATTAGGAGGTTGTATTAAGGAGGGGGTGTGTGTGTATGTCTGTATGTCTGTGTGTGTTGGTGGATCAAAAGAGAAGAGGAAAGAAGTCATAGTCCTAGCATCCAAACATGCAATCTATTTTACTCTTGTACCAGTTTGATATAAATAAGGCTAAAAAGTTGTGGTTAAGCCCCCTAGGTGGCACAGTGGACCTGGAGTCAGAAAAACCTGAGTACAAATCCAGCCTCAGCTTTGTGACCCTTGGGCAAGTCACTTTACCTGTGCCTTTCTCAATTTCCTCATCTGCGGGACAGTAATAACATCTATGTTCCAGGATTGTTGTGAGCATGAGATAATATATGGAAAGGTGTTTTGCAAACTATAAATCACATTGTGAATGCTAACTGTTAGTATTATTATCTTTTTAAAATTAACTTTTATTTTTAGTTTACATCATTCATTTCCATGAGATTTTGAATTACAAATTTTCTCCTCATCTTTCCCCTACCCACCACCCCAAAACAGCGATTGTTATTAATGTTATTAAGGATACATCATGATCAAATCACATGCCTAGTCATACCCAGTCCAGCTTACCTGCCTACTTCATTAGGTCTTGGAAAAGTCCCTGTATCCTATGCTGGTTTCTAGTTGTGGGACTTCACTCTGATTGGGTAAAATCCATACCTAGCTTTTACAGGGATGATTGCTATGGTTCCTCATGCTCTTTGGCTCCAAACATTTTTTCCATAAAAGCCTTTTTCTGAATGGTGATTAGACGTAATATCTGCCATCTGTATAAGACTTTCAATTTTGCAAAGTGCTTACAAATCTTATATCATTGTCCAAATAATTCTAGGATTTAGATGTTAATAGAAACCCCATTTTACAGATGGAAAAACCGAGGCAGGCAGAGACAGTGACTTGTCCAGGGCCACACAGCTGTTAGCATACATTTATTAAGGATGTGTCTTTTGTGAACAGAAGTGCAGTGTGCAAAGGGCTGTTGTTCAGCTATATTATTAACATGTTGGCACTGGTCTATGAACCCGGTCACCATTTTGCTTCTGTACGAAAATGAATTCCAAGTCCAAAAAAAGGGTGTTTCACAGCAAAGAATTTGTGGAACATAGCCCATGAATAATGGGAAGATTCTGTGCCTCCACTATGGATGTTGGTGGTTAGTAGGCATCTCCAGTCCTGATGAAGAAAAAGAGAAATGTATTCCCCCTAGGTAAGGAGGCATCAATTCAGTCAAACATTTATAAAGTCCCAACTGGGTGTAAAAAGCATTGTGGTAAAAACTAGAGAATCTTCTCTGTGAGACTTAGGTAAGGCATGCTTCCTGTCCTTATGGATTTTAAAAGCCAGTTAAGGCCAGAGACACATTAATAGACAACTGTGCAACAAAATAATTCCTAGTGAGTACATCGGGGGAGATAGAAACCAAGTGTTATACAAGGTCAGAGGTGGAAGGTGAGGTGAAGGGGTCATTACTGGCCTGGAGGGACAGGACAAAAAAGACTTCACAGAGGAGGTGGGCATTTGAGCTGGGATTTAAAAGATGGAATAGAATATCAGCAGGTGAAGACAGTAAGGAGGGTGGAAGTCCAGGTCAGAGGGAACGGTGTGAACAAAGACTCAAAGGATGGGGAAGTGTAGGAGAGGCAGGAAATAGTCCAGTTTGGCTGAAGCATAATGTACATGAATGAGAGTAATGTAACTCTGGAAAAGTGGGGTTTCGCCAGATGGTAAGGGGCCTTAAATGCCAGTCAAAGTTGTTTCAACTTTGTTCAGTAGACAGTGGGAGCCCCTGAAGGGTAGCTAGCGGACCATGGAACCTTGTGGTCCAATGCTTTGAACAAGACATTTTTCTGAGACTTTAAAAATAAATGACTGTCCTTGGCACCTAGCCCCAGTTTTAACAAGGTTTCAGGAGCAGGTTATGGCCCCATTTTATATACACTTCAGGTGTGTTGGGGCAGGAAGTGTCCCTTTGCTGTGAGCAAATTAGCCTATTTTAACGTTTGCTGGGTCAGTGATTAAAGCACACTTCAGACCTGATTGTGGGGCTTCACTGTGTTGGGATAGAATCTGTACTCAACTTTAAGAGTGATTGAGAAGCCTGTAGTTTACCTGGTACGAATCTCTGGTGACAATGCCCTTGTTAAACCAGTCCCTATGTACACTTCATATGCACTAAGGAGAGTAGTAAGTAGGTGGTGTGGATCCTATACAGAGAAGTTGTTCTTGCATGGAACCCCACAGGTGGGCAGCCAGGTGGCACAATGGATAGAGTCTTCCTGAGTTCAAATCCAGCTTCAGACACTTTCTAGGCATGTCAGCCTGGACAGTTCACTTGAACTCTGCCTGCCTCAGTTTCCCCATCTGTATAATGGGGCTATTAATAGCATCTTACCTCCAAGGGTTGTTGTGAAGACCAAATGAGACAGTATCATAAATCTTAAAAGTGCTCTATAAATGCTCTCTATTATTATAATTAACTATTAGTATTAAATGAATAAGAATGCAGGGCATTGGTTTGATAAATGGAGAACCCTCAAAATGACTTCTCATTGCAACATGTATAGGAAGAAGAGTATTAGGTGTGGAGACAGGAGATCTGGGTTAGAATCCCAGCCTTGATACCCATTGTAGCTTTGGGTCCAGAGGCCTCTCTGACCCTCAGTTTCTTCATCTGTGCAAATAATAAGTTAAAATCCACTCACAGAAATTATAAAGGTCGAATGAGATAACATGTAAAACATATTGCCAACCTGAAAACATTATATAAGTGTCTGCTATTGTTATGAATATGAGCTGCTCCTGTTGTTATTATAATTATTCTCTGCATGGATTTCATGAGGAAGCATGAAGTACTGAGAGCATAGAATGTGGAGTCAAAGGACCTGGGTTCAAATTCTGGTCGGCTACCTATTTCCTACCTGTGTGATCATAGACATCTGACTTCCTCCTCGTTTCAGTGATCAGCTTGGATAGGTGGTTTCTAAGGTTCCATCCAGCTCTAAATCTATCTTCCTAGGATTATATCCCTTGGATTCTGTCTTCATAATCGTAGAGCCAAGGGGGTTCTTAACTTTTTTGGTGTTATGAACCCTTTTGGCCATTTCAGGAAGCCAATAGACTCTTCAAAATAATGTATAAGATAAAATAGTTGGGATTACAGAGGAAACCAGTGATAATGAAATAGTTATCAAAATGTTAAATCACACACACACACACACACATACACACACACACACACACACACACACACACACACACACACACACACACACTCTTTTTCCCAGATTTAAATACTTGCCTACTGTGGAGTCTGAGTGATTGGTCAGTCTTTGACCCATGTTTATTTCACTAACTTAGTTCCATTCTATAGTTCTTTAGTTTACAGGAAATTAAAAATAAAAAAATTTAAAAATAAAATAAAATAAAAAATTTCCATGCATACTCATTATCCGCATTGCATTATAAATTTCGTCTTTTTTTTTAAATGAGTAATTTTGAAAACATTTACATTTTGGCTCCATTTTTGTTTTCTTTCTTGAGTCTGCAAGATGCCAAATTTCTGAGTATTGTTACCAGTCTACCAAATTTCTCTTGCAATCCCTGAAAGAGAATATGCCCCGAAGAAGCCAGAGGTTCTCCAGCTCTACCATCTTCTCTCAGGCATGTCCTGTGGCTGTTGGTTATAACTATCATGACATCTCCTGTGTACACCAGATATCATTTGGAAGTAGGAGGCTGGCAATACTGTGGCTTGGGATCAGCTAGGATTCTTTCCCTTCTAATGGGAAGGCTTGCCCATGCCTATTCCAGTCTTGTGTGTTTTGCGTTTTTTATGGGTGTTCGTGTGTTATTTTTTTGGTCAGCCTGAAGCAGTTTGGGGAAGGCTTTGTTATTACTCCTTGCTACAGTGGACAAAGTGCTAATCTTGGTTTCCCAAAAACTTGAGTTCAGATTCTACTTCTGACATCCACGACCTGGGTGTGGATCCTCTCTGATCCTCAGTTTCCTCATCTGTAAAAAAGGGACCATTGTTTTTGTCATCATTGTTGTTTTGATTAATTATGTACTGTCATGAGTACCACCATCTTCCCTAGTCACCCAGGCCCCAAACCTGAGTGTTCTTCTCCTCTTCTCATTCACCCTTCTCTCACCCTACACAGCCAGTCTTTACCACAGCTTTTCATTCCTACCTTCACAAAAGTCTCTGACACATTCTCTTCTCTTTAAAGTTTAGTTTGTATCATTAACATTTTCCCCATCACTTTTTTAAGTCTAGACGATCAGCAAAACCATAAATCTAGCTCTGATTTGTAGCTTTTGCTGCTTCCTGGGGTGTAAATGTTCCCACTGAAAATGTAAGAATAAGTTTGAGCTGACTGGCACATCCCTGCCTGCTCTGCTCTCATACAGCCACAGCCATTTAATAAAGCTTAATAAGGGCTTAATAAGCATTTATCGAATGGAGGTGAGCTCCTGTGATCATGGCATTACTAAGTTCAGGGTACAGTCTTACAGAAAAACATCCATGCCTGGCCCGTACCTAAAATTAGGCAGGTAAGGTGGGCCTGGTAAGACATTCCACTGGCTTCTCTTCAGAAAGAGTGACGGCATTCTTGTTTGGGGAAAATTGGTGAGGGAACACCTGTGCTGCATTGCAGTCATGAATGAACCAGTGTCACCCCTGGAATCGTAGGTGGTGGTTCCTGAGTGTGGCCCCAGCCTGGATGAGAATAGCATTCCCCCTCTATTGGTAATGGGGCAGCCTTAATGTTAAAAATTTGTTTTTTTTCTGATAGGTAACATCCTTGTACCCTCACATCTCATAAAACACTCTAGGTTAAGTCTAAAGGGCTTTCATGGAGCAGTTCTGTTTCCTGCCTTCCCTTTGGGGAAGGTAGAAATTCTTTTAAAAGGAAGAAAGTAATCTGGAGTCTTAAAAAAGAATCAAGATTTTTTTCCTCCCTTAAATTTTTTATAGCTTTCTCTTACAGCATCAGCCATTAAGCTTGCCAGATATATAATGGAATTCAGAGATACAGCTGCAGATATCAGCCTCTTGAGTGAATTAAGGATGATGTAAATGACTACTGGTTCTGAAAAGAGGAAATGGTGTTGAGGAGATGTGAGGGAGAAGGGGAGAAGAGAGTAGGGGTGCTGAGACCAGGGCTTGAGTAGATGAAAGGAAGAGTTAGCATCAAGGCAGAGAACTCAGTGCCTGACACAGGATGGTCAGACAGGGTCTGTATCCCTGCCCGCCGTGGCCTTCACTCTCTATTTGAATGCCTGTTACAAAATATTCCCAAGGGTGTTAAGTTTGAATTCTTCCTTAGCCTCTTCACTAGGGCTGTGTTCTTTGGGGTTTTTTTGGTAGCAGGACATGGATCAGACCAAATGGATGAATGAGGGTGGTGTAGGGGGAGGAATATGTGTGATTACCACCTCAAAGTACTTTGCCACCACCTTGATGACTCAATTTTGCTTCCTGGCATTGGGAAAAGATTCAAATATGTCTGCTTAAAGCTAAAAGCCTATACTTTATTATCATTTTTTCTAACTTGGCCGGCATTCTCCTGTGAAGTACATAAACAACCAAGTGTTGCTGTAAATTTGTTTTGGAAGGTATTTACTGCCCAGTGGATAGAGACTAGCCTTCCCCATATATCACTGGAAGGAGATGGCCTTTTAAGATCTAGGCTCCAGTGGCTCATTGTGTGGTCATGTGAATAAACATGTACTCGTAGCAGAATGTGGGCAAATGATAGGAACTTCAGCATACCTCTGCAGGAGGTGACATTCTAAATGGGTCAAATCTAGTCTCAGGTACTTACCAGCTATGTGACCCTGGGCAAATTTCTACCTGCTTCAGTTTCTTCACCTGTGAAATGGGGAAAATGATGCATCTGCTTCCCAGGATTGTAAGTATCAGATGGGGTAGTTCTGTAAAACACCAGGCACGGTGTTTGGCACATAACAGATACTTGTCCGCCTGCCTCGTTCAGAAAGCAGGAGAATGAAGGCCACTGGCGGCATTGAGAGTTGTAGCTATGATAAGATTAAGCTTGTACCTTACTGAAGGGTGTCCTTCATATCGTATTAAAGGTGAACCTCCTGTGGTGGATAGAATTAGTTTTCTGTGCCCATCTTCATTTAATTATGCATTTATTTTTTACTCCTGGCTTATGAAGCTAAGTAGAGGAGACAGTATTGTACAATGCAAGGAAAACTGGCTCTGATGTCATAGGACCTAGGGTTTAAATCTTTCTCTTGATGCTTGACTACTCCTTGTGGGACTTTGAGCCAGACACTTAACTGCTTCCTTAGGCCTCAGTTTCCTTATCTGTAAAATGCAGAGGTTGGACTAGATAGCTTCTGGATTCTTCAAGATAGCTTTTGGACTCTTCTAGCTCTAAATCTGGTCTATTCAGAGAACGATCATCAGCAATAATTTTTTTAAGAAGCTTGTCATTTCAGGAGAAGGAGGGCTCTGAAGAAAACTTCCCATCATTTAGAAACTCTCTCCCTGGTTCCGGTCCTACCTGAAGGTTATTGAGACCGAGCTGTTAGAAATCTCACTGTGTTACCCGGAGAACACATTTGGAGGAGGGATGTTCCTTGGTCTCTCTTTGTCTTCAGCTCAGGGACTGTCGCCATGGCAACCAGCCTACTCCAGCAAAGTCTGTTAAGAATCCTGGGTTTCCTTGTAGTACCTTCACAGTTGTCATCTTTGGAAAATTAGAAAAAATAAAAGGAGGGGGAAGGCCCAAAACACACTGATTACCGTGAGCCTTTTTTTTATGAGTCCCGCTCAGTGTTAAACTGGGGCGTTGTCTCATTGCCTGTTTCAGTTCCAAATCCTTGACTTTTAGCATGGGAATGAACCTTAGCAATTCTTCCACTTCAGCCCCCTCATTTTAAAGATACTGCCCTGGTCTGTGTCACAAAGCTAGTGAAAGGTGGAGTCCAGATGGGAATCCAGACTCGTCTGATCCCCCGGTCTATTGCTGATATATCAGTCTTTATTCACTTGAGAGTAGAGTCTTCGGTGTTTGTATAGATGACTCTTTATGGACCTCCCGAAATACTTAATTTCAGAAAAGAAAAAGAAGACAATTGAGCTTGAGCGTCTGACCCTTTGGTTATTATGTCAGCAGTTCAGGATGGATTGATTCAGAGGGTGAGTCCAATTTCTACCCATCAGGGACATCTTGTGGGAACTTGAATTTGACATTGCTGCTCAGAACTTAGAAACAGACCACTGAGAATGGATTTCTGTTCATTTGGCCTTTTTCTTATTAGCTATCTTCTCTCTACTTTTCCCTTTGTCCTTTCATTCCTCGTTATTTACAAAATGAATTAGACCTCTGACTTCATTCCAATTCTTCTCAAAAAGAAGAAAAGCTATACATATATACACACACATGTCTATATGTGTGTATATATGTGTATGTATACACATACATATTTATGCATATATATGTATGTGTATATATATATGTATATATATATATACGCATACACACACACACATACATACATATATATAGTCTCATTTTTACTGAGTTACTGGGGAAGCCTTTTATATGCCCCATGTTCCTATCATGATAGAATCATAAATTTAAGACCTAGAAGGGACCATGGAAACCATGGAGTCCAGTCTCTTCGTTTTTCATATGAGGAAACTGAGACTGAAAGAGGTTTAAATTCAATTAGCACTTAGTACTAATGTTTGAGGCAAGATTTGAACTCAGACCTTCCCGACTCCTAACCCAATGTTCTATCTACTACGTGATGTTGTATCTTTAATCGTGTGCTAAGTGAGCTTAGCTGGAATAAAGGACCTTTCTTCCTTCTCTTTCCTCTCTGGCACGTGTCTTGTTGATGTTGGGTCACGTTGCTTTGAGAGAGTAGGAGATGAAATGAGCGAGCATGTATAAAGCTCTTTGCAAACCTTTAAAACACGGTTCAATAATGATGATGATGACCAGTGATCACGTAGCATAGTGGGGGAAAGGGGATGAGATGCTAGATTTGGAGCCAAAGGACATCGCTTTGAATCTCGACCTCCTCCCTTGTGTTGTTTTGTCTCTAAGCTTCAGTGTACTTGTCTGTAAAATGGGAGGCGGGGTGGAGGTTCTTTGAACTAAGGCTTACTGTGCAGGGTGGGAAGTCCAGCCGTTCTTTTGTCTAAAAACCTCCCCATTAGGCAGAGAGGGAATTGATCTGGCTGTTGGGCATGCCACACCCTCCTTCATGTTTGATTACCAGAATTCAACACCGTGGCTATAAATCAGATTAAAGTGGGCTGTTTGGGACTTCTTAATAAACTTGGTCAAGTAGATGAATCTTCTTTATGGAGATCGTTATATAGAGGGAATAGCACTTATTCTTCCCCGAACTTAGCTTTGTGATGTTGGGCAAATACTATATCTCCTTAGGTCTCCTCTTCCTCCTGTGTCAACTGGATGACCTCCATGGTCCCAGCACCAAGATTTTTTTTTGAGATTTCTAACTTGTGCATGTGCCTTTGTAGTCAACTCTTCCCCTTTCCCTGCCAGTACTTCCTGTTGTGTTTAATTGATGTTTTGAGCAACAATAGGGTTTAAACTTATTTTAAGGAGAAAATTGAAAGGGTTCTATTGGTAGAATTAGATTGGTAAGCTAAGAGGGGGAGGGAAAGGAAAGGAGAGAGCATAGTTATTAGCCCTTACTGTATTTTAAAAAAATAAATTGTATCTTGAGGCCAAGACAGGTCTCAGAAGCCTTTTGCATAAACCAATGTATTTTAACCTGGAAGGACCATCAGACTGATAGTGTTTTGTGTTCTACTATATGGGATTCCAAGTGGTGGAGGTAAAGATGGAGAAACATTCCTGGTGTAGGGAGCAGCTAGTGCAAAAATACAAAGTTGGGAGATGGAATGTCTTGTGTGAACACTAGCAAACAGGATAGTATGACTGGAATGTAGATTGTGTGGAGGGGAGTGAAGTGTCAGAAGCCTTGAGAGGGTAGAAAGGGTCCAATTTAGGAAAACCTTTAATGCAAAAAAAAGGGACTTTGTAGTTGATCCTGGAGGTGTTAGAGAATTTAACTGAACTTAATTGAACTAGATGGTGAAGTAGATAGAGTATCTGGAGTCAGGGAGTCCTGGATTCAGAGCTCACTTCAGCCACTTAAGCAGCTGTGTGAATCTGGGCAAGTCACTTAGCCTCTGTTTACCTCAGTCTCCTCATCTGTAAAATTGGGATAATAGAACCTACCTCCAAGGGTGGTTGTGAGGATCAAAGGAAAGAATTACTATAAAACATTTAGCACAGTGCCTGGCATATTAGTAAGCACTGTAATAAATATTAGCTGTTGTTATGATCATTGTTAATTGGGTAGGCTTCAGTGAAATGGTCTGACCCACGCTTTGGCAATGTGTACATAGTTCGGAGGGGTTGGAAACTTGAGGAAGAGAGGCCAGTTGAAAATTTGAAAGTAGAAGTGGAGAGGGTCAAAAGTAGGCTATTTAACTGTTCAGTGATAAAGTTGGGGAAAGAAAAGCACAATGATTTGGTGATTCTTCCCAGACTCTAAGGTTGAGGGAGCTGAATAGTGCCCTCTCTCACGGTACTCTCCAAACCCAGTGATTTAGCACATTTTAAGAGTAAAGTACCACTATTGCCAGTCGACTTCCTTGTCCTGGAGATAGCTTGATCATCTGAAAGATCTGTGTTTTAAGGGGTGTGGGCATTCTCTCTGGATGTGGGTCTGTCAGGGCTGCTGTGCCCCTAGATTTCATTGTCTGGTGTCCAGCTTTCTGGCGGTGAGTGTTCCCATAATTTGCCAGGCTAGTCCTCTGATAGTAGACATGTAAGCTGTTGCTTGGCTCGTCATGCTGCCATCCCAGCTTGCTACAGGACCAACCAGAGCTTGTACCACAGTATATTCTTGGAGAGACCCAGAGACCCCACCTCCATACCTTGATGAGACATTGACAGAAAACTTTAGTGGAGAGTGCCAGGAGAGTACTATTGGAAGTTTAAAGCAAAACTGTGGCACTCTTTTTTGAATGAGTCTCTATTATAAAGCTGGTCTTGCAGTGCCAGTGATAGGAGAAGGCCACCATGGCAGAAGTAAATATTTCTTTATTCAGTTCTGGAGGTCTTCATGTTGAAGTTTGAAGATGGCTTTTTTTTTTCTAAAGCAGTGTAGTGATGTCAAGGGGGTTCTTGCTCTGGGTACATTCAGATTGGACCAGATAACCTGTGGCCTTCTCTAACTGGGATGCTGTGGTTCTGAATGAATGTGAGAAACATTTAAAGAACCATTCTTCTGATGGGATAGTTACTGTACCAAATAGTGAAGGGGTCCCTGAATGACCATATGTCCCTTTCAGAGTAGGAGGGGGAAAAAGTGGATAGAGAGGGGAAACAATGCAGGGGAGGGGAGAGGGAGAAGGACGGAGGAGGAAGAAGAGGAGAAATTTGTGGGCACTTTTATAATTTCATTCTAGGGGCTCTCACAGTACTTAACATTACTGTACATGGAGCAGGAAGTGGTAACAACCTCGTTGGAATATGGCTGTTGAAATATTTAGGTGGAAGTTTTTGGTTTTTTTATTAGAGGAAGAAAAAGAATAAGCCTGATCTACCAAATATGAAAACCTCTGGAGGGAGATGCATTTGTGGCTTAGAAGGTTTTCCTGTTTGTGTGAATGGTTAGCTTTGTTTCTGTGTTTCTACATAATCATCCTTACATGCTTCCAAACAAAGAGCATTGGTCTTAGTTTCTGCTAGTGTTGTGTGTGTACTAAAATCGATTTCTGTGTTTGATGGTTTTAAGCAGCCAGATGGTGTTAGTATCATGTGATATTTGTGGAAGGACATAAAGCAAGAGAAACCTAGGAGAGTGAGGATTGTTAATAAAATGGGCACACAGTAGTTAACTATGACACTTTCTATCCCAAATATGAACACGGTGACTCATCTCATTTTCTGGTCCTATGTGTCCCCGATAATGTCTTTTAAAGCTGTGTCTTGTATGAAAATGATCTTAGGTAACATGCTGAGCTCTGGAGCCTTCTACCCATCATGTATATTTTCATTGTACTTTGGGTTATTATTAATGTTGATTCTGCTTACTATAGTGGGGTTCCATGATTCATTGCATCACAATATCGCTGGGATGCTATTGATGCTAAAGCCTATTTTTTTTTGTCATAGTAAGCAACTTGGGATCATTGAAAATAATAGGCAGTTTCCCAAATGTGATTTTTATTATTGCCCCTGTGTTACCTAGTTATGAGATAAATTCATTATCTATCCAAGATAAACATATTTATTGACTGAAAAGATTGCCCATACGGTTGCATGTTGGAGTCTAAGCAATATGTGTTTTTCATTTACTTTGTTTTTCCAGTGCTCAGATCATAGGACTTAGTGATGCAGAGGTCCTTTGTGGTGAGCTAATCCAGCTTCCTCATTTTACAGATGAGGATGATGATTTTACAAAGCCCATAAGGGGTAATGATTTTGCTTGAAGTCATACAAGTAGTAACAGAGCCAAGATTTGACTCTTGCTCTTCTGACAGCTGCATTCAGGATGAATTCATTCTAGGGGGAGACACAGTAAATTCAAGGTACTATTTTTAACAGCTGTGAAATCACAAAGAAGAATAACAGATAAAATGGATTCTTAAAAAACTTACTGATGAATTTTTACTCTCAACAACTTTTCAGATTTTTTTTTTCCAAATTGCTGTGTGTTTAAATCACTGAGGAGTCTAGTTGGGGGAGCCAACAATCACCATCTCTACTGTGAATAGGAATGCTTGGAAAAACTTCACATCAGTAGGGAATTCTTTTATATTTTATTTATTTTTTTGTACAGGACATCTTTCATAGTGTTACCTGTTTTACACTGCATTGGATTATAATAATCAGTGAATTATTAAATAAAAATTCTCTCCACAGTCATGTCTCTCAGTCTTGAATCTTTTTAATGTACGCCTTGGAGACATCTTGTCTAGGGAGAGCTTTCAAGGATGCACTTCTTAAGTTAAGTGACTTTAAAAAATTAATAGACAACAGATAGATATTGTATTCTCTACTGTGTTAGACATGTGATCTTAAAAATCTTATCTGTTATTTTAAAAATCATTCATAAAAGCTTGTATTTGAATTCCCTTCTCATTTCTTCATTGAGGATGCTTTCAGCTATTCTTATAGTTTTTTATAGAGGTCAGGAGGCAGCCTTAGCTACATCTATGAAGCATTTTAAGGATCAATCTTGTAGGCCTTTAAAATTGTCACCTCCATCACAGATTTCCTCTATGCATTTGGTCTAGTTCAACTGTTGTTCATCATATTATATAACATTTTCACTGATACGTGCATATGTATGTATATGTGTATATACACACACTTATTTCCACACATATCTAATATACATACACACACACACACACACACACACACACACACACATAGAGAGAGAGAGAGGTACGTTGAACAATCATCACATACAGGACTGAGATGGTCATGTCCAAATTTGGTTCTGTTTCATCATAACTTGATCCTGTGAGGACTTGACTTCACTAAAGTTCTTAATGCAGGCTTACATTTTTCCTTTTATTGTTTTTTTTACCGTTTTTTGAAGGTATCCTGTTTAGTCTTTCTTTGCCTTCTCACCTACTGCTTTGTAGAAGACATCACATTCCACACTAGGGTTGCCCTTGCCATAATGTTTGTCCTTAGCAAGAACGTTAACTATCTGTTGGCTGAGGGAGTTTTGGGAGCTCTTTCTTACTTGTGTTTGCTGGTGACCACTTTTCATTTCCCATTTTTCAGAGTCAACAGTTCTTTAACTAGGGACAGTTGGAGCTGTTGATAATGACCAGTTTGTCCTGTTTTTTATTTCTCTTATCTTCTAAAGTTGGTGCTGCTTTTGGTTATTTTCTTTAAGATCTGTAGGGGCACTGCAAGCTACTTCCCAAGTTCCTACTACATCGGTAACTAGCTGATGTCTAAAATACAGTCAGCTTGATTTTTCTTAATGATGTCATGCATCATTTACCGTATCTGGAGCCATCTGACTCAACTCTTGAAGAAAGCAATCAAAGGGATAGACTGAGAAACTTGGGAAGACTTAGAAGAACTGATGCAGAGTGACGTGAGCAGAACCTGAAGAACAATTTATACATTTGCTACAACATTGTGAAAGAGAACTGAGTAAGCCTTAGGAATTCAGAACCACACAGCAAAAAACCACAACCCCAGAAGAGTCATGATGAATCATGCTTTCCACCTCTGGGAAGGTTTCCTTCTGGTTATAATTATAGTGAGCAAGTCAACATTACAGATATGGTTCAGTTTCTCTGGGTTGGTGTGAACTGGTTGGTTGTGTTCTCCCCAAAAGTTAGATTACTATTATGTATACTGTTATAGAATTATATGATTATATGATTCTTAGCATGCAGGACCTCAGTCCTATGGTGCCACCTGGTAGAAAAGAGATGTTTAATAAATGCTTATCCAAGAGTGACTGTTCCTTTTCACTTCCACAGTGACAGTGGAGGGAGAAGTTGCTAATAAGGGAGCATGAAAATACAACAGTTCAGATTTCTAAAAAATGCATTCTGTCCATTATTTTTCTTTCTGACTTAAGAGCTTTTATAAATTTTACCTTGAATTTATTGTGCCTCTCCATTCAGAGTGTTTCATGTTATCTCATTTAATTCAGTGCAGTTTATCTTGAGAACATCACCAAGAATTAGATTAGAAGTCAGTGCTTTCCTCCCCATTGCATTTGGGATGAAGATAGACAAGAAAAGATTAATTTAGGGCTGTAGATAGGAGTTTTTTGTTTGTCTGTGCCAAGGACCAAGGTCTCTCTTGTGACATCCTTTCCTTCAGACTCTGTTGTAATAATCTTTTTTTTTTAACCCTTGTTAAATGACCTAGGATGTATGTCCTTGGGCCTCTCAGCTTTCTGTCCATTTTCTGAGATTTTTCTGCCACTAATCCTGACCCAAATGAGTATACTTTTAAAAATTCAGTCCCTGTCATTTAACAATTGATCATTTTCTAGGAGCAGGAATAAATTACAAATTGGGGTTTCTGCATTCTCAGATGATGGTCTTTTTACAAGATGCAGTTGTTTGGCATGTGAGAGCATAGATTTCTGATCCTGTTGAACCAAACCCCCTTGCCCTACCCTATTTTATTTCAGTTTTAGACCATGACTTCACCTTAAACTTCAGATGATACTCCAAAGTAGCATTGTACTTTGAAGAAATGTTTGGGCATAGCTTTCTCTATCCAAGCCTCCCTCCATGGTCTTGGTGAGATATCTATCCTGTGGATATGTTCCATGAGATCAAGGATAGAAACTCATCTAAACTTTGTTTCTCCCTCGCTCCCGGCACAGTACAATGAGCGCTTTGTGTTTGCTGAATTGAATTTTTGATTTTTTTTTTTTGAGACTTATTGGGGCATAGTGGATTGAGCACCAATCTTAGAGACAAAATGCCATAATTTTGAATCTAGCCTCCTAAACTAGCTATGTGGCTTAGGGCATGTCACTTAGACTCTCATTCTCGGTGCTCTCATCTATAAAAATGGGAATAATAGCTACCTGTAGTGCTTTGTTCACCTAGGTGTTGTGAAACTGTTCAATACTTAATACACTTTAAGACAATATGGATGTCTTTGGTGATGATGATAGTTAATAGATTTATATGATTATTATTTTTGAGATAGTGGGCAATGAGTCCATCCTGGGCAGTTTCTTGTTCCTTCAGTTAGATTAGTATGTATCTGAATGCAAACTCAGATTCAAAGTAACTATATTTTTTAATCGTGACTGGCATTTGGCTTATTTGAATTGTGTTACCTGTGTCAGACTGAAGGTCACTTGGGGACTCTGGCCTTTTTTTTAATCTAGGGAAGAGCGTCTAATCCTGTTTTTATATCAAAACATTTTAAGAGGTGTTGGTAGAGTTTCCTCAACAGTCCCCTTTAAAAAAAAAAGTTAAGGTTTTAAGATATCCCTGAAGAGAAGAGAAGGGTGAGGAGGAGAACTTCAGGCTTCAGTTTGCTAGGTCAGAAGCTTTTATCACATTTTGTATCTGTGTTAGTAGATGTATATTTTCCATCTTGAGAAGTGTGAAAAGAAGACAGAGATACGGAGTTTCCTCCCCCCATTTTCTGCACAGAGCTATTTCCAAACAAGGTAGCTAGAATTTTAAAACTAATTATACTCATTACATTTATTTGTTTGTCTTTTGTCTCTGATTCCAGTCTTGATCGCCATGGAGACTTTATCCTGCTTGGTTTTTCAAACCTGGCCTGGCCAGTTCTCCCTCCTTAGGGCAACCTGGTGGCTTTCCAGTCCTGGGTAGTGGTGCCAGATTTGCTGCAGAACCCTGATTAACTTTAGACCTACTGTAGCTTAGAACTCCCAAACTCAAGCAATCCACCAATCTCAGCTCCCTAGGTAGCAGGGATTAGAGGCATGTACCACTGTGCCAGGCTTATTTATTCTGTTTACAGAGCTTATATTAATTTTTTAAGGGTAATTAAATAAAAAGTAGGGAAATAGCATGTTGTTGTGGAAAGAGCAGTGGATATAAAATCAAAAGACTGGAATTCAAATTCTAGGGCTTCTTATTAGCTATGTCACTTAACAACTAGATCCCTTTCCTCATCAGGAAAATGGAGGTCACAGAATTTTATAGTCGGTATGAACTTTAGTCACTAGCCAAGGCAGCTCCATAGGCAGCATGATGGATAGAACGCTGGATTTGGGATAGAAAAGACCCGAGATAGAATCTTCCCTCAGTCTTGTAATCCTAGGCAAATCTTTTAAAAACTCTTCTCAGCCTCATTTTCCTGATCTTTAAAATGAAGATAATAATAGCTTCTATCTCACAGGTTGCTATAAAGATCAAGTGAGATAATATGTAAAGTGTTTCACAAACCTTAAATGCACTATAACTCTAATTATTATTGTCTCCATTGTAACCTATCATGGAGTGGTCTTCAAGGACTAAGAAGTGGTCCTCAATCTTCTGTTGGAAATTCCCCGCTTGCGTGATAAAATACCAGGGCAGATTGAGAAATTTTCCTCGCAAAAGTTGAGAATTCTCATGCCAGTCAATTGTGTCTCCAGAGATTTAGCACCTGCATGACTCTGTCTCGCCCTACTAAGTTCCTTTGGGGGAAGGGAAATAAAATGAAGGCTGGTAGATTGTGGAAGAGAGAACAGTAGAGGTAGGGAAACCAGCTATAGGAGGCTTTTCGACTAGTTCAGGTGAAGGGCTGAATTGGTTGTGGCAGGTGTGTGTGGAGAGGAGGAGGCAGGGTTAATATGGATGCAGTATCTGCAGGGCTGGCATCTTACTGAATGTGGGGAAGAAGGAAAGGAATGATCAGGAATGATGGTGATGTTTTAAATCTGGGTGACTGGGAGGATGGTGCCACTTTGCCTAGGGATAGTAGGAGTATCTAGAGCAGCAGTTCTTAACCTGTGAGTCGTGACCCCTTTGGGGCTCGAATGACCCTTTCACAGGGGTTACAGGGGTCACCTAAGACCGTTGGAAAACCTGTATTTCTGATAATCTTAGGAACTGAGACACGGCTCCTCTATCCATCTCCACGCGGGTCCGCCCACATGCAGATACGGGGGTCAAGGCATTAGGAAGGTTGAGAACTACAGATCTAGAGGGAGGGCAGACTTGGTGGGAAGATGATGAGTTCAGTTTCAGACATTTTGAGTTTGAGAAACTGATGGGATATCCAGGAGGAGATACTCAGCATGCAGCTCTTCATGGGGAACTGTAGCATAGGAGAGAAGTTAGGGACTTGAAAAATAGATGTGGGAATCATTGACACAAAGGTGAAAATTGAACTCTTGGGGGCGTCTAGGTGGTGCAGTGAATAGAAGGACCTAAGTTCAAATTTGACCTCCAGACACTTAACACTTACTAGCTGTGTGACCTTGGGCAGGTTACTTAACCCCAATTGCCTTGCCTTCCCCTCTCCAAAAAAGCAAAAACTAAACTAAACTAAACTAAAATAAAAATTGAACTCTTGGAAGCTGATGAATTTGCTAGGAGAGCGAATCAAGAGAACAGAGTAATACTTCTTTACCCTCTCTGGCTGATAGGAGTATTGTGAGGATATAGAGGGGAAAGTGCTCTATAAATTATAAAGGCAGACTCTGTGAATGTAAGGTGGTTGTGATTGTTTTGCAGCTGATAAGTGAAAAATACCAAATGAGACAACTATTCTTTAATGGAAAGAAACTGAGGAACCGTTATTTTTCAGTCTTTTTCAATTGTATCCAACCCTCCATGACCCCATTTGGGATTTTCTTGGCAAAGATACTGGAGTGGTTTGCCATTTCCTTCTCCAACTCATTTTTGCAGATGAGGAACCTGAAGCAAACAGGGTTAAGTGACTTGCCCAGGGGCACACAGCTGGTAAGTGTCTAAGGGCGGATTTGAATGCAAGAGGATGAGTCTTCCTGACTCCAGGCCTGGTACTCTATCCATTGTACCACCTAGCTACCCTGAAGAAGTTTAGGATTATAGACCTGAAGTGGGAAGGGCCTTTGGAGACCTTGTAGTCCATAAGCATCTGGAGAACTGAAGGAGGTGGAAATAGAACCTCAAGGAGATGAAGTGATTTGCTCAGGGTTACACAGGGAGTTTCCTCGGTGGCTGATTTTGAACCCAGGTCTTCTGACTTTAGAGGTAGTCTTCTTTATGCTCTTCTGCATTGACTCCACTCCTATCCAGTTGAAAAAGAAAATCAGGTTATCCTGAATAAGAAAAAAAAAGAACTTTCACTAGGAACTGGACTGAGACTGACTATACGTAGCCCCCTGGGTAGAGTAAAAATAAAGTGCTCATTAGGAGCACAAACAACTTCTCGGTTGCCTCTACTTCTATCAGTATTTCCATCTAGGGGAGAAGGTAATATGAGAAAACACAGCATTGATGGCCTTGCAAGAGCAGCTCAGGCTTTTGGGCAGAGGTGTCAGGCATGCTTCCCACCATTCCAGAGAATGCACCAAATTAAAATGTAATGGGGAGATATTTAACAAAATAAAAAATGATAGAACATGCTGGGTTGTGTTCAGTTGCTTCTAGGTCTTTAAGACGCCATTTGAGGTTTTCTTGGCAAAGATACTGGAGTAGTTTGCCATCTCCTTCCTCAGCTCATTTTAGAATGAGGAAACTGAGGCAAACGAGGCGAAGTGACTTGCCCAGGGTCACACAGCTACTAAGTGTCTGAGGCCAGGTTTGAACTCATGAAGATTAGTCTTCTTGAATCCAAGTCTGGCACTTCTTTATCCATTGTGCCACCTAACTGCCCACAGTAGAACGCAGATCATGTGAATATGTGGTTTTCAAAGTCAATGTGTGGCAGTAAGGATTCTTATGTATGGTTTAGTGATCTCATTTCTATTTGAGTTTGATACCACTTCTCTATGTAGTAGGGAAAATCATAAGCACAATAATAGACAGGCTATGCTTTCCTCTTACAGTTGAATTGCTTTACAAAGCCAGGAGGGAGGAGGGGAGCTGGAGCATCATCAGCTGAGAATGTGTCTTTGCCTAAAGGCTGGACTGAATCTTCTTTGTAAGTCTCTCTGGTGGGGTTGCCTACGTAACCCCAGATATTGGGGAAAGTATCGCCAATATTGTTGAGTGTTCTTGGCTGAGTGTTTGTGTTCTAGTGTGGGCAGCTTTGGTCTTCTCTGCCCTCCCTATCACTCTTTGCACAGCTGCCTACAAGGAATTGTTTTAGACTCTTCAGGGACCTACGAGGAACCTTTAGACACTTCTGAGTATTCTTAGGAAAGCACTGCTTAGAAAAAGGTATGAAGCCAAAGAATTTGTAGCCATGGCAGAGTGAAAGGGGCAGGAGGAGGAGGTGGACCTCTTGGTTGAGGCACATGGGGAACACGGTGCCAGTTGTGATGACTGACCTCACGTTTGTGTGTGCAGCAGATGGCATACCTAGTTTGCTTTCTGGTACAGTCTCGCCAACATGGCAGCTTGAAGCGTGCTGAGATAGCTTCTGTGATGCAATGCTGAGGTAGGCAGTCCTCCAGCAAGGCTGTCAAGGTGAAATGAGAGCTTGGGTTTCAGGTACTTAGTGATTTTTAAGATCAGTAGCCTGAGCTATGAATTTGAAAATCTAATAATAAGTGTGACAATAATAGTGTCATTGCCCCCAAATTTTATAATACTTTAGCGTTTCCAAAAAAATAAATAAATGAATGAATTTCTCATTATAGAGCTATTCACTCAGTGAGCGTTCATTAAGCACTTACTGTACTTAACAAAAACATCAAAGGAATTATCCCTGCTTTTTTTGGGATGGAGGGGGAAAGGCAAGGCAATTGAGGTTAAGTGACTTGCCCAAGGTCACAGAGCTAGTTTTTGTGTTAAGCGTCTGAGACCAGATTTGAACTCAGCTCCTCCTGACTCCAGGGCCAGTGCTCTATTCACTGCACCACCCAGCTGCGCTACTCCTGCTTTTGAAAAGTGTACGGTCAGCTGAGGGGATGGATATAGCATATATATTGATAAATAAATACAGATATTTACAGGGTTCAGGTAGGACAGTACTAACCACAGGGAGAGGAAATCAGAGAAGATTTCTTGTAGCTCATTTGAGCTGAATTTCGAAAGAGCCAGTGTATCAACAAGCATCTGTGGGGCACCTACTGTATGCCAGGCACTGTTAGGCTGTTCTTAAGGAGTGTTGATATTCTACTAGGAATAGACTATAGGGAAGGAAATTAGGGATTGTGAGGCACAGAGGTGAAAAGGGAGTTCATATTAGGCATGGGGGACAGCCCCAAGTGTGAATATATGTAGAATGGCAAATAAGCCTGTTTATAAACACTCAGTCCAGAAACATTAGCTGGTGCCAAATTGTGAAGGACTTTAAATGCCAAAGGAGTTTACATGTTCAGTCCTAGAGGAGGTCCTGACAGTTATGGAATGTAGGAGTGACAGTTCTGCAAGTTCCATTGGACACACATTTGGTACTTACTGCATGCACCGTCCCATTACTAAGGGATCTCCAGAGTTAAGGTCAGACCTGATTCTGGACCTTATTATCAGCCATTGTAAGCATGTTCCGTGAAGTGCCTGAGCATTTTGTTATTTATAGAACCTCTAACTCAGGGGTTCTTAACCTGGAGTTCATTCCCCACTACCACTCTCTGGGTCTGTGGATGGATTTGAGGTGGTTCTTGAGCTTGAATGGGGGAAAAATTACATCTTTATTTCAGTATAATTGGTTTCCCTTGTAATCCTAATGTTTTATGTTCTGCGTTTATAGACCTTATTCTGAGAAGGGCTTGATAGAATTGCCCGGACTGCTACATGACATAAAAATATAACGGTAAAGGGCTGCTTTGCTTTTCCGGTGTTGTCCTTTGTCCCTGCAGAAGGGGGTGGTAAGAACGTGTTGGCCTTTGGCTTTGAGAGATAAAAATAAATGAATGTAGAGAGAAACATGGCAGGGGGGTGGAGGGTGTCTTTAAAAGTGATTTCCTGAAGGGAAATCTCATGCTTTTGTATCCTGTCAGACAGACAATAGAGGGCAGAAAGGAATGGAGGAGCACCTAGCCAGCTATGATTGGCTGCTTGGAGTTTACTGAGGGCCCTGGCCTTGTGTGGCTGTGTGTTTCAGCCAGTAATCATTTATACATGGCCACAACCCATCTAGTTAGCAAGCCTTTTCATTGCTTGCCTGTATTCTTCTGGGGTAGTGAATATCCACTGGGGTGAGAAATGGAAACCAGTTTCCTTTTTGTTGGGGTTATCCAAGTATTCATTAACTAGCTTATCCAGGAGTAATGTTATTAGTCCGAGAAAAAGGAAAGATTGTATCCCAGAGAGCGCATCTTGGTGTGGATTATGTCACTCTTCACAAACATACAAAAATGGTGAATCAGATTTGACAAGCAGAAGTCTAGGGTTGAGTGGGCTAAGCTTGAGAGATGTTTCCTGCTTTTCCTGAGGATAATTGCCAGTATTGTACACCATCTTGTTAAGGAGTGGTTATGACTTTGTATGACAACATAGCCCAGGTGTCAGGTTTGTAGCCAAACCTTGGGGGTCCTAAGTGAAAACCAGTCACCTCCTTACCTGGTAAGGAAGACTTGAATTCAAATCTTGCCTCAGACACTTACCTAACTGTGTGACCCTGGGTAAGTGACAACTACTTGTAGCTGCTTTCCTTGCCTGTAAAATGGGGATAATAATAGACTCTATCTCACTAATAATAGACCCTATCTCACAGGGGTATCTTTGAGGAGCACATGAGTTAACATATATAAAAACACTCAAAGTATGCATTTTAGCTGCCATCATCATTATTGCTAAGTTGATTTGAACCTCTGACCTTTGTTTCATCTTCTGTAGCTCCACAATTATTTTACTTTGTGTAATTTCAGTAAAGAGATCAGAGATTGAATAAACAGATCAAAGACACCCAGCTTTCTGAGCACTGAGGTCAGGGTGGAGAATCCTCCGTTGAAGAACTTTGGGAGATGCTGTTACTTTGACTGACAGCCTCAAACTGAGCCACCTTCTGTCAGTTCCTGGCAGGTACCCAAGTGAAAATCACGAAGGGCTTGACTGGTGTGGGGCTCTCTTTTTTGGCCCTCCTCCCCAGAGCCTACAGTCTTCTGTGTGTATGGGGGAAGGGGAACTGAACCACTTAGCTGCCTGCTTCTTAGCAAGGGTCTCCTAAATGTTTGTTGAATTGAATTGGGCTGAATTTTGGACTGCGAGATGAGGTGTTTTTGATTTTAAGATAGATTAAGAATCTCAATGGGATGGAAGGCTTACACTATATTGGTTTTTGGGGAAAGTTGACCCATATTTCTCAATGAACTCTCCTTTAATGGCAAACAGAATATTTTCTTCATTTCTAGAGCAGAACCAGGTGGCTCTTACTAGCTCTTTGCTTGGAAGCTAGGAGTATAGTCACAGGTACTTAACAGCAACTCTGCAAAAGCCACTTGAAGGCTAAGCTTTCGTGAAGGTTACATCTGACTTTCCAGGGTTCCACGGTTTCAAGTTTAGTGAAGCATCCTTACGGGAATGGCCACATGTTGCTTCTCTAAGCAAATAGCCCCGACCTTTCCGATCTGGCACGTGCTGAGATTTTCAGAATGCATTTTCCTGTCCAGTGGTTCTGTCTGACTCTTAATTAGCCTTCCAACAACATTAGTCTGTAAATGGGAAGCTGAAGTGCTCAGTGACTTTGTTGTAGCTCTGGATAAAGCTCCCCTCCCACACCCAACCCCCCTTTTGCTTCCTCTCATCCCTTTTCCTTCTGTGACAGTGCAGCCGTTTCAATTCACACTTGCCACCTGCCCTCAAGATGGACCAACTGACTGTATGTGCCCATTAGCTGCCTGCTGTGGGCTGGGATGGGAGCTGCCTGCAAATGAGAGGTTTAGAACAACAGAACAATGCCACTTGATAGCTTACTGCTGTCCACATCCAATAACAAAGTCATTGTGGCATGTTGCAGTTGGGTAGATTCAGTCTGCCCAAAGCCTTTTTCTTCTCTTCTGGATAATTGGTGCCATGGCATCACTTCCTTTCTTTGTTGTACCCCCTCCCTCGTCCCTAGACTTTTGTTTTCCACCCACTCTTTATTCCCTTCCCAACTTCTAATTCGCTGTTTCCTCTGTGTGTATTAATATGTAAAGTACATTCTCGAGTGCCCATCACCATGGTACTCCTGCCATTCACAATCAGCATTAATCGGTTTAATTTGTGCCTGGTGCAAAGTGTCTCATTTATGGGGGAGCTGATCTCAGATGAGAAACAAAATTTTGTTCTCTCTGGTCCTAACGTCCCCAAGAGTGCTGAGAGTAGACCCTTAGGTGTGCAACATTGAAAGGAACAAATACATGGCCCCATGAGTATTTTTTGATGACAGAAGTTTCATCTAACCTTGCCAAGCTGCAATGAGTATGTCGCATTTGTTTGTTTTCATTAAACATTGTAATATCTCAATTGATGTACATCCTCTCTGACTGCCTTTCTTTGGTGGTCTCTTCAAGACCCGGCTTGAGTCTAATGAATAAGGTCCCTGAGAGTAGGGTCTAGATCTTATATTCTTTGGTATTTTGCCAATACCATTGATATAGATGGAGCAGGTGCTAATATCTTTGTAGAATGAATCATGTAATTCACAGGATTGCAATTTAGAACCTTAAACCTCAGTGGTCATCTTTTCCATCCCCTCCATCTTACAAATGAGGAAACTGACATCCAGAGATGTTAAGTGAATTGTCTTAAGTCATATAAAGGGTAGTAGCAAAGCCAGTAGTTGAACCCAGGTTCTGCTATGCCAAGTCCCTTGTCTTTCAAGTTTTCAAAGCTTTTGCCCATCTTCTGGCCCCTCTTCAGTTGTGTATACTTTGGTCGTCTTAGTCAAGTAGAATTTTATATTCAGCTATTTAAATGTTGATAATAAAAACCATTCTGCCATCTGTCTGCTTTAGCCGTCCACTAAAGTGCCTTAACCATTATTATAGCCAGAATTTTTTCTGTTGTCTAATTTAAATCTTTGAATTTAAAAACAATTTCTTCTGTAACTTTGTAGAGATTTTTTTTTAACTAATGAGGGTTGGGAAAAGATGAACGTTTTTTAGAGATAATCATTGTGGTTTTCCTCCCCCCCCCCAACCCCCCAAACCCCTTGATAATTTATATGCATCCATGCATGGATGAATAGATGCCTGCCATGGGCTTAACCTTGCCCTTTTGTACCCTCTAAGGGAGACTGCTGCTGGTTCGTGATTCCATCAGTGGCTGTTTTCTGTAATCTCTGGGATTCCAAGTGTTTAACACAGTTCTTGGGATATAGTGGGTGCTTAATAAATGTAATTGCTTGATTGATTTCCCGTTTCAAAGTGGTGATTGACTATGCTTGTTTGGAAACCAGTCATATTTTACTCCTTCTCATCTTATAAAGCTATTTCTGGTCCTTCCTTAGGTGTGATGGAAAGGCAATGGCAACCTGTGCTTCATTTTAGAAGTTTAGCGAATTTATTTATTTATTTTTGCTTTTTGGAGGGGGGAAGGTAGGGCAGTTGAGTTAAGTGACTTGCCCAGGGTCACACAGCTAGTTTTTGTGTTAAGTGTCTGAGGCTGGATTTGAACTCGGCTACTCCTGATTCCAGGGCCGGCGCTCTATTCACTACACCACCTAGCCATCCCAAAGTTTAGTGAATTTAGATTACAAAACCTAGAAGAGTTCTTTCCCCACACTTCAGCCCCCTCTCCTCCCTCGATTAGAGATGAGGAGACTAAGAAATTTGTTGTTTTTGTTCATTCATGTCTGCCTTTTATTGACAGAGACACTGGAGTGGTTTTCCATTTCTTTCTGCACCTTATTTTATAGATGAGGAAACTGAGGCAATTAGGGTTATGGGGCTTGCCCAGGGGTCACACAGCCAGTTAAGTGTCTGAGGCTGGGTTTGAACTCAGGTCCTCCTAGCTTCAGGGTCAGCACTCTTCCCGCTGCACCACCTAGCTACTTGACTAAGGAGTAGAAAGGTTCAATTATTTGCTTGAATTAGGACTAGATTATATTAGGTCATAACTAGGTCATAGGTTATCTTCAGCTGTAAAATGTAGAGGCAGAATATTGGGCAGTATTCCGGGAGCAAATTCAGGCCTTGGCATTTATTATCAGAGTAACCTTGGCCATGTCACTGAACCCCTGAGATTTTCAATTTCTTCCTCAGTATATTGGAGACTTTTCCAGTAGTGTGGTCATTATTGGGGAGTTGTCGTAAGGATTGAATGAGATAATATATGAAAAATACTTTGTAAACTCAGAATGCCCAAATCTTAATCAGTCCTTGAGTAGAACCTAGTATTCTGCCATGGCCACATGGGTTATCTGATCTGATCATTTCTGCTTTCCCTCCCCACCCTTAGGATTAAGAATGCTGAGGACACAGATGATGGGAATCAGAGAGAGCATGGGGGTAATGGAAAGAGTAGAGTACAGGACTTGGAATCAGGAGAGGCCTCCTCCCATTTACCCTCTCCGAGTATCAATTTTCTTATCTACCAATACAATCCACTTCACAGGGTCATTATCTAAGTGGTTGTAATGAGAGAATGAGCTGATGGTACAGTGGATAAAGTGCTGGTCATCTTCCCAGGTCCAAATCTGCCAGCAGATACTAACTAGCTCTGTGACCCTGGGCAAGTCACTTGACCCTGATTTCCTCAGTTTCCTCATCTGTAAAATGCACAAGAGAAGGAAATGGAGAAATGCTGCAGTAACTTTGCCAAGAAAACCCCATATGGAGTCACAATGACTCGGACTCAACTGGAACAACAACCGCAAACATTCAAGCACTGAATTAATGTCAGGAGTGATTGTCCATAGCAGATCCAGCTGTCAGGACTCCCCTTCCAGCTCTGAGTGCTTCAGGACTCCCTGTGGGAGATCTAGGCCAGGGAGAGAACTATAATATTTAACAAGGGGCTCCCTCATCTGGATGAAAAATTAACAGCAATAGGTGATTATTGCTTTAATGATAATTAACAATAATAATAGCTAGCATTTATGTAGCACGTGAAGGATTGCAAAGCATTCTTTACATATGTTACCTCATTTGATCTTTATAACAGCCCAGTGAGGTAAACGTTAATATTATAACCATTTTACAGATGTTGAAACTGAGGCACAGAAGAGATTCAGTGCTTTCCCTCTTTTAACCATTTCCTGTTTGTCCTATTGACTTACATGTTGTCTCCCTCTATTAGATTGTAAGCTCCTTGAGGGCAAGAGACTGGGGTTTTTTTTTTGCCTCTTTTTGTATCCCCAGCACTTAGCGCAGTGCCTGGCACACTTACTAAATGTCACGCAGTAAGCAGCACAAGCAGGGTTTGGATTCTAGTCCAGCACGTGATGGAGGGATGTGTTTCTTGTTACCACCTTGGGGATCAGAAGACCCACAGCACAGTATAAAGAGTGCTGGACCTTGTATTCTGTTGACTCTGATCATTGGCATGTACAGCGCCCAAGGGTGGGGAAGACTGTTCAGGCCGTCGACAACTGTAGCTGGCGCAGCTGCCTCGGTTCTGCTTTTGGCAAATAGCTTGAGCTGTGATGACTTTTCTGGTTGGTTTTCAGACAGCCAGTAGTAGTTTGATTTCTGGCCAAGTTGTTTCCATGGAAATTATGTTGGAGCTTAGAGGTGGGGGCTGGGGTGAGAAAGTCTGAATGTTGGAGGCGGGGGATGGTGGGAAAGGAATGTCATATGGATCATAGTGTTGGATCTGGAGGGACCTTAGTGGCTCCTTAGGTCAATAACCCTATTTTTACAAATGAGGAAACTGAGGCCTGCCTGTTCCAGCAGCTTCTTTAGAAGCCATGTAATCTGGCCCTATGATTTCCCTTTCTTAGACCAGATGGCATTGACGTGCTCCGTCATGTTCACAAATTCCCATAGAACTTAGATCTATGCCATTTATTGTATTGCCTTATATTTAGGAGTCCTTGGGGGGGGGCATTTGTGCCTTCCCTCCCCAACTGGACGGTTTCTTATGGATCAATAAATATGAAACACTTGTGGGAAAGGGTCTTGCCTACATTTTGTTCCTTCCATGATACCAAACACAGTGCACTGCACACAGTAGGCATTATTGCTGATGATGCCAGGTATACCTTTGGTTACAAACTCCTCAGTGCCATCTGTGAGGCAGGTAGTGAAAACACAAGTCAGGCCCTTTAATTGACCAGTCAGGGAATTGCAGAAGAGACTTGGATTTACTGTCTGTAGCAGCGGCTCTCAACCTGTGGGTCATGGCTCCTTTGGGAGTCGAACAACCCTTTCACAGGAGTCGTCACAGTAGTCACCTAAGACCATTGGAAAACACATTTCCAGTGGTCTTAGGAACCGAGACACTGCTCCTCTATCCATCTCCAGGCGGGTCCTCGCACATGCAGATACGCCCACATAAGAGTGTTAAAGGGTCTCGGCATTAGGAAGTTTGAGAACCACTGGTCTATAGAAAGGGGGTGATGTCAAGACGTTTTCTTACTGGTTAGTCCTGTAACTGTCTGTGTAGAGGTCCTGTTGGGAGCATGCTGTTCCAGTATGAAGCCGGAAAGAAATGTGGGGAGGGTTTATTTAGCCATGTCCTGATCTGTGTCTAAACCGTTTCAGAAAGATGACTTGTCATTCAGCGTTGCCTATGAGGACTAAGCAGTTGTCAGTCAACTAACATTCATTAAGGACCTACTATGTGCCAAGTACTGTGCTAAGCAGTAGGGATATCAAGACAGTCAGAATCATGATAGATTCCCTCCCATCTTGGGAATCCTCTCCCTCTTTCTCCTTCCCTCTTGGAAACCCTAACAACTCCCTTCTATCTTCAGCTCACATGCTGTCTTCTCCATGAGGTCTTTCAGGATCTCCTCAAGTGTTAGGGCTCCCCCAAATTGCTTGGTGTATATACTACGTATGCATTTGTATTATGTGTATGTGATGTTCATAGAGGGGAAAGACTTGTTTTTGCATTCTCAGAACCAGAGACATTGCCATGCTAGGTGCTTAATAAATTTTTGTTGTTGTTGAATAAATTAAGCACATAGTAGGTGCTCTGTCATTTTTGTTGACTATATTAAGCGCATAAATAAATGTTTTTTTGTTAAATAAATTAATGAATGGATTTGAGGTCTGAAGGGGTCTGGTATAAATTTCTACAGTGAGTAGAACTTGCTTGTTGAAGTTGCTCCCTGCCTATTGATCAGAGTTGTCCCACGGCTTGTATTTGGAGGTAATGAGCTCCCCTTCACTCAAGGTCTTTGAGCAAAGATGGAGTAACCACTTTTTGGGAGTGTGGTAAAAGGGATTCCTGTCAAGCATGATAGCCTCCGTGATAGCTATGCATAGACTTTGGGCAAGGCGTTTCACCTTTCTAGGGCCAGGTCATATCTAAGGCTTCCTTCAGCTCTAAATCCTGCAGTCTTGTGACAGAGAAGGGACAGGGCAAGTAACAGAGAGGAGAAAGTTTTCAGGATTCTATGCTTATTATAAATAATTCAGAATTTTATGATTAATGTGTAAATGATTCTCTCCAGTAAGGGTTGTAAAACTGTCAGTTCCTGCATGTGTGTCTGCCTCTTGTGACCCTTAGCCAAAAGGTCAATTGACCTTTAGCCAAATGAGGGACCAGAACTAAATAAAAAATCAATTTTTTCTCTTAGGGGAAGATTCTTCATGCTTGTTTATACTGAGTTCCCCCTGCTTAAGAGCTGTGTTGGTGAGTTGTTACCAAGCAAACAGTGCCATCTGCTGGCTTTGCCCTGTGAAGCTGGTGAAAATTGTATGAACATCTGTGATTTGAAAGCAGGGGACAGGTGCTCTCTCTTATGCTCCTCTGAGATGGCCCGAGTGCCTGTAGCAAGTGTAAGATGCCCTCAAAGGTCCTGGCTGGTCGTCTTACTGTTGAGTTCATCTGGTACATTCTCCCAGTAGACTATATGCAAGCTCCTTGTGGGCAGGAATTTTTTTTTTTGCCTTTTTATCCCTTGCACCTGGCCCTGGTGCTTTGAACATTTCTTTTTGGAGTGTACCTTTTCTTTTTTTTTTCAAGAGTATACATTTAGAATATATTCATTGGTATAGAAAACTTTCAATGAAGTGACTTCCCTCCCTGGAAGCAAATCAGCACTTGATTTACAGTTTTTAGTCTTCAAAAGTTGCCTGGGGAATTGAGACCTTAAGTGGTTTGCCCAGAGTCGTGTAGCTGATACGTGCTACAGATGGGGCTTGAACCCAGTTAGTCAGAGGCCGGTGCCCTGTGTGCAACTCTGCATTCAATGAACACTTGTTGAATGAATGAAATTCCCTGAATGGCCATGAATCCAAATTAGAATTACTGCTTAGGTCTGTATATCATTTTAGCCTGTTTTCTTAGGAGGGACTAGGGCTCTTTGAGAGGAAAATTAGAAATGTGGTCAAACCCAGAATCTGAGAGCAAAAAGGGACCTTAGCAGCCATTTAGTCTAGCCCCTACATGAACAGAATCTCCCCATAATAAGAGTAGACAAGTGGTGATCTAGCCTTTGCTTGAAAATCTAGGAAGGGGACCCTGCCACCTCTCGAGGCAACACATTCCACTTTTGGACAGCATGAATTTTAGGAATTTTCCCCCAACATTGAGGCTACATTAGCTATCTTAAAGCTTCCACAGAGTAGCCCTTAAAGCTTTTGAAGACACCTACCATGTCTACATCTTTGTCTGTTCTTTTCCAAGATCAGTAAATATACCTAGTCCCTTTAATTGATCATCACATAGCCTTGGCCCAACGCCATTCCACCATCCTGGTTGTCTTCCCCATGATTTTGTCCATTTCTTAAACTGGTGCACCCAGAATTGAGTAAATTACTCCAGATGTGTCCTTACAGGGGCGCAGTTCAGTGGGACTGTTGCGCTTCCCTATTCCTGGAAGCTGGACCTTACTTCATGCAGCCCAGGATTGCATTAGCTTTTTTGGTCATATCACATTGCTGACTCATGGAGCTTGTAATAAACTAAAACCCCCAGATCTTGTTCAGAACAGCTGCTGTCGTCTCCAGTTTTGTTAATGGTGAAATTGCTTTTTTGTAACTCCGCAAGAGGTTTTTAAAAGTTTTATTGATGTGTTTTGTTTCTATATTACAAACATTTACAGATCACCCCTACTTCATGAGAGGTCTCTTATTAAAAAGGAAAACAGTGCATAAAATTAATAATATATTGACCTCATCTGAAAGTGCATGCAACATTCTACATCTGTAGCAGCAGCAGCAACCTCCCCCCTGCTCAGTTGTTGTTTGTTTTTTTTATTAGAAGAAATCTGTTTTTTCTCTATACTACCTCCTAGCTCATTGGGAGAAAAACGAAAAACATTACTTGTAACAAATATATACATAATCAAGCAAAATAAATATTCTTTCATTCATTGTCTCCCCCTCTTTTTTTTCTTTCTCTCTCTTTTCTTCTCTCCTTCCTCCCTCCTTCCCGCCTTTTCTCCCTTAGTTTTCTTGGGTTATCAAGTCCTTATTAGTCATTTTTGTTTTAAGATTTTCGTTGTAAAAGTCATTTTTTTGGAATAGAATAATAGAAGTATAATAAAAATTGAGCAGGGAGGTTTTTCTCATTTATCCTTAACTTCTCTTACCTGCCTCAGGTAATTGTGGCCTTTTGTGAAGATCATATAACACACACACACACAGAGCATATATTTATAATGCATATATTTTATGTGTATGTACTAAAAAAAACCTGTTAGATATTCTGGATAAAGGGGAAATGATTTTTTTCTTAAATACTTTAATAAGGACCTGTGATTTTATCAGTGTATGCTCCTTCCCCCAGTCCACATTATAACCTCTTTGGAACATAATTTGATGGTCTTTGAGAGTTGCAGTGACCGAAAGATTCATTAATTTTTAGCTAGGTCAGCCTTTAGACAATTGGCATAGAACAGCATCTGTCTAAGTTGCTTGGTGAGTTCCCTGTGCATCCACATTGTTCTCTTCAATCAAATCCTCATCTTCATTGTATTTTTTTTTCACCTTGGGCATCCCTTGTCCCATCTGGCTTGGTTTCCTCCCTTTACATGTGAACCAAATCCTTTCCAGACTAGTGTAAAACTTGCCAGAGCTTATGGTATGGATATAAAGTTCCAGAGCATAGGGTCACCTCTGTGTTCCCCATGAAGAATGGGACAGGATGGCAAGGAGAAATAGTGGTACTTCAGTGAAGAAATGCCAGATAAAGGGAGAAATTAAAATGACAGGATTCTCAACAAAGATAAGGATTGGAGAGAAGTAGATCACAGGACAGAGAACACTTGAGGAGGTCATCCTTGCTGAAAATTAACTTTTTCTTCATTTCATAGAGTTTTGCTTTAGAAATATGTAGGATTTAATCAGCCCTAAATTGCTTGGTCTATTAAAATAGTGCCTTATTTGACACTTTTTTTTGTGCTGAACCCACAAGCTTCAGTGTTTCCATAACATTTATAATTTTTGCCTGGCCTTCAAATGTTCAGTGTGGAGCTGCCATCTGTGACTATAATCGTTTTCCTCCCCACACTCCCTCCACCCCAAACTCACATAGAGTTGCTTATTCAAGCATTGCTTTTGAGAAAGAGAAGTAGAAGGAGAACATGACAAATCATTTAAGAAAAGAGTGGGGGTGGGGGGGAAGGTGTTTTTTTTTTTTTGGGCAAATCCAAATAGCCTCATAGGCCTGTTTTCCTGTATCATCTTAAGACAAAAACCTTCCCTGGTCAAGCTGTTTTTGGGGGAGTCAAGTTTTTTTTTGTCAAGTTGTGTCTGATTCTTTCTGCGACCCCATTTGGGGTTTTCTTGGCAGAGATACTAGACGGGTTTTGCCATTTCATTCTCCAACTTATTTTTATGGATGAAGAACTGAGGCAAACAGAGTTAAGCGTCTTGCCCAGGGTCACACAGCTAGTAAGGGTCTGAGGCTGGATTTGAACTCGGGAAGTTTTTTCTTATGCTTTATCCATTGCACCACCTAGCTGCCACAGGTCATTATTACTTTAAGCCAAATCCATTTTTTTCCCCCAGATGTTTTCTGACATAAATTAACCTGCCCCTTCCATTCTGCTGACTATAGTGTCCTCTCAATTTTATTTCTATACCAAAGGACTGAATTATAATGATTTACCCCGTGGACTTTTTTCAGAAACATCATTTATTCTCCCAAATAGTTTACTGTGGGTTTTCTTTTTCCGTGAGTCAGAAATGAAAAATAACTTTCCTGTTAAGTGTCAGCTATTGCATTAATGTATGGTATAATTCATATGTTAATATGATTGTCACATATTAACATACGATATAGGATCGAAGTTATGCAAGTTATTCAGCTGTTGTCATAGATATTCTCTCTGTTTTTCTCTTATTAAAACTGAGTGAGATATTAAATGGAGGGATATTGAGTTTCTAGTTTACTTTGCTATGTCTTGTCTCAGCCTTGTTTATTTTATGTTTTCAGGTGGCACCAGAGAAATTGGATCTGCCCTGACCAGGATGTGTATGAGACACAGAAGCATAGAGACCAAGCTGAGACAGTTCTCCAGGTGAGTCACAACATGTTTTATTCAGAAGAGCAAAGGGAATTTGCATCCAGTTCTTCAGTCAGTAAGCATTTATTAAATGCTTTCTGTGTACTAGGCACACAGATAAACTATTGGAGATATTGGAAGGAAACAAGCATTTATTAAGTATCTGCTATGTTCTAGGCTTTCTAGGTATTATCTCTTGTGATTTTCACAACAACCCTGGGAGGTAGGTGCTATTATTCAATCAATCAGTAAACATTTTTAAGTACCTCCTATATGCCAGGTACTTAAGAGTTGAGGATCCTAAGGCAGACAGAGGTTAAGTGACTTGCCCAGATTCACATGCGGTGGGTTTGGGGAGAAGAGGGAATGGGAAGAGAATAAGCATTTATTTAGCACCTATTGTATACTAAGTACTTTTTACAAATATTATCTCATATGAAATTCACAACAACCCTGGGAGGTATTATTATCCTCATTTCATAGTTGAGGAAGCTGAGGCAGATAGAGGTAAAATTTCTCACCAAGTGTCACCATGCCTTACCAACTCAAGGCCCAGCACTCTATCCACTGCACTACCTACTGCTTCTGCAAAGAAAAAAGTGATTAGAAAATACTGATTTCCAGATGGAGAACACATACACACGAATGCACACAAGCATGCATACATGCATGCATGTATGTTTTATGTTGACCATTCCTGCACGAAGCGTCTGTGTGTTTTTTCCCAGACATATAAACAGAGTGGCCAAGTAAAAAACCATTTCCCTGATCTTTTTAGACTCTCTTGGTGACCCTGCGTAATCATCCTCATTCTGGATCACTTTGCAAAGCCTGAAACTGCCTGAGCCAGCAACTCTTGATTCCCCACCAAACTGCTGATAGAGGAGAATTTGTGTACAATAGGGAGTCGGCAGATTTAGGGTATGGGAGAGGCAGATCCCACCCTTTTCCTCAGTGTTACTAAACATTTATTAAGCTCTCTGTGCAGAGCATTGAACTAGGCACTGGGGGAGATGCAAGGTTAAGAGGTTATACTGCCCCCTTTGGGTGGGGATTAGGGAGAAAGATAGGACACGCTCACATAGGATGTAGTGATCCGAGGATTAGCCTAGCTAAGTTTGAACAGGCTAACCACCAGCTTGGCCAAAGGATGATGCATTTTGAAGGACCACATTAACTCTTTTTGACACTTGGTCTTTCTGGTTCACCCACGGTAGATGGTCAGTGGTGATTCATGGGCCCAGTCTCACTAGTAGTAAGCCTGGGAGTACTGACCTGCTCCGTTCTGGAGCCATTTTTGTCCCTCTTTAGGCAGTGTGGGCCCCTTCTGCTCTCGGGGGCTCGCCAGAAAGGTGATAGACTTAGTATGGACACTCTGCTTACTCCTTTGCAGCTCAGACCTTCTAAACTCCGGGGATACACCAGTCTTAGCCTGCCTGGCAGCAGGGATTACAGATGCCAAATCAACCCTTAAATACCATCTACTAAATTACAGAGGGCTTAAGGTCCAAACCAGTGGAATGAACCATTACAGACCCTTCAAGTATTGAAGGGCCTCTGCAGTCTTACATAGCTTTACATCATGTTTTTACCAGTTTGATAGATTATCAAAGTTTAATCTCCAGGTTTTGATAGTTTCAAAGTAGTTGATTTCCTTTGTAATCCTGTGTATTTCATTTTATGTATTTAAAAACCTTATTCTGAGAAGGGATGTGTGTGTGTGTGTGTGCATGCGCAGGTGTGTGCACACACTTCACCATCCCACCAAAGGGTCCTTGACACAATACTGTTCATTTGGAAGCCAAAATAAGGTCAACTTTAATGGAGTGGAGAGAAAAGGAAATAGGGGATAGTGCTCACTAGACTTCAGAAAGTACCAGGAGGTGCTCTGCCTCTCAAATTCCCCAATTTTCCCCCAGAAAAAATGAGTAGGTATAGCACAGTCATTCCAAAGGGATGCCAACTGAACTCTCCTTACCTTTTAACTGAGAGTGTATGACCTGGTGAGAGTTGAGGATAAGGACTCTAAAACTCTTTAAGTAAGCTAATTTGGTTGCTGGCTTCTAGGTAACCTCTTAATTAGGTATTTAAATAGACTGCAGTTAAAAATTAGGGTGCCCTAAAATTAGACTTTAACCCTGCTCTCTGAGAACTAGGCTTTAAGGCCTCCAAACTCTTATTGTCACTGGGAATTCCTCCTGTCATTAACTGACTCCTGGGATGGCCAGATAAATTAATATCTGATTGCCAATCATTTTTCCCCCAGAAATAAGAACTTTCTAGTTTTTTAGATTTAGTGAAGTAGAATGGAAAGAATCTTAGATTTGGAGTCAGAGGACCCAGATTTGAACCATAGCTTTACCATTCCATAGCTTATGACCTTGAGCAAGTCATATGATGTCTCTTTACCCTTTTTTCTTATCCTTAAAATGAGAGATTTGGACCAGGTGATCTCTGAAGAGCCTTCCAGTTCTATATTCCTTGAGTCTCTGACCTTGACTTCATTTTAGGGACATTAGATAGAAAAACTTCCATGGCCCTTAATTAGTAGGATTTTGGGGGGAATTATCATATTTCAAGTCTGATTATTTGATGACTCATATCTGTAATGTATATAAGTATACAAAGGACATTTCTAAGATCTGTGTGTTGCTCATGACTGGTGGTCCTCAAGGGGAGGGCTAATGACTGCTTATCAAGGGGATTGTCAAAGAAAATGCGTATTTCCAGTAGAGGTTGATTTCCAAGCTTTCTGAAGTACCCTTCACCTCTTAAAGATTCTATCTTTTTTTACATTTATCCACCTGAATAATTTAAAAAATAAACAAAAGATCCTTAAATTTATGGATGAGAACTTGATCCATTTAATTTAGTTAAGAGTGTAAAAATTTAACTTAGAACCTCATGGAACCTCACCAAACTCTTATTTCCCCATGAAGATTTTATGAAAACTTAAAGAAAGGTACTAAAAAGAATTGATGACTCAAAGATAGTTGGAAGAAAGAGGGGTTCAAGAAAAGCGTTTGCTAGTAGTTTGACCATACCCACGATGGTGAAGCAATTTAAGGAGGGTATTTTGTAATGCTTCTAAATTTCCCCTACATAGGACTTCCATTTGGAGGATGGAGAAACTTGAATTATATGACTTGCATGATGTCATGTGTGGAGCTGAGAAAAGAATCTAGGTGTTTTGATTTTGGCTCATTGGACATTGATACCTCTAAAAACTTAGTTGATAGGTGACATAGTCTGTTGGTGTAATCGATTTCATTCAACAAGCATTTGAGTACCTACTGTGTGCTAGGTATTGAGATATACGAAGACGAGAATGAAAAGCATTCCCTGCCCTCAAGGAATTTATATTTTCTTGATGAAATAGGTGTATGTGTTTTTATGAAGAAATATGTATCCAAATAAATCCACACAAAAATAAACACAGTAAATAGAGGGCAGTTTTTAAGAGTAGGGAGGTTATAGGTGTACTGTCAATTTAGGGGATAAGAAAAAGTTTCCCATAGAGGTGGTGCTTGAGGAGATTACAAGAAATGGAAGTGAGGAAGGAAGAGAATTGAAGGAAGAGAATTTCAGACCTGTACAGTGGTATAGAGGTGGGTGATAGAGTGTTGTACAAAGCCAGGACTGTGTACAACATGAGCCTCACAAGATCCCACTGAAGAATTTTCATTGTGAGTGTTTACATTTTGTAGGGATCAGTGTGAGTCTAAAAGCACCTCCGGTGCTGAGGGTCACAGCCCAGTTGCTAAGCGCACGGGAAAGTCTTTTGCAAGACCGCTGGCCTGATGAGCAGCAGCTGAGATGACTGGCTCAGCCTGTCCTCCGTTGGCCCATTCCTCCAGTGCACGAGGAGATCATGCTCTGATCATGTTACTCCTAGGGTATTTAAGGAGGACGCTACAATACAATAAAGGACAGCTGCTGTCCACTTCTCTCTTGCCTCTGGTCTCTTCAGTCTCTCCTGAGAATACAGCCTAAGGCTGGCCCTTAGGCTACTGAGTTAAGTGGCCGCAACAACACTTCCTAAATAGCAAAGGTTCAGAGCAAGGCTTGATTCATTGGGGGTTTTTTGATTGTTGTCTTAAGGAAATGATGGAGACAGTGTTACTGATGGTAGATTAAACTTGAAAGTGTGTCTTTTGGAAAACTGATTGTTAAACATTTATCAGCATACCACTGTGCATAGGGAACATAGAAGTAAGCCAGTTTGACCAGAACAGAATATATAGGAGGGGAAGGGAGTAAAGGCAAAATCAGCAAAGAAAAATTTCTTGGAGCCATATTGTGAAGGACTTGAAATGCCAGACAAGGGAGTTTGTGCTTCATTCTGGAGGCAATAGAGAACCACTGAAGCTTTTTGAGAAGGAACAATTGGTCAGTTGTTAAGCTCCTCCTGGGCATAACATAGTCAGATGTGTACTTCAGAAATATGAGTCCGTCTGCTATGTAAGGAATGGATTGGAGAGGGGAGCCACATTAAGGCAGAGAGAACAATTAGGAGTCTTCTGAAATAGCCCAGGCAACAGGTGATGAGGGCTGGAAGAGGGTGGTTGCCATGTGAATGGAGAAAGGAGGTTGCAGGAGTAGAACTGGTGACTGGATGGGGGGTGGATAAAGGAGAGGGAAGAGTTCAGCATGTTTAACAACACTGATGTTATGTATCTAGGCAAATAGATGATGGCTCATCCAGCAGAAATAGAAAATTTGGGGAGAGGTGTGGGTTTTTAGACAAAGATTGTGTGTGGTAGAAACTGTACAGAAAATAGAACACTGCTGTTGAACTCGAAGTCATTTGGGGATTGATTATCTGGTTTGTGGACAATCCAGGTCCTTAAATTATCTCTCACCCTCCCTTAAGTTTGCACCCTTTTACCCACATCCACACTTACTGGAACCAATGCTAAATTAGGATGAGCAGGGGAAAATGAGCTAAAATTCGAACTGTTCTCCTTAAACAGCTTCTTAGTCATCCATAAGATCATTCAGTGAATGACACTAATTTGAAGGTTTGGCTAATTTATTTTCCATGGTTTTCAGTGAATCTTGTTAGGCAGCTGGAAATAGAGTACAGGATTTGGAGTCAGGAAGACCTTGGAATTGAATACTGCCATAGATAATTTACTGTCTTTGTGAACTTTGGACAAATCACTAAACCACTTAAAACCTTGGTTTCCTCTTCTGTAAAATGGGTATGATGATAGCCTCTATCTCATGTGGTTGCTGTGAGGATCAGTATATTTACAGTACACTATAGACCTTAAAGTGTTATGTGAATGCCAGTTATTTTGTATATTACCATTACTACTGATGGTTGGTCAGTCAACATTTATTTAGAACCTGCTGTGCCAGGGGATACTAATTCTGACACTGTACTCAGGGAGTTTACATTTTAATGGGAGAGATAGCATTCAAATAACTTTGTACATGTAAACTATATACAGGACAAATTGGAGATAAATAACTGAGGGGAGTCTCTAGAATTAGAGTGTAAGTTCCTTAAGGGCAGGGCCTGTCTTTTGCCTTTTTTTGTATCTCTAATGCTTAGGTACTTAATACGTCTTTCTTGATCAATTGATTAATTGAATTAAAGAGGATCAGGGAAGGCTTCCTGTGGAAGCTGGAATTTTTATCTAGACCTTGAAGGTAGTTGGGATCTCCCTGTGTTCATAGCAGCTGCAAATCTGAGAAATTGTTAAGGTGGGGGGGAAGTTTGAGGTATTTGCTAACATGAAATTTTTTATCTTTTTATGATAAAAGTGCTTTAATTGATTGCCTGATAAACCCACTTCAAGAACAGATGGAAGAATGGAAGAAAGTGGCCAACCAGCTGGATAAAGACCATGCAAAAGGTATTTCTTGGGTGTTTGTGGTTCTTTGGGATGTGTGTGGGTGACTGACATCTGTTGCCTCTCTATTCATCAGAATGCCAGCAAGAGTATAGCACTTCCCTGGTCTTGTGCTGGGGACTCCAGAATAAGGTAAGGAATGGATCCAGTAGCAAGCTAATGTCAGAGAACAACCAACTATGTAGTATTTCCTTTGTGTGTGTGTGTGAAAAAGGTAAAAAGCAAATACCTTAATCCTCTAGTAGTTTTGGTGAAAATGAGCTCAATTAGATTCAAATAAGAACAGATGAATTATCATATTAAGACATTTCAGGTGACTTCGGTGCCAAGATGGCAGAGTGAGGAAGGAACTCTGAAGTCCTCCCAAATTCCCCTCTAAATGACTAGAAAACCACCTCAGAATTTATCTAGGAGCAGGGAAGCAGCTTACCAGCTAGTCAGGAAAGGTCTCTCACTGGGGTGGGAGGGGAGCAAGGTCCAAGAACAGTAGCATTGGCAACCAGCCTCACGGCAGGGGGCCTGTAGCAGGGCTTCAAGCCTGGGGCAGTCCACCAGTGAGGCTCTGCCCTCCCGTAAACCAGCAACCCCCTAGGCAAGTGAGCAGTTTGTGCAGTGCAGCAAGGTCCCACTCCAGCAACCCCACCCCCAGCACAAGCCATCAGTGGAGTCTTAACCCCATTGCTGACCAGTACTGAAGCTCCACCCCAAGGCTGGCCATGGAGACCCTGCCTATGGAGCCTGCCAGCAGAGACTCAGTGTCCATAGCAACCCAGCTGCAGGGCCCCACTCCTTGGGCAGATCAACAACAAAATTATTCCTCCAGGGCCAGCCACCAGAAAGACTCTGTTACCATAGCAACCTAGCAACAAGGCCAGCAATTAAACCCGTCACACCTAGGAGAGGTCAACAGGGAGGCCCTACTTCTCAGTACAATCCAGAAGGGAAGCCTGTCCTCCATAGAAAGCAAGCAGCTAAGCCCTGAAACCCAGTTAAAGCCAGCAGTAAGACCCAGAGTCCTAGCACAAAAAGCTTGGGGAAAATGCAGAACCAGAGCCCAACTCTCGCATAAAAGCACCAAGTCACAAAAAAGGAAAAACAAAATGAGCAAAAAACCAAAGAAAGTTACTATGGTGTTAGGGAGAATCAAGGCATAAACTTAGAAGAAGACAATAGTGTCAAAATGACTACATGTGAAGCCTCAAAGAACAATGTAATTTGGTCTCAACTCCAAAAGAATTCTAGAAGAACTTAAAAAGGATTTTAAAAAAGCAAATTAGAGAAGTAGGAGAAATAATGGGAAAAGAAATTTGAGTAATGAAAGAAAATCATGGAGAAAGAATCAATAGCACACAAAAATTTACCAAGAAAAATAACTCCTTAAAAAGAAGAATTGGCCGAATGGAAAAGAAAGTACAGAAGGTCACTGAAGAAAATAATTCCTTAAAAATTAGAATTGAACAAGTGGAAACTAATAACTTTATGACATATCAAGATATGATAAAACAATAAAAAAATAAAAGAAAATGTAAAATTTCTCATTGGAAAAACAACTGACCTAGAAAATAGATCCAAGAGGGATAATATAAGAGTTATTGGACTATCTGAAAGCCATGTTTAAAAAAAAAAAAGCCCAGGCAATATCTTTTAAGAAATTATCAAAGAAAACTGTCATGATTTATTAGAACCAGAGAGCAAAATAGAAATTGAAAGAATTCATCTGTTGCCTCCTGAAAAAGATACCCAAATTGAAAACTTCCAGGAACAGCATAGCCAAATTCTAGAGCTCACAGATCAAGGAGAAAATATTGTAAGCCACCAAAAAGAAATAATTCAGATATTACAGAGCTACAGTCAGGATTACCTAAAATTTGACAGCTTCCACATTAAAGAACTGGAGGGTTTGGAATGTGATATACTGGAAGGCAAAGGAGTTAGGATTACAAACAAGAATCATCTACCTAGCAAATTTGAATATAATTTTTCAGGGGAAAAAATGGATATTTAACAAAATAGAGGACTTTCAAGCATTTCAATTAAAAGACCAGAGCTGAATAAGATATTTGACCTCCGAATACAAGACTAAAGGGAAACATAAAAAGGTAAAAAAGGAGAAAACATAAGAAATTCACTAAGGTTAACTTTATTTCTGTATGGCAAGATAATATTTGTAACTCTTAACAACTTTATTACTATAAGAACAGTTGGAGTAAATGTAGAAAGAGGGTGTGGCTAGAAGGTGACTTTGGTGTGATACCCAAAACAAAATAAAGGGATGAGAAAGAAAACTGCCCTGAAAGAAGAGGGAAGGGAGGGGATATTATCCCATACAAAAGAGGCGTGAAAGAGCTTTTCTCATGGAGGGGAAGATGGGAGGATGGGGATGGTGAGCCAAACTTAAGCCTTACTCTCAACAAAATTGTCTCAAAGAGAGAGTAACACACACTCATTTGGATATAGAAATCTGTCTTACCTATAAGGAAGTAAAAAAAGAACAGGGATAACAGAAGGGGGAGGTAAGACTGATAAAAGAGAGGGTATATTGGGGAATGTACTGATCAGAAGTAACACTTGTGAGGAGGGAAAGGGTGGGGCGAGGTTAGAGAGAATAAATAAATAAGAAAAAAATAACATGGAGGGAAATAGGAGGCTAATTATCATAACGATAAATGTGAATGGGATTAATTTGCCCCTAAAACAGAAGTGGATAGCAGAATGGATTAAAAAACCAGAATCCCACATTATGCTGTTTACAAGAAATACATCTGCAGCAGAGAGACACTTACAGGGTAAAGATGAGGGGCTGGAGCAGAATCTATTATGCTTCAGCTGAAGTAAAGAAAAACTGGGGTAGCAGTCATGATCTCAGAAAAATCTAAAGCAAAAAGAGATCTAATTAAAAGAGATAAAGAAGGAAATTCTATCTTGCTGAAAGCTTCTTTATAGACAAGTCATCAACCCTAAACATATATGTGCCAAATGGTATAGCATCAAAATTTTTAAGAAGTTGAATGAGTTACTGCAGGAGATAGCTAATACTGATAGAGGACCTCAGCTTTACCCCTCTCCGAACCAGATAAATTTAAGCAAAAAATAAACAAGAAAGAGATTAAAGAAGTGAATAAAATTCTGGAAAAGTTAGATATTATAGAACTCTGGAGAAAATTCAATGGGAATAGAAAGGAATATTCTCAGTATTATGTAACACCTCCACAAAAATTGTGTATCACAACCAAATGCAGAAAAGCAGAAATATTAAATGCATCCTGCTCAGATCATAATGCAGTGAAAATTAATGAAATATTGAAAATGGACAATGGGAAAAGATTAAAAATTGATTGAAAATTAAATGATCTAATTCTAGAAAACGAGTGGGTCTGTTGATCATAGAAACAATAGATAATTTCATTAAAGAAAATGACAACAATGAGACAACAATACCAAAATTTGTGGGATGCAGCCAAAATGGTCCCTAAGGGGAAAATTTGTATTTCTAATTGCCGGCATCAGTAAAATAGAGAAAAAGCACTTCCATCCTACAGAAAAGGTAACTAAGGCTCAGGCAGGCTAAGTGATTTGCCCAGGGTCACCCAGATAGTGTCAGAGGGAGGATTTGAACTTGGGCCTCCTTGACTTCTAGTCTAGCCCTCTATCCACATGTCGGTAGGAACTGGAGATCTTGTTCTCTTCTGGCATAGCCTTTTGAGAATCCAGTGTCACCAACATACCACAATGAGACATTGAACAAAGACAGTGCAAATTAATTTAATGAGCTTTGGGTGACCCTTGGTTTCACCAGAAAGCCCAAGCTTTGTCAGGCCCTACTGAGCTGGAAGAAATGGGGGAAGTGAAGGATGAGCCTCACTAAATTCAAAGAAGTTCTCCAGCAGATTGGACACAAGTTATTAATTGTCCAGGCATAGCAACTCTCAGAAGACTGTCTGTATTAAGGCATGAAGAGATTTTGTTAAGTCTTGATGGAAGGGGAGTAGCCATACTAATGAAATCATAAATCATTAAAACACTGTGGTATAAACCATTCTTCTTGGAATCCTCTTCCTCATTTACCATTGTTTGTCTCGGTTTGATAAAGTTAATCTCCAGTGACCAAATTAGTTTTATATGACTTGGTCCTGGAAGATCATCAAGTCTAACTTTCTTGTTTTACATACAAGGTAAATTAAGTGATTTATCAGAGTCATACAGTTTATTCATTGATAGTTACTCCCCATCAGCTGATGACATCTTTGAATCAACTACTATTCGTTAAACTCATGCTGTGTTCCAGACACCTTGCTAGGCTCTAGGGATAGCAATACAGAGAACAAAATAGCCCCTACTCTTGAGCAACTTCCTTTCTAGCTTTTCCCCAGTTGTTTATGTCTGCTTCATCCTTAAAAAAACCCTCACTTGATCCTACCATTTCAGCTAGCTATTGTCCTGTCACACATGGGGCCCTCTGTCTTTTTGCTCACTCACTTCTAGACCCTCGGCAGTGTGACTTCTGATTTCATCATTGAACTACTTAATGACCGTTTCTCAATCCTTATCCTTATTCGCCTCACCATTGCTCTTATACTTTTGACTACTTTCTCCTCCAACAAAGTCTGTCCTCCCTAGGTTTTTGTGATACTGCTCTCTTCTGGTTCTCTTCCTACCAATCCATTTTGCTTCTTCTTAGTTTCCATTAAATACAGCTAGTCCCTGAGTCTCTGTCCTTGACCCTCTTCTCTTCTAACCCTATACTATTTCTCTTGGTGATCTTCCAAGCTTCCATGGATTCAATGATCATTTTCATACAGATGATTTCCTGAATCTATACATCCAGCCCTAGTCTCTTTCCTGAGGTCTAACCCCTTGTTGAAGCAGCTAGGTGGTGCTGTGGATAGAGTTCTGGGCTTGGAGGCAGAAAGTTGACTTTGTGAGTTCAAATCTAGCCTCAGGCACTTGCTGGCTGTGTGACCCTGAGCAAGTCACTTAACCCTGTTTGCCCTAGTTTCCTCATATGTAAAGTGATCTGGAGAAGGAAATAGCAAACCACTCCAGTATCTTTGCCAAACCAAATTGGGTCACGAAGGAGTCAGAAACCACTAAACGACAAAAGTCCCTTATGACCAACTGGCTTTTGACCATCTCAAGGTAGATGCCCCATAGGCAACTCAAACCCAACATATCCAAATCAGAAATCTTTATCTTTTCTCCCAAATCTCTCTTTCCATCTTTCCTATTATTATTAAGGGCATCATCAACTTTTTTTAAAATTTGATTTGTTTATTTACTTTTAGTTTACAAGATTCAGTTCCATAATCCCTTGAGTTTCAAATTTTCTCCCCTCCCCCCTCCCCCCTCCCCCCATGGTAGCGTGCAATCAAGTATGGGATCTGCAAATACTTCCACATTGGACATTAGTCTGGTTGTATAGAAGGGTTGTAACCAATGGAGTGAACAATGGGAAAAAAGAAAGAGAACCAAACACATCATCAACTTCTGAGTTACCTAAACTCCAACCTTGGCACTGTCCTCAACTCCTTGCTCTTATTTGTCCCTCCCTGTCACATGTCTGATATGTTGTCAGTTTTTATCATTCCTGTCTTCGCAACTAGTTTCCTCCATTCATACAGCTATCGCCCTGGTACATCCTCATCACCTCTTGACTGGATTATTTTCAATAGCCTTCTAGTTGGCCTTCCTGCTTCAGATCTTTTCCCCACTCTAGACCATTCTTCACTTAACTGCCAAAGTAAATTTCTTAAAACACAGGTCTGACCTTGTCACTTCTTGACCTTAATCCCCCCTCCAAGTCAACAATTACCAGTGGATTCTTTTTTTTACCTCTGGGATCAAATTTAAAATGCTCAATTTGACTTTTAAAGTCTTTCATAATGTGACTCCAACCTTTCTTTATTCTCCTTCATGAACTCTCGACAGTCTAGCTCCTTAGACCTGTTTGTTCTTCTTCACACATGACATTTCCATTTTTCAACTCAGTGACTTTTCATTGGCCGTACCTGTATGCCTAGAATATACCTACCCTCCTTACCTCTGCCTCCTGGTGTCTTTTAAGATTTGGTTCAAATCCCATCTTCTGCAAAAGGCCTTTCCTGATCCCTCTTAATTCGAGAGCCTTCTTTCTGTTAATTATCTCTTATTTATTCTGTCTTGGATTTAATACCTCCTCTGTTTCAGCCTAAGGTTGTTTTTTTTTTACAGTAATCTGTACATAAAGCTGTTTATCAGTCTTGTTGTGTTATTGAACTTTGCACCACAAAGTAAATATTTGTTTCCTTTTAATGTTTTCAGGTTGAAGCATACTAAAATCTCTCTCTCCCTCCCTCTCTCTCCCTCTCTCTTTTAGAGTATAAGAAAGCACGCCAAGAGATAAAAAAGAAGTCATCAGATACACTGAAACTTCAGAAGAAAGCCAAAAAAGGTAATTCTTAGGATTCCATTATTAATATGTTCACTTAAGAAAACGATGGCAGTTTTATATCTGAAATGTTAAAAATATTTAATTTTCTGGTATATGTTGCATATAATGTCCCACTTACTACATATGGTTAAACAGAATTTGGCACCTGGGCTAAAGACCTCTAGGTGCAGAGTTTATATTAATATAAGGCATGATTAAAACGTTATATGATTTTTTTCCTTTGTCTTCTAAAGCTGACAGTTATCTCTGCCTATTGTGCAGGGTAATGAAACCTATAAATTTCCTAGAAGCTTTGGGATAATGCATAAAAGCCTTTATGCAAATGTTCAGTAGTAATTATAGCAGAAATCATTCTATTTTCTCCTCCATCTTTCATAGCCTATAATCTCCTAACCCTTTATTAAATCTTGTAAGATTCATAAAATGACTGCCATGGAAGCCGGATGTTGTTTCTGGGCTGGCTTGCAATTATACACATAGCACTTGGTAATATGAAGGCACATTACAAAAGAGCCTCAGCAAGGGCTTTGCCTTACTTTTCCATCACTCTCTGAGCATTTTTCTGCATCAGTTTCATACCCAAGTCTGTGACAGATGAATAGCTTTGTGTATCATGTAACAAAGCTTCATTGGTCCTTGGTCTATTTTGTATAGAATATTGAACCAAGTAACAAGGAGTCAACCTTTGAAAAAATATGATTGAGATTAGAAGCTTGGAGTGAGCAGGGAAAAAGACCTAAAATGTTTCAGTAATTCAGAAGTTTTCATGATCAATAGATTCTCCTCATATTAGAATTGGAAAGAAATCACATAGAAATCTATGAACTTGTTTGTTTTTTTAATATTTCAATATAATTGCCTCCCTTTGTAATCCCCTATATTTTAAAACATTCTGAGAATGGATCTGGTCCCTAAGCTTCACCAGACTGCCAAAGGAGTCCATAGCACAAACAAAGCTAACAAACAAAAGCTAAGAAGCCCTATATTTGTCCAATCTACTCATTTTATGGAAGCTGAAATATAGAGAGGTGAGTGACTTACCAAAGGTCACACAGCCTTTATGTGGCAGACTTAGGGCTCAAACCTGGATCTTTATTCCCAGCTCCAGAGTTCTTCCTACTTTTTACTGGAGAAAAAGACCTTCAGGAACTTATGGTAGAATCATCCTTGAAACTGCTGTATACCTGGATTCCTGAGATCTTTGTTAGTACTATATAGAGAATGACTTTAAATTAATGTGACTTTTTTTTATTATGTGGCTTATGAGGATTCATTCTTTATATTATCCTCATACCACTTATTTCTTAGTCATGGTTAGACTGAGACTTCTGAGGTGAACCGTTCTCAAGACTATTAAAAATCTCATTTCTTCTCAGCCAGATCTACAAGTAGGAAAGAAAATAATATAACTCTAGACAACCAGAAAACAGAAAATGTGCAGTTGAGACCCTGATTGGAACCTTCATTGTTCTTGTTTGGGAGAGAGCAAACGTAGATTTAGAGATGGAAGGAATTCCAGGGGTCATCTACTCCAAGCCCCTCATTTTATAGGTCCAGAAACAAAGGTCCAAAGGGTTAGTAGATAGAGAACTGGAAGGGAACTCAGGAGCCAACTCCCCCTTCCCATTTTATATATGAGGTCCAAAGAGGTGAAATCATTAAGGTCACACAGGTAAGTGAGAGAAGAAAAATTGGAACTCAAATTCTCCCATTCCAGATCCAGTATACTCCTCTGTGACTCTGAGACTTCTTCAGGGTCACACAGGCAATAAGTAAAAGTGCTAGAGTTTAAACCCAGGACTTCACACTCCAAATCTCACTTTCTTTCTGCCATCAGTTACCTTTAATTTTTTTTTTCAAATCACTAAATCTTGTCCCTCAGGTAATAGGTAATAGCTCCCCACTTAAAATAATAGATTTAAATGTAGAAGAAATCTTAGGGGTAATCTAATCTCACCTTCTCAATTTCCAGATAAAGAAACAGAGAATGACAGTGATTTTTTCCAAGGTCACTTGGACAGTGGTCACCTTAATTTAAGTGCCTTTCCTCTGAGATTACTTTATTAATTATTTTATTATTAATTTATTAATTAATTAATTTATATTATATTAATTTATCCTGTATATATCTTGTATATACCTAGTTGTTTGCGTGTTGTTTCCTCCATTAACTGAGAGCAGGCACTTTGTTATTTTTTTTGCTTTTCTTTACACAGTGCCTAGCACATAATAGGCATTTGAGGATGCTAGTTGACTGATGGACTAGTTAAAATTTCTGTAATTTTGGAGTGGTTAGGTGGTGCAGTGAATAGAGCACTGGCCCTGGAGTCAGGAGGACCTGAGTTCAAATCCGGCCTCAGACACTTAACACACACACACACACAAAAGCTAGCCATGTGACCTTAGGCGAGTCACTTAACCCCAATTGCCCTCCAAAAAAAAAACAAAAAAAAAAAATAAAATTTCTGTAATTTCAAGTCACTCTTGGATCTTCGTGGAATGAGAACAGAAAGAACAACAAAATCCCGGGTGCTTGCCTTGCCCAGTCAGTCACTTGACCACATAGTCAATAAGCATCTATTAAGAGCCTGCTATGTGTCAGACACTGTGTTAAGTCCTGAGGATACAAAGAAAGGCAAAAACATAATGCCTGCCTTCATGGAGTTCACATTCTAATGGGGGAGATGACATGCATATGAGTACGTACATACAAGGTACATACAGTGTAAAAGGGGGGTAATCTCACTGCAGAGGCTCTAGCTAGCCATAGGAAGACCCAGGAAAGGCCTCTTGCATAAAGTGGAATTTTAGCGGAGTCTTGAAAGGAAGTCGGAGGCAAAAGGAGATTCTTTTGGACATGATGTTTATTGAAGTATTATCCTCCAACCTGCCTTCAACCCTACTCTAATACTAATTTCCTTCTAGAGATAGAGTGCTCCTAGTCTGTTTGTTTTAATTTGGGGATTTTTCCTGTCCTGTTTATGAAGATTGTTCCATGTAGGACATCGTTTCTTCCTACAACCCACAAGTAACAGGCATTTGTTAATGTGTGTGCCTCAATTCACTCCAAACGCCTCTGTCTCCTATTCCCCCACTCTCATTTCCCCTGGTGCTTTAAGAACTGAGAATAGAGATAGAGGAAATAGGTATGAAAACAAATCTGTCTGAATCTACTTTTCAGAGATTCTTAAACGTTTCAGAAGCTCCTTCATCCGTGTAGGAAACTGACCAGATGCTCCCATTTGACACTGATTTGGAGATCGCAGATTTATACTTAGAGCAATAGGGCATTTAAATCATTCTCCAAGTATTCATTGAGTAGCTGCTCTGTGCCCACAAGTACTGGATACTTTCAAGTTTAGAAGAAAAGTGTAAGAAACACCCCTTTTCTTTTTTTAGGAAAGAAACCAACAACATTGCAGGGAAAAATAACCCTCAAATAGATGACTATTCTCTTCTCCTCACTGCTGCTTTCTTACAAAAATAAAGTCCCTTATTAAGAAATTAAAAGGAATTTATGTAAGGTATGGTGTGAAACGATGAACTACAATAGGTTCTTGTAAGAAAGTTTTAATGATTTTGTGTGTCTAAAATTAACGAAGTTATTTAGCTCATGTAAAAAAATATAATTTGTTTTTAAAATATAAAATGACCCAAAGTTCCACCCATTCATATTTTGTAGATATTCAGATATTCACATACCTGCACTTTCTCCTGGCCATTGATTAACTGGCTCTTCTTAAATAGTTCTACCCAATAGAATGGAAGTCCATCCCATTGAGACTAGGGGACCATCTTGTTTTTTTTCCCCTCTTTATACTCAGTACCTAGGACAGTTCCCTGCACAGACTAGGCTACTTATATGTGTTTCCTGAATCTGTTTTTTAACAGGAATATTAGAAACTAGAGTTTAATATCCATTTCTCCTGTGACTAATAATCCTTTATAGGAGGTTAGATATCAATAATATTGACTGTTGAAAAAAATATTTAAATGCTATTATGTATAATATAAGCAATTTAATGTAGTGGAAGTAAGATAGTATGGCAAAGCAGACAGAATGAGGATTGGTCTTGAAATTAAGAATACTTGTGGCAAACTGAACTTCAGATACATGCTAGCTGTGTGATCCTGGGCAAGTAACTTAAGCTTTCATTGTCCCCAGGCTACTCCATAAGAATAGGTATGGACAGGTTGCTGATTTGCATTGGTAAATGGAGTAGTTTCTGTTCTGGAGAGTTCTGGACCATCCCCACATCCCTGCCCTGAAAACATGGAACCTTAGTGGAAAGAGAGGCTGATAAAAATTATGTATGTCTGCCAGGGCAGTTGTAAGAGCTTTTAGGGATTAATAGATGCTAAGGCTGTGAAATGCTCTGCCTTCTCATCTCTGCTTCTTGGCTTCCTTCAAGTCTCAGCTAAATCACACGTCTCTTCTGATGACCCTTAATGCCAGCTCCTTCCCTCTCTTGATTACCTCCAGTTTATCCTGTATTTACATTGTTGTTTTCATGTCATCTCTCCTATTTGACAGAGCAGAGACTGTCTTTTGCTTTTCTTTGTAGCTCCAGTGCTTAGCATAGTGCCTGGTGTACATAGTAGGTGTTTAATGAATGTTTATTCACTGACTGATTGATTTGACAGTTCTTATGGATTAAGAAAGCTTTGGGAATTTGGCAGAGATGAGGCAAGAAAAGTTACTTTTCCCCAGTTCCAGCTCAGACCCTGATGTTAATTCATCCTTGCATCTGAATTCTGCATCCATTCTGAAGTCTTTCTTTTCCTCATTTTCATCTTAGGATCATCTACCCTCAGTGTCCCTTTTTTCAAGACTAGAAACACTCAGTTTGCCTGAGCTGGACTTCTGTATAACAGCTTACCCAGATTATTAGACCGTCTTCATATAGAATGGATGGAGAGCTGCACTGCTAGTCTTGTATATTCTTCATACAGGACTAGAAAGAGTATCAGTTAACTCTGGGGAAGAGATTGAGTGTCCTGGTTAGCTAGATTTCCTGATATAGTAAGGAATATGGAGAAAGCACCGGGTCAGGCTTGCTTGTAAGTGTTTCTAAAATATATTTCCTTTTGCCAGATTTTCTGCACTAGGGGAAGCATAATTGAATATTCCTTTGATTTAGAATCTCTTTGAATGCCTCAGAATCATCATTCTGAATGTGAATTCCTTTTGTAAAACAGTTTCTGAGTTTCCATGTGATTTTGTTTATGTGTAAAAGCGCACAAACAGGGCAGGTAGATGGCACAGTAGACAATGCACTGGGCCTGAAGTAGGAAGACCTGATTTCAAATCCATCCTTGGACTATTCCTAGCTGTGTGTGACTGTGGACAAGTCACTTAACATTGTTTGGCCTCAGTTTCCTCATCTCTAAAATGGGGATAATAAAGCATCTACCTCCCAGGATTGTTGTGAGGATAAAATGAGATAAGATTTGCAAAGTTCTTAGCATAGTACCTGGCATGTAGTAGGCACCATATAATGTTAGCTGTTATTATTATTATTAGTAGTAGTAGTAGTAGTGGTAGTGGTTATAGTCATGGTGGTAGTAGTTAATAGTAGTGGTGGGGGTAGGGGTAGAGGTAGTAGAAATAAGAGTGGTAGTGATGGCAGTAGTAATGGTGGGAGGTAGTAGTAGCAGTAATAGTGGTGATGGTTGATGGTGGTGATGGTGGTGGTGGTGATGGTGGTAATAGTAGTGAAGGGGTATAAGTAGGGGGGATTTCTATTGAAATCCATTGAGGGTTCATTGTCCGAAAAGAATTACTGGACTCAGCTGTCTTTTGGCAGAGTTATAAAAGTTTATTGTTACACTGGGGCAAAGGGGAGCTAGGAGGCCTGCAAGCTGACAGGGATTTAAGGCAGAGTTACAAAGTTCTATGTTAATGCTTTGCGGGGGGGGGGGGGGGGGGGGGG
>CM053580.1:498199991-498259662 GCA_028627135.1 Pseudochirops cupreus | reverse complement strand
GGCAGAGTTATAAAAGTTTATTGTTACACTGGGGCAAAGGGGAGCTAGGAGGCCTGCAAGCTGACAGGGATTTAAGGCAGAGTTACAAAGTTCTATGTTAATGCTTTGCGGGGGGGGGGGGGGGGGGGGGGTTGTGTGTGTGATATAAAAAGCCTGCAAAGTGCAGGGTTTAGTGTGACACTCTGCAATGGGCAGGGGGGGAGAGAAAGAAAACCTGCAAAATGTAGGAATTAGGGATGCCGATTATATAGTACTAAAACCATAAATCTGATATCAATTATGCTAACTATGTGTACAAAGGTGGAGTTAGGGAGGAGTTTGGGAGTGGTCAAATTTGAATGAGAAGTACCCAGCCTGTTAGCCATCAAAATCCTTTTTGATGAGATGGATGTTGGGAAGCTGGGCTAATTGGGGTTTCAGGATGAGTCTTACACAAAGCAAAGAGGTTAATGGCTGAACCTCACAAACTGATAGATCTGCTGTTGGTGAGGAGTTATCTTACTGATAATCCATTGAAGGATTCATAGTTTGTAGCTGGCCGCTAAAACAAAGAAGGTATACATTTCTCTAACTAAGGAATGCTTTTGAAGGATTCATCATCCATATGGCTTGTTATCATAGCTATAGAGTTAATGGTTTCAGGGAAAATGCTTTTAGGCTGGGGGCAGGGGAGAGACAGAGTTAATGCTTTAGGGCTGGGGGGGAAGAGTGACTTTTACAACTTAATTGCACAGGCTGATGTTACAGACTGATGTTACATACCTAGATACCCAAAAACAAATGAGATAAAGTCACCCCAAAATGTTACAAAGGCACCTCAGCACAGCATCAGTAGTAGTAGTGGTAGTAGTAGGGAAGACCTGAATTTAAATCCAGCCTCAGATACTTAACTAGCTGTGTGGCCCTGGGCAAGTGACTAAACTTCTCAATGCTTAAGTTTCCTCATCTGTAAAATGGAGAAAATAATAGCATCTACCTCCCGAGGTTGTTGTAAGGATCAAATGAGATAATATTTGTAAAGCACTTAGCACCGTGCTTGGCACATTATAAGTGCTGCATAAATGTTAGCTATTGGCTGGTGGTGGTGGTGGTGGTAATAGTAGCAGTAGTAGTAGTAGTAGTAGAGTAATAATAGTAATAGTAGTATAGATGGAATGTAGGAAATTGGGCCAAATCAAATCCAGTTCATATCCCAGAAGTGGTTTAAAATAAATCCTTGATATTAGTGGTTTTTCATGGCGTTTGCCTATTTCTTTTAAAAATGAATGCAAACGAAAAGTTCCAATTCATTAAAATTCTTGATCCTGTAGGTTGTAGTTAATGGGGCTTTTACTATATATTCCAGCACCCCTTTAGTATTGTTCATGCAATATTCATTTTATTTAGATGAGAATCGATAAAACATATATTAAGTATTTACTTTTTAGCAACAGAGTCTTTCATATTGCATATTTCAAGGATACATGATAGAGGATCATAACTCTGGGTTTCTAAGGGAAACCTTAGAGGTCATCTGTCCCAACTCTCTCATTTCACGAATGAGGAAATTGAGATCCAGACATCTAATCACTGGTCAACTCAGGGTCATCCAAGGTCATTATGGCAGCGCTGGATTTCAAGCTCAGTTCTTCTGACTATAAACCCACAATTCTTCCTACCTACAGTGTATCATTTTGTCCTTCAGTGTCTTCTGTGTTGACTTTTGCCTATCTAGGTGTCCTGGGTGCTTAGCACAAGGCTTGGAACATAGTGATCACTTACTAAATACTGTTGACTCATTGACTGGCTATTTAGACACAGATCACAGCCCTCTTCATAACTTAATGTAGAAGTCCAGCTGAGGGTAGTTCTTTCAGGTCTTTTGAAAAATCTGATTTAGTTAATATTCACAGTTAAATATCCTACTTCTATGAAGGGACAGAAGAATCAAAATTCCAGTTGGTTCAGAGGACCATGCAAAAATACTTGGTAGGGGAGGGGAGGGAGGCTGCAGGCCATTACCATCAACGAACCACACATGAAAAGGGGCATAAAATAGCCCTTTGAGAAGTCTTAGGAAATCAGAAAAGGAGAGGTGGGCTGGTCATCTAGGCAGAGTGAGGGGTAGGTCATGTACCTACAGGATAGTAAAAAGAACCTAATGGGGGTCTTAAGTGTGCTATAGGTAGGGAAAGGAAGGAAGAGAGGGAAGATGGGGGGAGGGAGTGAAGGAGGGAGGAAAGAAAGAAATATTAAACACTTAACTCTGTTATAAGTGCTAGAAAATTCAAATGCAAGCAAAAAAAGAAAAAGAAAGAAAGACATCACCTGTCCTCAGGGAGCTTACATTTCAATGGGGGAAGGCAGCATACAAAAGGGAATTAAAGGGGAAGGAGGAGATAGGACTGAAAGTACCTAAATTGGGGGCACAGAGGTGAAGTCTGAAGAAAGTCAGGAATACAGCTGGGAGGGAAATGAAGGCAGGTCAGCCTAGACCTTTCTGCAAAACAGACTCCAGGAAGAACTTCCTAATGGAAAAAGAAGGGGCAGGGCTTATAGAAAGATATTCTATGAGGGTTAGAGGGAAGACCGGGAGTGATGGGCTGTTAGAGGGCGGAGATCCTAGGCACTGAAGGAAGATCCAAGATGAGCCAGTAGTACAGGGGTCGTGAATGTGAAGGCCAAGAAATGTCCAGAGTAAGACCAGGAAGGGAATGAAGGATTGGCAGAAAGACATAGGTGAATAAGCATGACACAAGATGAGATGGTTATGAGGGTTATGATTATTCCATTGCAGGGAGAATTTATGGGTCTATCAAAATATAGAAATAACCACCGATTTTAACATAAAGCCAAGAAAAGCCCTCAGGTCTGAGTGCCGGATCACACAGTTGCATGAAACAACCAAACTTTCTCATAGCTCTAGTTTTCTCTTTAGTACTGTCTGGTTTTCCTGGGATATATATTGTCTTAAGAGTACATCCTGGGATGGCAGATAGCCATCTCCCTTTGTGGCCAGCAATGTTTCAGAGAGAGTTAGTGATGTGAAAATATTGACTATCCTTGTACACTTGCCCTCCAGAAATACCCACATGTGCCTTAAGAGACTCATATAATATATTGATACATAGAATGGCTTTGAATAGCATCTCTTCTTCATCTTGTAGCTGGATTTGATAACATGCTCAAATTTGCCAAGAAAACCCCAAACGGGGTCGCAGAGAGCTTGAAAAGACTCAACAGCAACAAACCTTAGAGTAGCAAAAAGAACCTTAGGTTAGTGGCTACTGTTGTTACTGTTTACATCAGGATTAGTTATTGATAACATTGTCAATTATTTAATATTTATTAGTTATAATGAATAATAATGATGATAGCACCTAGCATTTATAAAGCAGTTTAAAAAAATTTTCTCATTTTATCCCCAGAGCAACCTTAGGAGATAAGTATTATTAGTTATATTTCACTTTTTTATGATGCTTGTTAAGATTTACTATTACCTCATTTGATTCTCATAGCAACCCTGTGAGGATTATTATCCCTGCTTTACAGATGAGGAAACTGAGGCTCAGAGAGCTTCGGTGTCACAAAGCCAGTGTCTGAAATGGGAGTTAAATCCAGTGTTTCCCAGCTCCGAGTCCAGCGTTCTAGTCACCATGCCACATTCCCTGCAGAAATAAGTACACAAGTCTGGCTAGCTGCCTTTTTGAATCCTGAAGTTAACTGTCACCTTCTAACTAGAGCAGTGGTTCTCAACCTGTGGGTTGCGACCCCTTTGGGGGTCGAACAACCCTTTCACAGGGGTCACAGGGGTTGCCTAAGACCACTGGGAAACATATATTTCCGATGGTCTCAGGAATCAAGACACCGCTCTTCTATCCCTCTCTAGGTGGGTCTGCCCACATGCAGATACTCCCACATACGAGTGTTAAAGGGTCACAGCATTAGGAAGGTTGAGAACCACTGAACTAGAGAAATAGGAGATTAAGAAGCAGTTAGCCCATTTACTTTGCACCTTTCATCTCTGGACTGAGGAGGTCAACAATATATTTGTTTATTTCACATGACTACTCTCTTGCCACAATTTGAATTTTAAGATTAGTTGTGATGAAATCTATTTCAAGAAATAAGCTCCTGGAAACCTAGCAGAGAAACAGTTTCTAAGGCGGTTAATGGAACCATTTATAATTGGAACCAAGGGAACCATTCAAAGAATTTTTCACTAGAGGAAATAAAGGGGACACTATGAATTTGATCATGGAATTAATATCCTTCCATCCTGTTACTGAAGTTACTGTATAGTACTCTCTCAGTCAATAAGCATTTACGAAGACATTGGGCAGGTTCCCCACCCCTGGGCTACATAAATGAAACAATCCCTGCTTTTAGTCAGTTATATTGAGGGGACAACATGACCATGTACATACATATATATATATATATGTCCACAAAGTCTTAGTACATTTTTAAGCTATTTTAATGGCTTTTGATTGTAGTAAGACTTTGGGAACACTCTGTATATGGATGGATAGAGATAAATATACATATGAGGTAGGTAAATACAAGGTAGTTTGGGGGGCAAGTCACTAGCCTTCAGGGGATTAGGAAAAAAGGCTTCTTATACAAGATGGTCCTTGAACTGAGTTGAAGGAAGGAAGTAATAAGTCTCTGACGTCTGTTCTAAAATCCAGAAGTGTAATTAAGCCTTTACTTTTGACCCTTTCTGTCTATTCTTTTCTTTCATTCCTCAGTTCACTACCCTACCTCCAAGTCTGACATTGTATTGAGGCATTATCTAAGATTTCTGTTTATGTGTTGTAGTAAATTGTAGAATGTTAGAGACAGAAAGAACTTTGGTCATACAAATCATCTAGTTGTTATAAATTAGACCTAAAAAAAATACCCAAGCAACCTCTTAAGACTGAGAAACTGAAGCCTTTGTCTCTTCTTAAAAAGACTTATTTTGTTAAGAGGTGGAGAGGTATTATACACATAAAGAATAAATTTTCACTTTATGAAGAGGACTAAAAAAAAGTTTACTTAAAAAATGTGAATCACCAGCAAGAAAGTGAGTCTTAAATCACCTTGCCCCAACTGGTGATGAAGTCCCTGTGTTGTGTCAACAGAAATGCCATGCCCTGAGTTATTAACACATGAAAGGTAGGAATAATGCTGGAATACCAGTTTGACTTTCTTATTTTCCTTTTTGTATCAATTGTGTATCCTGCACTTTCTCATCGTGTGTCCCTCCCTGCCAGCTGAAACTGTGGGTAAGTCTTCGCTGGGCTGTACCTCTTGGGGCTGATCCTGGTGTGCTCCTCTCTGTGGGCTCCTTATGGTTGTCCAGTCCTCCATGTCGGGTGCTTAGAGTCGGTTACTAACATGGAAAAATCAGTCATTCTCATTCTTAACTTCCCAGAACGTCAGATGGTTTTGAAAAATGTTTTAAAGCATTCATTTTCTTTAACATAAGACTACTTAAAACATTAACACATTAAGACATCCATTATTATAAAAGGAATTTGAAACACCATAATTGTATAGTAGGATCACTGTAGTAGAATTTAGGGAAAGGAGCAATGCCATTTAATACATTGTGGTAAGAGGGGAGTGTGCTGGCAGTGGTAGGGTAGAGGGGCTGAAATCAGAAAGAGAGCTGCCTTTTGAAAGAAGTCAAGGGTTCTACAAGATAGATGTAAGGATGGGGAATATTCCAGGTAAAGGGGAGAGGCATAAAAATGGCTCATAGAGTACCATGTGTGAGGAAAGGAGAAGCTAGTTTGGTTGGACTGTGGAGTACTGGAAGCTGGGGACTGATTACTGTATCATAAGGATGAGCCTGTTTGTGAAAGGTTTTAAAGACTGAACAGGAATTTCTATCTTATCCCAGAGGCAAGAGGGAAACATTGGAGTTTATTTTCACAGGGGAGTGATGTGGTCAGACCTGAGCTCAAGGGGAGGAAAAAAATCCCTTTGGCAGCTGTACAGAGGCTGGATTGGAGAGTGCAGAAGCTTGGGGCGGGGAGACCAATGAGGAAGCCACTTTGATAATCTAGGTAGGAGTAGTAATGATAGCCTGACCTCAAATCCTGGCTATGTGAGCAGAAACTGATTGCTTATGTGGAAAGAGGGAGAGTAAGGATTTGAGGATGATGAGCCAGAGAGACTGGAAGGATGGTGGTGCCCTTGCCAGAAATAGTGATGTTTGTTCAAGGGGTGGATTTAGGGGCGAGATAATGAGTTCTGTTTCGGACATATGAAGTTAGAGACATCTCCAAGGCTTACAGTTAGCCAATAGGTGCTTGGTGATGTGGGACTGGGATTCAGGAACATGACTGAAGATGAAGATATAAGTCTGGGAGTCAGTCTTCATCAAGATGATAATTAAACCTGTGGGATATGATGAGGCCACTGAGAGCAAAAGTCTTCTTCACTGATAAGTGATGATATCTATATCTATATCTATATCTATATATATCTATCTATCTCAGTGAAGTCATAGACCTTTTGAAGTCTTGGAAAATGAATATATATGATAAATACTGTTTATATTTCTTAAGAGAATTTCTCTTTTGAACATAACACCTCCTCCCCCACCATGAACCATAGGTCATTTTAGTGTAATTTGTAAGGATTCTCATAACCTCTCCTACAATGCCAAACTTTATGTACCCTTATGGTGAATTCCAGTCCTGGTAAACTGGAATTACATTCACTTAGTACTTAAATCTAAATCCAGATAAATCTAGCAGATTTATCCTCGGCCCTAGGGGAGTGGTTCTTAACCTAAGGTCCTTGTACTTGTTTGTAAAATAATAATGATAATGATAATGATAATAATAATAATATTTTGATAACTGTATTTCAGCATAATTGGTTTCTTTTATAATCTGCATTTAAAAACATTCTGCCAAAGAGGTCCAGAACACAAAAAAACTAGTAACCCTTGACATAAGGGAAGGGAATTTTTTTCAGTTGGGATAAAAAGAAAAGATTATTAAGGAGTACTAGGAACCTTCTTTCTTAAGAGGGGAAAAATCTTAGCTGAATATGTTTGGGGAGTTGAATGTCTTTGTTTTGTAGTCTCAGGTCTCTTTGTGACCTGGGCCCTTCATAACATACTCCTTTCCCCTCCTCCAATATCCACCATATAATCTTAACCACTTAACACTTCACCACATATTCTTCCAGGGATACTAGTCTCTTTGCTGTTCCTCAAACAAGATGCTGGATCTCCAGCCTTTGGGCATTTCACTGGTTGTCCTCTGTCCCTAGACTGCTCCCTCCTTCTCCCTCCCTCCTGGCTTCCTTCAGGTCCCAGCTAAAATCTCACCTTATAGGAAGCCTTTCCCAGTCCCTTAATTCTAGTGCCTTAGCTCTGTTGATTATTTGCTGTTTAACCTATACATACCTTTTTAAAAAATTTATTTATTTCCTTTTAGTTTACAACCTTCAGTTCCACAATCCCTTGAGTTCCAAATTTTCTTCCCTTCTCTCTTCTCCCCCTCCTTGGCATGTAAAGCCAAGCACAAGTAGCTCTCCAGAGGACTGCTGCTGTGAATAGCTCTAAGGTTCTTATCACATAGTATAGTGAGCTCTCTATTTATTCAGCAATAAACTGAGTCAAAACATTCACAGAAACTAAAGTACAGCATTTGCAATGATAGAACATAACAACTTATCACTAAAGTGGCCACATAGTTTTAAACAGAAGATATCATTCAGTAAATCCTTAACTCAGTCATCCTTAAGGAGCATTCCTCCTTCAGGGACACAACGTACAAAGGTCAAAGTTTTCCCACCCCTAGGTCACATTGTCTTAATCTCTTGGTCAAAAAGTCTTCTTTCTTCTTGACTGGATATTAGTTTCCAATCATCCTTAACTCAAGTCATCCTTAAGAAGTACAAAGTACAAAGTTCTCCCACCCCTAAGCCACAGTAAATCATGATTTTCTCAGTCAGCACTAAGTACCCAAGGAGAAGTCTTTTCATCTTGGCTCGAGGCTGGCTCCTAGATTCCATGGTTCCTCTTCCATGGGTCCAGCTCTTGCCTGGATCTACCCAACCATCATCTGTATTCACAGGCAGGCAGCTTTCAGCTCCTCATCCAGTTCCTCGTCCAGCTCCCATTCCACATTGAAGCTCATAGTGTCCAGTCCATCTCAGGTCCTTCACAGTTTCTGTTTCTGGGAATACAAAGCTTAACAGAGCCAAAACAACATTCACACATGTTGCTGGCACCATCATCAATTCACTCTCTGCCTGTGAAGTCAACACAGATCCACAAACAAGGTTCAAAAAGTCAACACAAATCATCAGCATAGTCCCAAGACCTCTGAAACCCTCCTCCAGGACTTCTGTAAACAGACAACAAATAAATCCTCTTTCAGGACTTCCAGTAAGGTCCCAGGGCTTCTGTGCAAAGTATCACAAACACAAATCAACACAGAACAGAAAAACAGTGCCAGCCACCACAAGGCCTCTCCTCAGTTGTGCTCAATCCCAGCTTGTGCTCCTCATATATATGGTGGTTCTCCTTCCTGTCCCACTCTTCCTATTGTGTCAGTAAGTTCCTCCCACCTTTAGATCACAAGGGGCTCATACAAGTTGCTAAATACTTAAGTAGCTGAAACAAGGTGCTAAGTACTTCTTTGATTGCTGTTATATGGCAGCATGTAATCCAGTATATAATCTATTTGTATCTTGTTGGTATGTAATTTTTTGCATGTTTTCTCTCCCATTAGGTTGTGAGTTACTTGAGAGCAAGGATTGTCTTTTGCCCATCTGCATATCCCTAGCTTTTAGCACAGTGCCTAGCTTGTAGTAAGCACTTAGTGAATATTTTTTGACTGATAATTTTTTTTTTGCTTTTTTTGGAGGGCAGTTGGGGTTAAGTGACTTGCCCAAGGTCACATGGCTAGGAATTCTTAAGTGTCTGAGGCTGGATTTGAACTCAGGTTCTTCTGACTCCAGGGCTGGTGCTCTATTCACTACACCACCTAGCTGCCCCTTGACTGATAATTTTAAAAATTTCTTAGGCTGTTTCCTTCCTCCTTTGTAGTCCTGAAGGAAGAGGACTGTTGTTTAGGTTCTGCTGTACTAGACTAGACCCTTAATCATATTCCTCATCTGTCATGAATCTTCTCCTACAGAGGTACTGCAGGTGAATAATATGTATGAAGCATCAGATACCTTTTAATTCAGATTATTCAGTGAATGTTTATTCATTTCCATTTATGTGCAAGGCACAGAGCTAAGAAGCTAAGGCCAGCAAGATGACAGTGACTCAGTTCTCAAGTAGCTTAAATTCTAGTTTGGGGAAAGACCCATATGCAAGTAACTTTGATGCAAGAAGGGATGAGAAGGAGTTGGAAGGAAATAAATGCAGAGTGGGCAAATGTATAAGAAACGTGCAGTGAGAAATGTGAACTCCATAAATGCCATCTATCATTACAGCACTAGTGGGAATTAATTACCTGTCTTCCATTCGAAGTGGAGATCCAACCTTAGCTGATAATGAGGTTTGGGTCTTGTGGAGTAGAGAGTGCTCAAGCCACCCCTTGGAAATCACAACTTGCCTTCTTTCCAAACAGTTGCCAGAGAGTCTTTCTTAGAGTGAGGTTCTGATCCTGTCTTTCCCCCTGTTCCTCCAGCTCTCTGCTGTCTCACCTTTTGCCTTTAGAATGAAAATCAAAGACCTCTGTTATTTGAAAGGCCTTTACAAATCTGCCTCCAGCCCACCTTTCAAGGCTTTATTCCCCTGAACCTAATTTATACTCCAGCCAAACTGGGCTGCTTCAGTATTCCTCCTCCTGACCCATTGCCTTTATATAAGTTCTCCTCCCCACCCCTTGTACCCTCTTCCACTCCAGTAATGCAGACTTCACCTTCACCTCTTAGAGTCTCTGTCCTCCCTTAGTACTTAGTACTCTTAGCACCCAGAACTTTCTGACTCTCCCAAGTACTACTGCCGCCCTCCTCCGTTGTCCAAACTACCTTCTATTCACTTTATATGCATTTTATGTTCTCTTCTATCCATTAATCAGCCTGCATTTCTTAAATGTCTGCATGTGACAGGCAGTATTCTAGGGGCCGAAGATATAAAAACAAAGTAATAAAAAAGAAACCGTATATGTGTACAAGTTGTATTTACTGATAGAATGTCAACTTGGCTTTATATCACCACGGTTTGGCAGAGTTTGTCAGTTGGACAGATATTCACTTGGCATTTAATAATTTCTTACTGACTTATTTAGAACTAGAAGGGATTATCTGACACTTTAGGATGAATCCTAAAGAGCTGAAGAGCCCCATAGGTAACAGCAGAAGCCGGGATTGGAATCCAGGGCCTTTGTTTCCAAATTCAGCCCTCTTTCCACTCCCTCAAGGGAGCCACATTTAGCAATCTGGAGTTAGGATTTTGACTATAAGAATGTACTTCTGGGATTCATTTGTTGGAAAGGTGAGAATGTTCTTTATGCCAAAATTCCCCACAGCATTCATGAGGGAAGGGAATTCTAGGAGGAAAGATGTGTGTGTCAGCAGGACAAACCAAGGAATGACCTAAATACACAGTTATTTGCTTTTAGGAGCCCAAGCCAAATTTGGTTGTTTCCTAAGTCAGCAGCAGTGGTTCCAAATATTAGAGGTGGGTGTCTGATTGGCGTAAGGGAATTTTTGGCAATATCACATCCAACTAGACAGCATCTTTTATCTCGCTAATTTGCTATAACATTTTAGAACTTGGATAAGAGTTTGAGTCACTGCATTATTGTCACTAGAGATGAAATGGGGAAAGTTCCCTTAATGACATATTTGACATATTAGAAGATCAAAAAAATTAGATAAGGATGGTTCAGGTTGCTTCTTAGGCTCTTTTGCTTCTTCATAATAACAAATGAAGGAATTAAAAAAAAAACTTGTATTCTCATTCCCAGAATCTTCTTGCACATTTATTGTAGCCCTAAAATTTGCCACTTTCTAGGGGTAGATTTGTTGTTTCTTTTTTTTTTCTTTTTGGAGGGGGGAAAGGCAGGGCAATGGGGGTTAAGTGACTTGCCCAAGGTCACAAAGCTAGTAAGTGTTAAGTGTCTGAGGCTGGATTCCAACTCAGGTCCTCCTGACTCCAGGGCCGGTGCTCTATTCACTGAACCACTCACCTGCCCCTAGAATAGATATTGATAATTAAAAATGTTATACCACCTCTAGAAGGCAGGCTTGGCCTTGTTACTCTGGATTTCTTTTCTCTGTGTGTTGAAAGCCTTTTGCCTCAGAGTGAAATCTGGCTCTCTATATTTTGTTACATCCTACAGTAAAATCAGCAAACTGGCCCAGGCATGTCTACCAAACTTCAGATGTCTCAGATAAACTCCTTTGGTGGCCCTTGACCAGCTAACATCTTGCTATTAGGGTTGATGGGCAAAGTAACACATAGTCTTTTCATACTTAAGGTTATTAACTTTTGGCAATTTGTTCTCCAGAATTCACTGTCACTGCAGAAATGCAAAGAAGCTTTTGCAAACTGCTCTTGGAAAATGCACAGTCTTTCATGGATAATCTAATTAGAAATTTAAACAAATAGGCATCCATGGAATTTTTCCTATGTCTATCCCTAAGATATGTGTGCCTTTTCATTTGAGGAATTACTCATCTGGTCTTCCATCAGAATTCCATCAGTACTTTTCTTGCCACTTCCTGGCTTTCCTGCAATTCCACTTTTTACAGGAAGCCTTTTCCAATCCTTTTTAATTCTAGTGCCTCCCCTCTGGTGATTATTTCCCATTTATCCTATATAGAGCTTATGCGTGCGTGTGTATGCGCGTGTGCGTGTGTGCGCGTGTGCGTGCGTGCGTGTGCGCGCGCGCGCGTGTGTGTGTGTGTGTGTGTGTGTGTGTGTGTTGTTTCCCCTATTAGATTGTAAACCCTTCCTTTGAGCCCCTTTGTAGCCTCAGTGCTTGCTTATTGATTGTTAACTTTTTTCCACTTAACAGTATTTTATTTTTTCTAATTACATATGATAGTTTTCAACTATCAACATTTTTGTAAGATTTTGAGTTCCAAAATTTTCTCACTCCTTCCCTCCTCCCCAAGATAGCAATCTGATATAGGTTATACACATGCAGTCATCTTAAATATTTCCACATTAGTCATGTTCTAAAAGAAGAATCAGAACAAAAAGGAAGAACCATGAGAAAGAAAAAAACAAAGAACAAAGATGCTTCGATCTGCATTCAGATTCCATAGTTCTTTCTCTAGATGGGGATAGCATTTTCCATCATGAGTCTTTCAGAATTGTCTTGGATCATTGTATTGCTGAGAAGAGCGAAGTCAATCATAGTTTATCCTTGCATAGTTTATTCTTGTTGTTACTGTGTACAATGTTCTCCTGGTTCTGCTCACTCCACTCAGCATCAGTTCATGGAAGTCTTTCCAGGTATTTCTGAAATCCTCATGCTCATCATTTCTTATATAACAGTAGTATCCCATTACATTCATGTAACACAACTTGTTCAACCATTCTCCAATTGATTGCCATCCAGTTTGATAGGTGTGAAGTGGTACCTCAAATTAATTTTAATTTGCATATCTCTAATCAATAGTAATTTAGAGCATTTTTTTCATATAGATAAATAGATAGCTTTAATTAATTCATCTGAAAACTGCCTATTTATATCCTTTGACTGTTTTTGATTGTTAAATATTGACCTGACTTGGCAACCAAAGTACTTGAAACATCTCAGAGTTCATTCATTCATTCATTGGTTAAATAATTTATTAAGTTCCTACTCTGTGTCAGGCACTATGTGTACAAAGACAAAACCAAAACAGTCTTTGTCTACAAAGAATGTACATTTTAATAGGGAGAAAGGATACACAAATGAATAAATGTAAATCATAAGCAGTTTGGAATCAAAGGCCAAAGACTTCCTTCTTAAGACTTGTATCTCAAACCACCAAAACAGTTCCTTATTTTTTTCCTTTCTCTTCCAAGTGTACACTCAGCCTGAAGTTCTCTAATTAATTCGGTCTTACGATTTTTAAGGGCACGATTGCATACAGGATTGGATGGGATTTTGCAGTAATATCACGGATCAAGGTTTCACAATTAATTCTATATTAAATTATGTTTCTGAATCTGAATTTATGTGCTGTTAGACTAATGGCTGTTAAAAACTGGAATCGTAGCCACAATCAGGTATTGTTTCTGTCACTATATTGTGATTGTTCATGATTGTGGATTTGGAAGGGACTCAGGTTAGCTTAGACTACATCTCTCTCTACAGGTAGGTAGCCAGAGCTCAGTAGATACAAGATTTCCTGGTGTATATTTCAAAGTGTACCTAGAAAAGATCCCTTATTGTCTTCACATCTGCGTTTGATTGTTTTGCTGTAAGCTGTTTCAGCCTAGTCTAAATTCTCCCTAGGGGCAGTATGACACATAGTAGGTAGAAATCTGTTTTCACAGTCAAGAAGAGCTGGGTTCAAGGAATGCCTCTTAGACATTGTCTTTGGGCAAGCCACCTGTCTTTAGCACCCTCTGAGGCTGTACATTCCTAGGAAAGTGTCAGTCTGCATTTGTAAAGGAAATTCCTTTTTGGGAAGCTCCCCATTGTGATGAAATTATAGCTCTAGTCCAAGAAATTAAAAAAAAAAATTCCCCATTATAAATTAATCTTCTTTCTTTCTGGAGTATTTTGTTCAGATCTGCATATCACATTATAGGAAGGGCACCAGTGATCTAAAGGGTGCAAAGGAGAAAAGCCAGGATGGTGAAGGAAATATGTTGTGGGAATTCTCGTTCATGTAGGAATTGAACCAGATAGATAGTCTTTGAGATCTCTTCCAACATGGTGATTTTGTAATTTGGGAGGGGTAACTTCATAAAACTCACTCTCCAAATCATAAACCCTTCCTGTACTTGAAGGAATTTACTCCTCAGCCTTCTGTAGATTAAATTAAAATTTTGTAGGGAATCTGCTTTGCTCGATCAATGGCATAGATACTTTCTGACCTTTCCACAACTACAGAATCACACAGTTGGAAAAGGACTTCAAATGTCATTTGTGCAATCCATACTGAGTCAAGGACACCCCCTCGCCCCCGACATCTCGAGGTGGTCATCTGTCCCCTACTTAAATGGTGATGGGCCACTCACTATCTTTTTTGAAGGATCCTATCCCACTTTGATATAGCCAATTATTAGGATTTTCCCCCTTTAATCAAGCATAAGTCAACCTCTTCACAGCTTCCCCCTGTTTTCTATGTTCTTCCTGTACCATCAAGGGAAGTTGAATTCTGCCTCCCTGTGGACTAGTGTTCACTCACCTCTTTAGGGGCAAATACATTAAACAAGCCCTATTTCACATGAGTTTCTCCACATAAAACTGAGAACTCCAGAATATTTAAGACTGGTCATTCCTGAACTTCTCTAGCACCTTCTCTGGCTCTCTCCAGTCACTGTGAATAGTTTCTTGTGGTCAAGATGGTCATTTGGGTGAATTGCTGTTTTTGTGTGTCCCATGTCTTCAGGCCTCCCCAAGGAGACAAAAGGAAAGGCAAAGTGTCCCCACTGTTTTATCCTTTCATTCATTCCCCTATCTTTCTGTCTTTGAGAAAGGAATAAAAATTCGTAGGTGGTTTTTTTCATGGCTAAGAGTTTAGTGGACATAACCTCAAGCTTTGGAGAGATCTTAAAGTTTCTTCCCTATGAAGCATTGAGTGTGGGCCTCTTTGTTATTTGGTCTGCTTTATAGAAAACTCATTTCATTTGTCTCCAGAGGGGGATTAAACCAGCCAATAGTTCACAATGAACTCCCAAGCTGAGATGGCTGAAATTCCCTTTTTGTTCCCGGAGATATTTACTGCTGGTACAAGACAGAATCCTTTGGGTGAGATCGGTGTGGTAGTGCTAACTTGTCTCTGCTTTTGGAGATGTCAACAAAGGCCCTCCTTGTTCATTGAGCTGAGTCCCTCTGGCCATCAGCATCCTGGAGAAAGCTCATGTGCCAGGTTTCTAGGACATAGCAATGAATTGGCAGAGTATTCTGTTGTGAGGGGAGCTGCAAGAAGGGCCCAGTGAGTTTTATCTTCCTATACTTACTTACATGCTTACCTTCAGATACAGGAAATTAGAAGTCTCTCATGCCAGGCAGTGATCTAATGGGGCTAACCTTGATTTAAACAAGAATCTGGGGGTGGAGGGCTGGGAGTGAGAAGCAGCTGTATGAAATTCAGCAAATCCTATTTGTGGCTTTTCTTTCTGTTTGCAGGAAGAGGAGATATCCAGCCCCAGTTGGACAGCGCGCTGCAAGATGTCAACGATAAATACCTTTTGCTGGAAGAAACTGAAAAACAGGCAGTCAGAAAGGCCCTGATTGAGGAGCGTGGCCGATTCTGTGCCTTCATCTCAATGCTACGGCCAGTGATTGTGAGTTGGGTTAAAGTCCTGGGATGTTTAAACTACCAATGAGTTGAAGATCTTACTTTATAAGGAGGGGGTAGTTGGTTACAATTTTAAAAAAAAATTGGTGACTCAAGTCTATGATGTCGTCATTGTAGGGAGTTCTGAGTGTGGAAATTCCCTTTACCAGTGCAGATCAGCAACTGTTCTGCTGCTTAGTGTTCTATAGCTAATTATCATAGTAACAGCAACAACAGTAAATACATAATAACATGTATGTAACATTAGAAGGTTTGTAGAGCACTTTACACATATTGTTTGATTTTTTCCTTACAGTAACCTTGTCCATCTTAAAGCAGCGGTGTATCACAATCAAATAGAAATGAGCGGCCCTAAACTTTACATGAGGATCCCTGCAGGTCATATATTGACTTAGGAAACTCTACACATTTACGTATTTCTTGTTTTAAATAGTGACAATGATAATGTTTATATAACATCTATGAGGTGCCAGGCACTGTGCTAAGTGCTTTTTTATAATTATTATCTCATTTGGGCCTCACAACACCTCCAGGAGGTGGGTACAATTATTAACCCCACTTTATAGATGAGGAAACTGAGGCCGGCAGGGGTTAAGTGATTCCAGGAAGTTCTGAGTTCAGATCAGCCTCAGACACTTACTAGTTGTGTGCTGGGCAAATAGGAGTTAAGCGACTTGTTCAGGGTCACATAGCCAGTAAGTATCTGAGGCCAGATTTAAATTCAGGTCTTCGTGATCCCAGGCCCAGCACTCTCTCCACTGTACCACCTAAGAACATATTAAAATCAGAGAGGAATTAGATTTTAATCAGCCTCAGGCAGCACTCACGAGTATTGTGGGCCCCATGCAGAGCTGTGGGCCCAGCGTTTGACGCCTCTGAGAGAGTGGCTGAACTTTAGAAAGAGTGAGTGTCAGTCAGCAAGCATTTTGTTAGCTCTCACTGTGCTGGGCACTCTGCTAAACCCTGGGGGTTACAGAGCCCCTGTTCTAATGGAGAAGATAATGTGTAAATGCCCGGGTATGGTGCTAGCTGTATAGAGGATGTGTGAGAGTAATTGTGGGAGAAAGTCATTGGCAGCTTGCAGGGGGACCCTGGAAAGACCTGCAGAAGGGAGGATGTGAGCTGAATCTTGGAGGAAGCTGGGAGGTAGAGAAGTCCAGGCCTGGGGGGTAGCCGGGCAGTGGCCTGAGGTTGGGAGGTGCAGTCTGGTGTTGGAGAGCAGCATTGCTGGAGCTAGGGCATAGAGGACAGTAAAATGTAAGAGCACTAGACATGGAAAGATAGGAAGGGGCTAGGTTATAAAGAAATTAGGTGCCAAAAAGAGGACTTCATATTTGATTGGAGATGGAATAGGGGGTCACATAGTCAGCGTGGGTCAGAATGGGGGTATGGGAGTTACTTCTCAAAAGGCAAACAGTATCTCCCATGCCCTCTTGCTTCCTCTCTGAGAAAAATGTCAGTTAATCGTGACCTGCAAGGCACCGGGTGACTCAGGTAAAGTTAATTAAATTTTCCCCCCCAGGTCTCTCTTCCCCTTTTTTTATCTTTGTGCTATACTCTAACCCCTGTGCTATTTATTAAATGAGTGAAGAGGACATGTATGACCAATAGCACAGTACTTCTAGGGCTTAGCACAGTGTTTGGCACAGAGCAGGCCCTTAATAAGTGTTTATGTATTGATTAATTGATTAATTTAGAATCCCAGAATCTCAGAGTCAGAAAGAGATCTCAGAGCTCAACCAGGTAATTTGCCCCAATATAACACAGCAAATTAGAATTGTGAGTGCTCAGATTTTTTAACCTGGTTATAATCCTTACGTTCACAGATTATTGGGTGTTTTTCTTTTTTTTTTCCACTGATAACTTTGTATAGTAAATGTTTTCATTTGTGAAGCCATGGTACTCACGCTTGGAATTTTTAATAATTAGATGATGCTTGATGTTACGTTTGTGAGGAAAGCACTTTTGTAAAATTTACAGAGCAACAGAAATGGAGTTTTTACTAACAGTAATACTTAAATATTGTTGTGTATTTGCGTTAATTTTATTTTTCCCTCTTATAAATATTATTCTCTGTTGTTTTTTTTTCCACATTATTCTTCCCTCACTCACCTCTAGGATTATTTCTAGTCAAGCTAGAATAATGATGAAATAATAATAATAATGATAAGCTAGCATTTATATAGCACTTTAGGGTTTACAAAGTGCTTTACATGTTAACTTATTTGAATCTTATTTGATAATACAGTAATTTTATGTTATAGTGACATTTACATAGCACTTTATCTATATTATCTCCTTTGAGGCTCCTAAAAATTCTGAGGTAGGTTTCTACAGCTGTTCTCGTCTTCATTTTACAGATGAAGAAAAAGAGACTTACTTTTGGTCTCACAAGTGTCAGAGGCAGGATTTGGTCCCAGATTTTGCCTGACTCCCAAATCTAGTGTCCTGCTTACTAATTACCAAATTGAAGGTCATAAACAATTTTATATCCCCTTTAAAATATTGTCCCATTTCTCCGTAGAAAAATTGCCCCAATTTATGGGACCTTCCACAAAAGGACCGCTGAGTCCACTCTTAGAGTTTTTATTAATTTTTGCTGGCTCAGCACACATAGAAAGGCACCCTAAAGATTCTTCTGTGCGGACTTTATAAAGTTGTCGTTGACTCCGCATGTTTTCCCATGTGATGAATTATTCCTCCTCTTGTGTATTCCACCTCCTTTGACCGCTTATTAATTGGAATCTGGGTGCCGACTTCACATATTTGCTTTGATTTCTTCCATATTTTTATCATTTATGTTCATAGTATTTATCCATTTTTCTAGTTTATACTTTGTTACATTTGGTTGTGCAGTTTTTAAAAAATTGCATATTTAAAGATAGTAATCTTGACCGATAAGAGGCAGCCAAGGTATTGCAGTAGATGGAGTGCTGGACCTGTGGTCAGGGAGACTTGAGTTCATATTCAGATTCATGTACTTTCTAGCCGGGTGACCCTGGGCCACCCTCTTAATCTCTGTCTTCCTCATCTATAAAATGGAGATAATGATAGTTAGCACCTCCCTCCTGAGATCAGATGAGATAATATTTGTAAAAGTACTTTATAAATTTAAAAATTCTATATAAATGCTAGCTTTTTTTTTTTCAAAATAATTTATTACTATTATTCGAGCAGCTAGGTGTCACACTGGCCTGGAATCAGGAAGACTCCTTTCTCTGAGTTCAAATGTAACCTCAGATACTTACTAGCTGTGTGTCCCTGGGTGAGTCACTTCACCCTGTTTGCCTGTTTCTTCCTCTGTAAAATGAGCTGGAGAAGCAGATGGCAAATCACTCCTGTATCTTTTCTAAGAAAACCCTAGATGGGGGCACAAAATGTTGGACATGACTTGAAACGTCTGAACAAATAGTAGTAATTTGACCCATATCAGTACTTAGCATTCTTAGGCCAATTAAATGTTAGAACTCCAAAAAAGGTTTTTACAGCAAATGCAAAATAACACTAAAAGTCATACCAAATAATGCCACTTTTGGACTTAGTCTTTCATGATGATCAAATTTGTTAGCACATAGTCAAGAACAATATTCTCTTCTACTCCTTTTTAAAATCTTTTTTTTTTTTTTTGCGTACTGGTTGGCTCCTTTCCTATTCCTAAGTTTATCTGCTCCTCCCCCCCCACCTTAATTTAGCTAATAGTTGATCGATTTTGTTAGCATTTTCCAAGAACGCAATTTAAAAAAAATTACCCTGGTCCTTTTGTCTGTATTATTTCAGTTTACAGTTTTTCCCAAACCATTTCATTTCTTTCTTTTGATTTGTTACTTTATTCCCTTTTGTTTAGGTAGAGACTTAATTTATTATTTTTCTTTTGCTTTCTTATTAAAACAGGCAGTGACAGCAGTAATTTTTTTTGCAGTGTCTTATACATTTAAAATGTATTACACTTCTATATTTTTGCCATTTCAAACATTTTATCATTTAATTCTGGATTTCATCCTCAACTCAAGCATGTTATTCAAGACAGCGTTATTTAATTTGCAGGTGTTTGGGTAGTTTTCAAGTCTGGGGAGGGTTGTGTGCGTATGTGTTTTGTTCTTATTTTATTGAGTTCTCAACTGAGAATATGCTATTTTTAGTACCACTTTGTGTTTACCATAAAGAAATTTTTGGGTCCCAGGGTATAATCAGCTTGGAAGCACTTGAAAAGAAAGTATATGTGTTCTGTCCTTTCATTGAGTTTTCTTAATTTTAAATTCTACTCTAATTTTAGCATCAATGTCTTTATAACTTCTTGATCTGTCATTCCAGTAGTTGAGTAAAAAGGCCTCAGTTGACCATTAATTGCATAGTCTTGCATTTCTCCAAATTTTTTCTTTTTCATGTTTTGTTGTTATACTATTTGGAACAGAAACTCCTTAAAGACAAGTGCTGTGTCATTTTTGTCTTCATATCTAGCACCTATCACGCAGTGCTTGGCACTTATTTTAAAAATGCATGATTAATTAATAAGCTACTAATTGATTCTTAAATTTTAATTTCCTCTTATCATTATAGAATAACTGAAAGAAATTTCTAAGCTAAAAGGGCCTTAGAGACCATCAAATCCTGCCCCTCTCCATTTTAAAGATCAATAATTTGATGCCCAGAGTAGTAAAAATTACTTACCCCCAAATTTTCGTCTTTGTTACTTTCTGGACCAAAGTGACCTTCCCTGGCTACCGCTCCCCTATGTGTGCTATATCCCTTATTAAAAATAGAAGAGCCTTGAGAGTGAGGAGTGTCTTTACTCTTGTGTTTATATCCCTAGCACTTACCATAGAGCTTAACACAAGGCCAGCACTTAATAAGTATTCGTTCATTCCCAAAGCTAGAAAGTGGCAGAGCTAGATTTCAGGGGAGGTCTCCTAGACATCCAGTCCCTTGCTGTTTCTACTCTAATACTTCATTAATTTTCTTAATACTTTTTTTTTGCTGTGATTTTGTTTTGTCTAATATCGCTAGCTTGATATATGGATATCTTCCAGCTATTTCCCTTAAGAAAATGGTCTTACTGTAACTTAGCAATGAAATACCATACCCTGTTTGCCTTAATCAGAAAACAAATTGTATATAAATGGCCTGTGTCCTGTGTAACTCCAAGACAGTAGTGTAAAGTGTGTGGCTTTTTAATTACCTTCCCTCAGGAAGAAGAAATCTCCATGTTAGGGGAAATAACTCATCTACAGACCATATCTGAAGATCTTAAGAGCCTCACCATGGATCCCCACAAATTACCGTCATCAAGTGAACAGGTGAGCATTCAGGGAGTAGAAGGCTTATGGGTCAGGCCACACTTGCTCTTTAATGCTGTTTGTTTTGTTTTGTTTTGTGCAAGGCAGTTGGGGTTAAATGGTTTGCCCAGGGTCACACAGCTAGTTTCTAGGGTCTGAGGTCAGATTTGAACTCAGGTCCTCCTGACTCTGTAGCTAGTGTTTTATCCATTATGCCACCTCACTGCCCCATTGCTGTTCTTATTTTTAATATTTTTACTTTGGATAGATTGATCCTTCCTACGCAGCCATTCTTCTCTAAAGAATGTATATCCTCTTTTCTCTGATAGAACCAAAGGGTGGAGAAATTTTGGGGGCTGCTCTGAGTCCACTTTTGGAAACTTGTGCTCATTGCCTTAAGTGCAATGAACTGGTACTTAAATATAGAAATAGGTAGTAAGCAACAGGACTGGGTAGAACCTGGGATTCTTAATGCCTCAAGAGGAGTTTCCACAACACTGTTCCCATGGCAGTGTCATAAAAAATTTAATACGGAATCTGTGCTTGCCATCACACTCTGGCCCCTTTGTTCATGCGCCAAAGCTCTATCATCATAGTATGAAGATACAATTCAGAATAGACAGTTGTAGGTATTTTATTTTCCGTTCTGTTTAATTTTGTTCTCTACATTACAGATGCTGGTTGTCTGATGCTTTTACATTTTTAATACCATTTCTACATCTCAGACAACTGTTGGGCACATTTAAAGCTTTTGGGGGGAAAAGTATTTTTAAGAGTTAGGGAAGAGGTGATGTTAACCAAAGGTCCTTATTTTATGCTTCATTTGTCTTTTTTTAAAAAAAGAAACATTTAAAACAAAATCAGAACATGCACATGAAGTCTGTAGCTTTCCACTTTCTTCAGTGCTGAAATGAATGTTTTGATTGCACGTCAGGTTTGAAATTTTCTTTCTTTTGTGAAAAGCAGCATATGCAAGCCTTTTAATTTGAATTGTTACTTTGCCATAGCAAATCTTGGAACAGAATTAAGACACATGGAGACTCTCTAAGGAAACCTCAAGTGATTTGGGGGCAAGGGGTGACAAAGTGATTTTTCTCTTCTTTTTGAACCCCTCTGAGTTTTTAACCTCCATCAGTATACATGTATATCTTTGTATTTCTTGGGTTTTCTGTTAATTTTTATTTTTTTTCTCAGTGAGAGATGATGACAGTAATGCTTTTGTAATGCATTAAAAAAGAAAGGAAAAAAAAATCTCACAAAAAAATCTTTTTTTTCTTTCTGGTGAAAACCCGTTTTTTGGACAGATTCTGTGTTCAATTGGCAGTGAAAAATTCTCTTCTTGAGTGCACCTAGCTTACTAAATGGACATTTTTTGGGGTTTGTTTTGTTAGGTAATCCTAGATTTGAAAGGTTCTGATTACAGTTGGTCATATCAGACTCCTCCATCTTCTCCCAGTACAACCATGTCCAGAAAATCAAGTGTTTGCAGGTAAGTGATCTTGGGAAATTTATTTCTAAGAAAGATTGACTTTGGTTTTCCAAGTGCAAACAAGTGACCGATGTAGAACCCATCCTTGGCATCACTGAGTAAATTTGAACTAGTACCATAGAGACTTCTATAAAGATTTTTTGTTATCAGTCTTCTTATCACTGATTTATTGTCAATCCAAGAAAAGACTCCATTAACCCTTAATTAGCTGACAGTAGACTAGCAACTCTTAGATTTGCCAGTAAAAGGTTTTTGTTTGTTATGCTATTATAGAGAATTATTACTTTTGTATTACTTGTAACTGGGTTACTATTCTAGATGATAAAGTAAAGAAATGAGTTACTTATTGGTTGATTTTACTATAACCTGGCAGGTAGGAAAAGTGAACAGAACATATCCTTTATCTCCGTCACTTATTTAGTTCAAATAATCACAATCTAAATAGAGATCGGCTTTGTGCTGACTCCGTTTGCTGGAATGGCTAGTGTCTTCAAGAATATTTTCTTCAAGCAGAATGGCTTATTAGCATGTCATCCCCTGCTTAATTTTTCTACCTTCCTTGTGAGGAAAGCTACATCATTGGATATCACTTTGTTCTGGCTTTTAAAAAAATCTCATTGTGCACTTGTACTTCTGGTGTCTGCTCTCTGCTTTCCTGAGCCAAGTGAACTAACTTATAGCCCCTGTGAGTGGTTACTTCTAAGAGCTAGATGTCTGCCAGTCTAATATGTGGTTGGATATTCCCATATTCATGTACAGGTGTTGTTTTATATTTTTTTTGGAGGGGAGGAAGAGGTCACACAGCTAGTTAAGTGCCAAGTGTCTGAGGTCAAATTTGAACTCAGGTCCTCCTGATTCCAGAGCTGGTGCTCTATTCACTGTGCCACCTAGCTGCTACTTGGGATTTTTTTCCCCCCAAAAAACCAGTCACACAGAATAAGCAAGTCATAGTATGAGATAGCATAAATTTAGAGCTTTATCTATTTATTTTACAGAAGAGGAAATTGGATTCTTGTGCAAGGTGGCACAACCTGACAATCCAGGTCCTCTGATTCCAAATTCAGTTCTCTTTCCATTATATCTAAGTGAAGTTCACATGAGTTGAGTGGGATCACAGGACCTCCAAACTACATATTGACACATATGGATGTAAAGAGGCAGTATCCTGAAATAATACTAAAGGAGGCAGCTTTTGTCTCGTGGTAACATAAGTAACACAATGGTGGTCTTGTCCAGTAGACAAGTAGGCGGCAGGATTCTACATAGTCCTTGAGTTGTTTTTGCTTTTTGGGCAGTTATTTTTTGACAAGTCATAAATGTTTATCAGTAAAGGGGGGAGGTGCAAACCGAAAAGAGTAAGTTTTTAAGTGAATACTTGGGGTTTTTTCTCCCTGAATGCTTGATAGGAACAGAAAATCATGCTGCACATTCTGAATCAGTTATGTCCTGGGGAGAGATTACTGGGAATGTTTTATTTTCATTGTCCAAGTGCCTCTTTTGACTGATTGGAAGGAAATGTAGAATCATGCTAATGACCCCCCTCCAGGGGCAGTTAGCTTTGCCATGCACCAGTGTCCATTTCCACTATCACGTTAGCACCCACTGTTGCAAGTGTAGCAGCATCCTGGCATTTCTGAGCTATTTAAATTAATTGTCAAAGAATTCATAATGCAAATTCTGTTTGAGGAGATGGGGGAAAGACCAAAGACTTCAGAGTTTCTCTTTTCTTAAAGCCTTTCTTCTTCTCACAGCTGGCCATTCTTTTGGCAGCAGTGTCCTTTTGAAATATTGGACTGTGTTGAGATTTATTCTTCCCTAGACTGAAGTTTTCCTCCTAGCGTATCAGATGTTCTCTCCATGTGTCCCAGTGAAAGATTGGATGCCCGCTAACTGATTGTTGCAGCAGAGAGAAAGGATACTCTGTAAATTTGTGTATCTGAGGCTTCTGTGTCTGTTCCTAAAGCTCATTGTGTAAGGGAACCCCCGTTGGCTCTTAGAAAACAAAATCTATCTGGATTTCACAAACCTTGCATTTTGTACCAGGAAGCTGGGCTCCACAAATGTTTTCACAAGGGCTTATTTCTCTATTTTCTTCTGCCTAAGAGAAAGCAATTTTATAACAGTACTTTATACTTTCGGGGTTATCCTGTTTTGGGGTTGAAAGTTTTATTTAGGATACAGACTACTAGACATGCCTTTCTTGGCTTTTTTTAATAATCCAATCTGGGACTAATATTGCTTCATCCAAAATGATAGAAAAACATTTTCCGTTCTATGGGAATGGGTAGGGTCTAGGGAGTAGACGTCTCATTTTATTAGTACAGGGAACTACATGAAAGGACCCTCTACCAGTACAAGTCAGCACCTCCCCCCCGCCCAATTTATGGTTTTAGAGAGCCCCTTAGAGCAGCTGAGCAGATAAGTATATTGAGCTCATACTAAAAAATATATGTCAGAGATGAAACTTGAACCCAGGTCTCCTGGTGTCCAAGACCAACTCTATCTACTGTGCTTGTCTTTGGGAAATTGCTGGAAAGGTTACTTGTCATGGCTTTCCTAGCCAGAAGCATCCTTAAGGGTTCATTACCGTTGAGGTCAGATGCTCTCAGTTCAACAAACAGCTTCAAGATCAGACATGTAGATACAAGCTCAGTTAATTTGAGGACAATTTTTCCTTGCTGTGGATATGAACCACATGGATGTATAGGGAAGCCTACATTTTACGACACAGGTAGTTGCCACTCTTCTGCTACCTTCCAGCAAGCACAGGCTCGGTTGTTGTTAGTGTGGCTTTTTGTGGAGTCTGTCCCCATGCTGGGGCTTCTGCAGTTAGACTGGCACAGTAATTTTCTGCCCCACTGACTTCTAGACCTGATGCTTCAGCATTTTTCTGTCACCTTAATGAGACTGCAGTGAAGTCTTCTTTTTCATGACCTAGGAATACCTTTGTCTGATGAGAGAACTAAAGAGTTGTTTTCTCTTGCCTTCTCACACATAAATATCACTTGTCCTTCCTAATAGGCCTTGAGGCCACATATCCAGGTCCTTGGGTGTGGCCTTTTGACTGAGTCCAAGGTTTACAGAACAAATTCTTTTATTAAGAGGATTTGTTCTGTGGAGCCTGTGGCCTTGAGGCTATAGATTCCCCAAACCTGGCTAGGGTTTAGAGACTGGACCTGTGATTTCACTGATAGAGGAAACTCTGGGGTGAGTAAATTCTCTCCACTGTTGAGCGTGGGCACCTTTTCTTTGACTTGTAACTGTAGAGGCCCCGGTGTCGGTGTATGTCAGAGACAGGACTTAAACGTAGTTCTTCCAGGCTCCTAGACTAGCCCTCTGCCCACAGTGCCAGGACTCATCTCTTATCTTTCTCCCGACAGGATAACTTTTTATAATTGTTTTTGGAGTTGCTTAGGTGGCTTTCCTGCCTTCCCCGAGTTCTTACCCATCTTTCTCCCATTCTCTCCCTCACAGCAGCCTGAACAGCGTTAACAGCAGTGACTCCCGGTCGAGTGGCTCTCACTCTCATTCCCCAAGTTCACATTATCGCTACAGAAGCTCCAATCTGCCCCAGCAGGCTCCCATGAGGCTGTCGAGCGTGTCCTCCCATGACTCGGGATTCATATCCCAGGATGCCTTCCAGTCCAAATCTCCATCCCCAATGCCACCGGAAACTCCCAACCAGGTAAGGTTGTCCAGGCCTCCCGCAGGGGTGGGACAGAGATCCGTACACGAATCCTGACCTGATCACAACCAAAGTTGTACCATAGTAGACATATTTTCTCGTTTAAGAAACTTCTTCCTTATCTTCAAGTTGAAAGAAATGTATTGTTCCCTAAAAGAGTTTTAAAAAAGAAATAGAATTTATAGCGGCCTTTCCTGGGTGTAACCAAGTAGATTTTTCCAATTGATGGCAGGAGCAATCCATTGTAGGCAGCTAAAACTGAACCAGTCTTTGGTAGGCTCATAGACATGGGTATTCCTTCAGGTGATGATTGAATTATGCGCACCATTCATTCCCAAGTTCAGTGAGAACCATTTAGAGGGTATGTCTCTTCATGTTGTTTCTTCCTTCTCCACTCCACCTGACGTGCCTTTTGTGGACCTTTGCCCATTCCAGGAATCCTTGAAGTAGGCAGAGTACTCTTGTAACCTTAGAGGAACACGAAATTCTTGCCTTCTGTGCTGTTAACTATTCAGTGGATCATCGGCACTTGATTCTGAGAGAAGGGAAGAAATCAGTTCTCTTGCTTGCACAGCAATTGGATTAGGGGACATTGTGCTCATCTAAACACATTTGTTCCTATTGAAGCCAACATGGAGAGGGTGACTGCATTGGTACTGGTCTCCAGGGCATCTTACATCTCCCTTTTTTCTCCCAGAGCATCGATAAATTTGCTCCTTGCTCAACACTTAGAGCAGCACATAGTCAAATAGTAGAACTCAGGTTCACACCATTCTCTACTCCATATTATGTCATCAACTCAGACACAGGTTACCTTCTAAGTCTGACCATCTGGGACCCAAGGATTTAACTTGCTTTCGTGAGTTTTCTTAATCAGGAACTCGCGTCCTGGTCTCCATGGTATGTAGAGTTCCTTATGTCCTGGGGGGAGATAAGAGGTGCTTTCCATAGAATCTCGGGCCTCACAGATCATTTAATCATTCTATCCCTTCTATAACATCCCCCCAAAATGGTCGTCCAGACTTTGTGAAAAAAATTTCCAATGGTAGAGAACTTACCACTTAATAAGGCATCCTGTTATATTTTCTAATAGTGAAAAATGTTTCTTTCTTGTACTCAACTGAAATTCTCCCTCCTTATGATTTCTGTCCTTTTCACCCCTATAGAATTAAGTCCTTCTTTAAGGCATGTTGAGTTACAAATGAAGACTACAGGAACTGGAAAGAGTTTTAGACCCCTGAATACACACCCCTACTTTTTTTTTGGGGGGGGGGGCCTGACCCTAAATGCTTAGCTGTCCATATGGTGGCATTTTTCTTCAGTTACTCTTGGTGATGGTACTAACTCTTTCCATTCTGGGAGGATGGAAGAATTGGTGTGGAGTCCAGATCTCTAGAGTTTTATCTTCCTTTTCCTCCTGGGAGGAGCTTGTCATTGCTGGTGCTCTTTGGGCTTTTTTTTCTCAAGTGTTCTGCTTTTCTCCCTCCTCTCTGTGCAACAAGAAGCAACATGCATGTCACGCAGGCAGAAAATCTGCTGGGCTAGAACGATGAAGGAATTCTCACATTTTCCAAGAGGCTGCTCCGCTGTGCAGTCTAATTTGGTGTTTGTTTTTAATCAGTCACCATAATTGTGTTTATAGCATTCTGTAGCAGAGCTTGAGCAAAATAAATGCGCAAACACCCACGCTTACCTTGCCATGGATGGTTGGCCTTGAGTGTTACCTTTAAGGACTAACAAATTGAAATAGAATGTCATGGCTTCTAATATCAATGTTTCGGGACTCAGTAGAGAGATCCCTTTTGAGAAGAATCAAACTTAAAAGCTGAGTATTTCAGATAAATACTGTTTTCAAGTCGATAAGAATTTATTGAGGATCAAGAATTTATTTTAAAAAAGAATTAATTAATATGTGCCTGGCACTGAAGAGGCAAAGAAAGGTAGGGTGTCCTTGAGGACCTCACATTTTAATAGGGGGTGGGTGGGAAGGGAAGGCAACGTGTAAGTAACAGCATTCACACGAAGTAGATAGAGAATAAGTGAAAGGAATCTCAGAAGGGAAGGAAGGGCACAGGAAAGGGAAATGATTTGCCCAAGGTCACAACAGCTAATGAGTGGCAGAGCTGGAACTATTTACCCAGTTTTTTTTTTTCATTGCAAATGTAGTAATGCACTTTCCCCCAAGCTGCATCTCACATATCACCCGATTCTCAGCATCAAGCTTCTCCATAAGATCTCCTTGGCAGTTTGATCCATGTGGTTCCCTAAGTACACCACCCTTCTTTTTTTTAAGCCCTCATGCCTTACCACCTTTTACCTCCTGTCCTTGACTTCAGTGGTTGGCAGTTCTTTGGCCCTGATGCCATTTCCTGCTTTATAAACAGATTTCAGCAGTGACAGATAGGACCTTCTAAGTCAGCGGTTCTCAACTTGTGGGTTATGTTCAATTTGTAACACTGAAAATACATCCTGCATATCAGATATTTACATTACGATTCATAATAGTAGCAAAATTACAGTTATGAAGTAGCAATGAAAATAATTTTATGGTTGGGGGTCACTACAACATGAGGAACTGTATTAAAGGGTCAAGGCAGTAGGAAGGTTGAGAACCACTGTTCTAAGTCATTTACTACACATCATAGGCCATTGGTGTTTTCTCCTAGATTATTGGTATAAAAAAATATCGAGAGAGTTGCCACATTTCCCTCCTTAATTTGGCATTGTCTAAATTGGACATTTCTTTTACAATTCTTTTCTCCCCACCCTTTGTCCTCTTCCCCTACGTTTCTACCCTCCCACCCAACAGAGACCTGAGCCTAAGGATGGAGCACATATTCTCTGATAACAATATAACTATGTAAAGTTAACACTTGTCCAAGTCAAGGCTGTTTTGTTTTTTTTTAAGAAATAGTAGAAATCACAGATAAAAATATCTCATACTTACTGAACCTAGAGTTTTAGAATTGCTTACATGTTTATTTGTCCAGCGAAATTTATCTGAAGCAGAGGGACAGAGACCAATAATAAATGCATTAAGATTTACAGACTTTCTTCTCAACAGCCTTGCAAAGTAAGAAGTTGTCACTCTTATCCCCCGATTTATGGAGGAGGTCACAGAGTTTGTATGTGATGGAGTAGCAGGTCTCCCAATTCAGGAAGGTGACTTGTATTAGATCATTTTTCTCCCCTTAAAAAGTGTCAAGGCAGACACAAGACCGAACCCACCAGCCGTTCACATGTGATCTTTCGGCAAGGAAAGCCACAGAGCTTTGTGGAACTTCTTATATATTTTAGCTTCCACTGAAGTTAAACATATGGTAGAAAACAACAAAAACTTTTCACCTCTGAAGGAGCCTGCCCTTCTTCTAAGATTGTAAGAATAGATGGAAACAGCAATTTGATCTCTTTCACATGTCACTCACTAGGGTTTCAGTTCCTAGGATGATAGAGACAATCCTCTGGATTGGGAAGACATTTCCTCATTTTAGCAAATTAGCGAGGGCCTAGGGAGTGCAAAAAAGACAAGAAAATACACTTTTAAAAATAGTACCTGTGACAGCCACAGCCAGTTTATCTTCATGAGGTCAGGAATAGATGGAAGAGACTAAAAGCTGCTGATAAAACCATACTTGAGTCCTTTAGACAAGGATGCAGGGGACTGAGTGTACAAGCCTGTTGATGGAAATTGGACTATAGATGGTGGAGATTTAATGGAAAGAATATGGTTTCCTGAGTGGCAGGCAGATTTAAACAAACAAGTCAGGTTCCCTTTCTTAAAAGTTTGTCTTCTCCCCAAGTGAATCATCTTTCCTGCCAGTGGTCCATGTAATGGGATTGCCATTGGTAACCGTAGCATTACTATTGCAGAATTGGAGACCTCAGAAATCATGTGCCTTGAGGGTTCTTAACTTGCCCCCTTCCACCCACCCCCCCACCATGGATTCCCTTTGATAGCCTGGTGAGTCTTGTATGGCCTTCTCAGAATGTTTTTAAATGCCTCAAATAAAACACATAAGATTGCCAAGGAGACCAATTATGTTAAAATAACACTTATCAAAATATTTTTTGAAAAAATAAATAAATTCATGCACCACAAGTTAAAAACCCTGATCTAGTCCAAGCCCTTTCTTTTACGTAAGAAACTGATAGGCAGAGAGATTAAGGTCACACAGCTAATAAGTTGGGATATGAATGAGTTCCTCTGCATCCAAATTCACTCTCCTTTCTGTTATATATACTATGCATGCCTGGTGCACGTGAATTGGGGAGATGAGTGGCTTAGCTTAGAGAAATATTCTCCCTTAGTGCAAATAGAGTCCCAAAAGCCAGCGTGCATATGCCTGTTGTCACGTGGGACCATTCGTTAGTTAGTACCCCTTAAAATTTACTAGGGAATGAAAACTAAGGAGAGCTAGCGACAAGCTAGTTTTAGCTAACCTAAACATTTAGAGATAGCCAACTATTGGCCAGGTTCTGAGAGGTAAAGAATGCTGCTGGGCGTATAAGACAGAGCAGATGCTTAGGTCCAGGGCCCTTGTCACCTTGGAGAAGGGCCTATAGGGATGTTACCTTTTTAGTTAGATCTAACATGAGATCTGCCGTGATGACTGGAATCCTGTCTAGGGAAGGCTTGTAGGACCAGACTTGCTGTTTCTTGCTTGCTTCTCCAAAGGGACTGAATGTTATAGATAGCTTAAAAGCCATGTACAGTGATGCAAAGAAAAAAATATCCCTAATCCTCTGCTTTTCTTATCCTTCCTCTTTTCCTGTGTGTACTTTTGTGTCTGTCTGTCTTGTCTGTGTCTGTGCGTGCTTTTTTTTTTAATCCTTTTTTTTGGTGGCTTGTGGCCTTTTCCTGTATATGTTTTGGGTCTGTATTTTGGATTCTTGTGTTTTCTTTCCCGCTGTGTTGCCGTGGCGCTGACAATGCTACAGAATTCATCCAGCTCGGCCTCTTCAGAAGCTTCAGAAACCTGCCAATCAGTGAGCGAGTGCAGCTCCCCCACCTCAGTCAGCTCAGGCTCCACCATGGGGGCTTGGGCTTCCACAGAGAAGGTGAAAAATATTTGTATCAGAGAACTAACCAGCCCTCCCTGCCTCACCCCCATTCCCTGCCTCTGCTAGCTAGCTCCCTGGCAACATCCAGGCAAACCCTGAAAATAAACGAAGAGGTTAAACCGAGGTCTATTAGAAACAAACAAAGAACGCTCCTATTTTTTAGAGAACATTTGTACCTCTATAAGTTCACTCTCAGAAACTCAGATTTTCATAGAAACCAGGTAGTGAAGTCATTTTGGATGAAAGAAGATTAAGATTTGGAAGAAGAAGGGAGGTGGGGAGAGGATTGGAATTAAGAGGTATGTGTGAGGGCTTTGAATTCAGAACATCAGAAATTTAGTGACTTTTTCTCCTGTCATCTCCTACCCCACCTATACCCCAGGTGTTCATCCTTATCACAGCCTTGTCTGAACATGTCATTTCAAACATGTTAGGCTGTATGTTTTTTGCACTATTTAATTTTCTGTTAAACTTTTTATTTTCAGTCTCAGATTTGCTGTGAAAAATGCATCTTTGGAAAGTTAGTTGGATTGAACAGACCTATTTAATGCCATTTAAAAATGATCAAAATTGCATATGACATTAGCTAATCAGTGTTCCCGTGAAATTTTATTGACTGATGGACATACTGAGATTATCATAAAGATTGAGAGAAATTGTCTACCATTCACTTTTTAAACGATTCCAAGATGTAGTTGAAGTCTACCTAAAGTAAATACTTATTGGGGATCAGATAGCATTGGTCTGTTTTCTCCCCTGCTTCCTTTCTGCCTCTCACTGATTGTCCAAGGGCAGCAAATCTCCATGATTTTTTTTAAATACCCAGGTTCCCATCTCCCCCTTGCATAGAGTACATCAATGCCATCTTGTATTTCCACATTCATCTTGTTATATTAATTTTTCCCTCTTTTGTTTGTTTTTTTTTGTTTGTTTTGTTTCCAGTTGTCTAACGGGTTTTATCACTATAGTTTACCAAGTGAGTCCCATGTAGCATCAGTGGGCGCAGGTCTTTATCCTCATTGCCTGCCTGCCTCCCGTCTGTGCCCTCGGGCGACCTCTGCCCTCCTTCCAGACTACGTTCATTATTACACCATTGGGCCGGGCATGTTACCGTCATCTAAGATCCCTAGCTGGAAGGTTTGTGTCTCACTCTCTTTTCCCTCTCCCTCCCCTTCGTTCTCTCATTGCTATGACTGCCCTTCTCCTGACCTGTGGCAGTCACTCACATTCTGTTTGGTTCTCTAAAACATCTTGCTGGGTAATACATCCTCCCCATTAGGGTTTGTGGGTTTGACTGCTGGGGGCAGAGAGGAAAGGTTAGTAGTTCAGAGATAGAAACCCCAGTGTGGAGCTGAGGCTCAGGGGCCCCTACTTAGTTGACTATTTGAATTTCCCTGCTTCAAGATTAATCACAAGGTGTGGAATTCCAGTGAGCTCAGAGTAAAAGCAATTGAGAGGTAGAGAGGCTTAGTTCTTTAATGAGTTTGGGAGGTCCCAGAGAATTCACTGTGTCATTCCCCCTTCCCCCAGATAGCTCAGAGATATCACTTTGCTTGCAACATCTTTGTGAGGTTAAGTAATAATCTGCGGTTTAGAAAATGCCATAGGCCATCTTTAGGGTACTAAGACTTCATCCTGGACAGGAAGCATCTATGCTCTTTAAATGTACCTGCAGGATTCTGTCTCTAAGGCCTGACTTGCTCACTTTCCTCCACCCCTTTCTCATCTAAGAACTTAGACCCCTCAGTGCCCCTCTCCTGAATACTGATGATGAGACAGGGACAGTGGTTTGATGCATTTGCAAAAAAAGACAAAACAAAAAACAAAACTATTCTGATGGCTAGCTTACTAATAAAAGATCAACCTGGATTCTAATTTGAAATGGAGACTTCAGAAGAGAAGTCCTGATTACAGCCGAATCTTGACAAGTACAGGCTTTGAATGCAGAAAACCTGCCTGTGTGACAGTGTGTCTGATGAAGACACATTGTGCACATCTGGTTCTTAAGTGGCCAGTGTACAGATGTTTTATAGCTAGTATCAGAGAGATTTCACTAATGTTGCTCTGAGATATATAAGTTTTATCTGCCTAAAACTGGCCAAAAGTCCTGAATTAGTAAAGTGTTAAAACCTTGAGAAAATTACTAATAAGGTTCCACTGAGCTATCGGATCTGAAACACTAGGTTTTAACATGTTCTAAGGCATTAGGTGGAGGCCTTTGAGGGATGGATGATGGATGATGGAGTAGTAGTAGTAGTAGTAGTAGTAGTAGTAGTAGTAATAGTAGCAGTAGTAGCAGTAGTAGTAGTAGTAGCAGTAGTAGTAGTAGTAGTAGTAGTAGTAGTAGTAGTAGCAATAGTAGTAGTAGTAGCAGTAGGAGGAGGAGGAGGAGGAGGAGGAGCAGTACGAGTAGTAGGAGTAGTAGTAGATGCAACAGCAGCAGTAGCATTAGTCGTTAGTGTTTATATAGCACTTGAAAATCGGCAAAGTCCTTTTACAAGTATTATGTTATTCTCACAACAACTCTGGGAGGAGGTGTTATAAAATATAATCCCTATTTTATAGATAAGAAGACTGAGGCAGAAGAGTTTAAGTGACTTGCCCTGGGTCATACAACTAGTAAATGTCTTGAGGCTGGATTTGGACTCAGGTCTTCCTGAGTCCAAATCCAGCTCTTTCCAGTACCCCACTGAGCTCCCCTGAGTCATGTTTTCTTGACCACCTTCCAAAGAGTGAATCAGGGGCTGTTTTGATTTGGTTCATATTTCCCAAAGACTCTATCATGAGGTTTGGCTGTGGATCCTCATAAAATAAAGCTGTTAGGGTGTCTCCTCAACTAACCAGCTTCTCACAGCATCTGTTTCATGTAGGACTGGGCCAAGCCAGGCCCATACGACCAGCCTGTGGCAAACACCTTACAACGCCGCAAAGAAAAGCGTGAGCCCGACTCCAATGGAGGACCCCCTGGTGTTCCACCTGCACCTGCCGAGGAGGCTCAGCGGCCTCGGAGTATGACTGTTTCAGCTGCCACCAGGGTGATGCTCTATTTCTCAGTTGCAAGTTGGGCATAGGAGTAGCCTGTTTGTTGCCCCATCCCCTGGTCCTGGAGGACAGAAGTTCACCTCACCCCCATGGCCCTGTCACTCAGAGCAAGGGTCAGGGGCAGAAGGAATGTACTCACTCCCTCTTGTCCCACAGTTAGCATCTGTTGACCCAGAAGGCAGGTCATCAAGGTGTTCACAAGGACCTTGACTTCTGTCTGGGTTTAGTCTTTTTGAGGCAGGTCCCTGAAGTCTATGGGTTGGATACAGTCCTGTTTGGGAAGAGGGAGGCACTCATGCTTTTAGCCTCTGAATGATGATTCGAGCTTTCCTCCAGCTCCAGCAATTGGAATCTTGAATTTTGCTTGTAGTTGAGAAAATTCCATTGAAATTCCTACAAGGAAAGTGGTCCTTTCCCAACCTCTTCCCAGGGTGGATGTTCTGAAGGCTAGGCCCAAAGGTAGGGCCTGTGTGCCCTGCCTGACCTCAGCACTTTGATTTCATTGCCATGGTGTATATGTGTGTACATGTGTGTCTCCCCTGCCTGCAGCCTGGAGAAGAGATGGAGGCTTGTGAGGAGCTCGCCCTGGCCCTTGCTCGGGGCTTACAGCTGGACCCCCAGAGGAGCAGCCGGGATTCCCTGCAGTGCTCCAGCGGCTACAGTACCCAGACAACCACCCCATGCTGTTCGGAGGACACAATACCTTCACAAGGTATGGAGGCAGGCCAGGGCTCCCCCCACCCCCAGTGCCTCAATTTACCTCTATGCACTTTCTCCCCATTGCTTTTCATTTTGCCCTCTGAGGCCAGAGAACACAAGTCTAATTACTCCTGCAGATGAGCTCTTCAAATACAATGAAAGATGTCCTATCTCTCTTCTCCAGGCTATTTTACATAAATACTAACTGACATTTATAGAGTACTTTACATATATTATCTCATTTGAATCTCACAACAACCCTGTGTGAAATAGATACTGCTAGTATTATTGTCCCCTGAGTTAAAAAGATAATGAAGTTACTTGTCCAGGGTCACATAGCTAACATGTATCAAAGACAAAATTTGAACCCAAGCCCCCTCACTCTTAAGTTTGACATTCTGTCTATTGAAAAATGTTATCTCCATTGTTAAATATTATCTCTGAAGAAAAACAGAACCAATTTCCAGGACCATCCATAAGGATACCAATTCCTCCATATCTTCACTAATATTGGCTCTCGTAATTTGTGGTATTATGGAAATTTTCCTTTCCTTTTAGCACCCCTTAATAACTTGATAGCCACATCTGACTATATATTTTTTGTTCTCAACAGCATCCTTAAATCCATATTTCCTATTTCTTTTCCTCCTTTAGCCACCTCTTACTTATACATTATTTTCCTATCAGTTTGCATAATGTACCAATTTTTAAAAAAATCTTGTTCCTAGCAACTACTTTCTCCTACAGTATCCCTCTAAAGGCCCTTCCTCCTCCTTTACCCTCTACTCCTTCCTTTTCCTTACACTTCTCATAGCAGCTAGATACAAAATCTTGATCTGGAGATTATTCTCTTTCAGATTCCCCCTCAATTTTTCCTCCCCAAATCTAGTCTTTCTTCCCAAGTCCAAACCCTTCCAGATCACCTTCACGGTTTCTTTCTTATCTGGAATCAGCTCATGTTCTTCTTTTGCCTTTTATTTTTTCTCCTCCATCATCTAGGAGTGGGAAGAGTCCCTTTTATTTGGGATGAAAGGAAAACTAAACTTCCAGCCCACAGATAAACTTGGAAATAATTTTAATCACTGGAGAAGTCCTTATAGGTTATAGTCAGATTACCAGATGGCTCCTGTTTACAAGATTAATATAGATTTCATTATCTTGTCCCATTCTTAACTCTTGGGCTATGTAGTGGTCTTGAATTGTGGCCTGGATTGGTATTGTTTGTGATAAACTATTAAATCACGAGTTCCCTCCCTCTTCCTTAGTCTCAGTTAGTACGTCCTTTATTCACCAAACTGAGGCTGTTGACCTTAATGTCAATGGACCGTAGAGTGGTCTCCATTATCTTCAGTGTATCAGTCTGAAAAATACTTAACTAGCCTATCTCTGCTGTTACCACTGTGTTGTTATTTCTGATGACAGTGAAGGAGCCAGTGCTTTAAAAACACAAGTTCACTGCTAGGTACTACATTTTCAGTTTTCGTTAAAAGGCATAACTGCCAACAGCCTCGCATAACTGCCAACAGCCTCATTTCTCTTTAGCCCGGGGCCTGTCATTGGGATGGCTGATTTGAAGGAGAGGACTGCTTGTTGAGTTATTTTCAGTTGTGTCTGACTCTTCGTGACCCTCTTTGAGATTTTCTTGGCAGAGATCCTGGAATGGTTTGCCATTTCCTTCTCTAGCTCATTTTATAGATGAGGCAAACAGGGTTAAGTGACTGGCCCAGGGTCACACAGTGTCTGGGGCCAGATTTTAATTCAGGGAGATGACTCTTCTTGACTCCAGGCCCAGTGCTCTATGCATTGTATCACCTAGCTGTCCAGAGGGTAGGGCAAGAGTCAGGAAAGGGCTAACATGACTTTTGTGGGATCTGTTCCTTACCCGAGGCAGCTCTGGCTTCTTCTAACTAGTAGTCAGGGTGTTATAGAAAGAATGCTGGACTTATCTGTTCCTTACCCGAGGCAGCTCTGGCTTCTTCTAACTAGTAGTCAGGGTGTTATAGAAAGAATGCTGGACTTGGGTGTTGGGGAGAGACCTCTTAAAATCCTCCTTTACATACTGCTGTGTGAACGTGGGCAAGTGACTTAATCCCAGTCTAAATTACCTCATCTGTAAAGTGGAAACGGGATACTCTGGGTTGTGAGGCTCAAAAGAGTGACGTATAAAGCACTCTCTAAATCTTAATGCACTGTATAATTGTTAGTTATTATTCAGTTTGACTTAATGGGTGTTGGTGTGGGTGTCACTTAGCATTTCATGGTAGTTAGGATAGTGATATCTCTAAGGCATGTTTGTAGGTTTAAGCCAGTTTTGCGAGGGGAATTAAGTGGAGAAGGGAAGTATTTTCCAGAGGTTACACTGAAGTCCATTTACAGAACTGGGATTAAGATGTTCAGCCTTTGACTTCCTTACCCTGCTGAACCATACTGTGTGTCATGGCGCCAGATAATCAGTAATTCCACATCCATTGGCTCCTTTGTTTAAAAAAGTCACCATCTTTGGTGTTCCTAATGCAAACACTTTAATCAGTTTCAGATTATGATTATTTCTCTGTAAGTGGTGACCAGGAGACAGAGCAGCAGGAATTTGACAAATCCTCTACCATTCCGAGAAACAGTGACATTAGCCAGTCCTATCGCAGGATGTTTCAGGCCAAACGCCCAGCTTCAACTGCTGGTCTCCCCACTACCTTAGGACCTGTGATAGTCACTCCTGGTGTAGCAACCATCAGACGGACCCCTTCTACTAAACCTTCTGTACGAAGGGGAACCATCGGGGCTGGACCCATTCCTATCAAGACTCCTGTGATTCCTGTCAAAACCCCGACTGTCCCTGACCTACCAGGTATGCTGCCAAGTCCTCAGGGAGGGCCTGAGGGGCATGGAGAACACAGCCCAGAGTCACCTTCTGTGGGTGATACCACCCAGGGTGGCACTAGCATGCCCTCCTCCATGTGGAGTGGTCAAGCCTCTATCAATCCACCACTGCCAGGCCCAAAGCCAAGTGTTCCAGAGGAGCAGAGACAGAGTGCTCCAGAAACAGAGGATGAAGAAACAGAAGGAGATCACTCAAGTACCACTAGCTCCCCTGGCCAAACCCCAGAATGCAGCAACCCAGGAGATCTGAGCCCTGGGGATACCCTGCAAGGTGAAGACATGCTGAATGCCATTCGCCGTGGAGTCAAACTGAAGAAGACACTGACAAATGATCGATCAGCCCCTCGCTTATCTTAAGGTTTCCAAGAATACTGCCAGGGTTAGAATGAATGGAAAATGAACTGTTTAATAAAACCTTAAATTTGTTTTGATTCATTCCAATCTATAATCAAACAAAAGATTTTGTAGGAAACTCAAAATTAGAGCATTGTTTTGAAAGTACTATATATCACAAAACACAGAGAATTAAAAACATGCATAAGTAACCATCATAATCTTTATTGGTGTTTTAATTTGTAAATATCAACAACTTTCTGCATATTTTGTTCTTGTTTCCCTTTTAATTTTTCTGAAGGTGCCAAATCCCATAACTTTTTTATGAGCCTTTGTAAAATTTTAAATGCATAACTGGGGGAGGGGGGAGGGGGGAGGGTTGGGGAGAATCATAAAGTAGCAAACTTCAACAAAGGGATTAATAATTGGCTTTTTTGCAAGCTTTTGTAGATGCATTGTGATAGTGTGGTTTCAATAAATTGGACTTATTTTAATGTACAAATAAAATGGGTCATGAACATGTCCTCATTTAAATATGTTTTGTGTGGAAAAGCAGAAGTAACTGGATGAAAAGCAATATAACAGATGAAATAAAGCTGGAAATGAGAGACTGTGTTGGGTTGAGGGGGGAGGTAGGGTGGGAAGCACCATTAATATAGCGGATGCTGTTCCCTGAGAGTAGCCTAGTAGGTTGAATGACTGTTAGTTTCATGGTAAATGCATCCGAAGCCATACTGGATTGCAGTGTTTCTTTAGGTAGGGTGTTTAGGGACTTCACTGTTCTTTTCCCATGTTTCCTCTTGACCCCACACAGCAACCACTCCTAGTCATATGCATGCTGCTTTCAATAGTGTACTTAGATTGATTTACTCAGTTTCTCTTCTGTCGTGCTCATGCTTTCATTGAGTCCAAATGCATCCAAAAGGTTAAGGCAGTTTTTAACATGTGAAAGCATTTTAAAATGATAGCAGGGAGTTAGAGTAACAAATGCCTTTTATGTACAAGTGCCCAGCAGGCTGGGTACATTGAGAAGCCCAAATATTTTGAGAATACTTGAGTGGATTTAATAAGGGTAACAAGCTCGGAGTTTAGCAACTGGCAAAAGGGTGTGTTCCATTTCAGGGGGCTTGTTTTTCTTAGACAGTGAATTGGCTTCATACTAAATACTGAAAAGGAAAGAAGATGCCTAGTCACTGGGAGTCTGACCACTACACTGTCTTTTTTTGTATTCTGGGTGATCTATTTTTTGAGAATGTTCTTTCTTAATTAAAAAAGACTTTTTTGAGTTTTGTTTTGTTTTTCAAGTGAAACCAATTTGCTGTAATAACCATCTTTTAAAGCCAGCAAGGTATGCAGAACTCAGGGGGCCACAGGGGCAGGGTTTAGACTGGGTTAGAGGCAGAAGAGGCTTGTCAGTTATTCAAGTTGCACACTTGGGACTGTTAACAGTTCACCAAATGAAGTTCTCAAAAGGGGGCTGCTATAGTTTCCACCCAAACACTGCAGCTTCTGTTGGCTCCAATATCTTGACTACACGATCATATGCTTTAAAACAGTACTGCATTGGATGTGAGACTTAATGTATTTGTACAGTCACTGTTCTATAATAACACTTTACACTGCTGTGATTGCTTCTGACACTTTTATGTTATGGCTTAAAACAAAGGCATGTTTATTAGAAACTATTTAAACTTTGCTTTCTTTGAAAAACAAGCTCCTTATTACAGAATATAATCAACAGTAGTGCCTGTGGTTCTAGCCCACCAATTTTGATTGAATAAAAGTAGCTGATGCATTGTGCATATGATGCTTGATAGGTTTTGCTGAAGCAAAAACCATTGCAAGAGAATGAACATAGTAAAGTGGTATTTTAAACCTTGGAAATGAACGGATGTAACTGTACTGGAGTACAGCTTTTCAGTTGTTTAGCTCTTAAACGTTAGGTATAATCTGAAAAAAAAATTAATATAAAATGTTGCCAAATCCAACGTAGAAAGAATGTGACAAAACACTTCGGATAGTTCTGTTTTGTGTTTTTGCATATTGTAAAAGCCGTGTCACAGCTAAAAATGTTAAAAAATGTTTCTAATGGTATAAATTATTGTTGTTTAGTTGGTAGTTTGTACTGAGAGTTGACCTCTCCCTGTGCAGTTTTTTGTTTTCAACTGATATAAATGAACAGTTGCTGTATCGTGTCACTCTTTTCCATTGTAACAAATGCTTCAGAATACGTTATAAATAAAGAATGGCTAGAAAAATTCTGTATTTCACTTTATTCAAATCTTCACGCTTGTTCAAGTCATTGGCCAAAATTAATTTTAGAGGACAGTGAGAAAGTGTAATAGATTGCAGTACTTTTACAAGCCTGAGGGGTTTTGATTCTTTAAGCCCTTTTCAGATCCTCACTTTTTCTTTCAGAATGTGGCAAATGCAGAAATATTTTTCATGAGAAAAATAAAGTTTTGATGTTATAACACAAAAAAAGTTAGTTGAATGTTTGTGAGCTTAATGGTAACTGAAACTAATTCTTTAATGAAAGCTGATCAAGTGATCCTTTTGGTCCCTCATCTAGATCAAAGATTGCTTATGATCACAGTTAAGGCACGAAGCCAAACAAAGTTGACATTAAGCCTGAACATTTACAGCAGGGATTCTAAACCTGGGATCCACAGATTTCTGGAAGTCTCAGCTTAAACTGGATGGGGTTGTGTCTCTATTTTCACTCATTTCTAACTGAAATTTGCCATTTCCTAAAATTATTTAAATATTCTGAGAAGGGGTTCATAGGCTTCCAGATTGCCAAGGAGGTCAATGAATTCAGTCAATTAGCTTTGCAAAAAGAACAGCTTCCAAAGTAGAATAACCATACATCTTATAAAGGTCCTAAGCCCAGCACAAAACTATTGCAATTGGGAGAACTGAAAGCATGTTCTACTATGGATAAGTTGACATTGTTTTAATTTATTCACAACATCAATGCCTCATTTTTATAGATAAGGATAATAAAACTTTTTAACTTTGCAAACTTAGGTCTAGAGATCAAACCTTTCCCTAGCATCATAGTTCTTCGAAGTTTGTATACATGCCTACCAAACCTTCATTGCTAAAAAGCAGTAAAAATTAGTCTCCAAATTATAACCTACTAAATTTAAGCCTCAAAGGAAATTTTTTTCTTTACACAAGGAAAAGGCAATTGTCAATAATGTCAGTTTAGTAACTTTATTATGTCAAGTATACGTGTATCTACACATTCAGTATACACACTTGAAAGTTAAAGTGTGTGCTTATGTTACTATGAGGGGCGCTCTCGGGGCCTAGTGACAATATGCCACCAGAGTGGTGGCAAATGACCTTCCTTTCGGGCTGGTGGCAGAGCTTCAGTCTTAGGACCATCAGGTGGAGTTTCTTCCTTCAGTTGCTGAACCTGTGCAATATACGAGAGGAAACTGTTAAGAACAACTGAATGAATCTGACCGTGACAAAACTAATCAATACCACCAATATGATGAAAAGTGAGAGCTTTTCACAAAATAAAATTATCCCATTCTCAACATTTGGAAGACTAGGCTTTCTTTAGTCCCCTCCTTTTTAATTTTATATCCGCTGCAAGAATATTACTCATCTAAAAAAAAAAAAAGCATTTTCCCATTGCCAATGAAGTAGCAGTATGGGGAAAGACACTTGATGCCCAATTCTAATTAGGAAAGACACTTGATGCCCAATTCTAATTAGATAAAATTGTGACAACATCTCTCCATTCTAATTCCACATACCTTTCCCTTCCTCTGTGCTACCAAAAAATACAATAGTTAGCATTTGTATAGTACTTTTAAGTTTTGTAACACACTTTATAAATAATAACCACCCTGAGAGGTAGGTGGAATTATCTCCATTTTACAGATGAAGAAATAAATGCAGAGAGGCTGATTTGCCCAGGGTCATTCAAGCCACATCTGAAGCTGCATTTGAACTAAGATCTTCCTTACTTCAGATCTAGCACTCTATCCACTATTCTGCCAACCTGTATCTAATTGAGCACTAGAAAGTAATGTATTAACATAACAAGACAAACAGTCTTGTTAATGTAGATGCATAAACCTCCTTAAATACCAACTTGCAATACCCTGCTTTCCCTTGCTGTCTGGGTCCTGCAGCAGACAGCTGTTGTATGACCATTAAACTTAGGAACTCTCTTGGCTCTCATCTTCAAGCACCAGCAGAGTTCTAGTGGACCCCAAGATCATGACCAGGCCATGAGCCTGAGCTGTGGAATCATCAAAGATCATGTCCGATGTCAGTTCTCCCCAAAACCCCTATCTCTACAAGGTTGCTACAGACAAGCTGCTCCTGCTTGCTGAAACCTGTACTCCTAAATACAGTCACATGCAAAGATGAGAGGCAGAGTGAACCAGTTATCTTTCTCCCAGAGTAAATATGAATGCTGAGGCATATGCCACAAAACACTATCCTCTTATATACAAATGAAACCTAGCACTCTACAACTTTTATCCATTATTCCTAGTTCAATTAAATTTAAACTTTATTAAGCACCTAACAGATGTAAGGTATAGAGTCAAGAGCTAGGTGGTTCTATTTTCATAGCCTAACCCTTAAAATTCTAGCTCTTCTCCAGAATAAATATCCTCAGTTCCTTCAAAAGGTCTCTATGGCATGAACTCCAGTCAGTTCACAATTCTAGTCACTCTCCTCTTAACTGCACACTCAAACTTGTTAATGTCCTTCCTGAAATGTAGCACTGGGCATGAAACACATAACTCTGGGGCATGGCACAGTGGGACTGACCCCAACCTTGTTCTAGATGCTCTGCCTCAATTAATGCACACCAAGAGCAAAATTAACTTCTTGGCTGCCTTTTTCCCTCACTCTGGGCTCTAAGGTCTCTGCCTTCTACCCCCAGGTACCCCTGCCCTTTCAAACCTCCCCCTCCCTGCCCCAGCCTGGCCAAACAGCCCAACTAACTTCCTTCACTTGGAGAGGCCACATGGAATGGCTTTAAAGGGCACTTCTCGGCCAGGGTCAGGATGGCCTTTGGGAGGATCTGCTGAGTGAGTGTGACAGCTAGATAGGGGGAAAAGACTAAATTCGTTCAGCCCCAGGCCCATTCTCTAAGGAGGCAGTGCTGTCTAGTAGAAGGAAGGTCTGCTCTGTAGCCTGAGACCCTGACATGTTTACATCGTGCCTGTGATTCCTGCTACTTGGTGACTGGGGATACCACTTCCCTTCCTGGAAAGTGAACTACACTTGGCCACTATAGCCCCTCTAGATTCATAGTGCTGTACTTCACTATGAAAATGTATACAGATTATAAGATAAAGAATGTGGGTGAAACTGATACCATTTTGAATGTGCTCAGGCACCTTACATAGTGGTATCAAGGAGAGTGCTGGAGCCCCAACTTCTTACCTGTGTAACCACAGGCAAGTCTCTTAATTGATCTGAGTCAGGTGCATCATATACAAAATAAGGGGGTAAACTAGATGCCCCCTCATGGTCCTTTCCAGTCTTCAGTCTATGTTCTTATGTTTACCACAAGAAGTCTGGGCAACAGCAGCTATTTAAATTGTCTCCCAAGCCCCTCTGCACACAATTTCTTCTATGAGCTTTATATGAGCCACACATCCCCCTCCCCAGGGGTGCATGCCCACTCACTTCACGATCCCAACTTTCCAAGCGCAGTTTCTTCCATTTCTCCCTCTTGGCAAAGTAATCGGGGTACATTGCCTTCTCAGAGGGGTGCCAGTAGTCTAAGCACCACTCAGGAACCTATGAGAAGAGGAATGGTAATGAATGACAATGCAAGGGCAAGGGTAAGGATAGGAGTAAGGGCAGGAGTGGCCTCCCTAGAGGCCTCTAAGCAGAGGGGAGGTGGATGGCCACCATCAGCATGTTATAGCACAGACTCCTTTTTGATAGTTTGGAATAGAAGGCTGCCAAGGTCCCTTCTAATGATAAAATTCCTTGATTCTCTGACACTGGAAATGCCAGCAGATGACACAAAAAGTTTAGCAACTCAGAAACACATAAAATATATGTATAGTATTGCATACTATCAACCCATAGTTTACAATAAGGTACTTTAAAAGAAAAAGAAAAAAGTAAGACTTCTTTGGTAAGAAGAGAGGCCAAAAAATTTTACTCAAATTTTTTAGACTGCAGGGTTGTTGCGCCCCTCCTAAAGGATAACTGTATTTTTCTTTTCCAGATATGGATGAAATGAGGGGAATTAAATTTCTTTAAGAAAATCCATCTATAGGGGTGGCTACGTGGCGCACTTGCCCTGGAATCAGGAGGACCTGAGTTCAAATCCGGCCTGAGACACTTAACAGAAAACTAGCTGTGTGATCTTGGGCAAATCACTTAAGCCCAACTGCCCTACCTTCCCCCCTCCAAAAAGCAAAAATAAAGAAAAAAAAATCCATCTATAAAACACATACTTTCTACTTCTGAAATCTAATTGGGGAGTAGAGGGGGAGGAGTTATACCAGGGGTTCTGACTTACCTTGTAACACTCATATCTTTCAAAGGAAGTGCCTCCAGGGGAATCGGGGAAGATATATGGCTGCGGATGCTGGGAAGCCCAAAATTCTTCCTCAGCCTCCATAAGCAGTTTAGTGGCCTTTACCATATCTTTTTCATTCTTATGTTCTTCAAACCGAGCTCTCAGCAAACAAGCTCTGAACCGATAAGCATCCCTAGGAAGTATAAAAATTAACATCTATAAAACTGTATCTCTTCAATTTTTTTTTGCTAAATTCCTTCCCCTAATTCATTCCACAAACCCTTTAAAGATTGGCACAAATCCTGTGATGTCATCACCCTGACACAGCAGGTGTCAGAGCAGCTTTCTGCCTAGAGGGAGAGAGGCAGAACATAGTACCAACTATTTCCCAGGAAGAAAAGGAAAAGTTAATTGGGAAAAAAGTCTGTGAGCAAGTTTCTCTGAAAAATGTATAATATCCAAGAACTAGCTGGAACTGATTCAAGTATAAAAGAACAAAAATTATTCCCTGGTAAATGATCAAAGGATATGAACAGGCAGTTCTTAAAGGAAGAAATACAAGCTATCAGCAGACATAAAAAATGCTCCAAATCACTATTAGAGAAACGAAATCAAGGAAACTCTGTGGTTCTAACTCACACCTATCAACCTGGCAAAGAGAGCTGTGGGGAAATAAGGCACACCAGTATATTGTTGGTGGACCTGTGAATTGGTTCAGCCATCCTGTAAAGATGTAGTATACTTTTTAATCCAGCAATAGCACTTGTAAATTCTATATAGCAGAGATAAAGAAAGAAAAGATGTTTATGTACAAAAATATTTAATGCAGCCCTTTTTGTTGTATCAAATAACTGCAAAGGGACCCATCAGTTGGGCAATAGCCAAACTGGTATATAAATAAAATGGAATGTTACTGCATCTTAAGAAATGACAAAAGGGAGTTTCAGAGGAACACGGGAAGACTTGTATGAACCTAAGCAGTGAAATGAGAATCAGAAGAACATGTTACGCAATAATAAAATGGTAAAGAAAACCAACTTTGAAAGACTGAGGAACTCTGATCAATGCAGAGGCGGACCCCAGAGACCTGATCAGAAAACATTTTATCATCTACCTCCTGTCTAGGTGGTCCTGGCCAATGTGCGGGCTGCTTCTTACCTGTTACAGGGGTTGTCTTTATTTTTAAATTGGGGGAGTACCGATAGCATAAATTCGGAGGGGGGGGGGGGAAATTAATACACGGGAAGCCTGAGCCTTCATCGCTTCGGATGTCTACCCCGTTGCCTTGACAGGCTATGCCCTAGGTCCCAGTTCAGGCCTATGTTATAGGACAGTTCTGAATTTCTGAGAGCCTCGGTGAAGCCTGTGAACCCCTTCTCGGGATAATGGTTTTAAAAACCATTTAAAACATGAAGTACCACGCAGAGAGTTAGAAAGGAAACCATCCAAGTTCCCAGACCGCCTGAAAGCTATCCACGGGCACCGGGCAGCCTGGGTTAAGAACTCGCCACAAAAGGGAAGGGCTACCGAGGAAAGGTGGGTGTGGAGGTGAAAAAAGGAGGCAAGGAAAACTGGAGGGGATGGCAGACAGGAGCCGCGGCGGGGAGGACGGAGGTCTCTGGGTCACAGAGAGCTTGCCCTCCCCTACGCTCGGTACCGTCAGGCAGTAGGTCACGGACTGTAACTGGAGGACCGTAGGTGCCGAGGCCGCTTCCCCGTCCCTTCTACTCCTCCCCCCAGCCTGGTCCCCACCTGTGAACTATCCAGGACTCGAGGTGGCGAAGCGCCCGCTTGTAGAGCCGCAGCACCTTCTGCCGGTGGGTCAGAAAGGCTCCCGGGGGGCAAAACGCCATCTCACCCTGCTTCACCTTCAGCCCAACCGGCGGCCGCAGGGGTTTTCGGGAAACCGGAAGGTTCCGCCCACTGACCCATCTCCATTGCTCCCTTCTTCCCATGCTCCCCCGGCCCCGCCCTATCCCGGCCACTTCCGCTTCCGTCTAAACAGAATTGAGGTTGCCGCCATGACTCGCTTCCCGTTCATCGGTAAGAGGGGTCCCCTTTGCTTTCTTCGGGCCAGCCTGTGGCTCCGCATGCCGCTCTCCGAGCCATTCCCTCTGGTCTCCATTCACAAGGAACGCGCCCTTCTCCCCATCCTCTGGCGAAGGCGGGGCGCGGAGGGCGGGGTGAGAAAGGGAGAACCGATGGGAGGGGGTGAACTCTGAACTCTGACCCGGGGTCATCCATGGCTACCTATGCCTTTCCTCTGAGACTGCCTGCCTACCTACCTACCTGCTGTTGTTGCTGAGTCGTTTCAGTCGTGTCCGACTCTCCGTGACCCTGTTTGGGATTTTCTAGACAAATTACTGGAATGGTTTGCCATTGCAACTCATTTTGCAGATGAGGAAACTGAGGCAAACAAGGTTAAGTGCCTTCCTCCGGGTCACTCAGGCCTGCCTCCGGTCCTGCTTTTTGGGAAGTGTCTTGTTTATACGGGGCCGTTTGTGCGTAGTCGTTAGACTGTGAGCTCCCGGAGGGTAGGCAGGGACCGACTTTTGCCCTTTTTGCGATCACCCCGGCGATTAGCACCTGGCTCGGAGCAGAGGAGGCGCTCGCTCAGTAGAGGCCGGTTCAGTGATTGCCTTCCCCTGGCCCCTGGGAGAAAGGGGCTTCTGCAGTAGAGACGAGTTTAGTGTGCGATGGGGGGGGGGAGAACGGGACCGGTTCAGCGGCGCGTGCGCAGCTGCCCCTCAGGGAGACTGGAGAACCGGGGCAGCTATGGAGAGAGTTCGCTTGGGACTGAGTTCGTCCTCGAGGACGTTAAAGATAGAACAATTAAAGGGACACTTGGAGCGCGCTGTGATTTGTGATAAGCTCATTGGCCAAATACGATGTTTTGAGGCGAGCCTTGCCACCTGTTGGCCAGAAAGGCGACGCTTTACGTTTTCTGAGATCCTGTTGTGTCCTGGTGCTAGAGGAGACCCCTCACCGGACCACCAACCCAATTCTAGCCCTTCTCACCTGAAGGTTTTTTTTTTTTTGATAGCCCCTCATGGGTCTTCCTGCTTCCAGTTTTCCTCTTCCAGTACATCCTTCACATTGGTGCCAAAATAATTGTCCCAAGGCAGGGTAAGCTTCACACGATGTCATTCTCCTGTTCAAAAAACACTACTGGCCCTCTGCTGCCTCTAGAATAAAGTGCAAACTTCAAAGCCTAGTATTTAAAACCCTCCATTCACACTTTAATATTTTAAACAGTTATTTAATGATAATATTCTATTACCTGCCTGCAACCCAAGCTTTTTCCCTTGCCAAATTACTTTGTAGTTCATTTATGTGTATGTTATATTTCCCGTAAGTTCTCTGAGGGTAGGCACTGTTTTGTTTTGGTCTTTTGTCTCCCACTGATCTTTGTATCTAGAACAATTATAACAAATATTTGTTGAATTAATGCTTTTAGTAACTTGGTTTTGAAGGTCAGGATCTGCAAGTGAATGGATGATATTGTCAAATTCTTGGTGACCTGACTTCATCACTCCACTGTTTTTAAATATAATCCAAGAAGAAATGCATACATTTGTCTCATTTCCCAAAACTCTGAAAGACTGACCATTCTTTGGAGGCTTAAAAAGTTATTTTGGAATTTCTAGAGATCATTCTGTGTTAGCTTATAGTCTTTGTTATATAGGAATTTTATATTCCTATAACATTATCAACATATGAGAGTATTATGACACACTTATAAAACATTGGATATCTTAGAATCTGTGTAATAATGGTATTGAAAAGGACATCAAAAGCATAAAGTCCATCAAAAGCACATCTGTTACCATTGAATAATTGCTTAAAATATTAAACAGGTAATTTAACGTGAACTTTGTATTTAGATTCAAAACTGAACTCCTTCCCCAAATTACCTACAGTTTTCCCCTACTTCCCTCACTATAACATCACTTTATGGTAACTTTAAAACTGGACCAAATGGTACCTGGTGTTTCCCATAGAGGAAGAACATTCCCCAGGTGAAGAACATGTAATTTAGCCTTACTGGACCTCAGTTTTCTCACATGCTTAAAGAGGTTGTCCTAGATGAAGAAGATACCTTGTATTTCAGCTCTATATCCTGATTTATAAAGAAACTGCACTTTTTGGCTGCTATCACTCCTCTCCTCCAACAATTAGCAAACCGTTCAGGGCTGTAGCTTTACCTAGTAACCAGCTGCTGAGCAACCAAAATCAATGACAATTTCCTCCTGCTCTTTTCTATTCACAGGCAATCATAGAATTTAAAAGTTGGAAAGGGCCTTAAAGATCTAGTTTAGGGCTTAACCGTTTTTGACTTATGGATCCCTTTGGTAGCCTGTTGAAATCCATAGACCTCAGAATATTGTTTTAAAGTGGATAAAAATGAAATACAAAAGATTAGAAAGCAAATCACTTATAATGAAACAAAAATGTAATTTTTATTTAATCATCCAACTTCACAGGCCCCCCCCGAAATTTATTCACAGATTGTCTGACTCCAGATGCAATGCTCTTTCATCTTAAACATTCTGAGTTCATCCCTTTTCCTTATTTTTTATTTATAATTTTGTTAATTCCATCTCAGGCAGTGTTTTTCATCCAACTATCAGGGTACATGGATGAAAGGTGCCAACTGACAGCTTTGTTGCATACTACTTCAGTTCCAGGTTATAGGTCCTGGCCAGCTGAGAAGAGATATGTGCTCAAGGGTGGCATTCCCAGGTAGGGGACGATGTAAGGCCCTGAGCAATATACTGAGAAGGAGCACATTCAGAGGCAATCCACAGAAGTGTGACTTGGACCTCAGGAGCAGAGCTGGTTCTCAGTTCCAGCTTCTAGTCTAGACTGAAGCCTACAGAGAAATAATCAGTGTAGGAATCATAGACCTAAGGGAAACTTATATTTCTGTCACTGAACCCCCAGAACTTCCCAGCTGGCTGATAATGGCAGGACTCAGCAGCAGTGTACTATTACTCAGACCCAGCCTCAGGTCAATAACTTGAGGGGCAGCAGTCAGACTTTGCCCTGGATCTCACTTTGGTGTTCTGAAAGCTAATATAGGTCCCCAGCCTGAATTATTCTCGAGATCCTGGAATAACAACACTCAGTACCCCAAGAAAGCAACAGCAGGACAAGCCCAGACCTTCTCTCCAGAAGGACCCATATGTCTGATGTCAGGTAGTAAACTGGAGAATGAGCAAACAAACATAAAAAGAATCCCACTATAAAAAACTATAATGGTGACAGGGACATCCAAGATGCAAACCCAGAAGTGAATGATTCTAAAACAGGTACAAACAAGAGCCTCAAAACACAGATAAACACAAAGCTTTGACAAAAATTGACCTAGAATTCCTGGAAGTGATGAAGCAAGAGTTTTTTAAAAAGTGAAAACAGTGTTTTCTCATAAATGAGAGCACCAGAAGAAACAATGAAATAAGAGTTGTGGCAGAAAGAATTTGAAAGAGAATGAATAGTTTGGCATAACAGGCACAAAACCTTGCCCGAAGAAACAAACTCTGAAAATTAGGGTGAACCAAATAGAAATCAATGACTTCATGAAACAACAAAAAATATTAAACCAAAGGAAAAAAAAACTGAAAAATAGAAGAAAATGCAAGGTACCTCATAGCAGAAAAACAACTGACCTGGAAAACAGATTGAGGAGAAAAAAATTTCAGAATCATTAGACTGTCTTAGCACCATGATCAAAAAAAAGAGATAGGCATATTTCAAAAAATCTTTAGACAGAACTACCCAGATCTCTTACAACAAGAGGGCAAAGTGAAAAGAGTCTGTCAAGTCACTTTTTGAAATAAGCCCCTGTATTAAAACTTCCAAAAATATAACCAAAATCAAGAGTTTATGGGTCAAAGAAAAAAAAGTATTTCAAACAGCAGCAGGAAAAAATGGCAAGTAGGAATCCTTCAGGATTGCAAATTATGTAACAGCCACCACTATAAAAGAGCAAAGAGCTTGGAATAAAACATTCTAGAAGGCAAAGGATGTAGGCTAATAGCCAAAAATAAATTACTCAGAAAAACTAAGTATGATAGAAAAAAAGGGATCTTTAATGAAATAGATTTAAACATTCCAGATGAAAAAAACAGAACTATGTAGAAAATGTGAAGTTTAAAGGTAAGTTAAGAGAACCATAGAAAGGTAAACATAAGGTATCAATAAGGGGCTAAACAAGGATAAATAGCTTATATTCAAATATGGGGTGATAATACATGTGTACCTTCAGTGCTATCATCATCAAAGTATAAGGCCTATGAGTTACAATTTGATGATGTTAAGAGCAGAATGGAAAGAAGGGAAGAAGAATACACTAAGGATGCAAGGAAGGGAAAAGAAGATTAGGGAAAATTATCTCATATTCGGTGTTTGTGTAGACATTCAAACAGACAAGAAGAAAGATTAGATGGGGGCAGTGATTCTTGAAGCTCTCCTTTGAACTGTTCAAAAGAAGGAAGAATACATACACAGTTGGGTACATAAACACATTTCACTTCGTAGGAAAATAGGAAGAGGGCAGAAGGGAGAATTAGCACAGTAGATGGGGAGAAGAATTAGTTCTAAGTACAATAAATTCAAAGGATATAAAAAACACTTCTATTTCTCTTTGAGGTGGTAAAGAATGGGAATCAGTGTGATGGAATATTACTGTGTGGTAAGAAGTGATGAAGGGGATGGATTCAGAGAAACCCGGGAAGACTGATGCAGAGTGAAGTGAAAAGAACCGGGAAAACAATTTATTCAAAGACAACAGTACGGTAAAGAAAAAGTCTTTGAAAGAGTTGGGAGCTGTGACCGGTGTGATGAGCGGCCGTGACTCCGGAGGGCTGATGACGAGACACGCTGTCTGGCAGGAGGGACCAGTTGCTAAAGGAGGCTTAAGGCTTTCTCTTTCTCTCTCGTTCAGCCAGTCTCCGAGTGACGTTACTGATATGATAGATGAGCTTGCCCAGATCCTTGGGGTGTGAGCTTTTCTGCCCAAGCAGGAGACCTCACACAGAATCCAGTCTAAATATAGCTAGCAATAGCTCTTAGGAAATAAGCCTCCGTCCTTAGAACCTTCCGTTGGAATTTAGGGTGACCCGGGTTATGAAGGGGAGAGTCAGTCAGCCAGGTATGATGGGTTCTTTTGTCCGGATTGCTGGAGGCGCCTGAACCTTCTCCAAAAGAACAGCTGAAGACTTTCGCCCACCTCCTGGTTAATGTGTCTCCTCCATCATTCATTGTTAACCAATCAGAGTTGATTTCTACCCCCTGGGATATGCTCATTTCCAAAGGCTTTTTATACGTTCAGTATTCTTCAGACTTCTCAGAGGGTCAGCTGACCTCTATCTGCTTATTATATGCTAGCAATAATTAATACAATTGTTATAAATTACCCAGAAAGTCCATCTCAGAAAGTTTCACTTGTCTCATGTCTGTCTGCCTCTTGAAAGAGAGTTGAAGAACGCAGTGCGGAACAAGACATCCTTTTGAGGAGACATAGCCATTGGGGAAATTCGTTTTGCTTGACTATTCATGTTTGTAATAGGGGTTTTGTTTTACTTTCTCAATTAGGGGTTGGGGTGGGATGAAAAAATAAAATATAGTTTGAACAGTATTTTCATTTTTGTCATTTCAAAATTATGTCAGAACTTGAACTCTTTCAAATCTTAGTTATGTTCAAAACTAACAAATAGTTTTTATGTTTTTATGTTCACTGAGGAAGAAAAGCTTTTCAAAGTTCTTGTTAGGAGAAAGCCATTTTTAATCCTTGGAAATATTTTTTTGCCAGCTTCTTTTAATGTTAGTGCAGGAATTCAGTAGGGATCTTAAAGGTAAACAGTAAAACTCAAAACTTTTTTAAATGTTTTGTATCGCAAATGCATTGTATCACAAATCTAAAATACCTATTGACTGTTGGCTGAGCCAGATTTCTTGAATTTTAAATTCTAGACTAGACTATGCTGTGATATTTTACATTTTCTTGTATTTTTTTCAGTCTCTCGACTTTATTTTGATATTTCTTGTCTCATGGAGTCGTTCACTTCTGTTTGGTCCATTAGAATTTTCAGGAGTTGTTGCTTGGGCAAGGTTTTGTACCTCTTGTGCCAAGCAATTACTTCCTTTTCCAAATCTTTGTCCTGTCACTCTCTTTTCCAATTTTTTTCACCTAACACTGTCATTTCCCTTACAAAACCATTTAAACTTTTTTTTTAACTCTTGTTTCATCTCTTCCAGGAATTTTAATTGAATTTGTGTCCAAGCTGTGTTTTTCTTTGAGGATTTGCTTCTAGATATTTTGGAATCATTCTCCTCTGGATTTGTGTCTTGAGTGTCCCTGTCACCATAATTGCTTTTTATGTTGGAATTCTGTTTTTTTTTTAACTTGCTCATTCTTCCAGCTTAATATCTGAGTTCATTTGTATAATGAATATTATCTTTTTACTTTTTCAGTGGTGGAAGGGAAAGAGAAAATTCAGAATGGAAAATAAAATTTTAAAAAATAAATAAAAGCAAACTTTATGTTAGGGTCAAGTTCTGCATACTTGTAGAGGGAATGTCTGGGCTGGTCCTGCTACTGCTTTCAAGTTATATTGAATGTCGTGTCATTCTGTGCTCCCAGAGACAGCCCATACTGGGAACAGCAAGCTTCCAGTGCTCCAAAGTGGTCAGAAATGTCTGATTCTGCCTCCTCTGGTCTGCAAGTGCCTGACTTGCTTGAGTTTGGGTCTGAGTAACAGACTTGTGGATTTGCTTTATTTGGAATATCAGTAGATGCTGCTGGATTCAGTCACTCTCAGCCTGCTGGGAAAGCTCTATGACAGTGACAGAGCTCTATGCCTCCCTTTGGTCTGGGATTTGTGATCTGGTTATATTCCTTTGTAGGCTTCAGAGTGGGCTGAAAGGCAGAACTGAGACCCTGCTCTACTCCTGAGGGCCAAGGCACATAGCTGCTGCTTGTTTCTGAACTTGCCTATAGCTTTGTATACAGCCTGGGACCTGGGATCCCACACTTTACCTTCTCCCTACCACAAATTGGAATGTCATTCCTAGGCATAGGTCACCTTCCTCAGTTGGTCCTGGATCTATGACCCAGAACTGGGTAGTGAGATACAGAGCAGTCAGGCAGCACCTGTTCCTGTACCCTATACAAGTTTAGGCCCCTCCATACTGGATCTAGGATCCCTTCTTGCACTGGAGCACAGCCTCTCCCTGAACTAGATTGTTCCAGGCAATGCACTTCTGTACAGACCTCATTCCTGTTATCTATAGACTTCTTTAATCTCCCCATGCTAACCTGGGCTGGAAAAAAAAAGAACAACTCATTCACTAATTTTTTTTTTCCTTAGATTTCAAGATTCAGTCTGGTATATTTTTCAGAGCTATTGGGAGGGAGTACCTACCTGCTACTCTGCCACCTTAACTTCCCAGATCACAATCTTCCCAGCATAGCCTAAGCCAGGCCTGCTTAACATACAACCTGAGGACCACTGACGGCCTACCAAAGAATTTCAGGCAGCCTGTGAAAAATGTAGGGTTGCTACTGTGGACTCTTCTGTTTGGCACGTGACCTGTGGCAACCAGACATTATCAGTCTATCTCAAATCCAGCTAGTCTGTGGCCAAAAGTTTAGCCTGTTCTGATTTGGTCCTCTACCTGCTGCCAGATTGTGCAGGTCTGACCCTAAGTCTCAAGGTCCTGCTTGGTAAATTGAGTTCATTTCAGCAAGCATTTATTAAGCATCTGTACACTACAGGCACTGGCAACATGACTACCTCTCCCACAGTCTTTGACTTCAAGGAGCACATATTTTACTGCAGGACAAAATATGTTAATCAGTAAATACAGGATGATTTGAAGAGAGGATAATTATCACCAGGGAGATAAATAGAGGTATCTTATAGTAGGTAGCACCTAAGCTGAGCCTCAAAGAAAGCTCCAGATTCAGTGGTAGAAGTAAGGATAGAATGGAATGGCAAGGGCCTAGAGAAGAAACTGCCAAACAGGTAAACGATGGAGTGCTGGGGTCTGGGAAAAGCAAGGAGCATAGATAGAGGAGAAATCTGCAAAGGTAGATGGAGGCTGGGTTTTATAGGACTTTAAGTGACAAGCTAAGGAGTTTGCACATCACCCTAGAGCAGTGGTTCTCAACCTTCCTAATGCCTCGACCCTTTAATACAGTTCCTCATGTTGTAGTGACCCCCAACCATAAAATTATTTTCGTTGCTACTTGATAACTGTAATTTTGCTACTGTTATGAATCGTAATGTAAATATCTGATATGCAGGATGTATTTAAATTGAACACAACCCACAGGTTGAGAACCGCTGCCCTAGAGGCAATCAGAAACTAAAGATTTTCAAGCAGAGAAGCAATATAGTCAAGACAAAGGAAAGACATGCTTTAGAACATGATTATAGTAGACCGGTGGATGAGAGGAGAGATCTATGGGGAAGCTCCTGTGGTAGCATTTAGCATTTCCTAGGAGCATAGCATGAGATTTCAGGGATTCTTCTGTTCCCATTTGTTCTGGAGTTCTCATTTAGCACTGCCATCACTTTCCTCTGTATTATGAGACCAAGAAATGTACTCTCATCCCCCTGGCCAGAATCTATGCTGTGGGATTTTTGTTTGTTTCTTTTGTTTTCCTTATTGCTGTTTGTCCTTGAAGAAGAGCAGTGACATCATGAGGGTGATATCTTGACTGGCTCACGAATTGGATTTAGGTGAGGCAGAGTTGCAAAGTCATTAGCCTCATTCTCATCTCCAAAGTCATCTCACAGTTTGAATGTTAGTCCTCTCATCCAAAAATTTTTCTGGGTGCTTTTGGCATCCTAATTATTCGTGATTTCTCACTTCCAGATCTAAATCCTATGATTCCACCCTATAAGGGGTATCTAGGTGGCCCAGGGGTTAGAAGTTTGGCTTGGAGTCAGTGAGTATTAGTTAAACCCCTACTATGTGCCAGGAACTATGCTCAGTGCTGGGGATACAAAGAAAAACGAAAGACCATCCCTGCTCCCGAGGAGCTCACAATCCAGTAGGAGAGACAGTGTACAAATATGGACAAACAAGCTACATACGGGATAAATGGGAAATAAGAGAGGGAAGGCACTAGGATTAAGAGGGGTCAGTAAAGGCTTCTCGAAGAAGGTGGATTTTTAGTTGAGACTTAGAGGAAGCCAGAGAAGCCAAGAGGTAGAGATAAGAGAGTACATGAAAGCTAGCCTAAATTTAAAATTCTTTTTTTTTTTTGTATCATACTGTTCCTACTGTGCTTAGTGAATTGGCGACTTAGTGGAATTGGCTGGTGCAGTAGATAGAATTCTAGTCAGGAAGACCTGAGTTCCAATATGGATTAATTGAACTAGCTGAAAGTCCTTGGGCAAGTTTCTTACTTTCTTGCCTCAGTTTCCTTAACTGTAAAATGGGTTAATAATAGCACCTCTTCCAGGGTTGTTGTGAGGATCAAGTATAATAATATTTGTTAAGTGCTTAGCCCAGTGTCTGGCACGTAGCAGGCACTATATAAATATTTTCAAAACTAATGTTTGCTTTGTATTCATCAGGTATACTTTATTATTTTGAAACTTTCTTAGAGAGTAAATATTTAATATTCAATAAGCTTTTTTTTGGGTGGATCAATTTAGATCTTTGTATGTTCCACTTTGGCCTTGTAGATAAATTGGACTCCACAAATATTATTCAGTGCCTGTTACTTAAAGGCATTTTGCCTGTGGGGAATACAGATTGAAGAAGACAGATAGCCCCTTTCATCAAGGATCTTACAGGTTCCTAAGAAGGATAAAAGAAGCACAAATAATAAGTCAGGTTGTGATGAGGTGCCATGAGAGAAACAGAAGGTGTTCTGTGAGTTCAGATTGAGGAGGAAGAGATCAGATTTGAAGACCTAGAAAGGTCTTAAGGAGAAGTTGGCTCTTGAAAGATGGTAAGGCTGTGGGTGAGATTGTCTTTGTTCGTGCTGTTCCTTCTTCTAGGAAAGTCAATCGAGAAATCAGGGAATGAATAATCCATTGTTGAATATAGATTATGTGTTAGCAATGGGAAAAGAAGCTTAAGACCACATTATGAAGGACCTTAAATGCCTTCTTGAGAAGTCTGAACTTTTCATTAAATGGAAGTAAGTCATTAAAGGTTTTTGTGCAGGCCAGTTCACATAATCAGAGGTTAAGCTTTAAGATTAATGGGAAATGATGCAAATTGACTTGGGGTCAGGGAAGAAATTGAATGTGAGGAGGTAATTAAGCTGTTTGAATGGCCCAGGCTAGTTATCATGAATGAACTAAGATGGTGGAAGTGGAAATGAAACAGACATGATAGACACAGAATTCTCAAAATAGCAGCTGCTTGGCTATAGTGAGCAAAGGAGAGGGTTTCTAGATTGTGCAACTTCAAGAATGAATAACTTTGTTATTTCTATACCTTTATGTAGTGTTAACTAAAAACAGTTATCACAAATCCATGAGACATTGCATTGCAACTAGATTTCTTACAAAAGAAATAAAGATGCATGTGGAACCCTAAGCAAGCACAAAGTTTACAGTTCAAACAGAAGCTTACATTTTTATGAAATTGCAGCAAAGATATGAGGAGAAATAGAAATCTCCATCTAAATGAGAGTGGCGGAGAAGGAGAAATGGGAATAATCAAGATGGCAAAAGCAGCACTCTTTTCCCTTGGAAACTGCTGGACTATGAAGATAGGATGGTCTACTTATCTACAAGGGTCCAAGCTGCCACAGAAGGTTCCCAATCTCGTGCAGACTGACTGGCATCTGTCTGGCATCTGTCTTGACTCCCAAGGACACACCCGGAGTTCAGCTTGAGATGCAGACAACAAATTATATCAGCTTAGGGTGGGGCCAGGGCCTCATCCTTGATACATTTGGGGTCTAGTGCATACTCTGTGTCCAGTGTTTCTGGAAAATATAGCAACTCAAAAGGACAAATTCATGGGACCCCTTAATAGTATCTATGTAAGATTCATATGTCTAAGCCCAGTCCAAATTATGGCTCTCCTATGCAGTATAATCAACAAATTATCATCTCATGGGACAGAATTAGAACCAGTGGTCGGAAATTAAAGAGAGGCAGATTTCAGCTCAAAATAATTCAATTCAGAAAGTATTAAGTTCTTCCTCAGTGTATAGTAAGAAGCTTATACTCAAGTAAGGAGCTATCAAAGAGAACCCCTGGTTGTCCTTGATAAATTCAGGTCACCAAGGCTAGATGACCTTATAATCGCAGCTACTGAAAGACCAGGTAGATGGGATTTGAAAGGTCATTGAAAATGAGAGTGGTGCCCTAAGAGTAGAGGAAGACAAATGTCACCCTGATCTTCAGGAGAAGTAAGGGAACAAACTGTAGACCGGTGACCTCAACAATGATTCATGGGAAAATTCTTTGCAAAGAATTTCTTTTTCAATTAACGGTTTTCACTAACCAGGACAGTAGTGCTAGGACACTTGTACTTTTAACATCAAAGTCCTGAATGTGCTTATAGGGAGAAAGACTAGATTAGACATGGGGTTTTACTGAGAATACATACCTTTTACTGATGAGAGGACTAAGGAAATGGTTTTTTTTTTCTCTTATCTCTTTATAGGTAAGATAATGCCATTTTTTCTTCCTAACAGGATAACCTAGGGATTAAGGACTGGACCTGTAATTTACTGGTATAAGGAACTCCTGGAAGAGGAAACCCTCTCCCAATGCAGATTAGCACCTTCTCTGCATCTTAATCTTATAAATGTTGCCAAGATCGGGGGTCTGTAGACTGACCCGTGCTACCTGTTTTTGTACAGCCTGGGAACTAAGAATAGTTTTTACATTTTTAATTAAAATTTTATTACATTAAAAAAAAGTTAAAACCTTAGATTTCATCCTGAACAAAAACAGCTCACGGAGGTTGTCTAAGAAATGTTAACTGAGAAATTAAAAAAACAACAAAGCGGTCGCAAGAAATGTTAACTGAGAAATAAAACAACAACAAAGTGGTCACAGATGTTAGAGGGAAAAAGCCTTCTCTATTCCATTAGAGGAGGGAAACTAGACGCATGTGCTGGGATTTCCTCTAGGAGGAGACCCAAAGCATCAAGGCTAAGCTTTGATACTGATTAATTGGCAGAATAATTAATTGGGGTACAGCATCTGCCTGAATAAGGGGAACCAGGGGCACAGTTCAAGAGTTCAAGTGTGAAATCTGGAAACATTTTTTGGCAGTTATAGCACACATGGTGGTGACACAGAGAACAGTAGAACCTAGTCTACTACTCTAAAGATTGGGGCTTTAGGAAGTGGTTTATGTGGTCTTACAACGAAGAGGAATGCAGAGTGCCCGAGCAACCTCTGTCCCTTTGGGCCAGTGTGAACCAGTCTGAGCCAGCCCTGTGCTTGCAGGCACAATAGAGGTAGTCCAGGTTGACCCAGGGGATACCGCAAAGGATCACTGGTATATCAAACTTGAGCCACACTCATTCTGTTTCCTGATTGACTGACTTTGATTCCCAGGTTATATCATCCTCTGCTGGATAATAAGAGAACTCTTGCAAATGAAGGTGATTAGTAAACTCATTATTCATTCCATTTCTATACTACATATATAATAATGGCTAGACAAAGAAACAAGCAGTGAGGTGTAGCTGTGGCAATGAGGGTTTTAACAGCAACAGTGAGGCAAGTTTGATTTGTAGCAGGGCTTCATGCCTGGAATGTAGTTCCTTTTTTTTTGAATGACTTGTTTATTTACTTTTAGTTTACAAGATTCAGTTCCACAATCCCTTGAGTTTCAGATGTTCTCCCCCCCCCCCCATGGTGGCGTGCAATCATGTATAGGATCTGCAAATACTTTCACATTGTACAATAGTTTGGTTATATAGAAGAGTTGTAACCTATGAGTGATCACTGAGAAAAAAACAAACATGAAAAAGAACGATAGCATGTTATGCTTCAGTCTCCATTTAAACTATAATGTTTCTATATCTTTCTCTGAGTTTAGATGTCTCCTTCCATCCGGAGGCTTGTAGAGTTGTCTTTTAGCTGTGTGTTGTTGAGGATAGTCCAGTTTATCAAGGTTGATCATCATATGTACGATGTGTCTGTGATTGTGTACAGGTTTTTCCTGGTTCTGCTCTTCTCACTTAGCATCAATTTGTATAAGCCTCTCCAGGTAATTATGAAGTCCATCTCCTTCCCATTTCTTATAGCACAATAGTAGTCCATTACATTCAT
>CM053580.1:498104443-498199491 GCA_028627135.1 Pseudochirops cupreus | reverse complement strand
ACAGTGTCTGGCAAATAGTAGGCACTTAATAAATGGTTGTTAATTGACTTCGGGCAGTTTAATTCTTTAGAGACTGATATTCTACAACCCACATACAAGCTTTTTCTGAGTAATTAATTTTTCCCTTTTTTTAGATATCTTGAGAATTGATTCCTAAATTCCCTCAAAATGATCACTGCCAATATAGATCCTCTGTGTGTGCTTGCTGTAGTGTGGCTGCTTCTTCCCATTCGACTTCTTCGTGTAGTATGTTAGAGACTCTTAGAATCCAAATGTGGATTCAGTGGCATTAATAAAGAATTAGTTATATGGGGCGGCTAGATGGTGCAGTAAATAGAGCACTGGCCCTGGAGTCAGGAGGACCTGAGTTCAAATCCGACCTCAGACACTTACACACACACACACACACACACACACACACAGAGTTTATTACAGAAATCTTTACAGATCTTTACTATTTCTCATCTGTGTATTTTCCTCCTTCCATTTTTATGTTTAAATATGCTACAGATGATCTAGCTTAAGTTGAGTCCCTTGCCAAGCTTTCCATCACCTTGTTTTTCCCTCTAAAGATTCTCACTGTTTATGATGCAACACTACTTAGAATCCTCTTGTTTTTCTTTGCTTGCCCGTTGATCTCAGGATATCTCCTTGTCCTTCTCTCTCTGACTATGCTTCTACTAATGCAGCCTAAGAGCACGTTTCTTTTTTAACTACTGTGTCTCACTGATGATTTCTGTTGATCTTGTAACAATCTTGGAAGGAAGGTAGCATGTTATTAGCCCCATTTTGCATGTAAGGAAACTGAGGCTCAGAGAGGCTAAATGACACGTGTGTGAACAAAAGGTGGCGCCAGAGCTGGCTCTCTGAAGAGTCGTGCTCAAAGAAGCTGTCAATGGATCTGTGCCAGTTTGTTTGGGAAAATTTTTTTTTCAAAAGCCCTTTAATAGCTACCCCATAAATGTACAAATTAGAGAGATAGGCTATCTGAGTTCTAGTATAAATTCTGCTGCTAACTAGCTCTGTGACTTTGATAAGTAATCTGATTTTTCTGGGACACAGTTTCTTCAGTAGTAAAATGTGGCTCCTTCAGTTTTAAAATTTTGTTCTCTGTCACAGATACTAATTATGAAAAATAAGGGGATCAGGGAAGCATAAGAGGCACAGTATCTATTTCATTCCCTGCTTTCCAAAGTACTTTGTAAAGTTCCTTTTTACACAGCCCTGTTATACTCCAAACCCTGGCTATAACACCTTGTACCTGAGTAACCAAAGACATTTATTAGTCATTAAAGTGTAATATAATAGGTATCTTGGTCTGTTTTTCTTTTATTAATGCTTTCAGATCTCTTAATTTATTTCCTTCTTGGGATAATTTTCTGCTTGAAGTAGACACTGTATATTTCTTCCATGATACTGCTGAATCATAAGTAAAAAAGATTCTATATCGTATGATGGAATTGGACTATATCATTTCTAAGCTCCATTCTAGCTCTAAGTCCTGTGATTGTCTATTGGATTTCCTTAATGGCTTGTGCACTTTGTGTACTCTTTGAATAGTCACAATTAGAAGTTTCTTGACTGACTTTTTAAACTGCAGTGGCACCATAATCAGCCTTGCATGTATGAGATTTATTTGGGGAAGTACATACTAGTCAAGATTCACAATTTATACTGAATAGACTTCATCAACATAAATTTCATTAACTGTTAAAACACCAGCAAAATAGAACAGACACAAAAGTTTGAAGATACGGTCTAGTTCTCATTTCTTGTTAACTATGATTCACTGCTAAACCCAGATTCTTTTGTTGTTTTTTGTCCCTTTCAGTTTATGATTACAGGTGGAAGTCTAGAAGACAGTAAAGATGCCCTGAATTTGGCAAAGACAAATGGTATCCTTATATACATTTACCTAAAATCCAAAGAGCTTTTGAGAACTGAGATAAAATATATCACTACTATATAAAAACATTGTGGACAAAGAAAATGAGCTGTGTTTAAGTGGTATACTGTTAAGATGAATCAGTAATTAAACTTTACAATTAAGTGCATTTGATACTATGTAAGACATGCAGTACAGTAGAAGCCTTTTGTAACACTGATTTTGAGGGGATGGCTATAGCAGGTTTCCTTGCCTCTAGTGTCCTTTCTCCAATCTAATAATAATAGTAACACTGTTTATATAGAGCTCTAAGGTTTGCAAAACATTTTAAATATAGTATCTTATTTAATCCTTAAAATAACACTGTGAAATAGGTGCATTTATTATTGTAATTATTATTCCTTTCTTACCAATGAAGAAACAGGCTGAAGGGGCTGCGTGACTTGCCCAGAGGCACAAAGTTAGGAAATGTCTGAGGCAGATTTCAAACTTAGATCTTCCTTACTCCTGGTCTAACACTTTTCCTCTATGACAGCTGCCAGTATTCACAGAATCATAATTTAAGAGTTGGAAGGGACCTTTGCAGGTATCTAGTTCAACCCATACCTGAAAACTAGTCCCTTCTACAACATAACAACAAGTAGCCTGCCATTGCATGAATATATCCAATGAATGCACCTCATTACCTCTCAATTTCCCCCCCCTCCCTGTAGGACAGATACTACTAATTATTACAGAGTTTTCCCCTACATTAAACCTAAATTTGCCTCTGAACTTCCACCTAATTATTCCTACTTCCATACTTTGGAATCAAACAGAATAAGTCTAATCTTTCTTTAATGACAGTCCTCCAAATATTTGAAGTTATCATATCTCCCCTGAGTCTTGCTAAGTTAAACTTCCCCGGCTCCTTCAACTGATGGCTTGCCATATTGACTGCTTCCTGGCTCTCTTCTTAGAGAAAGTATTCTTAATGTAGAAGCATGAGGTTTTTCTTGAGTTGACAAGCCTCTGTCCTCTTTTGTTGCTGGATTTTATGTACAATCTTTTTAAACAGACCTTTCACGATTCTCCCTCTCCCCAGCATGGGAGTGAAGTTGCCCAAATGTTAAAGGATATGTTAATTTATTTTGTAGGATTTTACTGACCCTTACTGACCCTCTGTATTTAAAATTTATCAACCTCATCCTTTGCAATAGATCTTGGTACGTGAGCTGCTGTTATCTTCTGTGTCATTCATTTTGGAAATGCTTACATTGAACACTGCAATATGCAATAAGCAAGCAAGCATCCCATGAAATTTTTTTCTTTGCCTTTGTACACACAACATAACCAGCTCAGCAAATTATGTAATTTACCTCTTCCAGAAGAATCTATGACTGAACCATCCTTCAGCTTAACTGCCACTTCCTTTAGATCTCTATTTTGTTTATATTGAGAATGTCAATATTGATACAGATTAATTCCTCCAAAGTACTTATTAACTCATTGGTCATTGACCAAGATCATACATTTAGAATACAAACAGTTAAGTTACTGTTTATAGATGGGCTAATTATTGTTGTCAACCTGTACCTATTTTGGGAAAGGGAGGAGAAGGGAGACAGCACTTTGCAGAATCAAAAGGGGCCTGAACACAAGCGAGAGCTGTTTTGTATTTTTCTTAGTTTCATGGGGTAGCATGGCAAAGGAATCCATACCCAAGTGGCTGGCCTATTGGTGATGAAAGTCTTTAGGTTTAGCTGGGCTTTCCCTTGCAAAGCAGAATCAGTCTGTTGACAAGACCATACTTGAGACCCTTATTAACAGCGTGGTGGAATCTGCTAGAGCTTTCAGTCTGCTGGCCCAGCCTTGGAAAAACCAGTCTCACTTCCACAGTAGAACAATACATTGGAGTAATTGTGGAAGTTAAGAAAGTTGGGTTTATAATAATGTACAGTATACCAGAGAGGGTTGAGCAAAGTTCTTTATGAGGTCTAGAAGGAAAAAGTCATTCTTCAGTGGGGTAATCAAGAAAAGCATTCTCAGTTATTTAGCTGTGCCTTGTTTATCTAACATTGGTCAGTGAAGTACCTGGCCTGTGTAGATGATTTTTCCAGATAACTGAAGCTAATCTTTAAAGCACCAAAAATTTTAAAAATTTAATTTGTATAGAAATAATTTTTAAATGTATCACATACTTCCCTTCTTTCATAGAGAGGGAATGGAACATAATTTAGTTCTATCTTGATGACATAAATTGATCATCACAAATACCATTGTAATATGTTTTAATTTATTGGTGTGCCCAGGAGCAATTGAGTTTTGAAGAACCCTTTGGTCTATAGTAAATGACCCCAGTGACTGCTCTGCTTTTATAGGTTTTATTTCTCTTTCAATCAGTTACCATTTCTCGTTGCTATCTGTATGTGTCTTTCTACTTCTGGTCTGCCTTATTTTATATACAGATGTGCCATTGAGCATCTGAGGTTGGCTCTATCCCTCTACTGTGAGTGGAGTGAGACTGGGATTCTGGGCAAGTCACTTGACCTCTCACTGCTCTAGGCAACTCTCTTAAGAGACTAAGATCCAAAGAAGGTCCTGGCTTTCACTGGTAGAGGGAATTTTCTCACTTGAGAGTTCCATTTACCAGTGAAATCACAGATTTAATCCTTATTTCTGTTTTTCCTAGAATAAATAATAATTGTAACATTTTTTTGCATATTGTTTATAAATATGAAGGCATAGCATTTATGATGAAATATGTGCATTTTAAAAATAAGCCCATTATATTATTTTGTACTAGATATGTTTTACAGCACAGTTGGATGTCATCCTACCCGCTGTGGAGAATTTGAAAAGAATAATCCTGACCTTTATTTAACTGAGCTGCTAAATCTTGCTGAAAATAATAAAGGAAAAGTTGTAGCAATAGGAGAATGTGGACTGGGTAAGTGCCATTTGGGCAGGTCGGCATGACTTTGTTCTACAGTGTTGTTGTTTTTTGTTGTTACAAAGCAGTTGATTAATGGTAATTTTTTTTTATCTTTTATAGATTTTGATAGATTACAGTTTTGTCCCAAAGATACACAACTCAAGTAAGGAAAATTTATTACTAGAGATTAATAGTAATTTTAAAAGCTTTTGTCAGTTCAAAAGGTAGTTACTTTGTGTTAATGATGATATCAGTCATTATATTTGCAACTAGCTGAAACATATGTGATTATAGCATTTTATTATAGATATTACTGTCCTTTTCATTGAATGCTTGAATCTCTTATGTGTGAAAATACTTATGGGGATGTAGAAGACAATAATAACTGAACTTTCTTATTTTATAGCTATGATTAAAATAGACAAGAAAAATTGTGTTTAATAAACTTCTTCATTCAGAACTATAGCTCACCTAAACATGGACCTAGGCATTAAATTACTAGAACAAGGGCATACCAAAAATGGACTTTAGGCCACCAAATCCATACCATATTTTACTTCAGTAGAACACAGGAGATTGCCTTGGAATTTCTTGGAAATTGACAGTCATGAAATAGGGTACACCTCAGGAATCATGTTAAGAGTGAGGCCTTCCAAGACCATTTCAAGGATCATTATTATCCAGGGACTTCCCACATTCCCAACTAGTAGTTGAAACTCCTGTTTTATGTCAGCATCACACTGCCCAGGCTGGACTTCTCCTTCCCAATGCAGATGGTAGCTTTTAAATTAAAACAATTTCAATTTGGTTGGAATTAATAAAGTATGACTTCAGTATGTATATAAAATAGCATGAGAGGATGCCACCGAGACTGGTGCTAGGGTCCTTATTTCACAAGGCCAAGGGCTGGTCCACAGGATCAATGGGATCATTTCCAAATCTGTGTTTTTATTATAACACTCAATAAATTACATTTAATAATTCTGTGATGTTTAAAATTCTTAATAACATTGTGCTAGAGGTTCTATTCCTATCTAGTTCTGGACTTAACACACCTCATTCTTAGAATGTCATCTCAGAACCAAGTAGGAGAGTTTGAAATAAAGTTTAGTGAGCATGTTATTTTTTTAAGATGTATATGACCCTAATCTTCAACTCTGTTATGTAGATTATTTTATTTTTCACACAGTTGCATATTAACTCCCTGTTTGTTGGTTATTAGTGCTTGAGTTATTCAAATAACATCTGGTGCCTTGTTCAGACTAAAGGATATATACCTAGAGGTTGATTAATGATGATGATAAAAATCACCCTACATCTGGAAAAATGTATTATCTTTCTATGCTATATCAGTTGGCACACTTGCGACTTTTAAAATTCCACACCATTATTAACAGCATCTAAATAGAAAAACATATATTGCTAATAGAATACTAGCCCATTATAAATAGGGCCATGTGACAGCCATTTGTAGCATGGTATGGAGTATAGGGAACTGAGAGTCAAGGAACTTTTCAACTATTCATGAACTTGCCACTAGCATGACCCTTGATTACTCAGAACTCCTGTTTCCTCTTCTGAAAAATGAGGAATTGGACCAGAGGTTCTTAAGGTCCTAGTTCTAACACCTTGTTCATTTGAAGAATCCTCTTGGGGACTTTTAGTTCTATGTGAAATTTGTTTAATTGGAAATTATTGGCATTGAGGGAGATGTTCACTTGGGTGGAAGAATGTTGCTTTGGGCATTTTTATTGGTATTTTAAAGTGTTAATACTGTGGTCTTTTGAAAAAAAAAATTGGACAGCAGACAAGATTTCAAAATATTCCTTTGGGGACTTAGCAGACACTGAAGATGAGGGATTGATGCCGTTCTGCCAGCAGCCAGCTTAGGAGGAATGGTTCCCAACCAGTGTTAAGGTACCAGTGTGCGTCAGTAGGTTTTCTGGATTCCTCTTAAAATTTTAGGCAATTAGTTATAGCTACTACTCTGAAGTCTGACATTTCAAAGCCTTATCACCTTTGACTGAAAGAAGTGTTAAAGCTGAAGGAGGTTTGAATGCCATCACTTGCGAACACCAACCAAGTAGCAACTTTTGAACCCAGCTTATTTTAAAAATCAGACAAAAGCTGCACAATAAATCAAGGCACATCATCATCTGCCATTTTGATTGTGTAACTGTTCCTAGTTACAATAGTTTAATATCCAGTAGTTTTGTTATTGATCAATTTCTAATGATATGTTTTATGATCAATGAAAGTCACTTCTTGCTATGATGATGTGAATGAATGAATATGTTTAGTATACATAATATTCAGGTTGATCCTGAATCTTTTTCAATAGCTTAGTAACAATAGATGGGAGGCATGGAAGTTTAGCAAAATTCCTTCCTCGGTGTTTTATAATCTGCACTAAAATTTAACCTTCAAAAATTTATCCTTCAAATCCTCAGGGTGTGCGAGTGATGAGAGATTTACATGAAAAGAATGACTATTTGGGTGTACCCAACACAAAGCAGGAAATTATCACCTTTGAGAGAGAGATTCTAAACTTCTTTCACAGTTGCCAGTAAATTACTAAGAAACCAGATAAATAATGGATCCATAGTAAGAGGTCTAAAATCTGTGTAACTGCTGGTATCTTCATTATCTTAGATATAGATGTAGTTGGGACTCTTATCCCAGTGAGAGGATAATGATATTATAAAATCACCTACATTTCATTTTAGTGCTTTATTAACAAACCCTTCACTAAAGTTCTACTTCATTGTTTTATGCTGGCCTGGGGGTGACCTTGGGTTCTTGAAGTATGTGTCAGTACAGCACAGTGTCTAGAAGGGCCTTCAAGTTCAATTGAACAAGAATTTATTACGCCTCTATGATTTGCCAGGCATTGTGCTAGGTGCTGGGTATACATAATGAATGAATCAGTGAGTGAGTGAGTGGGTGAGTATTTATTGTACACCAGCACTGTGCTAATCAATAATGTTACAAATACAAAAAAGCATGATGGTGCCTGTCCTCAAGGAGTTTATATTCTAACAGAAAGCCCAGGTGGGCATGGTGGCCAAGGAGCAGTGTTATTGTCAGAAATGTCAGTGGGATGGTGAGTAGAGTATGAGATTGACATAACTGACACGGTCTTTCCAAAAATAGTTACATGGATGTTATTACTGTAATTAGTTATGGGAAGGGAAGAGGTAGGTTTAATAGGCAGGGTAGCGTGGCATGAAGAGGACCCACATTAGCAGCAGAGTATGTTGGATTTAGTCTAGGCTAGTTATGGTGCATATTTACCAATCAAAAGTCCAATGTCCTATGCAAGAGTGCCAGGTCACAGGTTTATACAACACAGACCCTTGAAGAGATTACCATTTAATAGAGGGATATCTTTGTACAAGGACAGAAATAACTGTCATAAGAGGTAGGTTCAGGCAAAGTACCATGAGAAACTTGAGTAGGAAGAAATAATTTTCACATGGACATATCAGGAAAGTATTCATGGAGGAGGTAAGGTCTGAGTTGGGCCTTGAAGAAAGAACTGCCTCTGAGATTGGTGAGAGGGCATGAGGATTGAGACCCTAGGCATGGAAGAGAGGATGAACAAGGGCATGAAATGGGGAGGTAGGTAGAGAAGAAGGGGGAAATGGATGGGAAATAGCCTAGTTTGGCTGGAATAGAAAATGTGAAGGAAGTAAAATGGGATAAAGCCAGACAGGTTAAGTGAAACCAGGTTTGGAGGGTCTTGAAATGCTGAAGTAGGAATTCATACATTATTCAGAAGGCAGTAGAAGAGCCCTAGAAGTTTTTTTTAAAGTGAAATAACAATCATAAAGGAAGATTATTTGTGTAGGAGTATGGAGAAGGTATTGTCTGGGGGCAGGAAAACAATTGTGAGGCTGTAAAAATCTAACTAATAGGAGATAAAGATCACATTGTTTGGATATGTGGTGTGAAGAAGGAAGTCAGGTTAGGAGTCTGGATTACTGATGGCCAATAGCTGACGTTTCTCTAGTTCTTTAAAGCTTGGTATATCTTAAAAGTTTGATAAGGTAAGGCATTTTACATACAGTGCTTCTTTTGAGGCTTAGAACAATCCTGTGAGTAAAGACTAAATAAAAATCTTAAACACCAAGGGTCTGTGATTTCACTATGTGAGGAACTCTCAGTATGGGAACAAATCTCAACCAACTCTGGCTTAATAGAAAAGTCCTAAAGATTGTCTGAGGTACATAGAAATTTAGGCCCAGATTAATTATATTCTCAGTTACTTAGAGGACTGGCAGAGTTACTTACTGGGCCACTTTTCATAACATTTTTAAAATCATGGAAAGCCAGAAAGTTCCCTAAGACTGGAAGAGGGCAAATGTCCCAATTTTCTGAAGAGGGTGGAAAACAGAATGCAAACTACAGGCTTGTGAGCTTTACTTTGATTCTTGGGAAAATTCTAAAATATCAGATCTTTAAAAGAAATGGTTAACAAATACTGTAAAAGAAAAGCTGTGATTACAAAGAACCAGTTTGGCTTTATCAAGAACAGGGCATGTCAGACCTCATTGCCTTTTTTCCTCCCTTAAACAGGATTATTAAACTAGTTGAGGGAAATGTTGTAGATATAATTTACTTAGATTTTAATAAGTATTTGATAAAATATTTCATCCTGGACTTTTTAGAGAAGATGAAGAGATGTAGAGTAGATGATAATACAGCGAGATGGATTACAAAGTGGTTGGATAGCTGGATTCCAAGATTTTTAATGGTTTAATGTCAGCATGGCAAGAGGTCTCCAGTAGAGTAAGGTACCCCAGGGTTCCCTGTACGGCCCTCTGCTGCTTAACATTTTTATCATTGATTTGGATGACGGCATAGATGGCATCCTCATCAAATTTGCAGATGACCCAAAGCTGGGAGGGATAGCTAATATACTAGATGATAGTCAGATAAACCTAAAAATCTTAGCAGGCCAGAGCATTGGGTTGTATGTAATAAGATGAAATCCAGTAGGGATTAATGTAAAGTCTTAGACCAAAAATAAGTAAATAAATGGATGACTGAATATTTATATTTGTATGTATATCCCCTTCCTACAATATGGGGAAGGCATTATACAGTCATTATTCTGAAATAGATCTAGAGGCTTTAGGGGCGTACAGTTGTGGCTCCATAGGAGTCAGTAGTGTGATACAGCAGTCAAAGAAGCTAATGCCATCTTGGGTTGCATCAAGAGAGGCACAGCTTCCAGGCATAGGGGTGGGTGTGGGTGTCTTGTGGGTGTGGGTGTGTGGCAGGGTGGTCCCATTTGAATTCTACCCTTTTCAAAATCTCATCTGGAATACTGTGTTCAGTTCGGGGCACCAGAGTTTAAGACATTGATAAACTGGAGATCATAAACTTAGATTTTAATAAAGTATTTGATAAAATATTTCATACTGGACTATTTAGAGAAGATGAAGAGATATAGAATAGATGACAATACAGCGAGATGGATTATAAATTGATTGGATAGCTGGGATTTCCAGGGAAGATAGTGAGTCTGCCATCCTTAGATATCTTCAAATAGAGGCTGTTATGACCACTTGTGTGCTGTTACAGTGTGGATTCCTTTCATGGATGGGTTGAACTAGAAGGACACTAAGGTCCCTCCCAGCTCTCAAGTTACATGACTCTGTGACTTGCCTAAACTGACAAAGCTATTAAGTGTCAAAAGTGAGGCTTGAATCTAGGACTTCCTACTCCAGGTCCAATGCTTTTATCTACTATTGCACTATGCCACAGATGATGTTACTGTTAAGAGAAAAAGAATACCTGAGGAGATGGGCAAGATTAAGGGATAAAAAGCTGTGCCACCTTCTACATGCAGTGTCCCCTGATCTGCCCAATTATTAGTGTTCTGTCTTGAAATAACTTTACATTTATCTGTGTACAAGAGGTATCTTTTCAGTTAAATATAAGCCCTGTGAGGGCAGGTACCGTTTTGTTTTTATATTCATATCCCCAGCACCTAACACAGTACCTTGCACATTGTAGGGGCTTGGTAAATGTGTGTTGAACTGAATTGAGCTAGAGAGATTAAACCTAGAGCAGGTTTTAATATGGAAGGTTGATGAGTTCAATTCTAGGTCTTGTTAAGTTCAAGGTGCCAGTAGTACACTTTAGTAGCTAGTTGGAAATGCAAGGTTAATATGAGGATCAAATGAGATAATATTTATAAACAAATCTTAAAGTCCAGTATAAATTCAAGCTCTTTCCATACATAGAGGACTAGAGGCAATTCTGGGAGAGGTAGTACAGAGATCTAGGTGTGAGTGACTGTATAGTGATGAGAGAGAGAATAAAGAGAACAGGACCTTAGGAAATATCCATGTTTTAGACATGGGAGTAGGAGGTTAGACAGGTCAACAGAGAACTATAAGAATACAAGTAACCCCTACTCAAGGATGGTATCAAGAAGGTGAGGATGCTCCATAACCTCAAACACTATAAAAGCTTCAGGTATCAGCCCTAGGAACCTAGCTAGCCAAGTTCATAAGACATCATGGGATAAAATGCTCACCAGATGATGTTTGGAACCTCAGTATACCATTCATTAAAAATGTCTACTATGGCTTGGAGAGAGGGAATTGAAGGGTCTATAGATGTGTGTGTATGTGGGGGCATACCCACAATGATAAAGTCATAATTGATTGCAATATTTAACTGTTAAAATGAATGAAACATTTGCTTATTCTGGTCCTGCAGCACAAGTTTAAAAAAGTCACACATGAGATGTTGACCCATTTAATTTTAAAATGCTATGCTTCTCTAAATAGGAAATTTATATTCTGGAGGAAAAGGTTTAGCCTTTCAAGTATGTAGTGGGGTATTAAGTATAAAGAAGATGGTATTCTTAATCTTCTCCTAACATACTATTCCAGTGCTTCATTGTGGTATAGAAGCGATCCTGCAAGTTCTTCCAGGTTTTGCCAAGCTATAATTGCTAGTACCCTCATTATCTTAGATATAGATATAGTCAGGACTTTTGGCCATTATGGAAAAACTATGTTTTAAAAATCATTGACATTTAATTTTAGTACCTTTTAAAGAAATCTCCATTAAAGACCTACTCTACTGTTTTAACCTGGCATAGGGATAAGCTTAGGTTCACTGTTCCAGTGCAGCACAATATCTGGCAGATAATTCCCATTCAATTCAACATACATTTATTAAGCACCTGTGGTTTGCAAAGTACCATGCACAGCTCTGGGGATACACAGATACAGCAGGCTTTTGTCTTAAGAAAAGATTTCAAGTATGGATTCAGCAGTAGTAGGCTATGTCTTATCTAGAGCTAAGGTCAACCAGGCTTATCACTAGGTTTGTTGTGGAATGCTGAATATTTTTGCTGTAGCCATTTTTAATGACCATCTGCCAACTTATCGAGGGATTATAGTCTCTCTTGGTGGAGGCATATCTGTGCAAAAGTCAAGGATACTGGAAATATTTTCCTCTCTGCCTTGAGAGTAGAAAAGGCTTAAATTGTAGTAAAAGAGATTGAGGTTAAATATAAGGAAATGCTTCCTAAGCATTGTGAAACCCTGAAAATGAGTAACAAGAGAGTGTGTACAATCTTTAGTTCCAAGATATTTATAAGAACTGGTAAAGTTATCTGAAGACAAACAAGACACTAGACACACACACACACACACACACACACACACACACACACACACACACACACACACACACACACACACACACACACACACACACACACACACACACACACACACACCCCCCCCTTCCCATGGCTGTGGTAATCATTTTTTAGAAGATTAAAATGTCTATCCCTCCTCCATTGTCCCTAATAAAAGAGAAGAGGGAAGTGATCATTTGGGGCTGGGATTTATTTTTTCCTTATTGACCAGTTGAACAGTAGAGCACACCTGTGCTCTGTCAGCACAATCCTTGAAAACTGATACCATTTTCATGTCACAGGGATATATCAGGAGGATTTTAGGGGAGGTGAAAGTCAATAATACCAAAAAGTAAGCCTCAAGTTTGAAGCAAGCAGGGATGTGGTTCTTTTTAAGTTGTTTTTATTTTTCAGAGAATTCTGAAATGGTTTTATAAACCCTGAGTGTCAGAAATGACTCATCTTTAAGGTTATATGTAGAAAAATAGTTTAAAAATCATTTCAGTTACTGCCTTTTGTAAATTTTTGTCCAACCCCTTATCTCTGCCTCAGGCTTTCAGTGTGACTCTCAGTCATGCTGAAACCTGGCAAGAGATCTTGGGGTTTGTGCCCTAGATTTCTTTTTTCTTTTTTTTTTTGCCTTTTTGGAGGGGGGAAGGCAGGGCAAATTGGGGTTAAGTGACTTGCCCAAGGTCACACGGCTAGTAAGTGTTAAGTGTCTGAGGTCACATTTGAACTCAGGTCCTCCTGACTCCAGGGCAGTGCTCTATTCCCTGTGCCACCTAGTCGCCCCTCCCCCCCCCCCCCCAGATTACTTTTTTAAGGACCATTCCTTAAATCCAAATCACTCTGGCTTTCATTGATTAGCCAACAATAGGTCCCAACATTTGGTCATTGTTTGAACTCTGATGGCTCATGGTGTAAATAGCAATTCTTTCTGTTTTGTCCAAAAACCCCAAAGGTCTTCCCCTCCCAGACTGATTTTTTTTTTTGACTAGGTAAAAGAGGTCATTTTTTTACCTCATTTCTTCTTACCTAGCCTTAATCACTGAATGGGCATTGCCTCAGATAAACTGAAACCTGGGAACGACCTTAGCTTAGAAAGGCCAAGGTTTCCCACTGCATCTAGGGCCATCTTTAGGCTTCCTGATCTATATCTTGCTTGCCACTGGACCCAAATGGTTCCAGAGGAGAGAGTGAGGCTGGTGACTTTGCACAGCCCTGCCTCACTTATATCCAATTCATTTGCAGCTCATAACATCACCTTCTAGATATCTTGGTCCTCTTTGAGAATGAAGGACAAACAACAGTTTCCTTGTGCTGTTGCAAAATATAATGGAAGACGGGTGGGAGAGGGATCCACTCTAGCCCCTGGGAGTCTATGGTGAGGCCTTCCGCATCTGGCCCCTCGGGACCGAGTTACCCTTCATGGCTCCGCTGGGGGCCGGCTCCGGTGCCCAGATAATGGTCCGTCTCTGCCCCACACGGCACAACACCCAGCGCTGGAGGAGGCCCAGGATGGACATTCCTTGGTATGAACCTGTGGCCAAGATCAGTGTCGGTGCCTGTGGGATGGTGTACAAGGCCCGGGACCCATACAGTGGCCAATTCATGGCACTCAAGAGCATGAAAGTCCCGACAGCAGGAGGAAGTGAAGGGAGCCTGCCAGTCAGCATTGTCCAGGAGGTGGCCCTCCTGAGGAGGCTGGAGGCCTTTGAGCATCCCAACGTTGTCCAGCTGATGGATGTCTGTGCCACTGCCCGAACTGACCAGGAGACCAAGGCGACCCTGGTGTTTGAACACGTGGACCAAGACCTGAGGACGTATCTGGACAAGGATTCTCCACCAGGGCTGCCCCTGGAGACCATTAAGGACCTAATGAGACAGTTCTTAAGAGGCCTAGACTTTCTTCATGCCAACTGCATTGTTTACCGTGACCTGAAGCCACAAAACATACTTGTGACTAGTAGTGGAACAGTCAAGCTGGCTGACTTTGGCCTAGCCCGGATCTACAGCTGCCAGATGGCACTCACACCTGTGGTAGTCACTCTCTGGTACCGGGTTCCGAGGTTCTCCTGCAGTCAGCATATGCAACACCTGTGGACATGGGGAGTGTGGGCTGCATCTTTGCAGAGATGTTCCGTAGGAAGCCTATCCTGTGGAAACTGAAGCTGACCAGTTAAGCAAAATCTTTGACCTGATTGGGCTCCCAGCAGAAGATGATTGGCCTCCTGGTGTTTCTCTGCCCCGTGGAGCCTTTACTCCTTGTAGTCTCCAGCCTTTACAGTCTGTTGTGCCTGAGCTGGAGGGGCCTGGAGCACAACTGCTACTGGAAATGCTGACCTTTAGCCCCCACAAACAAATCTCTGCCTTCTGAGCTCTGCAACACACTTATCTACAGACAGCTGGGGAAGGGAACCCAGAATGACCACTGGAAGAACTGTATCCAGGACCAATACAGAAGACAAGCTGTCATTTCCCCTCCCCACGGACACCAGGATCACTCCTACGTAGCCACTATGATGGATGGCATCACAAAGCAGGAGAGAGAACATGATCCTCCATACACATACCCTTCCCAAATCCTTAACCATTTTACACAGAATTTTTTACTGCCTTAATGACATTCCCCTACCACCAGTCCCTTTGTTTCACCCTGACCCCCTAGATTTGGGGGGAGGGAGGAAAGGGGAACTTATACAGGAAAAAAACCCAAAAAACACAAAAATAGACAAACAAAATATAATGGAAGGTGACAACAAGTGGTCACTGACCAGCAGCTACACCTTAGCATGAGATACTCCAAGGAATTAACACTGGTTGAATGTTTCATTTTCTGGGCATTAATTAAGAACTTAGTAAAGTTACTTGTTTGAAGGCCGTTTCTGCTTGCTTCAAACTTTGGTTTGGTTATTTTTTCGCTATTGACATCTACCTCCAATAAAGTCCTGTTTTGATATCTCATTGTGACATTACAGTAATCCTGATTTTTCAAAGATTTTGCTGACAGAACACATGTTCTGGAAGGCTCTTTCATCAAGCTAGAAAAAGACTTGAATGTGGGCCCAGGGTCAGACTGTCCATCTAGGTCAGTTGAAAGAGATCCATCGTACTAGGTGATAAATATTTAGTGACAGCAACTCTCAAAGACCATCTTCTAAGTCAGGAGTTTTCATGTTTATCTTAAGTGGAAAAATACCCACAGATCAACAAAGTATTTATCTTTAAGACATAGCATTTTCTGTACCTATAATACTATATTTCTGCATAACAGACTTAGAACCTGAATATTTCCATTAAACCCCTAGTATAAAGTTTTTTAGGCAGGGAAGTTTTGATCTCTGCAGGCTGTGTAATCTAAAAGACCCTATGCTGTGTGCAAGGTGTTTTGAATTTCCAAACTCACCATTTGTGATCCACAAATTCAAGGAGAAAAAATTAGGGGAAAAATAAATTTGACTTTTAAAGACCATTAGGCTTTTTAAAAAATAGTTCCATCAAACCAAATTAGAATTTAAATGTAGAAATTCTGTTTTTGCTTTATACAGGTACTTTGAAAAACAGTTTGAACTGTCGGAACAAACAAAGCTACCGATGTTTCTTCACTGTAGAAACTCACACGCTGAATTTTTGGGTAAGTCAATAGCTTAAAACATAATTAAAGGACATGGCAAAAATTGTTTTATTACAATCTTTGTTTTGTTTTTAATTCACAGATTTAATGAAGAAAAATAGAGACAGATGTGTGGGAGGAGTGGTAAGATAAAAATTATATTTAATATGTGATGCAGTTGTTAAGTGTGTTTTTCCCATATTTGAAGACCTTGCAAATTGTGGAAATCTTTAGTTCAGGAGTGATATAAACACATTAATCTAGTCTACTGTGTGCCCATTAATTTATGACTGTTTAGAATATAAAATTAAACTAATTTTCTTGTTTGTGTAAAAACTCAGTGAGGTTTTTATAACCTCGTCACATATAACTCTCAGTTTCATGAACTGATAACTCATATTTACATATGCCTTAAAGTTTACAAAGTCCATTCCTAACAGCTGTTTGTGGTAAGTGCTGTAGCTCTTATTATTCATATTGTACAGTTGAGGAAATTGGAGTTCTTTGAATTTCATTGACTTACTGATGGTCCCACAGCCAGTAACACAGATCTCCCAACTCCAGGGAATCTTTCCACTATCCCATGCTATCTTCTCAACATAACCATAGTCATTGTGTTTTATTGTGAAAATCAGCTCACTTAAGTAACCTAAATAATAGGTTGAAAATGCTTAGTACTTAACAGTCCTTATTAGCCATCCCACCTCCTGTCTTGACAGTACTGTCATCACTTTTAACACCCTGAACATTAACATTTTTAATAATAGCTAGGCATTTATATACTGGTTTAACGTTTGCAAAGCTTATCTCATTTGATCTGTACAGCAACCCTGGGAGAGAGGAACTGTTATTATCCCCCTTTTACAGATGGGGAAACTGAGGCAGGCAAAAGTTAAGTGATTTTTACAGGAGCATACACCAAGGAAGTGTCTAAGGCCAGATTTGGATTCAAGTCTTCCTGACTCCAGACCCAGTGTTCTACTCACTGTGCCACCAGCTGCAACTAGAGAACCTCTAGTTTTTGAGCATACACAAATCATAAATAACAAATGTACATATACTGACTATGAAGAGCCACTTCTACCTTGACTGATCTGCATAAGCATTACCTTAGTGCTTCTTCCTTTTCTTGCATGCTTAGTTTGATAATTAGTAGTTAGAATAAATTACGTATTTCACTTACACCTCAAGAGAGAATGGTTTTAAATAATTAATCATCCTTTAGCAAGGCAATGAATTAGAAAGAACACTGGATTAGGAGTTAGGGAGTTTGAGCTCCAATCCTGGTTCTCCTTACTACCTCACTCAAGTCCCTACCCTCTCTGGATGTCATACTGTTCACCTATAAAACTAGAGAATTAGATACTCTAAGGTTCATTCCAGATTTATATTATCTGCTCTTTTAGTGACACTGGCCTTAATCCTTATTCTTCTGGTAAGATACTCCATACCTCGCCACTCCAGGCATTCTCCTTGATGGCCCTCTGTGCCTGGAATGCTCTCCCCCCTCATCTCTGCTTCCTGCTTGAAGTCCCAGATAAAACCTTGGCTTGTGCAAAGCCTTTCCCAGTCTTGCTTAGTGCTGGTGCCTTCCCTCTGAGATCACTTCCAGTTTGTCCTTGAGGTACCTTGTTTGTACACGGTTTGCATGTAGACTGTGAGCTCCTTGGGAGCAAGGTTTCTCACCTTGGTGGCTCCAGTACTTAGCACAGTGCCTAGCGTGACTGCTCACTTTAAGAACGCTTTCTCCCTTACCTAACCACGGCCAAGTCTTTGGAGGATTGCCTGGACACCATCGCTTACATCTTCCTCATTCCTTTTTCACAGAGGCTATTTTGTTGCCTCCTGACTGGTCACCCTAGTTCCAATGTCACTTTTCTCCAATTTATCCTTCATTTGGCTAACAAAATGCACAGCTCTGACCCTGTTCTCTTGCTCAGAAAGGGTACCTGTTGCCTGTAGCAGAGAGTTTGCTTTGTTTTTCAGTTAATCATCTACTAGAAATACTCATTTGGGCGATGCAAAGTTTTGACTGACAACAGTGTGACACATAGCCAGTGTAGCTGTAAAAAATAAAAACTTTAAATAATACAAAAAAGTCTCCCCCCTTCAGTTTTAATCAACTTTATTCATACAACAGTATTCAGTGACAGACCTACTCACTGGTCAGGATTTATTGAGTCAAGGAAGATACTAGGATTTAACAGGATTATTCTCAAGAACTATGGGATATATTGTTGGTCCACCACTTGTGCAGCTAGGGGACACAGGATATAGAGTGCTGGATTTGAAGTTAGGAAGATCTGAGTTCTAATCCTGCCTCAGACACGTAGTAGCTCTGTGGCCTTGGGCAAGTCACTCAGCCTTTTTCAGTCTTAGTTTCCATATCTATAAAATAGGGGTAAGAGCAGTACCTTTTTTATGGTTATTGGTGAGGATCAAATGAGGTATCCTGTGAAGTGCTTTGCAAACCTTAAAGCTCCACATAAATGCTATTATTTAAATTCCACATCTATCATTTCATCACCAGTGCTAGCTTTTAGCCTCAATTTCCATCATTATAAGATGTTATAGGTATACTTTTATAGCTCCAGGTAGATCCAAACATTATCCAGTGCTGGGCCTCAGTTTCCTTACCTGTTAAGTGAGGGGTTGAGGTAGATGACCTTTTAAAGATTTTAATCTAGATTATTCTAGATCTGAATCTATGATCCCTTGTATCTGTTCTCCTTTAAGTATCTTGTTCATCCCTCCTTGGAGACAGTTTGGGAGCTGTCTAGAACTGCACCACAGTGCAGTGGGGAGCCTGTTTCGTGGGGTCTGACCCTCTCTCTTTCTCTCCCCTCCTTGGTTGATTTTTGAAAAGGCTTTCATGGTCTGGCTGCTGCCACACTGACGTACTTGCTGGTGAATAGCATTCCACCTCCCCTCTCATGCACTGCCTCTGCCTCACAGAGCCCTTAGCTCCCTTGACGTACAGCCAGTGGCGCCCCTTACAGGAACTGCATTGATTTCTCTGCATTACTGGTGGTCTTTCCCTGGAAACCACTTTGTGTATGGTTTGTATTTAATTTTTTGCGTCCACATTTCTGTCTCTGTATTCCCAGCACCTAGTACGCTGCCTCGGCACATACGTAGTAAGCACTGAGTTAATGCTTGTTGAATGACTCACTCCTTGAATTTAAGAATTTTAAGAGTTCTTTTTTCCTTCAAAGAAAAATCTTGTTAAAGCAACTGCAATACTAAAACCACTAAATATATATTTATATTTCTTTTGTAAAATCTTGTTTTTAAGAAATTGAAAGAAACCAGTCACTGTTTGCATACATATAAATCTTGATTCTAGGTGCATTCATTTGATGGCACAAAGGAAGAAGCAGCTGCATTAATTGACATGAATCTTTACATAGGAATTAATGGTTGGTAAGTTTAGCATTATGCTCTTAAAGTCATTTATACTAAGATTTTACAAAGTGTATTAAAGTGAGCTACTTGCTGATGAATTTTAGATGTAAGTGTATTCAGTTAAAAGAAGTGTTTTAATTGCCACTTATTTTTAATTCATTATTGTTTTGAGGTATCCTTTGGCTTAATGTTATTTATTACGATGTATTTATTAATAAGGTGTCAGTAAAGTGCTTAACTTGGAGTTAGAGAAGAACATGGGATTAATAATCAAAACACCTTGGTTCCAGTTGTAGTTCTTCCCCCATTTGTGTGACCTTGGACGAGTTTCCTAACTTCCCTAGGCCTGTTTCTTCATCTGTAACATGTAGGGTATTGGACTAGATTACTGCTAAGGTATTAAATCTTCAATCCTAAAACCTAGGTTCTAGTTCCATTTCTGATACTTACTAGCTATGTGGCTAGGTCATGTTTCTAGGCCTCTGTTTAAAACCAAGAAGTTGTGATGTGAATTAGTAGAAGTACTTACACAGGAACTGCACAGGTCCTTCAAGTATTGGCATAATTCATAAATGCTTTTAAAGTTATTAAAATTCTCTTTACTAAAGTTTTGTGATTTGAATTTTTAAGTATTTTACTTTTAGGGGAAAAAGTTGCCTTAGGCTTGCTCTGTCAAGTGCAGTGTTTTCTGTATGCCAAAGTTTTATGAGGCCTTAGGTCACCAGAAAATCAACTCATCTTGGGCTCTTCCCTTTTATAGTTTCCCTGGGTTTCACCTGTGGCCTCAAGGATGGATCACATATAAAATCATTTGTCATTTAAAGCTCTTCACAAGTGGTCCCCTCCTTATCTTTCTTACACTGTCTGTGACCCAGCTACAATGGTCTTCTTACTCTTCCTCACATAGGACACTTTCAGGCATCTGAGCCTTGGCACCTGTTCTCCCCCATTCCTAGAACCCTTTCCCTCTTTTCCCTCTGCCTCTTAAAACTCCAGCTGAAACGCCACCTTCTACAGCAGTCTGTCTATTCCTATGTATCTTGTGTCAACCTATGAATTTATATATTGTCCCTCTCCCAGGGTCTATGTTTCTACCTTTTTTTGTATCTACAGGGCTTAACACTGTGCCTGACACATAATGAGCACTTTAAATCCTCAGTGACTGACTGAAAAGGGAGAAAGTTTAGGTAGCTAGCTGCCCAGGTCTGAGAGTGAGTAACTGTGAGCACCTGAGTAAATTGCAAGGCTTGATTCTAATTTTTTATACTTAAAACAGCTCTCCTTGTCTTGCATTTTAAATCGCAGTTTCTGTTCAAAGTGTTTTTAAATATTCTTTTTATCTAATCATCTTTGGAAATAGACCTCACAGTGGTACTGCTAGGTCAAAGGATATAGGCACTTTGATAACTTTTTGGGCAGTTACACTAAGATCTTATTGATGCTCTTAAATTCAGAAATAAAAAAAGAGTACCAAGAAACTTCATAATGAGTTCAGTTTGTCTTTAAATTTGTAACTACATTTGGAATTTGTACCTTTATTCCAAAATGCCCTCAGGGGGTTGACAATCCAGATAGCATTTACAATGCCAGGCATTGTAGATACAGAAACAAAAAAAAAGTCCCAGCCTCTAAGGCAAATGCTGCTAGTGAGTTTTAAAAAATTCATGACTTCCTTATTCCACTCAAACCTAACTGTAGGGTCCTGCTATCTTTGAAACTTAAAATTGTTTTACTGGGTCTTACCATGATGGAGCAAAGTAGATCTCTGCTACAATGTAGAATCATAGATTTCGAGAAATGGGAGTTTAATCTTGTCTTTTCTCTTTTTTGCTTTTTGGAGGGGGAAGGCAGGGCAATTGGGGTTCAGTGACTTGCCCAAGGTCACATGGCTAGTGAGTGTTAAGTGTCTGAGGCTGGATTTGAACTCTGCTTCTCCTGACTCCAGGGCCAGTGCTCTATTCACTGTGCCATCTAGCTGCCCCCAAATCCTCATTTTATATATGAGGAAACTGGTGCCTAAAGAAGAGAGGTGGGTGGATATGTCCAAAATTCCCTGGGTAACAGTGCCCTTTGCAGCATACCCTTTCTTGGCATATTCTTATGAGTTTATATCATCCAAGTAGCTAATCAGTCTAATCTTTAAAATAGCTTTTCAAACACCCTTCATAGGTTATATATTCAGGTTGTCCAGTGACAATATGATATAATATCAATAACAGCTAACGTTTACTTTATCTAACACGATTCCCACAACAACCCTGTGAAATAAGTGGGATTCCCCCTATTTTCAGATAAGAGAAGTTGGGTGATGGACCCAGGGTCACACAGCTAACATTTCAAGTCCAGCACTGGGAGATGACGCACTGGCTGACCTTGAAGCCAAGCAGACTCAGGTTCAAGTCACTTAATCTCTCAGTGCTAAGCAATTTAAGATTGTAGATTGCAGAGAAGGTGCTGAACTGAATGAATAGAGGGGATTTTCTCATGGGAAGTTCTCTATACTAATGAAATGATAAGCCCCTAACCCTGTCCTTTTTCCTACGAAAATATCACTTGACATATAGCATTACTTAATCCATTCTTAGCAGTGTTTCTGTCTGTGTTCCAAGAGCTTGACTCTGTGTCTGGAATATCCTGAGTGCTAACTAAATTTGTGATGACCAAGTATTACATGCAATTTAAGCTTATCCAGTGTCACTTATGCAGAGCCTTTACTGATGCCTAGAACTGCTTAAAGTTCTCTCCTTGAAACTGTCTTGTTTGTTTACATATTATAACCCCAATTTAATGGATGCTCTTTGTTGCCTTTGTAGCACAGTGCTAATATTCACAGTAGGTGTTTGAGACATTTGTTGAATTAAAAGTTCTATTTTGATCCATTAATCCCCCTTGTGACTAATGTCTTCTGCAAAATGGTTATTTGAGGCCAGGAGTATACTTGTAGTCCAGGGCCATGGAAAACAATACAATCACCTAGCCCACATAGGAGTTGAGCGTTCAGACTGGCCCAGCAAATTGTAGGTAGTTTAAAAGAAATTTAACTGGTTTTAATTGCACAGTAATTGAACACTAAGGGCAGCTAGGTTGTGCACTGGACAGCGAATAAGGAAGACTCATCTTCCTAAATTCAGATGTGACCTTACTTACTAGCTGTGTGACTCTGGACAAGTCACTTAACACTGCTTGCCTCCATTTCCTCATCTATAAAATGAGCTGGAGAAAGAAACAGCAAACCACTCCAGTATCTTTGCCAAGAAAATCCTAGAGACAATCACAAAGAGTCAGAAGCAACTGAAAAGTGACTGAACAATTGAAGTTATACAGTAAAAGTCAAGCTCCTATCTTTCTTAAGTGTTAGAGGCCCTTAGATTTTTCAAAAGAAAGATTTTACTGATAAACTCTTGAGATGCTAAAGGGGCAAAATATGTGTGTGTAGTACTGGCAGCTGAAACCTTGTAATGAAATGGAATTTATACTGTTTTGGGAGTAATGTGTAAAGAGATCACTCCCATTATAAATAACCCTCCTTTCTTTGTTGAAATTTGCATAAATTTTTTTTTCACTTTTTAGCTCACTGAAAACTGAGGCCAATCTAGAAGTGTTAAAGTCAATACCTAGTGAAAAATTAATGATAGAGACTGGTAAGTTGGCATTTTGATTGCGCCTTCTATTGCTTTTAATAAAATTAAGATTTAAAGAAAAATGGAGTTAGGAAGGAAAAATATTTAATATCCCAAGCTTACTGTTAAAATATAGCTACAGAATAGCACCTGTCCTGAAGCAGCATAGCACAATAGAGAGAGAGCTAACCTTGAGCCAGGAAGACTGAGAACTAGATCCCGCCTCTAACACATAATGGTTGTATGTACAGGTGAGGTCACTTCACCTTCCAGTGTGCCAAGAAACTTTGTTGCAGAGACACCTCCACTCCATCCCCCCAAAAATAGTGTCTTTAGGCATACTTGGTAAATATTCATTTTTTTTAACCACATGCCCATCTTGTACAGCTAAATGTTTTAGTCTGCTATGAATTTCATATTTTCAGCTGATTAAGAGTTTTATGCTTTAGCACATTAAAAACAGATTATAAGAAGGAATGGTAAAAACATGTTTACAATAGGCTTGCTGTCCAAGGTATAAAATTTTTTTGTTTCATTAGAAACCAAAACTACAAAAATGAGCATTTCTTTTCAAATTCATCTCAAGCATATTTTTCAGCAGTTCAAAAAACTCTTCAGTGAAAGTAGGAATATTCTTTGTCATGGAGCATTAGTTATTTTAAAATATTTACTAAAAAACAGGAAGGCTAAAGTATCAAAGTGGTCCATCATAAGACAGATAAGGTCAAATAACTAGGGTTCAAATTAATCAGAAATCTTGTTAGTAAATTCCTCAAACAAATGAGAGTAGAAGCTAAATGTGTTACACAAACCCTATAGACAACAAGAGAATATAATGTCTGGGTTTTTTTTATTTAAAAAAAAAACCCAAAACTTCCTTTTCTCAGTTACTGAGTGCCACATTTCAAGGATATTTACAGTGTGCAAACTGTTATGATTTATTAAAGAGCTCTTTCATTAAAACCCTGTTTATGATACTGTGGGTTCTCAAAGGCTAGACCAGTAAAGTACAAGGTCCAGTAGCACAAAGTACAAAGTAGTTGGAAACTTGGTCTGTCTGGAACACAGTCTAGCTAACTTCAAAGGCTTATCATCAGGTTGAGCCAGAAAATTGATAAACATTATCTATTTAAAGTCATATGGTGATTAATACCTGCGTTGGGTAGTGGGCCTATACCAAATTACAGATCCTTCAGATATTTAAATAGTAAGCCCAGGAGACAAGATGGACAGACACTGGGCCTGGACTTAGGAAGACCTCTTGTGTTCAAATACTACCTCCTCAGATGCTACTGTGCGTGCCCGGACAAATTTCTTTATTGCTGTCAGCCTATTTCTTCTCCATAAAATGAGTATAATAGCAGCATATGTAAAAATAAAATTTCTAGTCCACAGAATTGTTGTGAGGATCAAATGAAATAGCATATACAGCTTTGCAAACCTTAAAGCATTGTAAAAATGCCATCATTGTTAATAATTATTAATGACGATAGCAAAGATGGAGATACCGCAAGGATCCTTAGAGCTTTTTGTTCATTGGACTTCTTAGTTTTTAATACAATCCAAGTTATGTAATAATCTCATTAAATGTCCTATTGTTTTAGTATTACCTTTTCCAAGCTTATTTTAGAAGTGATAATTTGGAAGTGCTTATGTTAAAAAAGCAAGCTTACCTTCTAAAACCGTAAAGATAGCACAAGTTGTAAACTTAATTAACGAAACAAAATTTGGTAACATTTTTATCTCTTTTTGCACCACATTAGATGCTCCTTGGTGTGGAGTCAAAAATACTCATGCAGGAATAAAATATGTAAGAACTTTATTTCCCACAAAAAAGAAATGGGAAAGTGGGAGTTGTTTGAAGGACAGAAATGAACCTTGTAACATTATGTAAGTATGATCATTTGTATTAGGTAAATAATCCATTGCTAGGATAATATGTTGTACTTAATAATTTATCATTTTTAAGTGAAAACCAATTGGATAAAGTCTGGCACCTAAAACTCTGTTGTACAAAATGGTCAGGCCCAAATTATAACATATTTGAAATTTGCTTCTCTTTGCATTCTTTCAAATAGAAGATCTTGAAGAGGAGCAAACTTAAGTCATAGGATTCTGGCTAACATAATAAGGTGCTTTGAAGAGGGAGAAGAAAAAATTAACTATTATAACTTATAGCACTTTAAAGTTTACAAAATGTGCTTTCGTTTAAGCAACACAATGTGTGAAAATCAAATGTTGAGTTGTAATCATGTCACTCTTGGTATGTGACTTGTTCCAGTGACCAGTTGATATCTATTACATGGTACAGTTTTCATTACATGAACTCCTTTTAGCAACCAAAAAATTTTGTGAACCCTAAGATAATTTAACATGCTACATATTTCCTACAAGTGTTTACTGCTTAGGATGCCATTAAAGAATTTTTAGTTGAAACTCTTGGATCACTGTCATGAATCCCCACCAAAAGGTAACCAGTGATGAGGTAGAAAGGACACTGGGTGTGGAGGTAGAAGACCCAGGCTTCAGTGCCACCTCTGCCAACTTACTGATAATAAAGCCATAGGCAAGTCACATCATTTCTTTGGGCCTTAGTTTCTCCAGCTGTAACATGAAGTTAATAGACTATATCTTGTCTAAGTCCCTTCTAGGTCTTTATCCATGATCTGACCTACATACATAGTCACATTTTTTACCGTAAATGAAACCAGAAGAAAGTTCAGTTCTATGAAATGATGCTGCATAGAGCCTTCTAAGAGAGGCAAGTGTTCCTTCATGGGCAACAAACTTTTTGTGAGACATATTCATCTCAGCTGCCAGAACTCATATTCAGCATAAGCAAATGGACCAAGATAAGTATTATTTATATATACTAGAAATTTTTTCAGGAGTGGAAAAAAAAATTTTCAGAAGCTTCAAACTTAAGTAAACATGTACCATGTTTAAAAAATTTCCACTGTCTTGGAATTTTAAGAAAAGCATTTGATTTAGCATAACAAAATGCAGCTTTAAAGCCTCTTCTTAAATAAGGTGCACTTGTGCACATTAAAGATATACAAGAATCTTTAACACATTTTGCCACAGAGATAACCAAGTACTATCAATCTGTTAAGTAAATCAGTAGCAAGTGAGGGAAAAAAACCCAAGCAAACCTGGAAGATAATTCATTTCTTCTAGATGTTTGCAGCTCCATGATGGATATGTTAGGCAGAGTTCAGATGGAAGAATTTCTCTACAACAGGCAAAGTTCTTCATATAGTCCTGATATCAATTGTACTGAGCCCCACAACACTACAAAGTCTCCTTAGTCAAATCAATCATCATTCCAAAAAGGTTGACCTAACTGCTTATACTGAATAAACAAAGTGGCTAAAAATTCATATTGCCACATTTTAACACGCATCCCATTGGCCCATTAATTTAACAGATGGATAGTGAGCTGGTCCCAGCACTGAAAAAGAGATCAGTCTGGATCTCATTTGGGAAGAATGAGCAGCACTTGAAATAATTCCAAGCAATTTGCCTTTGCAAAAGCCCTTTTTGACATTTTCTTAGTTTAAAAAAAAGACTATACCTTATTAAACCATTTCAGAAAAATCAAAACTGCCAGTAATCCAAAAACACATGATCAGTCAGTTGACAATTAACAAGCATTTAATTAAGCACCTACTATGTGCCAGGCACTTTGCTCAGTGCTGGGAATATAAAGGCAAAAGACAAGTTTCTGCTCTCAAGGAGCTCACAGTTTAAGGGGAGAGACAACATGTAACTATATGCAAACAAGATATATACAGGGTAAAAATAGAGCCACAACTGAGGAAAGACATTTGCATTGACAGGGATCCCGGAGGGCTTCTTGGAGAAGTTGATATTTTAGCCAGGGAAGCAGATGAGGGGGGCAGGCAATGTAAAATGCCTGAAGTCTGGAGATGGAATGTTTGTGCAAGTAACATGGGTGAGAGAACTGAGGTATGGAAAAACTGGACAGGTGGGCCAGGTTGTAAAAGGTTATGAACACCAAACACTTTCACAATTTAATTCTGGAGATGATTGGGAGCAACTAGAGTGGACTGAATAGGGGAGTAATATGGTCAAATTTGCACTTTATTTGACAGCTCAGTGGAGAATGAATTACAACATGAAGACATTTGAAGCAGACATCAACCAGAAGGCTGTGGGTCGTGGGGTGATGGACCTGCACTAGGGTACTGGCAGTGTCAGAGGAATGAAGGGGCCACACAAGAGAAATGTTAGGACTTGGTAATAGATCAGATGTGGTTGGTGAGTGAGGAGTCAAGGATGACACCTCGGTTGTGAGCCTGGGTGACTGGAAGGATGGTGGTACCCTCAGCAGGAATAAAGTTCAAAACCAGGCAGTTTGTTTTTTTGTGGGGAGAGAGCTGTTATGGACATACTGAGTTTAAGATGTCTTTAGAACATCAAGTTCAAGACATCTTGATGTCTGATAGGTAGTCAGAGAAAAAAGTATGGAGGTCAGGAGAGAGACTAGGCCTGGGCCAGTTCATGATGAGTGTTAAAATAGGTCTTCAGAGTATTACCAAAGTGACATTAACTATAAAAGTGGCATAAAAGACACCTTTTTAGAGGCAGCTAGGTGGCACAGTTAATAACAGAGTGCTGTTTCTGAGTCAGGAAGACGTTTCTGGCATTAGACTCTTACTAGCTGTGTGATCCTGGGAAAGTCACTCAACCACTGTCTGCTTCCATTTCCTCAACTGTAAAACAGGAATCATAACAGAACCTCCCTCCCAGGGTAGGTGTGAGGATCACATGAGATAATTAGTGCCTGGCACATAGTAAATGCTTTATAAATGTTAATTGTTATAATTATTTTTCCCTCCCCATCTTCCTTTTAGTTACATGTCTGGGGAAAAAAAGTAGTTGGACCAGAACAGGGACTGAAGAACAACAGGTGAACCAACCACCTGAGTGATGTGTGTACCCCCACCAAACGCTGAAGAACCATAAGGGAATTAACAGAAAAACCACTGAATATTTAGAAGTAAAAGGGATATTGGAGATCATCAGATTCAGGTCCCCTCACTTTAAAGGGAGGAAACCAAGGCCCAGAAAGATGTAATGCTTGCCTCTGTCAGAATGTGAGGTGGAACTCAGGACTTGTAGATTCTCTATCTGCTGTTCTCTCTCAGATAAAAATTGCAGAGAATGAGAAAGGGGAGGGAGCTGTTCTCTACACGAACCTGTAAAAAGCATGGATCCCCATAATTGAGACTAAAAAAGCTTTATCATACTTAAAGAATTTATACCATTTAAAATGGACAAATCTTCCAATTTCATGGATTTGTACAGACAGTTTAAATGTGGAATGCAGCAAACCAATTTTGCTTTCATTTCATTTAACTTGGCATAACTAGTATATACATACACAATGAGTTTTTCCCCCCCAAGTTATATTTTTTTTCATACTGTAACAACAATCACAAAACTTTAACCAGGAAACCATTACTATAGTTTATACCAGTGACAAAAATAGAATAAATGCTGGGGCAATTCACACCTCAAATGTAATAAGTTTTATATCAATCAGCAAGCATTTGTTCAGGCTAAGTGCTGGGATACACAGACATAATGAAAAACAACTTTTTTCCCCCTCCCCCTTCGAATTTACATTCTCTTCAGGTTCCCAAGCTACTCAGAATATAGTTTTGTGGGCGAATCTGACTTGCACTAGCAGGACTGAAGATGAATGATATATGACAGTTTTTAAAAAGTTGTATATACATGAACACCTCAAATGTTTAACTATGTAAATCCCAATTCAAAGTTTATCATCATATTTAAGGAATTGATATTTATGGAAATATCAGGTCTTCGGCATAGCTTATGGACTCAGAAAAACAACAGCAGTTCTCAGCAGAACTCAGCAGTTCTCCAGGTGTGGTCCAGGGACCACGACACTTTCCAGGAGAGGGTCTGTGAGGTCAAAACTATTTTCATTTACCAATGTTTTCTAATACAGTAAATATCAAGATATAACTCACATAAACAAAACATCCCCAAAGATGTTTTGTGGGCCATAATAGCGGGATTCTGAGACCAGAGAGTTTGAAAACCACTGGATGTGGGTTTTTTTTTTAATTTATAAAAAAGGGCGTTCTACATAGATCCTTTCAGATTTAGGGCATGGGGCTTCAGGTAGAGTGTAAAAGCAGCTGCTTGCTCATATCTGGTTATTTCATCATGGAAGCTGACCCCCGAAGCTCATCTTTAGGGAAGAGGAACTTAACCTTGGAGTTATCCTGGAAGTTGACATAGCTCGTCATTTAAAAAAAAAAAAATTGGAAGCCATACTATGAATCAAGCAGTAAAACCCTTTACTAGGTGCTCCCATCTACCATTTTAGTTGTGGTTCTTTCTAGTTACCATGACAATTAAATCACATCATTTGGGTATTAAGTTATTTATATCATGCCATTGAAAGCTGTTTTGAGTCAGATTTCATTGTGGCATAGGAGAAAGATCAAATGAAGGGAGATTTGGGCCAAAAGTATGGGGACTGGTAGCACCAATGGATACGTCTCTAATAGAATGGCACAAGGTTCTGTACCTTACCATATTCTGTTCCACATTTTAGAAGCTTAGATAAGCATGTTTCTGTTTGGGAGTAGATAATATGAAGGTAAGAGAGATGATAGTTAATAAATACACTAAGTGACAAATCAGGACCAAAAGATAGATATGGTCAAATGTCGTAAGATGAAATCTGATAGGAATAGATGTACAGGACTACTCAGCAGCTAAATAATCAGCTGATTATTAGAAGTATAGGATGCAAAAGATTTCAGTGAAAACTCAAGTTTAAAAAGCTAACACCATTATTATGATCTTTGGCCTGTGTTAAAAAAAAAAGCATCCAAGAGTAAGAGAGGTTATAATTCTGTTATATTCTCCCCTGGTTCAACCATGTCTGCAGTATTAAGTTCAGTTCTGGGTGCTGTATTTTAGGAAGAACATTAATAAACCCATGTGCAGAGGTTGACCAAGATGATAGAACTTGAAATGTCATGGGGGGATGAATTGAGGGAACCACAAATATTTATACTTAAAAAACACTTTAAGATTCATATTTGAAAGGCAGATAGAAGAAAGTTTATAATTGTTTGCTTGCCCACCAAGAAGAGCAGAAGCTGGATGATTACTTATCAGATATGTCATAGTGGGAAACTGCTCTATATGGACTTGACTGATCTGAGGCCCTATCACAAGATTATAGGATCTAAACCTGGAAGGCCCCATGTAATCTGTCCCCTCCCTGACTTTACTTATCAGGAAATGGACACTCAAGGTCATGTAGGTTCTGAGTTGGAGAGTCATGATCCAAAGCTCTGTCCTCCCAACTCCAATCAAAGGCTTTCCCCCCTATGCAAAGCTCCTTTCTCACAGTAAGGTTCTATTTCATTCCCCTTCTGAACTACAAAAACAATCTGCACCACTCATTAGACACGTGCTGACTTCCGTTTGTGTGTATAGAATATGTAGATTAGAGATGTGTCTATATGTCTCTACATCTGTAGTTACATCCAGTGTTTGAATACTCCCTTGCACATGTGCGCATGTGTGCACACACACATGGCACACACCAGTCTTACTAAAACTATAAACTCCTTACGGAGAAACACTGGGCCATACTTCTTTGAATATCCTCCCCCCTACATCTTCCCCTGCCAAGTCTCAGAAATTTAGGGGACATAAAATTTAAAGGACATTATAGATCATCCCAGAAATGCCTTTTTTATGGGAAAGCAAACATAAATCCAATGAGTTTAAGGGACTCATCCAAGGGTGACTGATGAGTCCTTAAAGAAAGTACTTACAAACCTGCAAACTGTGTCACCAGCAGTAATATTTACCTAGAGTTCCATTCAATTGCTTGAATACCCTCCTTGCAAAGAAAACACTTTCAAATATCATACAATTTAAGTATCTGTTAATCAAACATGAAGGGAGCTAAAATGTATGTAGGAGGTTCAATTTAAAATGTAAGAAATACTTTCAGCACATCAGTTTACTCAATTGTTCAAGACCTAGACAGTGCAAGCTTAATACTGACAACTCGTACGTTTTTGTGCCATTCTTAAAAGAGTAATTTTAATCCTAATTTTTAACACCAATTTTAATCCTCTTCTCATAACCCCTTGGTGGAAAGATGCCCATTGAGAGGACAAAAAAAAGAGAAGGGAATTTAGATTTTATTTTTTTATGTTGAAAAATAATTTAACTAATTCTAAAAACAATTGTACCTGTATTATTACTTGGAAAAATAACAGGGCTGGCTGCTGCTTCTGCTGGTGGGAACTAGAGGAAAGTTAATAAGTCTCTCTGGAAGTGTGGGAAAAAAAAAAACACAGCCCTAAACACCACTTCCTTAATTGCTTCAAATAATTATAGGTTCTGTACAGCAATTACTCTTGTTGAATTTTGCAGGAATAGTTTTTGTTCTTTAAATAAGGCAATTGCGTGTTTGGCAAGGGAAGGATACCTTTTAAAAGTTTCACTTCTTGAACTTATCCTCAGTTCCTTTTATTCACTGGGCTGGTTCCAAGGTTGATATAGAAAGGTAGATTATGTTTTCCTTGGGAGCTCAATGTTCAATTCAGATTATTCCTAAGATAGTCTTTTGTACCTCATTAACTGCTTCCTTCCCTGTCCCACAGTTCTAAAAGTATATCAGTCTTATATTTGAGATTGTATTCCACTACTAAGAGTGGAATTTAGTTCTGAATAGGATACTTCGTCAATACCAGTAAAAACATAAATACGAAGTTCCGTTCTGAAATCAAATCAGCAACGTGAACTAGTCGGTGAGACTCTTTTGTGTTACACAGAGCCAAATAAAATGGCTTTCTCTGCCTGTGAAACTGATCATTGTTAGTGTACTCAAAGTTCAATCCTTTACTAATCTACTGCGGGGGGCGGGGGGGCTCTATGTTTTTTAGTCAGATTCTGGAGATAACAGCAGCGGTAAGAGACGATGACCCACTTGAATTGGCCAATACACTGTATAACAACACCATTAAAGTCTTCTTTAAAGACACGTAAAGCAGCCATTTGTCATATGTGTTTCATTGTGTATGTAAAACTGCATGGTAAAATTTACTGTAAACCTTCAATAAAAGTATGAAACTTATCTAAAGAGGTATGTCTGTCATAATTCAGTTGTTCATTCTTTTTCCTACACAAATGGATACACCAAATGTTTTTAAAAAAATCTAAATTAGGGTTATAATGAATTTCTTCTAGAGTCTGAAAAGGCAGTTTTTTCCCATAAATGCTAAATACAAAACTGCTGCTACGTCCATGCAACCTTTATGACATAATTCCATTTAGAATACATTAGAAGTTAGTACAGCAAAGCTTACTTGATGAAAGCCCCAATTCTTTAACATAGTCCCTTAAGAAACTAAGCTTCAAAACACAGGTCAAGGTAAGTACTACCTAAAGATTGAACAGACATTTCTATCAGTTACATTCCAGGAAGTTTTATTTTCTTGGATTTTTAAGCCTACCCCACGTGTGGCTCTCATATCCTTAGAAAACACTTGCTCATACTTTCACTTTAGTCTGTGTAAAATATCTTAAGTTTTTCAGGGCTAGATAATTCATTGTAAAGGTATGCTTTCTTGCATTTTTACTATCCATTTCAATGAGAAAACTGGGGTCCAGAGCTAGCACATGTGTATCTTTGGCACAGTTGACGCACTGTATGATCGTTACATCTATCAAAAATTTTTTTGTCCAACTTTGTCTTAAAAACATGTGAAAACGTTTTATTCTATGTACAATAATGTACACAAATTTAAATAGGTCACCAAAGAGACCAGCAGTAATTAAAGAGGTATATTTACAGTAGCACATCACAGTAAACGGAAAACCATTCACAGACTCAACATTGATACTGTTTTTGTGCTTGGTTACACACTGAAGTGAAGTATTTTACTCCATTTTTGTTGAACTGAATTTTAAACAAATACCTCAGTGATTAATAAATGCCATTTTAATCAGTCAGTATCATCATTAAGAGATTCTTCAGCTGTTGTGTCTGTGTGCTGAATCACTCCATTTCTTTCATGTTGAACATCATCATCACAATCGGTACTGTCATCTTCATTTATGTCCCTGTCAGATTCAGCAGCAGCAGCAGCTTCTCTTACAACTTGCTCAGGATTTTCATTGGGTGAGATAAACCCATTGTTGTTAGATGAGTTTGCATTTTCCTTCACATCTTCAATGTATACTTTTTGATGGCACATTGGACAAGTATCTTGAATATACAGCCATTTCCGAAGGCAAAGTGCATGGAAGTAATGATTACATGGCGTAATACGAGCAGATGTTGTAAACTCATGATAGCAGATTGCACAGACATCATCTATTTCATGTAAGCGGCTCCCTTTTATTTCAGGAAGTGAATTAATTTTCTTAACAGCAGTTCTACGATTGATAAATGTCTTCCAGCCATTCTTTGCTTGTAAGTAGATGTTAAAATATGCATGTAAGCACATCATGCAAGCCCGAATTTTACTTCCTGACTCAAACATCATGGTATAAGCCCCATTTCCAAACATAACTACTCCAAATATAAACTCAATAATATTGCCTGTTGACCGAACGTAGTAGACGTAATCATCGAGCTTTTCCCAGAGGACGTTATAGTAGCCGTCAATCATGAATAACGTATAGACAGTGAGAGATACAATGACTTTTAAGCAAAGTTCCACACAAAATGCTGTAACTGCAAACAGCCACGTATTTAGTGCATAATGATGCCAGAGAACATAACTGAGCAAAATTGGAAGAATAAAAAGACAAGCAGAGACGAAGAGCACAGGAAAATGTCTACGAAAAGATGATACATGAGAGGCACTGAGAGACATTAACACGGGGTCTGTCATTCCGTGGATGAAATGTAGGACTGCAGTTAATAAAAGGCACATGTTTCTACTTAGGCGAACAAGTCTTTCTTCTGGCCTTAACCCACTTAAACCTGTCTGCAGAGCCAAAATAAAAAACAAAACAGGTGCTACAAAGCCAAGCCTCCTGTCATCATCTTCAGTTGACCCAATGAAGGCTAGTATCCCTAACCCCAAATAATGGGCGATTGATGAGATCACAGCACTCATGCCCAAAACAGTTAATGTGGAATCACATCCACTAATTATAAGATTGCAAATTAGTTCCCAGAAATTATCCCAAGAAATAAGGTAGGAATTTTCTCCAGTGTCATTTGCCATCTTTAAAACATATATTAACACAGAAGCTTGAGCTGCAATTCTTGTTAGCCAGAAGACTCGCAGTATGTCTGGGAAACGAATCCTTTTCCAGGTATCCTCCATCAATAGCTGTAATCCATAAATACGATACATATGCCTTACCAAAAGATAAACATACCGTGTAGAATAATAAAACCACTTAATTTTCACAGCCAACACAAGTGTGGTATTTAATGTCAGAATCAGGGAAGAAACAAAAACTAAAGTCTCTCTGACATGTAAGGGTAGCTCTGTGATTAGGCCTATTACAGGAACCAAGAAATTCATTATGATCAGCTGTGAATAGATGGACTGAATTTGAAGTAATGTGATATATCCAATTCCAAATGTTAGTTGAAGAACAACGAGTGCCATCCATAGTGAGGGCCCTTTCCGAGGAAGAAATTCAATTCCAAATGCTGATGTGTTGTAGGCACCATAGAAGTCAATGTGCAAAGAGGCATAATAATTCACCAACACTGAAGTTGCAGCTAGTAGAAAGGCTGAGCTGTACATGTAAAACTTGAAAAGTGATCGCTGTGACAAGATCAGAACAACACTGGATACAAATATACCTAAAAGAAAAAGATAGAGAGAAATTACTGTTTGCTTCCTTTTAACAAACCTGTCTTAGAATTTTGGGAAGAGCTGATGGATCTCAACAAGTCAAGCTCTTTAATCTATGATGCATAGACGGTTTCCTGCTTATAAACAATGGCCCAACAACTGTTTCTCTTGATAGGCTCATCTTAAAGGATCATCAAAGACCCACCTTAAAAGACCCATCAAAAAGGCCAATAAGACAGATGACCTGTGAACTCAGCACTGTTTGTCTTCATGTACTTTTTATACTCTTAATAAAGACTCTAGAATAAATGTGTACACAGTTTTATTTCTCTAGTAGACTAATTTGCTATATGATACCTTGTTGTGTTGTATATGCTCAATAAATGAACACATTGAATAAAATATAAGGAATATTTCCATAAAAGTGAGTGAAAGAATTTAATCTCCACAAAAAGCACTAGAACTCAGGAATTTTAAATTGCTAGTCTGGAAAATAATCCACTGTTACTGTTATGTTTTGTAAAAACCAAATAGACTGTGTATTTGAATCATAATTTAAGTATTTCACTCTGACAACTATCTATAACCAGGGAATTCCTTTTTATTGCCAGAAGCTGTATATCTCCTGGTGCAGAATGTGCTAGCTTTCTCCTCTAAACCAAGAGCAGAACAGAATCTCTCTTCTCTACATTTTCCTTTTAAAGAGCTTACCCACTCCTCAACTCCAGTTATCACCTCTATCAAAGATGACAAAAATCTGCTACCCCCAGCCACACCTTCCCAACTGCTTGTTGTACTCCTGTACCCTAAGTGTCCCACTCACATTTCAAATTCAACGTGTCTAAAACCTACCTCCCTCTAAAAACTCATTTTCTCTTGATTTTCCAGTTTTTTATGGTAGTATGTCCAAATTATGCCTCAAAAAACTTAAAGAGTTTTATAACTTTTTTTACTTGCCACTCAATCATTCCTTCATTCACCAAGTCTGATCAATTTTTCCTTTGTGCTGTCTTTAAATCACTTTCTTTCCAATTCTAATGCGATAAACCTTATTTCAAGGCCTGTTACTTCCTCCTACATTATTGCAATAGCCCTCCTAACTGATCTCCCTCCTTCCAAACATTCTCTGTCTCAAACACAGAGGTCAAATTAATCTAGCATAACGCTAACAGCATTTTCCCTGCTCAAAAACATTCAATAGCTCCCTACTATCTACCAAAGTACCAACGTCTGGTTTTGGCACTGAAGGTTTTTTACAATCTAATCCCCAACTTAGTTTTCAGGTCTTATCTCCCACTACTCTACCTATACCTTCAGCTATCTTGACCTATCTAACACAATGCATCTTAAACTGTCTCTGTGCTTTTGGTTATGAAAACGCTTTTTTCTGTACATCTCTGCTTATCCTACCTAGCCTTTGTGGCCCAATTCATCTTTACCATGTCTCTCCTGACTACCTCTGACAAAACTAATCTTTCTTCCCTAACAAGAGAGAACTCATCACCTCCAAGGGAGCCCATTACACTTTGGGGCAGCTCTTATAATTAGGAAGTTTTTCTTTACAAGGTTAAATTCACCTCTTTGCAACAGCTACTCAATGCTCCTTTCTAAATTCTAATCTGCAAGAGCCAAACAAAACATGCCTAATCTTTCATGTGACAACCTTTCAGGAACTTCCAGACAGCTAAAGTGTCCTCTCTGAGTCTTCTTTCTGTTCTCCATACAAAACATCCTGTTGTTTCTTTAAATGACCCTTATACCCGTCACCATTTTTGCTTCCTTCAAGTCTCAGCTAAAATGCCACCTTTTGTAAGAAGCACCCAGACCTTAACATTACCCCAAACTGTATCTGAACACAATAGAGAATGCTAGGACTAGGTAACACAACTACCCTCCCATCACACTGCTATAGACATAGACACAGCTGCACTCAAGTCTCTCTCCACCTCCCCCCGCCCAAAACCTTCCCCAGTCACCCCTATGGAGCAGTCTCTCAATTCAGCCTAAGATCATTACATCAGCTTTTAGGGCAGTCACTTCATGCAGTTAACTCACTGAGCTTGCTTCACTACAACTTCCAGACCCTTTTTTCCTTCAAAATACTGACTCACCATGTCTCTTCCCTCTTACTGTATTTGTGAAGTTTATTTTTTGAACCCAAGTTTTACTCCCCATTAAATTTAATCTTACTGGATTCAGCCCAATGTTCGAGTTTATCAAAATCTTTTCAAATTCTGACAACTAGCAATTTAGCCCTCTGAAATTTGTGCCTTTTACATATTTGATAAGTTATCTAAGTATGTCTTTATCCTAGTCAATGATAAAAATATTAAAGATAAGACCAAGTATTGATTCCTGGAGCACTATACCAAAAACTTTATTCCAAGTCGACCGACTACTCTCAGGATTTAACAAATCTCTTGGTATAGGCAATAGCTCTTTTCCCACTGTACACTGACACAGGCATTCCTGATTAAGAAAAAAAATTAATATAAACGAGGCTGAAAGAGAAACAGAGAGGTAGGAGAGTAATAAAACTGGATTTGGAAAATAGGTATAAACCTGTGTTCAAATTCTGCTTCACTTACTAGCTTGTATGAACATGGCAGGGCTTCAGATTCCTCATCTGTAACAACGGGGTTATTATTTGCTAATTCAATTCAATTATGTTGCCAGCTGAATTTGATAAGCATTTATTAAAACATCTACCCCATGCAGGGAACTATGCTTGATGTTGATAAGGCAAAGGCAAAAAAAAAAAAAAAAGTCCCACCTCTCAAGGAACTTATAGTCTAGTGGAAAGTACCTTGAAAATCTTCAATTGCTATACATTTGACACTTTTATATGCTAAACCATCTACTAAAACCATAAATGTTAATCTACTCTAAAGTATCAGAATTATTATCAAAACATTCAAGCAATTGTGAAGCTTATATTCTGGACAGTGTCTGGAACACAGGTACTCGCTTTACTAACATAGGGAAAAAATACTTACATTGTCTAAATATAAAAAGGCCAAAGCAGTAACAAGGTCAGTGAATAACTGGTATAAGCTGATTCATAAAAGACTGTCATTTCATTAAAGTGAGTGAACATCTTGGTCACCCCATTTTATCACTAAACTACTGACAGGCTTTGGAACTTCTGAGTAGAAAAATGTCCTGGGGGAACATGAAGAGGAATCTGCTATCACTGTTGCTGCAATGTGTGCTTATAAAGCTGAAATATCAGGTAAACTGAATGTGGAGAAAACTCCGAATTGGGTTATGTCTTGAGTTGGTAATCTGATTTCCTTTAAGAGCTTAGTGGCATTTATTATCTGGATAACATTTTTTTAGAAAGACATCGACAATTTGAAAGAAATTAGAAAATATTGTTGGGCAAACTGCAATCAGTTCATGGCAGTAAGGGAAAAGGGATTAAAATCATGACCAAGAAGTAAGGAAATAGCGACAAATATTTGGAAGAGATGTACCAAATATTATGTATCTGTTGTGGTAGCTTTAGAATATAATATAAAGATGTTAAAAGAATTTCAAAGACTACGAATACAACAACAAAATAATTGACAGAAGAGTAAGTCCCATCTTAAATTCAAGATGTACAAAACTGAACTCATTCTTGTCCCTCCCTTCCTCTTCTGAACTTGCCTATTAACCATCCTGGGCATCAATTCCCAGTCACCCAAGCTCCCAACATAGGAGTCATCCTTGACTCACTCTCTCTCACCACGGCCATACCCAATCTGTAGCCAAATCCTATCAATTTTAACTTTGTTAACATCTCTGCTATAAATTCCTTTCTCTTCTCTGAAATTGCAACCATCCCAGTACATCATCTCAAGCCTGGACTACTGCAACAGCCAACAGGTTTGGTTAGCCTGCCATAAGTCTTTCCCCACTCTTGTCCATCCTCTACTCAGTTGTCAAAAAGCCCAAGTGACCATGTCATCCCCAATTCAACCAACTCCAGGGGCTCCCTACTGCCTCCAGGCAAATATTTAAACATCTATTTAGCATTCAGAACACTTTGCCACCTGGCTCCCTCCAACCTTTTTTACATCTTACTTCCTACCAGGTCTCTGCAATCCAGTGACACTGGCTTCCTCACTATTCATCACACATCACACATCCAGGAATTTTCAATGGCAGTTCATGCCTGGAATATCCTCCCTCAACATCTTTTCCTTTGGGCTTTCCTGAGTTTTTTCAAACCCCAGCTAAAATCTCACCTTCTGCAAGACTTTGCTGCTATACTTTAACACCAGTGCCTTCCCTGTGACCATCTCCAGCTTACTTCATCCAGTACAGATATTGCTCGTATAGAGCTATTTGCGTATAGACTGGGCACTTTGAAAGCAGGGACTGTTTTTTTCGGTTTCTATCTTTCTGTGATATCCCCAGTGCTTAGTAGATTTGCACAGCGCCTGGCACATAGTGTGCCCTTAAAAAATGTTTACTGACTACTAGATGAAATCACAGTGCAGAAGTTAATAGTCTATGTACAATTATGAATCATTTACAATGATTATTTCAATGGATCTGTGATCTCACTAAAGAACATATTCCATCAAGGCAGATTACAACCCACTTATACCTTTCCATATGGTGAATCTTTTTTCCATGTCCTCCCATATATATACTCCAAAAAGTCCACCCAAACTGCTTAAAACCTTCCTCTAGATCTTTAAGAAAAAAATTTTTTGAGGGTATTTATCCTTTGCTTCCTCTCTTTCCCATTCATAAATATCCTAAATATCTCTACCCCACAGGGCAGATAGTTCTGCCACTAGAAATAAATCCATTTGCAAAATATTAAAAATTTTAAGGACATAATAGGATATGACATGTCTTCATGGGGCTAGAATGGCTAAAATGTTAAATATTCACTCTATAAGCCTTTCTCATCCTAATATTACACCATAAACTTTAAATAACTAAGAGAAATTCATAGCCCAAAATCAAAACGTCAGAAAAATGTTTTAATACATCATGGAGAGATGAAGCTATTTATGGATTAATAAAATTAATAGATTAGTGTTGCTAATTTTCTCCTAAAGGAAAGAAACCAAAACAATGAGAAAAGCATCAATTTCAAGGAAATAAAACCATAAATAGTGTTACTAGATACCAAGCATATCCTAACTAATCTAACATAGCAAGTATAGTAGTTTTCTACCAATGGCCTCAAAAGTAAATGCAAAACCAGAGTTCCAAGTTTTATCATCCATTTTTCTTATCTGTTGTTTTATATTATGGCAATGAGATATATTTTCATATAGATAACAGGAGAACTCATGTTTACATTCCCTAGCTAAGTTTCAAATTGGCTATGTCATTATTACATTGACTGTGAATTATGTATTTTGAAGGGCATGTAATATTTCCTCAGAAAAGGTTACGATATTAACATTCTTTTTTTATGATACAATCTATTATGGTTTCTCAAATAATATATATTGTTTTTTCTGACATTTGGGAGCAAACTGTGAAATTCATTGTTTCAAATCATATGAGTACTAGACATAATGGGAAATGTCCTCAGCTGCCTCTAGTACTAATCCAATTATCATATCAATGTTGGGGGTAGTGGTGGTGGAAATGGAGAAGGAGAAACTATTAGTAATAACAGGGAAGAAGATAACCCAATTCCAGGAAGGAAGTGATAAGATGAGCCCAAGTGGCCTTAAAGGAAAGCTTGGTCAAAGAGTTAGAAATACATAAAAATGACACAGGAACAGGACATCAATGCTTCTGTAAAAATTTTGGGTTACAAGCAGCACAGGTAAGAATGGTACCAAAAAAGTATAAACTAGCATGAGTACAGATTCCTTACTGTAAGGGCATTTTTTGGACTATATTTAACTGTGCCATTTTCACCTCTTTTTCTTTTTCAAATAATCAAAAGGAATTAAGTTGAAAAATCATTTCCTTGAATATATATTTCCATCCTCTCTTGCTCAATAAGGTAATTAATTGCCATTTCCAACTGTTTACTTGTTGTAAGTAAATTTACTCCTTTAGACTAACCCAAATTAAGGCCCCCTACGCCAATCAGCAGCTTAACATTTCAGATTTTTGTCCCTTAAAATTTATGTGCATAATGAAGCTATACTGCTTAGGACCCAGAATATTTAACATACATACTGTTTTTGTTCTAAAAAAGAATTTTTTAAAAAGTCTTTTTTGGTGAATAAAGAAATTAAATCCAGTCAGTTATATAGGAGCAAATTAAGGAGTGGTCTGGTGATTGGTTTAGATAACAAATGCTTCCAATTATTTTAATGAAGTCAGAAAACAAGAACATTCTAAAATGAAACTGTTTATATAAACAGCACAGCATATGTGTTTTATGTCTGGCAAAAGCCCTTGAAAATTAAAATGTATGTATTTTAAAATATATAATAAAGTCTGATCTTTATAGAAGTATGCCCTAGTTATCAATGAAAAAATACACCATCACTAGGTTTAAATTCTGCAAAATTCAACTTATCATGTTTTATTATTACAAAAGACCCAGAAACTAAACATCAAGCTTACTGTTTGGCTATTCTAAATTGTTTCTTTTCTCCCCCCTCCTTTCTCAAAGATGCTCAAACTGCCATTTGGGGGAACTTATATGTAAACAGAAATTCTTAAAACATGGCCCAAAGGGGGCTTCTGCTTCTGGATGGTTGAAGCTTGTCTTCCGTAGTAATTTTTTTAAACATGGTAGTGTGTTCTAGGAAAAAAAAATAGTTCTAGCATTTAGTTTTCAAATGATTCCTGATCTCATAAGATTTAGCCCTGAAAAAAGTTCACAGAAACAATCTCTATCTCCACTCCATCCCCCATTTTGCAAACAAGCATGCTTATGCCCCAAAATGGGACGTGACTAGTCCACCATCACACTGAGATGGAGAAGCCAAGTCAGGATTCAAAACTCCGAGTTGGTTTTCCCCGCCTTCCAAAAGCCAGTGCTCTTTCCACAGAAAAATAGCAAACCTTGGCCTTTTTTTTCTTTTGCAGTGATTAAGCAGTCAGGTTGATCCATGAGGTCTTTTGCCCCAACAAAATTACTTTACGTTAAGCACAATATTGTGATTCTCTTTTATCACACTGTGCAGCAACAACAGCCACAACAACGACAACAACAAAAAACAATTTGTATCAGAGAACCAGGGTTCAAATCCTGACTCCCAAATGAATTTCCCAGCTCTTAGATTAGTTAACACTTGGGATCTTGGCCAAGCCCTTTCTTTAACCTCAGTGGTCCTGTCTTCTCAACTTTAAAATGAGGCGATTGGAGCAGACGTCCTTAAATCTTCACCAGTGTGAATTCTATGATCCTACTAAAGTTAATCCAATACTTCATCTTGGTGCAGAGGCAGGCATAGCCCAGGAAGCCAAAGGCCATGAATAGAGTACAGACACTGGAAGGTCCTCAAACTTTAAAGATTTTACATAGGAATAGGTGGGCCAGTGGGTTGAGAGAATTGGAACTAAAGATAGAAAACTGGAGTTCAAATCCTGACTCAGCCACCTACTAGCTGTACCACCCTGGGCAAGCCTCAGTTTCCTCATCTGGAAAATCCAAGGGTGGATGTAAAAAACAAAATGAGATAATACTTGTAAGGCACTTTGCAAAACTTAAAGCACTATATAAACGCTAGCTAGCTATTATTATTAAATTATTAAAAATGTTCGTGGCAGGACTATCACACCAATGAGGTTACAGGTGCTTTAAGTATTTAAGAATGTTGATATGTTACTTTTAAACTGAATAAAAAACATTTGGCCTTTAATAATGCTACAACAAAGCAAAGTCCAACAGTTATTTTTACCCATTAAGAATGGGGATGCTACAAAATGGGCAGACAATTCACGTTCTTGTTATGAAGACCAAGGGCAGAGTACTTTGGGTCTTGTGTCCCTGTTCCAATGCTGCTAAGTGATTTTGTACAAGCCACTTCATCTCTCTGTCTCAGTTTCCTCACCTGTAAAATCTGAGGGGCTGGACTGTGATTTTTAAGACATTCTGCAAGTTTAAGAATGAAACTCATCAACAGTTTCTGGATGAACACAACCTTAAAACACACTCTTTGGCTGTCCCCAGCCCAAGCAATAGCCCTCATAAAGTAAAACTGACAATTAAGACAGACTTTGTATTTGGTCTGGGTCAAATCTGACAATTAAGACCGATTTCAAATTGGTCTATACCAAATCTGATAATCTAGATTTCATTTTAAAGCACAAAGGGTTCTCTGTGGCAGAAAGGTTTACTATTAAAGGATCTCTCAGAAGCTATTATTAATTAATCATAATCCCTGATTTTACAAAGGAGGAAACTAAGAGCCTAGGAGGCTAAGTGACTCTCCCAAGGTCATGAAGTTAGTGACAGAGCCAAGTCTGTTGTTTAACATGGCAAAGTTCTTTCTCCCGTGCTATGCTGCCTATCTACATTCGCATGAAGGACTTTTAAGCCTCTTAATAATTATCCCTTATACCCGGTGCAACGATTAAGAAAGCGATTTTTCAGGAGTGGTTCGTGGGCGGGGGAGGGGGCAGACTTCTTGGCCGATCCCCCACTCGCCAAGGTCCGGCTCACCTCTCCCCATTAGGGGAGGACTTCTCTAGCAGTTCCCTGGCTTGACATTTGCAGCCTTTCCATCTGGAATGTCACAACCAGCACTGACAACAAGGACAATAACAGGGGGCTCGCACGGGAAACACCTGCTGAAAATGTGGAATTGACAGTGCAAGAGGAGGGGAGGGGAGAAGGAGGGGGAGATTACAAGGGAACCTAAGCCCCGAATTGTCGCATTTTGTCCAAGGTCAAATCAATAGCACTGCCCCTAAGCCTCCGGCCTCTCCCGTGGCCTTGGCTACCAGCCAGATGCCCATCCACGGGGAAGACCACGGTCGAGGCCCCACCTCCACGCCCTGGCCCCCAGGAGGGAGGCCGAGCAGAGCCCGGCGCTGACTCACTCCGAGCCTCGGGCCTAGCCCCCTCCTCATGCTCCGAGGAGGGGTCCCTTTTCTCCATCTCCACCGCCCCCTCCCCACCCCCGTCGCCCCACGCCGAAGGGCAGAACCGCACGTCCCGAGGCGAGGCTCAGCAGCAGACAAAACGGCCCTCGGCAGGGCCTGGCGGGGCCCGGCCGCCCGATCCTTACCCAGGAGCCGGATGAGGATCTGGAACCCGACGCAGAGCCGGCCCTGGCTGGCATCATAGTAAGAGTTGAAGATGGCGTCGATGATGAAAAGGCAGGGAACGCGGAGCGCCACCTCCAGCGCCGTCCAGACCTGCTGCTGGGCCATCCGCACCTGCTGGGGGGCCCCCACGGCCGCCATGAGCCGCCGCCGCCGCCCCGGGCTTACCAGGGGCGGGGGCTGAGGCGGGCTACTGGCCGGCGGACTGGCGGCGAGGACGGCAGGAGGGAGGGTAGGCGGGAGGGTGGGAGGGAAGGAAGGAGGGAGGGAGAGAGAGGGCGGCTCCGCCCGCGCCCGTGCCCGTGCCCGCGCCGCTCCCGCGCCCTCCCTCTCCTGTCTCTTGTCACGGCCCGCCCCGCCGCCCGCTCGCTTCTCTCCGGCAGGAGCAGGCGGCGGCGGCGGCGGCAGAGGCGGCTTTCTGCTGGGCCTCCGGGTGTCGGTGTTTCCGGCCGCCTATCGCCAGTTTCCTCCTCCCTCCTCCTCCCCCGCCCGCGGAGCGTCCATCTTGACCTCTCCTCCGCCCCTTTGCCGTAGCTGCTGGTGCCGGCCCCGAGGCGTCGCCGGCGGTCGCGCGACACCGGGGACCCGCCTCCGTCTGGCGTCATAATCCGGCGCTGGGGGCGCTCCCGCGCAGTCATCCTGAACCTGCGTTAGCAACCGGCTCCAGCCGTTGCCATGGTTGCGTCGCTGCCCTAGGGCGGTTGGGGGCGGGAGGGTGAGGAGCTGAGTTGAGCCTCGCGGCTGAAGGCTCGAGCTCAATCCGGGTTCCCTAACGGGCTACGGCGGCTGCACTGGCTCAGCCCCGGACCCTCCCTCCTCCTGCCTTCAGGGCCTGCAAGCCGGGGCATTGCTTCGGCCGAGCCTCGCCGGCTGATGACGGCCGCCATTAGTTGCTTTAATAACACCCCTCAGACCAAACCATAAAACTCCCCCTAGGTAGGAATTGAAGATGAAATGTCGTTAAATGTATCATTGGAGCGGGAATGTCTTTGTAATCCAGCCTCTCGTTTTACAAATGAGGAAACCGAGGCCCGGATCGGTTAGGTGCTTGTCCAGGGTCATGCAGCTGGAGTCTCTCCGTCCCTGGTATCTCAGAATCCTAAATCCAGGGCCAGAAGGAACCTCCAAGGCCTTGGAGGCCTTTTGCAAAAGATGAACTGAGGCCCAGGTTCAGAGAAATTGCAGAAAAGATAGGGGTAGCCCTAAAGAACCCCGCGGCTCAGGTTCAAGCTGAGCGCACCCCATCTTAGCAAGAGGGGGCCTTCAGCCCTGGAGCCAAGCAAAGACTCATCGAGGTGGCAGAAATGCAGAAATAGCCAATGGAGTCCCCAAGATTCGAAATTACGAAAAATCAGACTGGATGGATATTAACGGGGAGGGGGGAGGGAGGCTTGACCTCACTCCCCTGCTCTGATTGTCAGTGGCTCTCAGTTGCCTATCAAATAAAATCCAAATTCCTTTCCTGATTTTCCAGGCCTTCTACAATCTGATTCCAGCCTATCTTTAGATTGAGCTTTAATATTCTTCATTCGCTCTGACTCAGTCACACTATTTTGTGCTATCCCCGTTTACATTTTCTGACACCTATGCATGTTATGGCTTTTTTCACCCCTGTGAAAATTCATCTGATTCAAGGTCAAGATTAAGTGCCACCTCCTCCATGATGCTTTCCTTGATTACCAGTATTGGATGTGATCTCTCCTTTTGCAGCCTAGGCACTTAATCAGCCTCTCCCCCATACCATGGTTGTATATGTACATGGTGCCTGTTGGATTATGAGCTTTTTGCTTTTTGGTTTTTTTTGGAGGGCAGTTGCCGTTTAGTGACTTGCCCAAGGTCACACAGCTAGTTTTTGTGTTAAGTGTCTGAGGTTGGATTTGAATTCAGGTCCTCCTGACTCCTGGGGCGGGTGCTCTATTCACTGCTCCACCTAGCTGCCCCTTGTAAGCTTTTTGAGACTAAGACTATGCCTTTTCATTTATGTATCCCCATGACATGACCAAAAGAGGTGCTTAATTAACCGTTCAGGGTTTGTGCTTTTGTTTATTAAGAGGACCAATGACACTGAAGGGTGATAGCTTGACTCACAGGTGAATTCGATTTAAGGGAGGCAGAGTTGCACAGTTATCAGCCTCACTCTATTCCAGAGTCCAGTGGCAGGAAAAAACTCAAAACAACTGGCAATGGCCCAGGATGCAGTGTATTACCTTGTCGTCTTTGACGTCTGACCAAGCTCTAAGTGCGCTAGATTGTTCTCATGTGCCCATTTCGCTGGGGGAAGTCTCCACATGCTTGGAATAGACATCTCCCTAACCCACCAGTGGGTTTGAGGTCTTCTGGTTACCCTCAACCTAGTTTAGCCTGTCTGCTGAGATAGTTTACCAGGGTGTGGCCACTTGCTCATATTACAGCTTTTGGAAGCCACAGGTGGAGAGTTGAGGGAGAGGTAGACACCAAAGGCAGATGAGCAACCCTGAAAAGGGCCTGGCAAGCCCGCATTTGGGAGGTGCTCTTCAGTGTCAGTGGAAGGTAATCTCAGAGGAGAGGCATTTTCTTTATGTATTTATTTTACTTAGACATATACTATAGACATACTTGGGCCTCCCCATTAGAATGTAAGCTCCTTCTGAGTAGGGATTTTTGAAGTCTTTGTATTTGTATCCCCAGCACCTAGCATAATATTTCCTACATAGAGCCTGCCTAGAAGGCACCTAAAAGGTGTTTAATAAATGCTTATGAATGATTGATTATAAGGCACTCTATTACATACTTAGAATGCAGAAGCAGGAAGAAAACATTCTTTATAGATTCAAGGATATATGTACAGAAATAATTAGTATACAAATAATATATAACTGAAGGAGGTAGCACCTGTGTAGGACCAAGTGTGGTCTTTCATCTGCTAAAGTACATAAAGCCTTAGGCCTCAGTGTCGATTTGCTAGAAATTAGGTGATTTTGTGAAAAACGAAACTGTGGAAATCTCCTGCTTGAGCTTGTTCTTTGTTGCCCCACCTGTCAAATAAGGGGAAGTAACCACAAGTGCCAATGAGAAATAAGAGCTTTGCATGGGGAAGGGGGGTGGGTACTCAATATGAATTTGTAGCTATTCCATGATCTAAGCAAAAGTTAACATTTGTAACTGAGTGTAGTTGTAAAAGATTCAATTTCTGAAGTATCTCTTTCTTCCAAAGTGAATGTAATTGAAGATAGACAAGCTTTGTGAAACAAGGATGTATGTTTGCTATTTAGTTGTGAGATTCAAGTCAGAAACCGCTTTTGTTTAAGGTCTACAGTTATGTTGGTGAAGAAGAATATCTTATGAGGTACCCTAGTCTATGTAGCATGTAGAACTATAAAGGACAGTTAAATAGTCTGAGTAACGGATTATACTAGCCCATGCTCACTCTACTTCTGGTCATTTTCCTACTTGCTTTTGGCTCTTGTTTGTTTAATCTCTTTGCTAGATTTGTGTCTCTTCTAGACTCAGTGCCTTCGACTTGCAAATGATGGCTCAGGCTGAATACCAACTGCTGCCTCAAGTTGCTGCCCAGCACCCTTTGCAGGTGGTGTCTGCTAAGTTCCAGACATTGGCCGCAGCCCCCAGCCCCTTGACTGATGGACCCCTGTGAGGCAGGGACAGCTCTACACCTTTTCTCAGCATGAAGCAGCTTGGGAAGCTGAGACCTTCATCCCTTGTCCCCATGTGAATTTGGGTTCCATCTGTTTAAGGGGGAATGATGGGGTCTGGGATGCTTTTGTCTGTAACCTCAGTTTGTAAAATCTCACTTGTGTTCGGGTACCTATGTATGTAACATTGGTTTGTAACAAGCCTGTGAAATTAAGTTGTAAAAGTCACACTTTCCCCCAGCCATAAAGGCATTAACTCTGCCTCTTCCCTGCCCCCAGCCTAAAAGTCTTTTCCCTGAGCTAGCAGTCTGCCTAAATACAGTTACCCATGAATACATCACCCAAGTATTTTTAGAGAAATACATAGCTCATTTGTTCCAAGTGGCCAGCTGCACCCAGAAACCTTGAACAACAATCAGAGAGATAACTCCCTCCCAGTATGGCACCTCCTAGATCCCTAATCAGTCTTGCTTCCAGACTTGGCACCTCCTGAGACAATCAACCAATCCTCCCAAACAGTCATAATGGACCTATTTCATTCAGTCTTGACCAAAAGTTACCTAATGACGTGTCAAGGCAAAACCCACACCTCCCCTTGTAGCCCTCCCCCTCCCCCCCCCCCCGGGGAAGTCCCACTGAATTATGGGCAATATGCCTGCACAGTTGATATAAAAAGTACATGTCCCTTTAAGCACTGATCACTTCTAAACTCCTCCCTAACTCCACCCTTGCCCATCTAGCAAGCATAATTGAATAGTAATGTGACAAATCTAGAAAGGTGGGTTGAGGTCAGATCATAGGGAACTTAAACACTAGGCTGAGGAGTTTATATTTTATCCTAAAGCAGAGTTAGGGATAAATTATCACATGCATGAATGTTACTATCTAGGATAAAAGCTCCACCAACAACATATTAATGTACCTGTCTTTTCACAACCACTCCAACATTGGAAATTCCCATCTTTTGTCAGCTAGCCAATTTGCTGCTGAATGTAAGGTGGTACTTCAGGATTGTTTTGGTCTGCATTTTTCTTATTATATGAAGCTTTCATGTGGCTATTGCTTCTTCCTTTGAGAACTCTTTGTTCATATTCTTTGACACCTTTGGGAAATGATCTGTGCTTGATGAAGCCATGCTGGCTCTTTTATGATCACTGCTTCTTTTTCTAGATGGTCATTAAACCATCTCTTTAATAAAATGAAATCAAATTCAAGTTTACAACCATAAAGAATAGCTTTGAAGAAAAAAAGGAGAGAAGAAAAGGGAGAGGGAGGACAACGACCTACAGGAAGAGGGGGAAGCAAGATATTGTCCTGTATAATGCTATTGTGAAGGAGTAATTATATCTTGTCATTGAAAGATTGGCAAGAGTAGGGGAGTGGGTACCAAATCTTCCCCCTTATACTATATTTGATGTATGGTAATTCTATATTCTTTTGCTGCTGAGGAAATTAAATAGTAGATATCAAACAGTTTCAGCCAGAAAACTTTCAAAGAGGAAGTGATTGGATCATGATAATTTTCATATTAAAAAATGTGATTCATATAGATTATGCTTTCCCAATATTTTAGATTTAAGGCAGTGTTCCTCACTAAAACAGTCTTCTCTTACTTTTAACTGAGTTTGCCTAATAATGACTTTCAAAGAATAAACTTGATTTTTAGTTATTTGACAATCCTACAATAAGTCAAATTAAGTTTATTAAATAAAATTATTTAACAATTGAAATTTTGGCATCTGGTTGATTTGTGTGAAATCTTAAAAGAAATATAAAACAATAATTAAGCATTTTAAAATTGATTTTGTAAAAATATTTTAAATGCCCTCAACAGGAAGTAAATTCAATTCCTGTGTCTCATAAAAGAAGTTCTAATTAATGAAACCTTTTGTATACTGAAATTGGATATATTGATTTTAGTTGGAAAAGCATCATATTTGCATAAATACATACAAATGAGAAAATACTAGAATATTCTTTTTTCTAGTGGATCTTGAAAACCTAGTTAATCAATAAAGAGAGTATAGGGTAAAGAATCTTTTGAGTGGTACATAATGGTTGTGAAAGGCCCAGTGTTTACTATAAATGAGCCCCTACATTTGATACATTGGCTCTGGACTCAGCCTCTAAAACAATAGGTCAGATCTACTTCTCCCATCAGAGTATGGGTAACCCTGAGATGTGGGAGGTTTTCTAATTTTATTGCTTATAAACCCACATCCAGAGTGTTCCCCCTAAATTCGGCCAGTTAATATTTCCTCAATATCCATTAATCACTTGACACAAATTAATTTTTGCAATGGATATTTATTGAAAAAGTTTACTAAGGACAGAAGTAGTAAGAGAATACCTATGGGAAAAAGGCTTCTAAATTATTCATACCTAGAAGTAGGCTCACCAAACCTCCAGTGGATGAGATATCCCAAGCATCAGGCAAAACGCATTGTATGTGTTCTAAGGACATTGGTCAGTCCCCAGTTACACAACCATAATATATCGGTTAAAGAATAGTTACCCCGGGGGCGGCTAGGTGGCCCAGTGAATAAGTGCACAGGCCCTAAAGTTAGTAGCACCTGAGTTCAAATCTAACCTCAGACCTGTGACTTTGGGCAAGTCACTTGACCCTAATTGCTCTGCCCTCCCCCCTCCAAAAAAAAAAAAGCTTAAAAAAAAGAATAGCAACCCCCATGTACTACTTTTAAACTGAAAAGGATTTTCTCCAAAGATTCTCAAGTCATATTTGGCATTGTGCTGAAGAGCATTTGTAAATGGATGGATATGTTATTATTATTTCATCTTGACTAGAAAAGTATATTCAGGGGCCATTGACATAATTAACATTTATTAAATACCTACAGGAACTTCGTTAAGTGCTAAGTTACAAATAACTCATTTGATCTTACAACAGGTAGGTGCTGTCATCAACCCCATTCTACAGCTGAGTAAACTGAGACAGGCAGCTGTTAAGTGATTTACCAGTAGGCTAACACTGGTAATAAACCTCTCCACACTTAGTTGGACTGATTACCACAAAATAGTCTGTTGCTGGACAGTTCTGGAACGTGGTGGGGCTTGCATTAACTGGCTCTACTAATCAAAGGAAAGCCCTAATTTACCCATCTAATACTCCAAAACAATTCACTGAGGCCCTGGAGCTCTTGTTTGTTTGCTTCCTGCCACACCATGCTGAAGAATAGCAAAGGGAAAACTAAGAATAGAATATTAATCAGAAATAGTCAATTGACAAATATTTATTGGATACCTAGTGATAGTAACTGGAACTTCAAGTGCATATGATTTCAGTGTGACCAGTCCTATGGCTATTGAATAAACTCTAGAGTTTTTTTTAATTGCTGTAGTCAAAATAAAACATCAGGAATTGTGGGAAAATGACAGAATAAGACAGGAAATTGCCTGACTCTCCAAAATACCACCTCCCCCACCCCTTACCAATAACAATGCCCTAAAATGAGTTTTAGAGTGGTAGAAATAACTAAAAGTTGGAGTAAAGCCACATTCAGTCCGAGACATTCTCGGAAGGACATTAGGAAAGCTCTGACCTTACAGGGTGGTGGTCTGGCTAGAGGGAAGTACAAATACAGCTGGGCAGATATCACTAACAACAAACAGCAAGCTTTGGGGGCAGCTGTGTAGGTGACAGCCTTAGTTTCCAGAATTTTCACCAAACAGATGTATGGGGGTTGGCTGGTTGATTAGGGGAAGATTGGGGGGGCTTCCACTGACAGTGACCAGACTTGGTTCCAGGCTGTGGCTGTGGATGAGGAGAAGCAGAGGATGGTGGCTCTGTTGGTTGTGGTCACTCACAGGAGAGTAGACATCCTGGTTTCATTTACAGGGCAGAGGGACAAGCTGATGCCTGTGGCTTCAGGAGGAACCAAGAAGCAAGAATGTTTGCAGTGGCAGCACTACTGGGAGCTCTGATTGTAGCTCAGAGCAGAAAGGAGTGTCTGAGGTCACTTGTGGAACAACATGTGAACCAGAAGAGCAGTGACCATCCCTGGCCTTGGATTACAGAACACTGGAAGAACCAAAAAGTCAAATACCCTGAGATACATACAGCTCAAAAAACAACAGAAAAAAACCTGAAGTCCTCTGAGACATTACTGCCCACACGCCGGGGAGCAAAGCCGAACTCTAACATAAAGTTAACAACCAAAAAAAGCCCTAAAAATGAATAAAAAACAGGAAAAACCCAACCGTAGCAAGTTGCTGTGGTGATAGGGAAAATCAGGATTCAAACTCAGAAGACAATAAAATCAAAATAGCTACTTATAAAACTTCAAGGAAAAATGTAAAATGATCACAAGTCCCAAAAGAGTTTTTGGAAGATCTTTAAAAAGACTTTAAAAATCAAATAAAGAGAGGTTAAGGAAAAAATAGGAGAAAAATAAGAGTGATGAAGAAAAATCAAGATTATGAAAAGAAAGTCAATCAATTGGAAAAAAAAATCCAAAAACTTATGGAAGAAAATAACTCCCTAAAAATTAGAATTGGGCAAGAGAAAACTAATGACTTCATAAGGCATCAAGAAATAATAAGACAAAATTAAAAAAATGAAAAATAGGAGAGAACATGAAATATCTCAACAGAAAAAAAAACTGACTTAGAAAAAAGATTGAGAGAATATGTAAGAATTGTTGGATTACCTGAAAGTTATGATTTTAAGAAAAAGAGACTAGACACTATACTTTCAGAAATTATTTGGGAAAATTGCTCTGATGTTTTAGAGTTAGAAGGTAATATAGAAATAGAAAAACTTCACTTATCACCATCTGAAAGAGATTCCAAAATAAAAAGTCACAGAAAAATTATAGCTAAGTTTTGAAGCTACCAGGTCAAGGAGAAAATATTACACACGACTAGAATGAAACAAGTTAAATATTGGGGAGGTACAGTCAGAATAACACAAGATTCAGCAGCATCTACATTAAAAGACTGAAGGGCATAGAATATGATATTCCAAAGAGCAAAAGAGCTGGGTTTGCAACTAAGAATAACATACCCAGCAAAGCTGAGTGTAATCCTGCAAGGGAGAAGATGGATATTTAATGAATTAAATGATTTTCAGGTATTCTTGAGGAAAAGACCAATTGAACAGAAAATTTGACTTACAAGAGTAGGGAGAAACATCAGAAGGCAAACATGAAAGACTAATTATAAGGTATTTAATAATGTTAAACTGTGTATTTCTTATATGGGAAAATTTTATTTGGGACTCATAAGATTGTTATCATTACTAGGGTAGCTCAAAAGAGCATATACAGATAGAAGTCTTGGGGTTGAGTTGATTATGATGGGATCATCCTAAAAAATAAAATTGAGGAGAGAGAGGTAAACTGGAGCAAATTATCTCATACAAAAGAGGGAAGGATGGAAGAACTGTTGGAGTAAAGGGGAGGAAGGGGTGGAAGGCAGGTAGTGTGGGAACCTTCTCATTGGAACTGTGTTAAAGAGGGAATAACATATAATCCGGTATGACATAAAAGTATTCTTAACATATAGAGAAAAAGGAGGGCAAGAGGATAGGATAAGAGAGGGGCTCTTAGAAGGGAGTGCAGATTAGGGACACAGTGAAGGAAATTAGACTTTTGAGGAGGGATAAAGTAAAAACAGAGAGAGAAAGATAAACAGTGGAGAAAAATAGGATTAAGGGAAACACAAAACTGGAGATTATAACTTTTATAACTTTTTCATCCATAACACAGAAATGGATAGAACCAAACAATATGTTGTTTACAAGAAACACATTTAAAAATGAGAGACACAGAGTAAAAAATAAAGGGCTAGAGTAAAATTTATTATGCTTCAGCTGATGTGAAAAAAAAAGCAGGGGTGGCAATCATAATCTCAGACAAAGTTAAAACTAAAATAGATTTAATTAAAAGATAAACATGGAAACCACATTATCATAAAACTACTATAGATAATGAAGTAATATTAATGCTAAACATATATATACCAAATGTTATACCATCCAAATTTTTAAAGGAAAAGGTAGATCAATTATAGGTGGAAATAAGGAGCAAAACTTTAATAGTGGGATATTTCAAACTTCCTCTCTCAGAACTTGATAAACCTAATTAAAAAATAAGAAAGAAGTCAAGGAGCTGAATAGAATCTTAGACAAGCTAGATATGATAGACATCTGGAGAGAATTGAATGGGAATAGAAAGGAATATACCTTTTTGTTAGTGGTACATGGCACTTTACAAAAATTGACCATATATTAGGCCATAAAAACTTAATAGTTTAAGTGCAGAAAAGCAGAAATATTAGATGCATCTTTTTTCAGATCATAATATAAAAAAAAATTATACTGAGTAAAAGACTATGGAAAAACAAATTGAAAATTAGAGACTAAACTAATCTTAAAGAATAAATGGATTAAAGAAGAAATCATAGAAACAATAATTTTATTAAAAAAGAGAATGATAATAATGAAACAACATACCAAAACTTAAGGGATACAACAAAAGCAGTAATCAGAGGAAAATTCATATCTCTAAATGCTTATATCAGTAAAATAGAGAAAGGGGAGATCAATGAATTGGGTATGCAATTAAAAAAAAAACTAGTAAAAATAAATAAAAAATCCCCAACTAAACACCAAATTGGAAGTCCTAAAAAATTAAAGGTGAGATTAATAAAAGTGAATGTAAGAAAACCATTGAATTAATAAATAAAACTAGGAGTTGGTTTTATTTAAAAAAAAAACCCAGCAAAATGGATAAACCATTGGTTAATATGATTTTTAAAAAGAGAGAAAAAACCCAAATTATTAGTATCAAAAAGAAAAGGGTGAATATACCACTAATGAAGATGAAAGTAAAGCAATTATCAGGAGTTATTTTGCCCAATTATATGTACCAATAAACTTAACAATTTAAGTGAAATGGAAAAATACTAACAAAAATATAAACCGCCCTGATTAACAGAAAGGGAAATAGAACATTTAAATAAACCCATTTCAGAAAAAGAAATTGAAAGGTCATAAATGCATTTCTTAAGAAAAAAGCATCAAGACTAGATGGATTTACAAGTGAATTCTACCAAACATTTAAAGTTCAACTAATTCTAATATTAAATAAATTATTTGGAACAATAGGCAAAAAAAAAAGGAGTCCTACCAAACTCTTTTTATGAAATTAATATGGTGCTGTTACCTAATCCAGAGAAAGCAAAAACCGAAAAGAAAATAATAAACCAATTTGACTAATGTATATTGATGCAAAAATCCTAAATAAAATGCTAGCTAGAGGACTGCAACAATATATCACAAAGATTATGTATCTCTATCTATCTATCTATCTATCTATCTATCTATCTATCTATCTATCTAAAGTGGGATTTATACCAGGAATGCAGGATGATTCCATATAAAGAAACCTATTAGCATAATTGATTATAGCAATAACAAAAGTAACAGAAAATCGTGATTACCTCAATAGATGCAGAAAAGGCTTTTGACAAAACAAAACACTCATTCCTATTCAAAATACTTGAAAGCATAGGTATAAATGGATTTTTTCTTAAAATGATAAGAAGCATCTACTTAAAACCATCAACAATCATTATCTTTGATGGGGATAAACCAGAAGCCTTTCCAGTAAGATTAGGAATGACACAAGGATGCTCATTATCACCAAAAATTATTGAGTATTGTATTAGGAATTGTGTTGTATTACAACAGGAATAATAGAAGAAAAAAACTAAAGGAATCAAAATGGACAATGAGGTAATAAAACCATCTCTTTTTGCAACCAATATGACTACATACTTGAAAAAGCCTACAGATTCAACTAAAAAGTTAATAGAAAAAAATGAATAATTTTAGCAAAGTAGCAGGATACAAAATCAACTTTGGAATTCTATCTTACACCCATCAGGTTGACAAAGATGACAAAAGACAAAAATGACAAATGTTGTAAGGGCTTCAGAAAAACAGATACATTCGTATAGCTTATTAGAATTGTAAATTGGTCCAGCCATTCTAGAAAGCAATTTGGAACCATAGGTGACATAGGTCATGGTGTCTAACATGTTGTGTATGGTTCAGATGTAATCCTCCTGACCTTGGAAGGAAGTCTGGCTGAGATTTATTCAACAGAATTGTTTTTTATTTAGTTTGCTAACATACTACCTGTCAGACAGTCAGCCAATAAGCATTTATTAAATGCTTACTTTGTGCCAGGCATTGTACTAAGTGCTGAGATACAAAGAAAAGCAAAAGACAATGCCTCCCCTTGAGGAGCTCACAGTCTAATGGGGGAGACAACAAGTAAACAGATATGCCCAAACAAGGTATGTACAGGATATATAGTAAATAATTAATCTAGGGAAGGAACAAAAGTTAAAAATTGGGAAAGGCTTTCCTATAGAAGGTGAGATTTTAGCCGTGACTTCAGGAAAGCCGAGAGAGAGCATTCCAGGGATGGAGGATGACCAGTGAAAATGCCTAGAGAGAAGAGATGGAGTGTCTAGTTTATGAAGCAGACTATTTGCTACCTTTGCTGTTGGGAGACCCTGGCCCATGTAGGCTAAGATTTTTTCAGGTTCTCACTTTGAGTGAGGTAAGGCCCATTTAGTGACTAGACCTCTTTAAGAAGTTAATCAAGGGGTGGCCCCTTTAATTAAAAAAAAAATCAAACTGGGATGAAGACCCTCAGGATTCCGGGCCAAAAAGCAAACAGTTACTATTTAGTATTTACCTTTACTCTGTGCTAGGAGGGTAGGGACCTATTGTCCAATCAATGAGCTCCAGATGGTTCTAGAGGAGAAAGTGAGGCTGGTGACCTTGCACAGCCCTCCCTCACACATATCCAAGTCTACCACAAGTCACATCATCATTTTCCTGATGTGAGGGTTTTCTTTGAGAACAAAGGACAAAAAAACCAGTGAATAGCCTCTCCTTCCCTTCCCTCTCCTCCCCTCTTTTCTGCTTCTCTTTCCTCCCGTCTCCTTTCCTCTCCTCCTAGCACAGAGTGAATGTAAATGCTAAATAATGTTTCTCTTTTGACCAGGAACACTGAGGGTCTTCCTCTCCCAGTTTGATTTTTTAAAATTATTATTAAAGGAGCCACCCCTTGATTAACTTCTTAAAGAGACCTATTTACTGAATGGGTGTTACCTCACTCAAAGTGAGAACTTGAAAAGATCTTAACCTACAAGGGCCAAAGTCTCCCAATGCATCCTGGATCGTAATCAAATCCAAGTCAATTGCAAGTCATCTCATCATTTCCTTGATGTCATGGTCCTCTTCAAGAATGAAGGACAAACACACAAGCTAGATGTCATGCTAAGTCACCAGGTTCAACAAGGAATTGTAAGAAAAATTAATATAACCAACACACATTTGGATTTCTGGTATATTGCAGAAGTGAAAAAAAAATCTTATGTGCTACTGGATCCCACACAGAGTTGTTTGACACAACTGAAATTGGTCTCCCTCTAGTTGCTTGGAACCTTCTGCCAACATTACGGGATCTTTAGTGGTATCGTACATGCCACAGGCATGTTGGTAGTGCTATGGCCATATTTAGTAAATTCAGTTTACAAAAGCAGCGCCTTCTCTGTGTGTATTGTATGAAAGCGTTTGTACTTGTTGTATAAAAATTAACTAAAACTCAGGAAAATGTGTATTTTAAAACTTAAATCAGAGATTCTTGCCCTTTTATTGTGTGCCATGGATCACTTTGGCAGTCTCATGAAATCCATGGACCTCTTTTCAGCATGATATTTTTAATTAATTGAAAGAAATATTCAATTTTTGTTAAAGGTAAGTGAAAATAAAGATTTTTTTTTCCCAAGCAAGTTCATGGTCTTTCCTGAAATTTATCTGCAGACTCTTTGGGAGTCCATGGGCCACAAGTTAAAAACTTTTAAGTGAACTAGCAAAATGTGTTTTTTAAATCCACTTATATTTTATGTCACTTTTTCCCAGAAGGAAAAGAGTGTGCCTTGGTGATAAAGAAACCAGAGTAGTAACTAGCATAGCCACCTGAGGTTTTGCCTTCAGGTACAACATAGGAACAGTGTGCACTTCCTCCCAAAGGCAACCACCTTCCCTGTACCTCTTCTGGAAGTCCTCCAGAGGCCAGGAACACTTGCCCCTGGCCACCAGCCCCAGGGTACATATCCTAGTGGCCTTTCTCTTGCCCTAAATTCTAAAGGGGTAAGAGCCTGTACTCTCTGGAGGACTGGCCACTCCCTTCTAGCTGCATATATGGTGAGACTAAACTTTGAGCTACCACACATTTCTACCTCCCCAAGGCCAAATAAATTTGCTCAGGTCAATTTAGGGCTCTGAGGTGAATTCAGTCCTTTTCTTTTTCTCTCATTAATTCCTTTCATCAATATAGCATCCCAAAAAAGAGGAAGTAGATATTTGAGATTTTCATTAATTGATCCTTCTGTTTATACTGTTGAAAAACATCACTGTTTAAAATAGAAGGAAAATAATGTCCCTAAAATTATTTCTAAATAATTAACTCTGCTCTTTTCATCTCAGGGCCACAGAATCTTTGGAAAAAGAAAGTGAAAAGGGGAACCAGTTAAGTCAAGTCAAATAGCTGGACATACATTATCATTGGTTTCTACAGTTACTCAGGTATTATTAAACACCCTACTGTGTGCTAGGTATCAGAGAGAAAAAGACAAAAACAAAGTATACTCAAAGAGTTTACATTCTGGGAGTAGGAAGGGAGAAGGGATAATATAATGAAAATAAAGTAATTTGGAGTGAAGTGTAATGGCAAGCAAAGTGGTACTTTGCTCCTTGTTTCAGTTATTGTAATAGCAAGAAAAGTAGTACTTAAGCTCCTTGTTTTAGCTATTCAAGTGCTTTTGAGCACTGCTGTAATGGGAATGGGAATTTGAAGATCTTCCCTGCCCCCTTAATAGACCAAGGGGGAGAATTTGAAGACATTCCCTGCTTTGAAAATAAATTCTGCCCCCTAAGAAGCTGGATGTGATCACATGGAGCCTGTGATGGAGGGAATTTGCCGAAGTGTGGAGCAGAGCCCAAAGGAAGTTTACCTGTAATGAAGATAAACTCTGCCCCCTGATACACTGAATGTAGTCACATGGAGCTTGTGGTGGGAGGAGTTTGCTGAAAGGAAGCAGAGCCCACAGGAAACTGGGAACCAGAGCCAGAGAGATAGTGGGAGAAAGGAGCTCAGTCAAGGAGAGGGAAAGGTTTGTGAGTAAATATTGATCTTGTATTAGTTTGTGGAAGGCTAAAGGATGCTGTGGCTCTCAGTGTTTTTATGGCTTGTTAATATCTTTGGTACTACGATGGAATCAGCTTACTGGTTTTGGGATTCAGTTTTCTGATGTCTAGACAAATGCTTCAGTTCTGTTCTCTATATGGAGAGTTTAGTATATTTTGCAATCGAAAGTCATGGGTGCTGTAAATATTGCATTGGTGCTACACCTGACTGTGATATCAAGTCTTTGTTGGAAATGGCATACATTGTGTTGCCCTTTATAGGTCTAAGGGACTTTTACTTGAGTACTCAGTGCTGACTGATGAGACTGTAACTTACTTGTGACCTAGGGATGGATGGCCTTTTACTTTCCACTACCCATTGAGGATGATTGACTTAAAGCTTAAGGATGATTGGAAACCAGCCTCTACTTAAGGATGAAAGGAGACTTCACTTGGGTACTCAATACTGATTGATGAGATTGTGACTTACTCAATGATATGTTTTGTTTAAGACTATGTGTACACCTTAGTAATAAGTTGTTATGTCATATTGTTGTGAATTTATTTATTGCTGAATAAATAGAGAGTTTACTATACTATGCAATCAGAACCTTAAAGTTATTCACAGCAGCAGTCCTCTGGAAAGCTGCTTGTGATTGGCTTTACACAGAGGTATTTAGGATCAGACTTACCTTCACAAAGTTATATAAATTTTGTTTTAAGACAAATGCTTATTTTTAGACATAGAATGTTGGTAATGACTGCTAAAAATTATTCAATTCATATATCACTGTTCAAGAATTCACAATTTGTTTTCGTTTACAAAATAGGTCTTTTGTGAGAAATGATTCATTTGGACCCCTACTCTATTCCAATCAGTATTAATCAATCAGATATGATTCCATAGAGGTAGTGATTATAAGTTCTATATATTAGGCCTCAGAGCTGTGAGCTACAGATTGTAATTTCACTTGCTTAATCACAGGAAGCTAACTAGAGGCCCTCCACCCTTGTTTTTCCATGTTCTAGTGATCAAGCCCAGGGTGCTTGAGCTGACTCAATTACATGAATTTCATGGAAAGTGCCCCAGCTATTTTTGTTGCCTTTTTGTCCCTTGTCATCCTACCATTGTCCAACATGGGGAGATGACCATGAGCATTTGACCAACAAGTGGCCCTGGTTGGTGGCCTGCAGTCTGCTTTTCTACCAGCCCATGGGTGTGCTCATCAGGATCTCCTGAAAGGTCAAGATAGGGCTCTCAAGGTCTGCTCAAGAGCAAGGTCTATCAACCAATGAGATTCTGTATTTTACCATACCTCTTATGCATATTTGGGTATCAGACCCTAAAAAAACAAGGACTAGGGACATGAAGAAGATCTGAAGTTCATTTCATTAGAGGGGACAATAAACCTTTTAATAAACTGTCATTTAATAAATAAAACTTTAATAAAGTTCTGTTTCAGTTTCTTTTATTGTAGATTGGACCATTTTAAACTCCACAATTAAATGCTATCATCTGTCAGGAAGAATGGTATGAGAGATGTTGTCAGAGAGCTTAGGAACAGAAAAAGTATTGGGACAATAAATATCAAGATAGACTAAGAGAAAACCAATGGATAGACTTGTATGTCCCACCATTCTCCATGAAATGGGAAGAAGCCCAGAGCAGCAGTTCTCAAAAAGTTCTGATGACCAGACACTTTCAAAGTCAAGGCAAAACTATTTTCATAATAACAAACATGTTGTAATTTCTAGTGTAGTAAATATTGACAGGTATAGCATAAACAAAAACTCTTTAAGGGGTCCTCAAGGGTGTAAATTCGTTGTTCTGAGACTAAGAGTTTGAGAACTGATGATTTAGAGAATTGGTCTCCATGCTTTTTTTGATCTTGCTTCTGTATCAGTAAAACATTTTTGAGGATTTGCTCCCAATATGTGTATAATGTCTTTATTTATAACATATATGTCTACTATATTAATAAGTTGTACACATTATAAAATGTACACAACATAGAAATTTAAAAGGATGTGCTGAAGTTGAAATAAATTATGAATGGTACAAAATATTTTGCTCTTAATAAAATATTATTAATAATACTTTTAAATGAGATTAATTTAATGTGATTTAATATGCTTTTAAAATAATTCCTGAGTATGTCCTAGAGGACAGGATAAATGTGTAAATAATTATTTATTAATAATTAATTATTTAAGTTAATTTTATCAATGTAGCTAAAAATTTTTTATTGAAAGACATGCAATACTATTAATAATGAAAGAAGTCATGAGTCAATAAAACTTTCCAATGGCCACTGCATAGCTACTGCTGCAGGATGCTTTGGGTGGCATTAAGTTTGTAACTACCCTGAGGGGCAAAATGGGGGAGTTTGAAAGCTTGCACTATAGTGTGGGAGAGGCAAGTGCGATTGGGCAATTATGAATGGAGGGTAACTATGGTTGTATTGGAGACAACCCCCCAAAGCAAGTAAAGGGATAGTGGAATGAAAGCCATCTCGTCATTGACTGGTTGATCATATAACCTTTGGAATCATACCAAAGTCCCCTTAGTGTTATGTCACAAAATTCTGGGATTTTTGGCCCTCATTTTGAGGACCAATGACCTATAGCAAGAAGCTACTAGGTGGTGTAGTGGATAGGACACTGGGCTTGGAATCAAGAAGACTCATCTTTCTGAGTTCAAATCTAGTCTCAGATACTAGTTGTGTGACTCTGAGCAAGTTACTTAAGCCTGTTCACCTGTTTACTCATCTATAAAAATGAGCCGGTGAAGGAAATGGCAAACCACTCCAGTATCTTTGCCAAGACAACCCTAAATGGGTCACAAAGAGTTGGACATAACTGAAAAAAGAATGAGAGCAACCTAGAACAAAGGTTCTTAACCTTTTTGAATGTTATAGACTCCTTTGGCAGTCTGGTGAAACCCAGATGAGTCCCTTCTCAGAACAGTGTTTTTCAATGATTGAAGGACATGTTAAATTTTAGTTAGAGCTTAGTGAAAAAAAAAAAAGATGTATTTTTTTTTCCATCCAAGTTCATGGATCCCTGAAATCTATAGTCTAGGAACCACAGGTCAAGAACACCTGACCTAGAGGAAATCTCCCAGCACTCTGAATGGATCTCTCTGTTGGGAGTTAATGGGAGAGTTTCATATGAAAAGAAAATATTGATGAACTGAGATACGTAACACTGGAAGGAGATGAGATTATAGATCCATTGCAGATACATATGGAAGCTGGTTTCAGATCTGAGGTTCCCAAGTGTTCTTTTCAGGACTGTATGTGTGAATGTGGTCTCTATTATCTTAATTCAGAACGTCACAACATAAGCAGGGCACTGAAAGAATGATTTCTTACCTTTATGTTTTCTTTAGTGCCTCTATCTAGAACAGTTGGACACGAATACAAAGTAGTCAGAGATCAAATGACTTCTCTGACTTTCTTTAGGTTCTTTTGCCATATATATTTTTTTAAAAGATACTTTATTTTTTCAATGTCTTCAGTCTTTTTTTAATCAATTACATCTTAGAAGAACTATTAAAAATAGGTTAGAATTGTCATATCTTCATTTAGTAGATCAAGAAACAAAGGAACTAAAATTCAATTAATGTATCTAAGGGAGCAAGTTAAGGTCAGAGCTCACAGAGACTATAAACCACAGATATTTGAAAGAGCATTCTATGGAATTCCATCTACAACTTTAAACTACTTTCAAGCCTTAAAACAAGATCTATAAACTTGATTACTAGTACTCTATTTGAAACATGTTACTACTGCCTTTTCTGTTCTTTCTTTGCTATCTCTTCCTTGGTTGGCTCGCTTTCCCCTGTCTGTCCTGCAGCCATGCTGGCAGGTTAGGGTCCCTCAGAGAGGACAGCTGATTATACCTACTCTTAAGGTTCTAGGGCTAAGTAAACCTGTGGGGTGACTACATACTTCCTAGTGTAGCTCCCACTGATGTACTTCCCATTTACAAATCAGCTGGCTGATTCAAATAATTCTTAATAAAAAGCATTTACTCAAAAGGCAAAGAAAGAAAAATAATCATACATATACCATTCTACTTGTAAACCTGGAGGCTATTCTCCCATCAATGCACACAATGACTGTAGGGAAGAGGAGGCACAAATTTAAAGTACCATGCCTGTGAGACATAAGTGTAGAGAACACATGTGGCCAAAGCAGTTCATAAATCTGGAACTGCTGGCCTTGATGGTCTTTCTCTCTTAGGGGGACTCTTTTTTTACAGGGTTCACTGATGGGCATTGTGCCTAAATTAGACGGTTAGTTTCACTGTTAAGCTGGGCTGCAGGTGTGCTGGACTGTCCCAATGCAAGGCTACTCTGGCTGCTCTGCTAATGGGCCAGTCTCTTCACTATCAGGGTAATGGGATGCTCTTTCAAAATGGGCAGATACCCATAGCCTAGAATTTGCAAAAGTTTCTCTAATTCTGTTTCCTTGACTGAGTCCTGAGAGGTTTCCACATCCAAGACAATAGCTGATTGCATAGAGAAACATTGCTGCTCTTCAACATAGCTCCAATACATTTTCTTAGACCCACCCTCCCTGGTTCAGGGCTGGGTCTTCTTAGTGAGAGACCTCACTTAGGCTTATGGTGATTAACCAGAACATAACCTAATTCTTCTCTCTGTCAACTAAGCCATGACCACATCATGTGCATTCATTCAATTACCATAAATCAACTAATTCTTCTCTCTGTCAACTAAGCCATGACCACATCATGTGCATTCATTCAATTACCATAAATCAATTCTAGTATCCAGGATTCCTGAGATTTTAATGCCAGAGTTCTCCTTTTGGTCATATGTAGATGAGTAGCTGGGAAACAAGGACCCATCTTTAAAATGGAGATTATAATAGCACCTACCTCCCAAAGTTGTTGTAATGACAAAATGAGATAATACTGGTAAAGTACTTTGTAAACCCTAAAGAGCTATGTAAATGCTAGCTGTCATCATTACTATCATATTTTTCATGAACATCCTCATCCTCCTTATTATCATGATCAGGTCTTGTCCTGGGTAACTACACTGTTGCTGTAGGCTGCTTTCCTGTTATTTTTCTTATGCAGATCTCATATTTGCACCTTTCAATTGACAAAATTGCCAAAGGTTAAACGAATACCCCCTTAGAGAGTAATTTCATCACTTAACTTCCTTCTCTTTTCTAAATTCAGGTAGTTCTTGGTTGGAATTATGCTGTACTGTGGTGTTCCTAGATCTCCTGGTTTTTTTCTTGAATATCGACTCTTAGCTACCAAGAGTCAATGTGGTAAAGTAGATGGAGTTCCTGGTTTTGTTCTTATTAACTATAACACTGCTAAAAATAATTTAGCAGGTAGCAGAATTTATTAGTGCAACTGAATGTACACACTACTATAAGCTAATAATTATTGTTTTTGAATGGACCAGTGATTTCTGTGAGACAGACTTGAGATAGGCAACTCCTCTTTTAATTTAAAGTCTTAGAAGTTTGCCTAGAGCACTAAGTGGTTATGTGAGTTGCCTTGTGTCACAAACTGTGCTATCAGAGGGAAGATATGAACACATCTTCCTATGAGGCCAGTTTTCCATCCACCCTCATGTGGCTACCTCTCAGTTCAAGACTATAAAATTAAAAATTAACCTCTTCACTTCTAAGGAGATCATTGGAAGCTAGGAATCAATAGATCCAAAATTCATTCATTCAATCACTCAAGAACTACTTATCAAAGACATATTATGTATTAAACACAGTAAGAAGATACAAGGAGTATGAGATACCATTCTTTCCCTTGAGAAACATGCATTTGGAAGACAGACAATCAATAATGTTAGGTTCCTACCATTTTTGTCTTTTATCATGCCCATTTTTGCATGGAACATTCCCTTGATATCTCTAATTTTCTTGAAGAGATCTCTTTACCATTCCTTTTTTCTTCTATTTCTTTGCATTTTTCATTTAAGAAAACCTTGCTATTATCTAGATTTATCTCTCCTTGCTATTCTCTAGAATTCTGCATTCAGTTGGGTATGTCTTCCCCTTTCTTCTTTCTCTTTCCTTCTTTCCTCAGGTTTTGGTAATGCCTCATCAGACAGCCATTTTAATTTCTTGCTCTTCTATTTCTTTGGGATGTTTTATGTTGCTGACTCCAGTACATTATCGTGAACCTCTGTCCATAATTCTTCAGGCAGTCTATCTACCAGATCTAATCTCTTAAGTCTACTCATTACCTCCAGTTATATTCATAAGGGATGTTATTTGCATCATATCTTTATGGTCTGATGGTTTGCTGTACTTTCTTTAAGTTTGAATTTTGTGATAAGAAACTCATGGTCTAAGCCACAGTCAGCTCTAGGTCTTGTTTTAACTGATTGTATGGAGCTCCTCTACCTTTGGCTGTGAAGTATATCATCAATCTGATTTTGGATATTGACCATCTGATGATGTCCATGCACAGAGTTGCCTTTTGGGTTTTTGAAAAAGAGTGTTTGTTATGACCAGCAAGAATCTTGACAAAACTCTATTAGTTTCTGCCTTATTTTATTTTGCCCTCTGAGGCCAAACTTGCCTGTTATTTCAATTATGTTTTGATTTCCTACTTCAGCATTACAACACCCTATGATGAATGTGACCCCCCCTTTTATGGTATTATATCTAGGAGATGCTGTAGGTCTTCATATAACTAAATGGCTTTGGCCTCTTCAGGATCAGTGGTTAAAGCATTGAATTGTATTACTATGCTGTTGAATGGTTTGCCTTGGATTTGAAAAGATAACCTTCTGTCATTTTATTGACTGAGGGCTACTCTATTTCTTCTAAGTGATTCTTGTCAATAGTAGTATATGTAATGATCACCTGAATTAAATTCACCCATTCCCATACATTTAAGTCCACTGACACCCAAGATGTGGATGTTTAAATTTTCCACCTCCTGGTTAGCCACATCCAGCTTAACTTGGTTCATAGATCTTGCATTCTAGGTTCCTGTGCAATATTGATCTTTACAGCCTTGGACTTTCCTTTCATCAACAAACACGTCCACAGCTGAACTTCATTTTGGTCTTGGCCCAGTCACTTCATTCTTTCCAGAGCTATTTGCAGTTGTCTTCTGCTCTTCCCTGATAATGTGTTGGACACCTTCTGACCTGAGGGTCTCATCTTCTGATATCACACCTTTTATCATTTTAATACTACTCATGGATTTGTTTTTTGGCACAGATACTGGTTTGCCATTTCCTTCTCTAGTGGATCACCTTGTATCAGAACTTTCCACTATGACCTGTCAGTCTTGGGTAACCCCGAATGGCATAACTCATAGTTTTATTGAGCTAGGCAAGGCTCTCGGCCATGACAAGGCAGTGATCCAGGAGGAAATAGTGCAAATAATGTGTGCTATATGATTAAGATGTTAAGGAAATCATTGTAGACTTCATGGAAAGAAGACAATGGAAGAGGTTAGACTTGAGCTGAACCTTGAAGACGGGTGGGCTTTGCATGGTTAGGAAGGAATGGACAGAGTACTTTAGCCAAAAAAAAAATGATATGATCAGAAGCTAAGAGGCAAGAGTAGAGGAGTGTTCAGAGGACAAGTAGAGACATGCAGGTTTGCAAAGCATTTCATATACATTCTTTTACTTTATAGCAAAATATTGGGTGAAATGTTAAGAGGGCAATTTGGTTCATAGCAATAATATTTAAAATAGCTAATTAGCCAATTGTGTTTCGGGAGGATTTTGTTGTAAAGTATCAATGATTTTTTTCAAATCAAGGATTTTGGTTGGGTCACTTTTATAACATGTATGTGCATCAATCAGTTTGACTAGCACAGAAGTGTGGGACAAGTGAAATGAGTCAGGAAGGAGTTTAAATCTTGGCTTTCATGCTTACAACTTGTATGACCTCAAGCAAGTCACTTAACCTACTTATGCCTCAGTTTCTTCCTCTGCATAATGAGGGGATTGAACCAGGTGGCCTTTTTTTTTTGAGAGGGGAAGGCAGGGCAATTGAGGTTAATGACTTGCCCAAGGTCACACGGCTAGTAAATGTTAAATGTCTGAAGCCAGATTTGAACTCAGGTGCTCCTGACTCCAGGGTCGGTGCTCTATTCAGTGTACCACCTAGCTGCCCCTCAGGTGGACTTTTCATTCCTTCTAGCTCTAGATCTGTGATCCTAAGTAATTTTACCTCCTGAATCTTTGTTTCAACTAGATGATCTTTAAAGTTCCTTCCACCCCAAAATCCTATCATCGTGTTAGATTATGCTAGATTATGTTGAGTTTGAATAATAAACTAAGTAGTTTGTACTTCATCCTGGAAAAATGGGATTAAGATTTTTATTTATGAGAGTGATGTTATAATAATAACATCAACAACTCATTTTTGCATTAGTGTTTTAATATCTGCCAAGTGTTTTATATATTGCTCTTTTGCTATTTATTTAGGAAAAGATCAATAGAGTAATTTGGAAACACTAAAGAAAGCATCAGCGGGAGTTGAAAATGAAAGCAGGAAACTAGACAGCGGGTTTTTCATATAATTTTAGTGGTCTGTGAGTTGAATCATGTATGAGCTAAATGAATCTGTTACCAAATCCCAGAAAGGTCTAAATGATTAATTTTTTCAACTTTAAGCTGTCCTTAAAAAGGAACATAAATATACAGAAGAAATAACACATATCGTACTGAACCAATATTGATTTAGAATTCAAAAGAAATTAGTCATAACTCTCTCTGTCACTTTGGCAGATACTTCAAGTATCTATCCAATTTCTTATAAGCTTTTGTAGCTCTCCAATATACTATTTCTTGATATTCTCAGCATGTCTTGGAGTAATCTGCTTGAATATCTAGGCATTCATTTTAAAAGCACAAATGAACCTCTGTGGGTTGTAGAGCCATGATTAGCACTTTTTGTGCCCAAAGAAAGGCATATAAATTGCACTAAGGGCAGAGATAAAAAATGTACCTGCAATCAACTTTATAAGAAAAAAATCAGTCTATGGGAGGAAATGCTGGGATTCTAACATTCAATGATAGGGAAAAAGAGGGGCAGCAGGGCTCAAAGTAGGACCAGATCAGGGAGGAGCTAACCTGGTATGCTGCCAAAGAAGTGAGAGATAAGAAGTTGCCATCAGGTAACTTCCTTTTACAACTAATTATTCTTGCTAACTAACTCTAAAAGTTCAGTTTTTTCTATCTGTTGAAGGACTGAAAACGCTGTCAGTGCCCTCTGAAATTTCACTGTCCCCAGCTGCTGAGGACCACAGGCAAGTGGGACTTGGACTCTGATGGCTGAACAAGCCCTCTCAGGTGTTTGACCTGCTGATGGCCTGGATCGGTTCCCCATTCCCCAGGAAAAGTGCGCAAACATAAAGGTGTGAGGATTAGGTCCTCGAGATAAGCATGGCAAATACACCCTCGGCCTGGGAACATAGAAGTGTGCAATGTCTGCAGGGGAAAACAGTTAGGAAGGATTATGGTTCTATAAAGCTGTGCCTGGAACAATAAACATTGTCTCTTTACTTTCACCATTAGAGAGTCCTGTCTCTTTTTATGCACCCACTAGTACCTTTGGGTCAATGACTCTTTCTCAGCCCTACTTGGGGATGGCAGGGCTCCCACACTTTCTTAGTCCTGCTGCAAGACAGCAGGGCTCCCCAAACCCAGTAATGGCTATAATGGGCTAGCTCAAAAAAACTAGAACTGGGAGCATTAGGTAGAATTTAGAAGGAAGCAGATTTTGGCTCAATTTATATAAATGAACTTTCTTAAAATGGTAGTTAGTAGATTCACTTCCCTCCTACTCCTTCCTCTTCCCCCACCCTTCAGTCTTGAAAAGAAGGGTGTGCTTCATGTCACCCCTACTTGGGGGACCCTAGAGAAGTCTCTGAGAATGAACTAGATGTGAACAATTCCTAGACATCTTCATTGAATCACTCAGCCAATCAAAGGTGTACTCTAGGTTGGAAGAGTGAAGTGTTACAAGCCCTAGGATGAAGCCATCTTCAGATGATGAAATGTATTGGGATTGGTTGAAAGATTTAGACACTTTTTTGGAAGTAGATATATTAGAGAAGGAATTAGAACAGAAAATCATATGAGGATTGGAAGAACGCTGAGGAGCCAGGCCCTTGGTTCTGTATTCAGAGGCAGCAAAAGAGGAGGATATTGAGTTCAGAGGGATTGTCACACCTTTCTCCTCTCCTCAAATTGTCCATATCATCAAGAGACTGGAGCAGTAACACCGTATCCAGTTGGGAGCTGAGAGAAGACAAACTAGGAAAGCTGAGAGCTATACATACATTAGGAGAATCTCCCAAGGACTACAGGAAAGAAGAAAAGGCCTTACGTCCAAGCAGGGGCTGTGAGTTATCTCCTTTGCCACATATGCTCTCCAAGCTTGAGCCCATAGTCCCCTGGACTCTGTATTGTATGTGTGGAGGGAACAAGTATCAATCTTTTGAAGGAATTAGTTTTGTATCTGTTCTTAATAGACCTTTGGCGGGGTGGGGGGAGCTAATTAACTTTGGATGGCTAAATGATATTGTGGAACATACTTCATGACAGGAGTAGAAGAACCTGAGACCCCCCCCCCAACCCCTCAGTCTTTCTCTTAAAATCTTGGACAGAAGTAGTAATAATCACCTTCTGGGGATCCAACCTTCCAGAGTAAATAGGATTTAGGAAAATGATACAGGAGGGGTTGTGACATAAATATAATAAGAATTAATGTATTGGGATGCATTATGGTAAACAAAGAACTGTAAACTAAGATAAGTGGTTTGAACTTTCTTTTCCGTTTCTTTCCTATCACTCTAAGGCCCTTACTATCTTTTTTCTTCATTTTAGAGTATAGCACAAACTTCTAAGTCAAAGAAAGTGAAGACTGAAGCATTCAAGGAATATATCTCCCTTTTATCGTTTTTACTTTAAGGAGATTAAGTTTTTGGACAATGTCATCATTTTGTTCAATTATCTATATAGTCAATGTCTTGGAGACTGGTGCTCTGGTGAGGAAGTACATTCTAATTAATCTGGGAGAGATGACTTGAACACTTCCATGGTGTTCTCAACAGACTGTCATGAAGCAATGCTGAAGCCATTGAAAGTCAGTCCCCCTCTAGTTGAATGTCCAACTGAAGAATGCCATTAGGCTCCTCTCATGTGGCAAAGAACCTGGTACTGATTCTATTCCAGCTGAGATTTACAAAGTAAGGGGTCCACTGCTCATACAAAAGCTGACTGAAGTCTTCCAGTTATATGACAAGAGGAAGTTATCCACCAGGAGTTCAAGGATGCCTCCACTGTCATGTTTCTAAAGGAAAGGGAAAAAAGTTGTTCTGAGACAATCACAGAGGTGGTGGTGTTTCCTTCTTAGTCATTGACAACAAGATTCTTGCCAGAGTCCTCCTTAATAGGCTGAATCTTCACCTGGAACATGGTCTGAGAGCCAGTGTGGCTTCAGAAAGGGCCGAGGAACAGTCGATATGGTGTTTGCTGCCTGACTACTTCAGGAGAAATGCCAGGAGCAAAACAGAGGACTGTACAAAACATTCAGCAATTTGACCAAGGTCTTTGATCCTGTCAGTCATGAGTAGATTGTTTGCCCAGAGAACTTCATCAGTGTTATATACCAGTTCCAGGTTGACATGTTGCACAAGTTCTGGATAAGGGATGATGGGTGCTCTTGTGCTTTCTCAGTCACCAGTGGAGTGAAGCAGGGCTGTGTACTTACCCTCATGCTTTTTAGCATGATGTTCTCAGAAATGTTGTCAGATGTCTTCAATGAGGATGAAAATGGCATCAAGGTCAGCTACCACACTGATGGTAAATTATTTAACTTGAAGTAAAGGCTACAAGCTAAGACTAAGGGAGGGTTGATGTGTGGCTTTTGGTTCACAGATGATTGTGCACTCAATACAACCTCTGAGGCTGAGGTGCAGCAAAATATAAATTGATTCCCTGCTGCTTGTGCTAATTTTGACCTGACAATTAACACCAAGAAGACAGAGGTTCTCCACCAGCCAACACTGCCCCTTTGTAATGCATTCATACATGGAACCATTGGTTACAGCAAATGGAGAAGTATACTTTCCAGGGATGTATACACGGATAATGAGGTTGATTCATGCATTGCCAGAGAAAGCTCAGTGTTTAGGAGGCTCTGAAGGAAAGTGTGGGGCAGAAGAGTTATTAGGCTGCCCACCAAACTGAAGGTCTACGGTTGTTATGCTGACCTCATTGTTGTATGCCCATGAAACTGGCATAGTCTACCAGAGCCATGCCAGGAAACTGAATTGCTTCTGTTTGAATTGTTTTAGGAAGATTCTGAAGATCACCTGACAGGATAAGGTACCAGACACTGAGGACCTTTTTTTGAGTTAAACTGCCAAGCATTCATACTCTACTACAGAGTGCACAGCTTTGATGGGCTGGCCATGTTGTTCAAATACCAAATGTATGTCTGCCTACAAAGACTATTTTACAGAGAACTCACACATGGCAAGAGCTCACATGAAGTCAGAAGAAGCTATACAAGGACTGTCTTGAGATTTCTCTGAGGGACTTTGGAATTGATTGTATGACATTGGAAACTCTGGCAAAGAACCACCCAGTAAGGCTCTGTGTTCTATGGGCAAAGCAGAATTTCAGTAGCTCAAAAGAAATATGAGGTGTGTAAATTTAAAGCCATGTCCACTCCAAATGTTCACATGGACTATTTCTGCCCACCCTGTAATGGAGCATTCTGAGCTCACATGGGTCTGATCAGCCATAGTTGGACACACCATACCTTAACTCCAAAATAGTGATGTCATTTCAGTCCTCTTTGAGAATGAAGGACAACAACTATGTGCCAAGTACTTATATGACTCTGAAGATAAAAACTTATCAGATCTTTTTGAATGTAGTTATACAACTTGGAAAATTGACATGAAGGACTGGAGGCTTGAACAGAAGCTTGGAAACTGGAGATGTAAATGAATTCCTGGTAGAGTTGCACTGCTTTGACCTCAGAGAGAAATGTTATACACACTAGTCTTATTTCTTTAAATAGTTTAACTATTTAAAGTGTTATGCATTGTTCCTTGAATTGGATTGAAATATTTGCTTTGAAGAGAAATGGTGAAATATACTATTCCCCAAATGTATGACTTGGGGGTTATAATATTTACACAAACACAATATATTTACAGAAGTATAAGAGAACCCTGAGTAAGGAGAAAGTACTAGTAACTGATAGGAGGTGGATGATGGGGTAGTCAGGAAAGGGTTCTATAAAAGATAACACCTGAACCAAGCTTTGAAGGAAACTTAGGATTTTAAGAGGTGGAGGTGAGGGGTGAGGAAAAAGGACATGCAGATATGTGAGGTAGCCTATACAAAAGCATGGAGGTGAGAGATGGAAATGCTTAGTTTAGGAAACAGAAAGTAGGCTAATTTGGCTAAAATCAATGAAGGAGAGTAATATGAAATAAACTCCAAAAGTTAGGCTGGAATCAGATTTGAAATAGTTTTAAATTCCAGGGTAGGGAGTTTATATTTATCCCAGTAGCAATAAGGAGGCACTGAAGAGTCTCAATCAGGGCAGTGGTATGATCAAACCTGTTCTTTAGGGAGATTTTTCTTTTTTTCAAATATCCTCAGATACTTAATTTTTTTAAATTTATTTTTGTTTGTTTTAGTTATACCTTTATTTTAACACTGCAATCATTTCTCAATATTTCCCTCCTTCCTTCCCTACCCATCCAATCTTTTCTTTCTTACAAAGATTGAGAAAGAAAACAATTCAGCAAAAGCAAGCAAGACATTGAAAGCATCTGACAGTGTATGCATCGCTTTATACCATAAGCTCCAATCTCTGCCACGATAAAGCTTGGTGATTATGTTTATATAGCATTCAATTTTTAGATTATTGCTTTTTTGATTTGCATTGTTGCAATTATTGTGCATATCACTTTCCTGGTTCTGCTTAGTACACATTGCATCAATTCAAATAAGTCTTCCCATGCTTTTATAAATTCTTCTAGTATATTTATGTAATACCATTTGTTTAGCTATTTCCCGGTTGATGGGTACCTATAATGAGTGACTTGAACTAGGGTTGTGACCATGTGAATGGAGAGATGGGAATGGATGCTAGAGATGCATGATAAGGACTGAGAAACGGCCTTTAGATTTGGCAATTAGGAGATCATTGGTTACTTTGGAAAAAGCAGTTTCAATTTAATGATGATGTCAGAAGTCAGATGACAGAGACTTAGTGAGAGGAAAAGAAGTTAATGGCTGCAGCCAGGACCACTAGTATAGACACTACACAAAGAGTGTCTGGAACTAGAGAGAGGAGGAAGCAGTTTTTGCCAAGTTCTTGAACCAGGCGTCATGGAAAGAAAAGGGGCAAGCAAGTACCTTGGAGCTAGAACTAGGCAATGGTAAGGGGGAGCAAAGTTGATCTCTGTTACAGTGAAGTAAGCTGTTCTGCTGGGTGAGGAATTGGCTTCCATTCTATTCCAAAAGTTTGCTCAAGGAAGCTAGAGGGAGAAGGACTGGGAATGGTTGGATTAAAGGCGAGCTAAAAGCACAGGGTAATGTTATGAGTCTGGAAGCCTATATAAACCTTGGGGGGGGGGTGGGCTGGGGGGATACTCAGGTTTGTTGTTTATAGGCTAGTCCTTTGCAGTTTGCATTTCTGTGAAGTGAAATAAAATCTGTCCTGAATCTAAAATGAATAATGTGTGTGCATTGGAGCTTGGCCTCTTTAAACCATATCTGTGAGTACCTGGACATGGAGAATCCTCTGAAACTTTGGGAGAAAAGTCGTTAAGGACAAAAGTGACTTTTTTTTTGAATGAAATTGTTTTTTGATGAATGCTCTAAATTGGGCAGTTCCACTCCCTACCCTCAATTCATTCGGGATGTATAAACCCAGAGTTCGAGGATCTGGGCCATGAGATCCAAAAGTCAGTCAAAGGCAGTAAACGCATTCTTTCAGCACACCACTGTAGCAAAGGAGAAGGAGCAAGAAAGGAAGCAATGTAAGGTGACGCCAAAAGTGTTTTGTGAATCAAGGTCAGTGCCACACCTTTGGTACTAGTGTGGCAGAGAAAGCAGACACAATATTTTCCCTTTCTTGATAAGAGTATGCAATATTATTTTAGAGTAAGTCTTCATTTCAATGTGGATAAGCGTCATGCCTAGCCCCTGTGTTTTGTCTTCCTTTAAACTGGCCAAGGCCACCTGAAAGACAGAGAGGTTGTGTCCCTATCCCAGCCTCCCGAAGCCAATGACAGACTAGCAGATGAGAAATCTCAGCTTCCTCCCCTGAAACACAGCAAACCACACCTACGGCCAGTGGCTAGCCAGTTGTGAATGCCATGCGTCTTCCCTCTAAGATCATCGCCTATTTATCCTGTATATAAGGGTTGTTCTCAAAGCCTTGAAATCGGGAGACACCTTGTATTCTGTTTGTACACAGTTGTTTAGCACGTTGTTTTACCCGTTAGACCGTGAGGTTTGGTTCTTGAGAATAGGGACAGTTTTGGGGGGGTATGTGTGTGTATGTATGTTTTTGTTTATTTTTGCCTTTCTTTGTATCCCCAGCACTTTTAACACTTATACACTTAATAAAACTATAATCATAAGTGCCTGTGGGCAATCACTCACACACTGAATTAGCTACCTGCCCCACAGAGACTCGTTTTCCCACGTGCCTGCTAATGCCAAGCTGCCTTAACAGTGGACAAAATAAAAACGTTCCCTGACTTGTACTGTAACTTGCAAACACAAGAATTCCTTTCTAGGACAGTTTGGATAGAAAAGAAAACTTTGGTTGTATGGCTGTTTGCAGTCTGATTTGCTAATAAAAGCAGGCTTTGGTATCTACTTCCGTGACTGTTAATACAACTACAACTCTTGCATTGTGAAGTTCTGTCATTTCCAGGAGTGCAGAATACTTAGATCCCAAGAAGAACTTTATCAGTAATATGAGACCAAATCACTGACCTGAACCTAATTGAAAGACTAGATAAAGATGTGAGTCAACATCTATTTAATAACTTTGAGTAGTTAAATCTACCCTAACCTTATGAAGTCCTCTAGAAACTAGAGACGAAAGCAAAAGTAATAAACTTGTTCAACTGGGTTACCTGAAAACCATGATATCTATAAAGGATCAGGGGTAAAATCAAGCCTAAACGTAGAGCTTGACTGGCCTTTTTCTGTTGTTTTAGTTATAGGCAAGCCTTGAGAGGCTGAGCTCAGCTATTCAAAGATCCTGAAAGAATACTATTCTGTTACTTGTAACCCTAACTGGCAAGAAGATGAGAGCTAGACTTACCTAGGGTTTTCTAAGTTCTTCAATGCTCCAACTGAGAAATTATTAGTATTATACATTTTTTAGCAGACCAAATTACATTTGGCACTTTAAGCTACATTTTCACATCATTAACTGCATATTGGACATTTCCAATTGGATTCCAAACTTAGTTCTGTTGAAAGCATCCAGATTTTTTGAGTTTCTTAGATTCCGAATTCTTCTTTCTTGGAATTCTCACTCTTCTTTGCCCCACACATCTAATTAGTTGCCAAATCTTGCTGTTTCTATTTTCAAAACATATGTTCCGTCCCACCCCTACTAACACAGCCATAACCTTTATTCAGGATCTCATCACTCTCACCTGGGTTATTACAGCAGCCTCCTTTTTAAAAAAATATTTATTTGATTTTTAATTTATGTAATGAAACAAGCATTTCCATAACACAGTATAATAAAAAGAGGATTACAAATGAAACTGCAGATCTATTATATGCAACTTATTTCTTTTAAATATATAATAAAATTATCATATAAATTTATTTTTTTCCTTTTTTTCTTTCCTCCTCCCCCTATCCTAGAGATGGCTACAATTAGACGTATGTGTATGTATAAAGATAAATATGTGTATATATATAGATACATATGTATATATAGGTAAAATCTCTCTCTCTACACACACACACACACACACACACACACACACACACACACACACTTCTATTTATCAGTTCTTTCTCTGGATGTAGCTAACATCTTTCTTCAGATGTCCTTTGCAGTTAGTTGGAGTATTTACAATAGTCAAAATGACTTAGTTGTTCAAAGTTGTTCTTAAAACAATATTACTGTTAGAACATGAATGTTACAGCATTCCCTTGGTTATACTCATTCCTGACTGGTGTCCCTTCCTACCAGCTCTCTCCATATTATATGCTGCCAACAAAATGGTTTTCTTTACATGCAGACCTGACCATGTCACTCTTCTACTCAATAAACTCCAGAGGGCTACCTAATGCTTCTATGATAAAATATGGACCCCTTTGTTTAGTTTTTAAAGTTCTTCCTTTATAACCTTGCTTCAACCTTCAATCTTTCCAGCCTCACATAACACTATGTCCCCTCTCAAATACTACAGTCCAGACAAACTGACCTCTATTCTTCACACAGCACTCTATCCCTTGTCTCCTTGCCTTTTCACTAGGCATCTCCCAAGCCCAGAATGCATTCTTTCTTCATCTCTGCTTCACAGAATCCCTCACTTCTCTCAGGATGAGACTCCAGCACCACCTTTTCTACATGAAGATTACCTTGGGAGGATAACTACCTTATAATTATTCTCTTTATATTTTTTCCATCTATACTTATGTAAGTACTTATTGTCTTCCTCTTTAGAATGTAAGCTCCTTGAGTATAGGATTGTTTCATTATTTATCTTTGTATTCCCAGTGCCTAGCATAGTGCCTGGCATGCAGCAGGCATTTAATAAATGCTTATAGATTAACTGGTTTACAGCCACTCAAACTCAACATGTCCTAAACTTAATTCATTATATTTTCCCTCAAACCCCTCTTCCTTACTTTCCTTCTTATGTTGGAGAAGTGGCAGCTATATGCTGGTAAAGGAAACTAATTGCTTTTGGTGAATTTTAGTCCGCTAGGCAAAGAGAACAACATTCTAAGGTACTAGAAAAAATAGAAGTTCTTTTAACATGCTTCCTATAACCTTGGAAAAACTGGAGATCTGGAGATGTACACTGGATCAAACCAAATGAAAACTATCTGTATCATGTTATCAAAATTAAATATTACATGATTTTATGTAATAAATGTCATATATATCATGTTATATGTCATTTGTTATATATCAATGTGTTATATGTCTGGTTTGCTTTACAAAAAAGTCTGGTCCACTATCTCTATCCCTTCAGGTGGACTCAAACAATGAACATTTCTTAGTCCTAGGAGGGAAGGAGGGAGTTGTTGCTAGCCACTTATTCTCAATTTTTAACCAGTTATAACTTGTTCCCCACCTCTGAATCCTCTTCTTTGTTCTACACTTTCCTTTTTTTGGGGGGGGTGCTTTTTGGAGGGGAGAAGGCAGGGCAACTGGGGTTAAGTGACTTGCCCAAGGTCACATGACCAGTTTTTGTGTTAAACTGTCGGAGGCCGGATTTGAACTCTCTCTCTTTCTCTCTCTCTCTTTCTCTCTCTCTCTCTCCCTCTCTCTCTCCACACACACACACACACACACACACACACACACATACACACACACATAGTGGGAGAATGAGAAATCAAGCACTACTGATCAATGAATTTCCTCAGCTCACTTAATGAAATTATGAAAGGCAAGGGGCAGGTAATAGAGACATGACTATCTATGTAATAGGTATCAATGTCTTAAATGAAGTACAAATAATTATCTATACCCTTTTACCCCTTTAGGAAGCGTGAAGTTCTTTAGTCAAGCTTGATGGCATTAGAGGGCAGATAGATATTGACTGCTTAAAGGACCAGCTACTCTCTGGGCCCAGGGCCTTTAAAAATAGATCACATACTCTAGGGACAGTTGAGGCAAGCAACAACTCTGAAGAATGTGAGTATTGTTGCTCAATAAGAGAGTCATTATGGAAGAAAAATTAAGCCCTTGAGAGGGATGTTTTCTTTGCCTTTTGAGAGGAAGGGGACCCCTCTCAACTGCCCATGGCATCTTATAGCAGAGCTACTCATGTAGTAGGAGGTTCTGCACCCAACAGGGAGAAAGCCCAAGGAGTCAAAGCATAAGAAAGTCTAGTTAGCCTTGAGTTATCCTTGGCCATTTGGGAGCTCCAGAGAGCCAGGAGCCTAGTAGAGACACTGCACCCATGGTGATAGAGGAGAAGAGAAATACTATCAAGGACCTGCAGTACTAGGGGCATGGGTCACTTTGCCCACATGTGAGAATTTATATGTGTATGCCTACTCTTCCCATTGTCTCTGTGTGGGAGTCTACAAAGCTTATGAGGGAGAATATGTGTAGCTACTGTTGTTATAATGCTAGTCAGTCAATAAGCACTTCCTAAGTGCCAGCTATGTGCCAGGGGCATCTAGGTGGTGAAGTACATAGATTACTAGGCTTAGAATCAGGAAGATTCATCTTCCTAAGTTCAAATCTGGCCTCAGACACTTTCTGGCTGTGTGACCCTGGAGAAGTCACTGTCTTAGTTCCTCATCTGTAATATGAGCTAGAGAATGAAATGGCAAACCACTCAAGTATCTTCACCAAGAAAATCCCAAATTGGGTCGAAAAAAGTTGGACAGAACTGAAAACAACTTGAATGACAACAGGAGCAACAAAATATGTGCCAGGCACCATGCAAAATGCTGGAGCACAAAAAGAAGCAAAAGACAATTTCTGCCCTCAGAAAGCTCATAATCCAACGGGAGAGACAACAAACAAACAAATTAAAACAAATTGAGTGGAAAGTAATTGATGGAGGAAAAGAACTAACATTGAGAGAAATTGGGAAAGGCTTCCAGCAGGAACGATAGGGTTTTAGTTGGGATTTGAAGGGACACAGGAAGCAGAAATGAGAAGGGAGGACATTGTGGGTGTGGGGACAGCCAGTGAAAATGCCCAGAGACAGCAGATGGAGCATTTTGTTTGTGGAACAGCCAGGAGGCCATAGTCATTGTACTGAAACATAAATCGGGGCAAGTAAGGAGTAAGAAGGATGGGAAGGGTGGGTTGGGGAGAAGAGTCTAGTTTATGAAGGACTTTGAATGTGAGATGATTTTTATATTTGGTTCTGGAGGTGATAAGGAGTCATTGGAATTTATTGAGTAGGGTGGTGACATGGTCAGACCTGTGCTTTAGGAAAATCACTTTAGTAGTGGGATGGACTGGAATGGAGAGAGACTTGTGACAAGCAGAACATCTAGTAGACTATTGTAGTTGAGTCCAAGGGTGAGGTGAGGGCCTGCACCAGAGTGGTGGCCATATCAGAGGAGACAAAGGGATATATTTGAGAGGTGCTGAAAAGGTGAAATCAACAGGGCTTGACAGTGGTTTGGATATGGCAGTGGGGTAAGAGAGTTGGGAGTTGAGAATGACACCAAGGTCATGAGTCTGAGTGACTGGAAGATAGTGGAGTTCCTGACAGTAATAAGGAAGTTTTGAAAGGGTAAGGTTTTAAGGGAAAAGGTAATGAGTTAAGTTTTGGATGTGTTGAGTTTAACATGTACTGGACACTCAATTCAAGATGTCTGAAAGGCAGTTGGTGATTCAACACTGGAAGTCAGCAGAGAGGTTAGGGCAGAATAGGTGGATTTAAGAATCAGTATCAAGATGTTAATTAAGTCTATATAGGGTTGTTGATCAGATTACTAAGTGAAGTAGAATAGAGGAAGAAGAGAAGCAGTCCCAGGACAAAACCTTGAGGGACATCTATAGTTAGAGGGTACAATGTGGATGAAGATCCAGCTAAGGAGACAGAGGAGTAGCCAGACAGAGTGGTGTTCCAAAAACCTAAAGAGAAGAGAGTATCAAGGAGGAGAGAGTGGTCAACAGTGTCAAAGGCTGCAGAGAGGTCAAGGAGAATGAGGATGGAGAAAAGGTCAATGGATTTGGCAACTGAGAGATCATTAGTGACTTTGGAGAGAGTGGTTTTGGTGAAATGATGATGTCAGAAGCTGGATTGTAAGGGGTAAGAAGAGAGTGAGAGGAGAGGACTCCTCTTCAGAAAATGACTTTGCTTTGAGCTCATTTTATCTTCTGACTATTAAAGAGAAATGTATGAATTGAAGTCCGTGAACTATAGTTTTAAGGGGTACCTTGAACCAGGATAGTCATTTCCCAGGGAATCCAATTTTGGGATGGAGGTAGTTACTCAGAAAAAAATATAGCATACACAAATAAGTACTATTTCCTACTGAATTGCATGCAATTTGGGGAAGGGATGCTCCACAGTGAGAAAGAGTTTCAGCATCATTTCTTAGCTAATAATAATAATAATAATAATAATAATAATAAATCACTCCTGTCTGAGTTCTTTTGCCTGGAGACTTGAGTGTACTTTGGTGGTTCTGCCTCCTGGGGGTGGTTCTGGGACTCTCTTGCTGCTTCCCTATCTACCTTTGTAGCTTTCATCTCTTGGTTTTCCTCTCTCTGTTGCTCTTCTCTGCCTCTGAAGGTACCACCTACTTCTGGTCTCCTACACCACTGCTGCCATCAGCTTCATAGTGACTATCTCCTGAAGGTCTGCCCACTGTGCCTTCTCAGTTGCCGCTGCTGCCACAGCCACTAATGTTGGTGCTGGAAGTATTTTCCTGGGAGCATCATCCCACTTTTATAGTGAGGACACTCTGGGCAACAGCCTTAGATGGTCGACATTCTTTTAGCTCTGTAGTTTGCAAGCGGTATATTGTTCATTGTTTTTCAGTGGTGCCTGACTCTTTGAGATACCTTTTAGGGTTTTCTTGGCAAAGATACTGCAGTGGTTTGCCATTTCCTTCTCTAGCTCATTTGACAAATGAGGAAACTAAGGCAAAACACAGTTAAGTGACTTACCTAGGGTCACACAACTAGTAAGTATCTGAAGCCAGATTTGAAGTTAGGAAGATGAGACTGTCTTCTCAATGAAAGGTTCTTACACCAAACTTGGAGTTGAATTTAGGGTAGATGAATTCTTTTTCTCTCTCCCCCACCACAGGGTGTAGGTAATGTGATCTCTCTGTAGTCTGTATCTTACCGGGAATAACCATGCACAAACTCCTTTCCATTTGCCCATTCAATGCCTGTCATATCACGTGCCCCTTCCCCTGCCCTGCTAATATCATGTAATATTTGTTTAAATATAAAAGTTGGTCCCTTTTGCCACAAAAGGAGCAGGTAATCATGCAAATTGTTTTGATATTTTGATAAGCCTCAGAAAAGTGAAAGAAACACTTGCAGGGAGGATACAAAGGCTGGTAAAATTTCACTTTGGATTTGGCTCAGTTTGTGCAGCCTCCCTTATTATTACTTTCTATCAAATGTGATTTTTACCCAACAGCATGCTCTTTTTCTACAGCTACAGTTGTGGAATGTCACATGGCAACAACAGAAGTTTTTTAGACTCCATTCGCTCCAACGTTATTAAAAATAAGATTGGTCCTAAAATATAGAAATAAATGTAAATGCACAAAAAACTGTATGTTATCAAAATATTACTAAAATACATTTGTTTAAATACAAAAATTAGTCCCTTTTGCTACAAAAGGAACTTGGAACCTTTGTTGATGCTGGATTTTTTTCATGTTAGACAGATGTGGCAGAGGGTGGTAAAGGATCTTTTTTGACGGCAGGGATAAAGCTGATTTTTAATGTACCTATTCTTAAGTACTGGAAATTGTTAAGGATAAAAAGCAGAAGGAAAAGTGCAAAGTTGATTACCAAATTTCAAGCCATCTCATCACCTCAGAGTGCCTGATCCTTGGGATTTGGGTAGAGAATAGAGAGCACAAAGTGGAATAAGTGAGATTCTAGATCATTATTGTCTCCCCTCTTTCCCCAGTAAGTTCAAAATTAACTCAGGGGTTTTTATACCAGGAAAATTATTACCCTGTGGGGGCATGGGGTGTGTGATTGGGTTGTTCCCATGCTCCTTTTGTGGCAAAAGGGACTAACTTTTATATTTAAACAAATGTGTTTTAGTGACATTTTGATAAGGTACAGTTTTTTTGTGAATTTAAATTTCTTTCTTTCTATATTTTAGGACTAATGTCATTTTTAATAAGATGGGGGGGAGAGGCTAAAAAACTCCTGTTGTTGCCATGTGGCATTCTACAACCCTAGCTGTAATTCCAAACATTTAGCACAAAGTTTGTTACATCTGCTCCCTCCTTTAAACATATAGAGAGACAGCCGTCACATGGGTTAAAATCCAGTTGAGAGTTCTGGAGTAACTTGGTGTGTGATATGTGGGCCAGACACAAGACAGTGTCCTGCTGAGGTCATTTTCTCTTCTAAGTCTAAGTGGGGCAACCATCTAGTGATCTGTAGAACCTCCTCTAGCCACTAGAGGGTAGTCAAGGTATGAGTTCTCCTTAATAGAGGCAGTTACTTTTCTGCCTTTCACTTTGGATGAGAAGGTGGCATTTTTTCTGCTGAGTGTTACCACTTTCTGAGTTCTAACTTAGAGGATGAAAACATTAAAATATGTAATTGCTGCTGTATCTTGTCTCTCTCTCTACCCCTTGAGATGGTTAGACTATACAACACGGATAATTGCAGTTTTATTATACAATTATCCCTTCTACATCATGACTTTGCAAATCATAGTTTCTATCTGTCCTGGGTCGTTACAAGAAATTAAATGGGAATTTTGGGGAAGTTTTGTGGAAGCCACAGATGACATGCAAAGGCTAGAAGGTGACAGAAAAAGTTCAGAGACTCAGAGATGCACAAAACATATGTATGGTATTGTATAGTAATATATTTTGTCTTTTAATACCACAAAAGGTATTCTTTGCCTTTTCTGGTATGAAGAAAGGGCCAAAAAATTTTACACAGATTTTCCAGATCATGAGAGTGCCGTGCCAGCAAGCCCCATGATGGGATAACTGTATGTGAAATTAAAATAAAGCATACCTACTCAAGTGCCTACCCACTCCAATGAGATAGATGTCACTATCTCTTTATTCCCTCTCTCTTCTGCTCTATCATGATGTGAAAGCCTTGCTGCATTCCCACCACTTAGGGACAAAAGAGGCAGGGAACCATTACTTGCAAGTTCAAATAGTCTGATTGCTCAAAATGAGTCACTGCAATTTGTGAGTGCAGTAATATTGGGTCAGAGATTTAGAACTGGAAAAAACTTTACATGTCATGTAGTCTATCTTCATTTAACAGATGAGGGAACTGAGTCCCAGAGAAGAGAAGGGACTTGCCTAAGTTTACACGTGTAATCTAATCAATTAGCAAGCATATATTGAGCCTACTATAGGCCGGGTGCTGCTATATGACAGGTGCTGGTGATATAAAGACAAAAAAATTGAAAAAGTCTCTGCCCTCAAGGAGTTTATATCTGATACTGTAGGGAGAAATAACATGGACATATGAACATGCATTCAGAATAAATACATGTGTGTAATGCACGTCTGGCCTGTGTTCAGACTACATCAACTTACTTAGTAGATGCAACCCTTCTTTGGGGAGGATGTTAGGGAGCTTGTTTCTGGAAGAATTATGATGATGTGAAAGAGAAATGCCTTGGAGCAACTGTGGAGTATGTACATATACATTCCATAGCTGGTTCTGGTTGGCTACACAGTGATGAGGATGCTCTTTGGTTGTCTTCAAGTCAGTATCAGCCACCACCTTTTTTCTGAGTCACTTTAATGGCATGTTAGTATTGTATCATCTGCTCATCTTGCATGGACTTATTCAAACTTCAAAGATATAGTAGAAAATTAATTCTCCTGTGGCCAATCTAGGAACGAGCTTCTTAGCTCATTCAGACTTAGCTAGTCTGGTCCTCAAACCACAGGTGTATTGTCCTTTCCTGGGTCCATACTGGAAGCCTCTTCATTTCGTTGGGACCTGCCAGAGCTTGAGTTCAACTGACATAATCTTCAGCAATCTAAGGTCACGTCTACTCAGAACTGTAATTAGGGTGTAGTGACTGAAGCTTTTCTCCAGGAAACCGAAATTTATTGGGTGTAGATAGCACTTAAACTCTTTAAGTAGCATAGAAACAACTGATCTGAGCCCCCAGTTAGCAAGAATATTTAAATGGGAAGCTGCTAAGTGGCCCCCTTCTTTCTTCCCCTTGTCCTTCATTGCCAAGACTTCCTCCATGACTTACCACCTGCCCTGTTCTCCCTCACCCATGGTATCCTGGGATTCTCATTTATGGGAGGTAGTGTACTAGCCTTCCTGGGTCCTTTCCAAGGGGCTGTGTCTTCAGGTCTCCTCTCTGTTCTCCAACTAAATATCTTACAAAGTTAATCTGCTTCATATTGCTTGCCTCTGGTACATTTTATGAAACACGAAAATTGCTAGTTGTGGCTTTGCCCCCATCCCACAAAAAGGCACCCAAGAGGAACATTACCAGAGGGAATTTGTGCATATTAACCTTGATTTTCCACCAGAGAGTATTGGGATTAACTTGAGGGAAGGAAAATCTGTAAGAATACCTCTCAGACAAGGTGAGTGATTGTCTGCCATCCCTGTCTCCATAGGCATGGGGAAGGTATACGTTGTATTGCTATGGAATAGTGCCTAATGGGTAATACGAGAGTTAAGAGAAGGATAAGAGAAAGCATGATGCAGGAGAATGGATTCTGAACTTGGAGCCACAAGACTTGAATGTGAATCTTAGTTCTATCACTTACTGACTTATGTGACCCTAGACAAGTCGCTTCACTTCGCCGCAGTCTTTGTTCCTTATTTTTTTAAAAAATGAGGGAGTTGGGGCAGCTAGGTGGCACAGTAAATAGAGCACCGGCCCTGAGTCAGGAGGACCTGAGTTCAAATTCAGCCTCAGACACTTAACTCTTACTAGCCCTTGGCCAAGTCATTTACCCCCAATTACCCTGCCCGTCCCCCCTCCAAAAAGCAAAAAAACCCAAAAAACAAAAAAAAATGAGGGAGTTAAAATGGATGATCTCCAAGATCCATTGTAGCTCTAGAGTTATGCTGACAGATGCCACAGGCATTACCAAGGCGACACTGCCATGATCTTGTTATCTGACAGTTGTTCTTAGTTGGGTGTAGGAGGTTGGAGGTTTCTGCCATGAAAGGGCTACTTGCTTAACATTGCCTAATGATATCTCCTATGGAAGAAATTAATCTAATTCACTTCAGCCTTCTCTCAGTGAGTTCTTTGCTCATTTGTCTGGAGGCTATTTTGCTTAGTAAGTGCTTTTCAAACTTTTTCAGTCTATGGCTCACTTGCATATTTTAAAATTTAATAGAGCAAACTGATCCTATATAATTTTCTTATCGATCCTATTTACAATTAATTGATTTTGTCCCGTAACTGCCTAAGCCATGGTTCTTTGCATCTGAACTTAGTGCAGAGGTTAAGTTAACCTGTAATGGGTTAAGTTTCAAAGTTCAGTTGTCTATTCTTGCCTCAAGGAATTCTGCTAACCTTGGGGGAGGTGGTTTGCAATAAGGGAGTTGGGTCTAATATCTTTACAAAAGCAGGCTATCCTTCAAGGACATCTGGTTTGCTATCTAATGAAGTCTGGACCACTGTGGACTCAAAGTGAACACTTGTTAGTCATAGGATGGAAGGAGGCTGCGCCCCTGGCCAACCAATCATACTGTTCCCCACATCTCAGCTATATAACCAATCACTTTTCCCTTAACCCCATGATGTCACATACACCGTTCTATTCTTTGAACTGTATTCCCCAAAACCTTTACATTTTTAAAAAAATTTCTTGATTGATGTGTAAATTGGCTTTAAGTGAGGCAGAGTTACACTAAGTGGTCGACCTCACTCTCTCCTCCAGAGTCATAACAGTTCAGTGGCAGGACAGAGTCAAGACAACTGGTGATGGCTCAAGATGCAGTGGATGACTTTGGCATCTTCCATGTCTAACCAAGCTCTGAGGCTTCACAGCTCCTGCTTCAGCTGCCTTCATGGCCGTTGGAACAAATTGTTCTCATTCACCCATTCCACCAGGGGAAGTCTTCACATGCTTGGGATAGACACCCCCCCTAACTCCCTAATGCAGTGGTTCCCAACCTGTGGGTTATGTTCAATTTGTTATAATGAAAATACATCCTGCATATCAGATATTTACATTACGATTCATAACATTATGATTCACTGGCACAGAAAATTACAGTTATGAAGTAGCCATGAAAATAATTTTATGGTTGGGGGTCACCACAATATGAGGAACTGTATTAAAGGGTCACGGCATTAGGAAGGTTGAGAACCACTGCCCTAATGGGTTTGAGACTCCTCAGTTACCCTCGACCTGGTTTAAACCATCTGCTGAAATGGTTTACTGGGGTGTGGCCGCTGTGCATGCTCCAGCTTCTTACAGCCACAAGTGAGAGTAAGGTGGATCAGGTATGAGCTTAATATTTAACAGCCAGTATAAGCTTAATCAATATTTCCTCACTGTGAAAAGCCAGACTTGTACAATTCAGAATTTCTTCTTCCCCAAAACCTATAAAAGGGAAAGTGTCCTTTTAGTAGGGTAGTTTGTAGCCACTGACCAAAACTGGTTTGGAAAGAACTGGTTTATACAATGATGAAGAGTAGGGGAAGAACCTAGGGGTTTTTGGTAGACTTCAGGACTGACCGGAACTATGGCTGAAGTTGTTGGGAAAACCTTGCTTAGCTTATCAGAAAGTAGAAGACCTTTGAACTCAGTTCCTCTGACCCTAGTTCCAGAATTTTTTCCACTGTACTTTCTGGCCCATACACTGGTGAAGGTGGAATTCAAACCCTAGCCTTGTGCTTTTTCCATTCATCTAGACTGCCTCATCCTCACCCCAATTAGCCTTATCAGTTTATTATCACTCTATATTATGCTAAGAAAGTCCTGGCAGGTAAATTAGCTAAGCTCACCACCTATTTCATGGCTGAAGGACTTCACCTGTTGGGGTGGATATGGAATGGAGTGGGGAAATAGTCACTGCTGATGGGTGATGTAGTGAGCTCTGAGCTTTCTATTGGTGCATGGCAGCTGAGTTTAATTTCACCTAACCAGGCCAAAAGGGTTTAATGGGAAGTCTGTAATTGCAGATGCTTCAGGAATTCTGAGTTGGTGCACAGAAACTACTCTGTGTATACCTTTTGATGTTAATGAAACGGATACCTCAGTGTCCCAGAATTTCCATCCAGAGTGTGAGTTTTCTATCAGTAAGATGATAAATATGGAGCTGCACGCTAGCTATATCTATTTTGCCACGGTAAGTTTCTAAGTCTCCTGGTTTGATAGAAGTGATTGCAAACTACAAGTAGCTCACGTCCTAGCTTTGTGATATCCTTTGGCAAAGAAAGAGGAAAGATGGGCAATCTTATTGGCTTCCTTCTAGCTTTAAGCTGACACTTTGCTTTTGGTATAAGAAGCTTTAGCCTTTGGTGACTCAATGACTTTTAGGGGGTATGTTGGTCTATTAAAGTAAGCAAGTGTTATTGACTGTATACTTTAAAGACTAGAGATGTAAATAGAATGATTCTAGCATTCTGCAGCTGGAAGGACATCTATCGTCTGGTTTAACCTATACCTGAAATAGGAATCTCCTCCACGAGATTCTTACTAAGTAGTCATCTAGCCTCCGTTTGAAGATCTCCAGTGATGGAGCCCTGATTTCCCTTTGAGGTAACCCTTTACGCTTTGTGGCTACTTTGGGGAAACTCTTATGTCCAACAAAAATCTGCCTTCCCAAACCCATTGGTTCTAGATCTGTTCTTTAGGGCTCAAAAGAGTAGTGTAATTGGTTTTCCTACAAAACAACCCTTTAAATATTGGAAGACAGCTACCAAATCTTTTCCCCCCAATCTGGGCTCAGGATCCCTAGTTCCTTTAGAGGCCTCCCTCCACTGTCCTCTCATGTCAGAGCTTCAAGTCCTTTCACAAAGTGATGGTAAGATCCTGAAGTTGGAAGGATCTCAGAAGTGATCTGGTCTAACCCATACCTGAAGCACAAACCCCTCTACAGCATCCTTAACTGGTCATCTGGCCTTTGCTGGAAGACCCCAAATGATGGAGAATGAACTACTTTCAACATAATCCATTCTAATTTTAGACTGTTTTCAGGATGCTGAATGTGGGGCTAAACTGCCTTTCTACTCATTAGACTGTGAGCTCCTCAAGGTACCTGGCACATAGTAGGTTCTTAATAAATATTTATTGACCAACTCTCTGACCCTTGTACCATCCATGCCTTGTTTTGTCCTTTGGGACCAAGCAGAACAAGTCTAATTTTTATTTCCTACAAGGCAACCATTTAAATATAAGAAGACAGCTACCAAGTCTTTACCAAATCTCTTCTTTTTAGGGGCTTGACATCCCTAGCTCCTCTAAATAAACCCCTTCTGTCATGATTTCATATCCCCTCACTGGCCTGGTTGGACTTCTGGAGCTGTTCCAGTTTGAAAAATGGTTTTGAATGGAGAACTTATTAAGGTATAAGCCTATTGGGATGAGGAAACTGTGGCTTTGGGATTAGAGCCCCTGGCTTTAAGTCTCCCCCAGTTTTACTGCTTAATTCTCTGGGGACAATGAACAAGTCCCCTAACCTCACTTAGCCTTGGTTTTCTCATTTGTAAAATGAGAGGGTTAGATTAGCTGATCTCTTGGGTCCTTTCTAGCTCAGACTCCTATGTGTTTATAATCCAGAGATTGCTGTGCAGTCAATAGATAGTTCTGCTAGAATAGTTACTTGCTATAACATTGATTGCTTGGAATGACTTTCCTCTGCTTCTCTGATATTGGGGGCTCATAAGGCCCCAAAAGATCCAGAGAAGGAGAGTAGGTCAGAAGAGAAACAATAGGTCTGAAATTTTCCAAATGGAAAATGAGATCTGACTGGGAAGAATTCTTATCCTAGATGACTTCCAGCTGAGTCTAGAAGAGAAGGGGCAGGGGGCAGGAACCTCCTGGATTAGCCAATACCGCTTGGGTAGTGAGGCTGGTAAATCTGGTCCTATTCTCTCCATGTTAGAAAGGCAATGAATGTACCATGGGCTGTTTGCTATCCAAAAGACTTAAAGTCCTGCTCAAAGATCCTTTGAGAACCTCATTCGATGTGTATGCTTATTTCAAAAATACCTTGCGTCTTTATTGATTTAGATCTAAAAGGGACTTTAAAGATAGCTCTAGGGGCAGATAGGTGATGCAGTGAATAAAGCACCTGCCCTGGAGTCAGGAGAACCTGAGTTCAAATTCGGCCTCAGACACTTAACACTTACTAGCTGTGTGACCTTGGGCAAGTCACTTAACCCCAACTGCCCTGCCCTCCCCCCTCCAAAAAAAAAGCAAAAAAAAAAAGATAGCTCTAGGTGCTTTAAGCAGCTAGATGGTGCAGTGGATAGATCACTGAGCAAGAAACAGGAAGACTCATCAACCTGAGTTCAAATCTGTCCTCAGGCATTAGCTGGGTCACAGGGAATGAAGATGACTGAAATGACTCAACAGTAACAACATATGCATCTTCTCATTTGTTCCTCACAAAAACCTTGTGACTTAAGTGCTACAGGAACTAAACCCATTTTACAGAAGAGGAAACCAAGGCTGAGGGACGTTAAAGGATTTTTCCATAGTCACACAGATGAGTAATGATGGGAATCCAGACATTCTTGAGTCCAAATCCAGTACTCTGTTATCCCATACTGCCCCTCTTCCTACAAGGGAAATGAGGGTACATAGATAGTCTGAAGCTTAAAAGTAAGTGCACCCCATTTCCCCCACTCTACTCATTCCAACAAGGAGATCTAGTATGCAAAGTGACAGAATTTTGAGGCATCCCACATACCTTTTACAGTCACAAGTCATGACCCCTGTAACTGAGCAGTCTTCAAGAGTTACTGTGGCCCCAAAACTTCACTACCCTGCAGCCTGCTTGGCAATGAGGCTCTCCAAACCTATATAGGTTCAGGACCAAGGTGCTATCGAAAGGGAGTTTTCTAAGGTGCTGCCTAACTGGAATTTTAGAATTCTTTGCTAAAATTGTGAGAAGCAAGTACAATTTGGGAGATGTAATACCCACGAGTCAAGTCCCAGACAAGGCTAGCCTGATGACATTTTTCCCCCTGAAGCATATTCCCTTATGTTGGATGGTATTTTACAATTGTTTCAGTGTTATTAAACTGAGAGGTGGTGTGGACTAGTGGGGAGAGGGAAGGCTGGCCCTGGAGTCAGGAGACCCAGGTTCAAATCCTGCCTTTGATCCTTATCAGCTATGTGGTCATGATTACATTGCTTATCTTCTCAGCTTTAGGATTTTCCAAGATTACAACAGGGAGGGAGGGAGAAAGAGAAAGAGGGAGAGGAAAGGAAGCAGGGAAGGAGGGGGAAGAAAGAGTAAAAGAGAGAGGGAAGGAGGGAGGGAGAGGGGCAGGCTTATTAAACTATCCCAAATCCTATCAATTAAATAATTGGGTCAACTCACACAAAAAGGCAGCAAAATAGAATGGAAAGATCACTGAGTTTTATGTTCACTAAGTTGAGTTCAGAGTCTGACTCTGCTACTTCCTGCTTATTTGACTTTTAGGAAGTCACATTGACTTTCTTAGCCTCAGTTGCCTTATCTGTAAAAGGGAGTTGTGGATGGTGTTATTTCAGTCATTTTTAATTCTACACGTCCCCATTTGGGGTTCTCTTGGCAAAGATACTGGAGTGGTTCCCCATTTCCTTCTCTAGCTCATTTGACAAGTAAGGAAACTGAGGCAAACAGAGTTAAGTGACTTGCCCAGGGTCACACAGCTATTAAGTGTCTGAGGCAAGATTTGAGCTCATGAAGATGAGTCTTCCTGATTCTAGGCCCAGGTGCTTTATCCACTGTGTCATCTAGTTTCCTTGAAGTAATTCAAAAAGTTCTTCTGTTATTACTCATGTTTGAAAGGGGACTTCTCCTTAAGTGTGAAATCACTTGCATGCCATGGGAAGATGTTTTTCGGTTATCTACATCTAGACTATGACCTAACTCTCCTCTTCCTCCAAAGACTTACTACTTTAGCCATCATACCATGGCCCTGAAACACTTCACAAAGTTATTCCAAGAGCAGTCCCGAAAGAAGAAGGAACATGCAGAGAAATTTCTTCAGTACCTAATCAAAAGGGGAGGATGTGCTATTACGGAAAATGTCCTAGTGAGTACAGTTCATGAACCTGTACCTTTCAGGAACAGATGTAACTAAGACAGAAAAAAAAAGATACCATAGAGGGATTCACAGAGCACTCCTGACAAATGGTTTTGTATCACAGAATCTGAGTTGCAAGGGCCTTTAGCAAAAGTCTAGTAGTCTACCCAAACCCCAGATAATTGCTTTTATAGCATACTTGATATGTGGTCACCCAGGCCTCACTAGAGTTAGAGGGGACGGGCCACAATAAGCTCAACTTTTATGAATGTGTGTGGCATGTGAGGCTGATGCAATCCTCTGTGAACTTTGGAGCATGCAGTTGTACAATAAATAGGTCATATTCCACTAACCACATGGCTAAGAGATGCATTTCTGATTAGCTTCTGAGCCAGAACTGGCCAAAGCAAGTGCTTTCTGCTTCCTTACTTGGTAGTGCTTATGTGAGGAGGTAAGGACTGTTATAAGCCTTTGGTGGAAAGTAAGGCCTCAGGCATCTGCCTCTGTACCAGAAATGATGTTGCACGGGTGACCTTATGTCAACCCAAGAGCACATGACCTTATGATCAATTTTTGTGTTTTTTTTTCCCTGCTGAAAGACTATTTAATATGGGTACAACCATATGGGCTTCCAGAGGTCTGGAAACCAGAATCTGTCAGACTGTGTGGTCAGCTGTGGTTAGTGGACTGGAACTAATTATGGAATGTCCATATTGGCACTTTTCATAGCTGTACAAGCTCATAAGAGTTGGGCTTATTGGCCAGTCACTCATTAGGGATGTTGGCAAAACAATTCTACCCATAGCTCCTCTGCCTGTGGGGAATAGCTCATTCAACAAATGTCTAAAGCATATTACTGGGGACTCTTGTAGAAGCCAGAGGTGGCAAACTGGTTGGATGGTCTGCATGCTCTGGAAGAAGCTCTTGTGGCTGAGAAGATTATTAACCAGGACCTGTTGAGATTGTACAATAAGGCAAAAGAGAAAGAAGATCCACATGTAAGTAAAGTGTTGAGGCTGTTTGTGTGTTCGATCTCCATTGACTATTGAGCACAGACTGCTGGGGGAAATGAAAAGTTTAATAGGTCACTGCCTTCATGAAAATTACAGACTAGAAGTGAGAATTACAGATTATACATATAGATGTTTTAGAATGTCTACGTGAGTTAAACACATTGGTTGTAACAGCAGGGTATAATGGAAAGAGAATTGATCTTGAAGTGGAGAAGACCCAGCTGGGTTCAAGTCTTCCTCTGGAACATACTGGTTGTGTGACCCTGGACAAGTCGTGTAACCTTTCAGTGTCCAAAGCAACTCTTTACAAGTGATTCTCTCAGTGCAGATCAGCTGCCAAACTTCATTGTTTGGGGGCAGTTTCCTACATTGATAAAATCACAATTTTGGTAAAACATGCAATATGTCTCAAAATTCTTGGACAGTTTTAAATTTTAATAATTTTAGAAGCATAAGTACTACCAACTTACAAAAACCACAATTTAAAAAAAATAAATTTAGTTTACATTTATTTTATCAATTTTAAACAATTTAAAACATTAATCTTAACAAGATGGGGCACCCTGTTATCATGTGTTGAGTGTGCTACAGTTTACATTTAGATCAATATAGGAGGATTAATATAGGAGGCCTTCTTACTTGGCCATCCTTGGTCTCTTTATCAATCTCCATTAGACTCTTCCTTATGGGGTCATGTCAAAACTGTCAGGTATGCATCAAAATCTAGTTCTCTGAATAATCTTCACACTAGATTTACAGGTACAATTCTTTTAGTCACTGAGCAGCAGCTAGTAAAAGACTTTGTGAAGTCTGAAAATGGACTAGTGTGATACATAGCACAAAATGGTGGTTATGTTGAATTTTAGTAAGATACATCTCAGTATTTAAAATTTTTAAATAACCTTTCAAATTTTTTTTGAGGCATTCAGGGTTAAATGACTTGCTCAGGGTCATGCAGCTAATGAGTTTCTGAGGCTGGATTCGAACTTAGGTACTCCTGATTCCAGGGCCAGTACTCTATTCATTGCACTTTCTAGTTGCCCCAAATGTTATTTTTTAATTTTTTTGTTTGTTTTTTTGAAGGGGGAAAGGCAGAGTAATTGAGATCAAGTGACTTGTCCAAGGTCACACAGCTAGTAAGTGTTAAGTGTCTGAGACCAGATTTGAACTCGGGTCCTCCTGACTCCAGGGCTTGTGCTTTATTCACTGCCTCACCTAGTTGCCCCTCCATGTTATTTTTAAAATAAATTTGTGGCATTTCTATTTTTTGAGATTATCAAAGCTTAAAATCACACTAAGACTTTTGGAAAAATGGATATGCGTGTGTGTGTATATATATATGTATGCATATATATAAATTTAAATATATTGTATGTTATGCATATATACATGTATGTATACAAAGAAATGCAATTCAGGGTCCTAGAGGGAAGGTAGTCATTGAGCAGGAAGTTGGGGGAAGGTTATATAGTGGAAGTAGCCTTTAAATTGGGCTTTAAGAAGGCCTTAGTACTTTTGTGCATGTCCGGAACCTCCTGGACAGTTTGGGGGAGCCTGTGGACTCCTTCTCAGGGTAACATTTTAAATGCATGAAATAAAATACATAGGAGTACAAGGAAAATGAATTATGTGGAAATACAGTTATCAAAACATCAACAACAAATTCACAGACCCTAGGTTAAGAATCCCTGATTTAAGGGATGAGTAGAATTTCAGTCAAAGGAGATGGTCAGGGTCAAGGTCACTAGTATAAAGGCAATCTTTATAAAAAAGAAAAAGTTATAGTTATGAGAATCTTGTTTTAAAATTTAGCCTTGCTCAGGAAACCTTCTTTTCAAATGTTCAGTATTAGTTATATCCTCATAGATTTAGAGATGTGCGTATACATATACATATATTCATAACCTAGTTGTTTGCGTGTTTTCCCTGAACTCCTTCAGGCCAGGGACTGCTATTTGCCTTTCTTTGCATCCTCAGTGCTTAGCACAGGGCCTCAAACACAGTGAGTTCTTAATAAATGCTTCTGGACTTGTCTTGATTTGACTTCCGGAAAGTTTCTTCAATCCCAAGTAGAGGAGGTCAAACTTGGAACAGGTGCTGCTTGACCACCAACTCTCCTTCCTACTGTCTGGTAGGGAATGTACATGCTTTGTAAACAGAGGGTTAGAAGATTAATCATTATTAATTATATAGTTAATATTAATTATGCCATTATATTATATATTATGCATTTATATATTATTTATATATTCTATTTTTACACATAACATATTTTAACTATAATTGTTATTAATTATCTACTTGATTATAAGATTCAAGTCTATTGCCATATTTAGCAAAGAACAAAGTATTGGATTTGGACTGGGAGAACCTGGATTCAAATCCTGGCTTTGTCATTTATGATCTACACTTATGGCCTTTGTGCACAGGTCTGGATCTAAGTTTTCTCGGATGGAAAATGAATAAATTGAACTGGCTGGCATCTTAGGTCTCTTTCAGCTTTAAATCTGATTATAAGAAAAAAAAAGACAAGTAGCTGTTTTGATGTCAAGTTAGCCTAATTATAAGTACAAGAAGGAACTTTTCCAGTTTTATTGATGTCTTTAAAAAAAGACAAAACCAGGTCAGGAAGACCCCAGTTCAAATTTGACCACAGGTACTTGATAATTGTGTGACTCTGGGCAAGTAATTTAATCAATGTTTGCCTCAGGGCTCATCTATAAAATGGGGATAATAGCACCTACCTCACAGGACTGTTGTATTTGTTAAAAAAAAAAAGTGCTTAGCACAATGTATATGGTTATATATATATATAGTATATGATATATATATATAGTATATGATATATAGTATATGATATATAGTATATGATACATAGTATATGATATATAGTATATGATAT
>CM053580.1:498076702-498103943 GCA_028627135.1 Pseudochirops cupreus | reverse complement strand
GTTTGGGTATGCATATTTTCCATGCAGGATTGCACTCAGCTTTTCTGGGTAAGTTATTCTTGGTTGCAAATCCAGGTCTTTTGCTCTTTGGAATATCATGTTCTATGTCTTTTCAGTTTTATAATGTAGAAGTTGCTAAATCTTTTGTTATCCTGACTAGCTCCACAGTAATTAAATTGTTTCTGTCTAGTTGCTTATGGTATTTCCTCATTAACCTAGGAGCTTCAAAACTTAGCTATAATGTTTCTTGTTGAGTTTTTATCTTGCGATCTCTTTCAGGCGGTCCATTTGTAGATTTTTTCAATTTCTATGTTACCCTCTAGTTTCTAAAACCTCAGGGCAATTTTCCTTATTAATTTCTTGAAGTATAGTGTCTAGACTCTATTTTTTTGTCATAAATTTCAGGTAGTCCAACAATTCTTATACTGTCTCTCCTCAATATGTTTTCCAGACTGGTTGTTTTTCTAATGAGATGTTTCACATTTTCTTCTATTTTTTCATTCTTTTATTTCATTTTATTATTTCTTGGTGTCTTATGAAGTTATTAGTCTCCCCAAGCCCAATTCTAATTTTTATAGAATTATTTTCTCTGATAAATTTTTGGATCTCTTTTTATAATTGGTTGACTTTCTTTTCATAATTTTCTTGCATTACTCTTATTTTTTCCCCTTATTTTTCCTTTTATTTGATTTTTTAAGGTCTGTTTTAAGCTCTTCCAAGAACTCTTTTGGGGCTTGAGACTATTGTACATTTTGCTTTGAAGTAGAAGTAGCTGTTTTGACTTCCTTATCTTCTTACAAGTTTTAACCCAGATCTTCTTTATCACCATAGTAACTATCTTTGGTTGGGGTTCTTTCTCTTTTGCTTACTCATTTTTAGTGGCTTATTTTTTGGTTCTTTACTTTATGTTGGACTTGGGCTCTAGTCCCAGAGTTTTGGGGATAATGTTTCAAGCTTCATGTATTTTGTGCTGTTGTGTTCTGAGCTCTCTCTGGAGGTCTGACCTTTGGTAATTCACTGTACTCCTGAGCCACAACCAGGGATTCCAGCAGTGCTGTCACCAGAAATGCTCTAATTCCCTTTGGTCCCTTTTAAGACTGCAAGCTTCAGCTAATTCTTCTGCCTTAGAACTGAAAACAAAGACTCCACTCTTCTGGAAGTGACCACACCCAGAAGGACCCCAGCCCCTCTGTGAACACACTCGCCAGTGTCTACTCACTCCTCCTTGGCCACTGTCACAGCCTGAGACTAAATCTGATCACCATACTTGCACCCCAAATTCAGCCCCAGCAAAGGGCCCTAAAATCCTTTGGTAATCAGCCACCCTACCCCCACACTGAATATGAGTTGAAAGTTCTGGAGGCTGTGGTTGCCTGCCAAAAGAGCTGCCCCCAGGACTTGTTGTTTGTTGGTTTAGTGTTTTGTCCCTAAAGTATCTACATTACAATCAGGAGAGACTACCACTTTAGGAGGTCGTTGGACAACTGCTTTATCCTGACTTTTAATTATTTCCATCGTTCTAAAGGTCACTATTATTAAAGGTCATTATTTTAAATTATTTGTGTGGGAATTTGGGAGAGCCAGGTGTTTCCCTGCCTTTTCCACCATCTTCCTGGAATCCTCATGTTGAAGAGTTTTGAGAAGAATAATGGCTTTAAAATAATTAGCTTTGTTACATTGATTTCAAAATGATGATTTTATATGAAGATACAATCTATTTTGGTTATATTATGATCACGTATTATCATTATGGAAATAGTTTTCTTGTTCCTGAAGCCACATGTTACTGTCCAAAAGATGTCTCATTTGTCGATGGGCAAAAGTCATGGAATAATCACAATCAAAAATGAGAAAATAAGTCCTTTTACTTTCAGGCGTGTGTGTGTGTGTGTGTGTGTGTGTGTGTGTGTGTGTGTGTGTGTGTGTATGTGTGTATCATACATATACATATATATGTAAAATTTCCTTCTTAATGATCTCAGTAGGTCCCTTGAATTCAACTGCCATCTCTAAGTAGATAAGTCCCAGATTTACATATCCACCCTTACTGAACTCATCAATGACCTTTGGACATCTATCTCTACCTGAATGTTGCATAAGAATGTAAAACTCAAAAGGTCCCAAACAGAGCTCATTATCCTCCCCCCTCCCTCCCCCCAAGCCACTCCTCCCACAAAATGACCTATTTCTGTCAAGGCCTCATCATCCTTCTGGTCATCCAAGTACACCATCTATCTGTCATCTTTGACTCTTCACTCTCTCACCATTCATTTCCAAGCAGTTGCCAAATCTTGATTCTACTGTCACAACTTTTGCCTTCATGATTTGTGGGACTGCTGAGTAAGTTTTTATATTTCAGTTTGATCTATACCATTGGAAAATTCTCTTCAGTTCTGTATCTTCTAACAAGTCAAAACAGGGCTCTCTTTCTTGACCTGCCGCCAGTCAGCTCCATTGGAAGGACCAAGGATATCCATAACTCTCAAATTCACAATGTTGTTTATAAGGCTAGAACCATCAATCTTAGGATCTATGCTCAGTCACCTCTCAAGAGAGAAACAAAATAGAAGAGGCAACCCCAAGTCTAAGCAAAACATTTAGCCACCATATGATCAGAGCTGCTATGCTGCTAGGATGGAGGAAGATCAACAACACCTCTCCCATTCCTTTAGGGAGAGGCTTGAAAGGTCCCAACTAGATCAGCAGATAACGAAAGAGAAACAAAAAATGGAGTTGCTCCCTTGTTTAAAATTAACTGATTTAATTAATTAAGCCTCTTTCTGCTAAAGGGTTAATAAAGGGATTGTTTATTTTAAAGTGCAAGTCTTTGAACACTGAAACCACATATGTTCCTGGATTCATTTACAGAGATCTGGTGCATACTCTATGATCCCATAGCCTTTGCTAAACATGTATATCAAAGCAACACTCTATTGACCAATAATGCAATGTCAGCAGGAGCAAAAGGCTTAGCAACAATCATCCATGAGTGTTGATTTATTCATTCAGAGACAGAGGGAACTCAACTAATCTGTAATAAAAAAGATAGAGCTTTGGAGAATTAAGGTGAATTATACAAATGGCCAAATCCTTAGTACTTTCTGTAATTTGGTTTCTTGATCTACTACTCATTCTTTGGCTTAGAATTGCTACAGAGGCTATCAGTTTGTTGGCTCATCTCAGACCCCTGAATCTGAATGTTCCACAGACACTCTGGCGCCTGCTAAGATTTTCTCTTTATACTTCTTTTCCTCCCAACTTGGTACTTACATATTCTACTCTAGGTGAGGATTACCTTGTCCCCTACCACAGCAGGAGACTACCTAGTGATTGGCACATTTCAGTCTTCCCTGCAGTGGAAGAAGACAAATGCCTTTATGGTATAGAGTCCACAGGCTAAAGAAGAGTTTTTTTCCTTCTCTTATGAAGAGCAAACAGATGATCTTTTTTTTTTATACAGGAGGCCTTCTCTTGAAAGTGATTTCTGAGCTACAGAAAAAGGTTGCTTTGCCCTACAATATATTTTCAATGGATACTCCTTCAATGCTTGAAATTTCTTTAACACTGGGCTTGGAGTCAAGAAGACTCATCTTCAGGAGTCCAAATCCAGCCCCAGACACTTACTAGATGTGTGACCCTGGACAAGTCACTTAACCCTATCTGCCTCAGTTTCCTCACCTGTCAAATGAGCTGGAGAAGGAAATGGCAAACCATTCCAGTATCTTTGCCAAGAAAACTCCAAATGGGGTCATGAAGAGTTAGACATGACTGAAACAACTAAACGACAACACTTGTACAAGGTGTACCAGAAATCTTAGAATATAGCTTTGACATTTTATGACTGTCAACCCTTTCATATAGCTTTAATGGCGTAAAACTACTGCACTAAAACTTTTGGGACACCTCATATGACTACATACAAGTCACTTAAGCATTTTGAGCCTCAGGTTCCTTATCTGTACAATGGGGGTAATCAAGCCTGTAGTACCTACTTCACAAATTTGCTCATAGGATCATTAGAGTGAGCTCCAGAAGGATCATAGAAACCACCTAGTCCAATCCCCTCATTTTCTAGATAAGGAAACTAAATTCTAGATAGGTTAAATTACTTGTTCAAAAATCATATAGTAAGTGGCAGAGCCAGTATAGTATTTGAACCCAGGTCTTCTAATGCCAAAACCAGCATCTTTTCCACTGTACTATACCGTGTGTAAAGGCCTTTGTGGACCTCAAGGCATTCTATAATTGTCAACTACTACTTGTTAAATGTAGGATAATAGGCATTATTTATATAGCACTTGAAAGTTCACATAGCCTTTTTATACATGTTCGCATTTATCTGGCATATTCTTGCCCAAAGGAGACCATACCTTATTACTTTATTCCAGGATTCCATTGATTCACATCCTACAGCATCTTTCAGAGTTGGAATTGATCCCAGGGGTCATCTGATTGAACCCATACTAGAATAACAATTCCCTTAATTGCTAGAAGATTGGGTCATGCAGACTTTGCTTGAAGACCTCCATTGAGAGGGAACCCACTAACTCTCTAGGCAACCTGTTCCATTTTTGCCCAGTTCTTTTTTTTTAAGTAAATTCTTTTTTTCCCAAAATTTTATTTTAGACTCAAATGCCAGAACACAAATAGAGAATAAAAAAAGAAACAAAAACATACCATAAACCTAAATATTGAAACTTAAATACAAAGTTAGAAAGAAATAAAATCATGTCATGTGCATAGCAGAATATGAGAGGATTCAAAATATGTAACAATAAATTTTCATTTCAGGAAAGCCTATATGATAAATAATACTTGTGTTGAGAATTGTCCATCTTTTCTTTGCTTCCTCGTGAATTTTCTTTTGTTCTCTGCACGTACTTTTCCCCCCTCCCCCCAACTCTCCCTGCAGGAGACCACAATAAAGTTTAGATATGTTTCTCTATAGCTATAGATATATATGAACACATATACTTTCCCAAACCTATTCTACTCCTGACCTTTTTTTATGTATGATTGTATCTCATTTCCTATCCCTTCTGCCTCCTCTACTTCTATCCACTACCTTGCCCTCCTATGACTTGCCTACCCCTCTCCAAGGATCCTTCCCCTATCTTCCCATTCCCATAAATCCAAACACCCTTTTATGGCCCTTTATATTTATTCTCTCACCCTCCCCTCTAAAGATTCCTCCCTTTGCTCCTACCATTTTATTTCTTCTGAATTTAGAAGACTATTATACTCTTCTAAATATATATGTACTGTTCCCTCTTAAACCCGTCCTGATGAAAGTAGGTTTCCAGAACTACCAGCCCTCCTCCCCCATCTGATTCTTCTGTATCAGTTCTTTTTGCACCTCAAATAATTACTCTTTTAAGCTGTTCCTAAATGGTTTTATTTTAAAATTCATATCACCCTCAGGTTTACCCCAATCTTTCTTATAAAATACTCAATTATTGAAAAGAATATTAGATGTCCATTTTACATTTTACATATATAAAAAAATAAAAAGTCTGTCCTTATGGGTCCCTTATAGTCAGTCTTTGTTATATACCTTATATTTCTCTTGGTTCTTATATGTTGAATCTTCTATTAAGTTTAGGATTTTTTAAAACAAAGTCTTGGAAGTCTGAGAGTTTATCAAATATCTATTTTTCATTCAGGATAATATTTAACTTTGCAGGGTATTATATTTTTGGCTGGAGTCCCAGTTCTTTTGCTCTTTGATATGTTGTGTTCCAAGACCTATAGTCCTTTAATGTCTCTGCTGTTAGGTCTTATGTAATTCTAATTGTGGCACCATAATATTTAAATTGGTTTACTCTTGATGCTTTTAATACTTTTTCCTTGAGCTGGTTTCAGAATTTGACTATGATATTCCTATGAATTTTCCTCATAGGATCTCTTTTAAGTGGTGATTGGTGAATTTTTTCTATTTCTACTTTCCTCCCCTTGTTCTAACATGTCAGGACAATTTTCTTTGATTATTTTTTGTATTATTGTATATTCTTTTTTTTTATCATAATTTTCAGTTAGTCCAGTTATTTTTAAATGTTCTCTTCTTGATCTGTTTTCCAAATCTGTTGTTTTTCTTATGTCTCACTTTCTCTTCTATTTTTTCATTATTCATATTTTGTCTAATCATTTCTTGATCTCTCTTAATTTCACTGACTTCACTCTGCCCAATTCAAATTTTCAAGGTGTCGTTTTTCTTCCTTAAGATTCTGAATCTCCTTTTCTGATTGGTTAACTTTCCTTTCATACCCTTCTTGTTTTTCTTGGATTATTTTTATTTTCTTTTTTACTTTTTCCTCCATCTCTGTCATTTGATTTTTAAAGTCTTTTTAAAGAGCTTCTGTGAATTCTTTTTGGGCAGATGACCATTTAATGTTACTCTCTGGGGGTTTCTTTACATCAATATCCTCCTCTGAGGATGAACCCTGGTCATCTCTCTTCCCATAATAGGTTTTCATAGTTGGATTCTTTCTCCTTTTCTTGTGCATTTTTTATTTTTTGTGGTGATAGCTTAGTTATTTGCAGTCACCTCTAGTCCTGGGGTGTGGGAAATGGTGCCTCTTGCCCCAGATCTTCAATTCTTCCCTCTAGCCTTAACCCAAAGCCAAACCTCCAGCCTCCTGTAAGTGCCCACAACCATGGGCTTTCTGCCCCATTGCTTCTGCATTCACCAGGCATGTGCTGGTTCCTTCTCACCCCTGCTGCTCTCCACAGCACAGCTGGGTCCGGCGTTCCTGGTTGGCTGAGGTTCCCTTGATCTTCCCGGGGAAAACGCCCAACTCCCCTCACCATCCCAGGAGTAAAAGTTCTGGTTGCTGGGTGGAGGCAGCATCTCAAACCAACTAACCCCAGGGCTTCCTGCTTGTTTAAGAGGCTAGCAGCTTGCAGTTAAAATAGAACCTAGCCTGGAGGTGTTTACTCTTCACAGGAACAAAACCTCCTCTTAAAATTTTTCTTCCGATCTTCTCAAATTGTCCCAGAAGGACCCAGGTTATGCCCCTGTACACCCTAAAGTGCTATTTTAACTCTTTTGTGGGGTAAAATCTTGAGAGCTCAAAATTTTCCACCAACTTCCCAGAATCCTCTCCCAGTTCTAATCATTTATGGAGTTTTTCCTTATATGAAACCTCAATCCCCTCCACATCTTCCATTTTGTCTTCCTGGTCCTATTTTTTGGGGTCAAAAAGATCAAATTTAATTCCTCTTCCAGATGATGAAAGCCTTTCAAATATTCAAAGATGCTATCATGTCTCCCTTTTGTCCTCACTTCTCACCTCCTCTGCTTCTCATTTCCATCAACAGATCTTTGCTCTAAAGTCCCTTTCCCACCCTGATTGTCCTCTACTGGATACTCTCCTGGGTCAATGAAGAAAATAACTTCTTGTCCAAATGACTATTTCTCTAACACATCATCTCCACTAGGTGGTAGCATTAATACACAGCATAGTGACCGAGGCTCTTGGGAAAGGTTTAGGATTGCAGAATATCCTTTGTCTTATATTGAGTGACAATCTTCAAGAATCCTATTCTTGCCCATGGGTCTATCTTCATTCATTCCCAGGAAAAATCTCATATTGAGAGGTAGCCACAGTGCAGTGGAAAGAACATTTGAGTAAGAGTCAAGAGACTTGGATTCTAGTTCAAGTAATCTCTCTGGGCCTCAACCCATCTGTAAAATAAAAAAGGTTAAAACAGATTGTTCTCTAAGGTTCCCTTTTAAACTGTGACACTGTATGACTATCAATATATAGATACACTCTTTGTGGATAAAGATCATCTGGGCACTATGTTAAAAAATAAAATGATAATTTAGAGAAATGGGACAAATAAGATGATGTAAAAGGTTTAAATTCATGAAGGACAGTCAGGGAACTGATTTTTCTTTTGGTCTGGAGAAAAAACGAGGAAGCATCAATAAAAGCATAGAGGTACTTTAAACAAAACATACATTAAAATGAATAATCACAAAGCATGAATTAAGCAATTATTTGTTTTACGAAAAGTTACTACAGAATTCTTTCAGCAAATAAGTTCATATTTCATGTCTTCAATTAAAGTCAAATTCACAAACTTTTTTGTTTTCCATGTGAAAGGCACTCACTGTGGGGAATACAAAGGTTCCATTCTATTTCAGGACATCACCTCTTGTCTTTAGACCCTGATGGAGTGATCTGGGATCCATTATCCCAGAGCCAGGGGAATAGCAGTGTCTCTTAACTCCACTAATCCTGCTTCTAGCCTGGACATCATGGAGGAGAATAATCCTTATGGAGAATAATCATTATGGAGAACGGATTCATCTTCTTTGCCATGAACTATTGATCAGCTGCCACCAAAAGATAGGGAAGCCCAAGAATCCTGGGAGTAGTAATACCATCCAGGCCACTGGGTCTTGTTTCCAGCCCAGACCTTCAGAGCCATTACCCAAAAGTAATTCCTGTGGAGAAAAGGTCAACCGTTCCCATCAGCTGCCCACTAACTGTCCCCTACAGGGCAGGCCAGCCATTTTAGTGAAAGCAGTGGGGGACACTAGGGGAGAGACAGGAGGCAGCATGTACCAGGCTACCTGGGCCGCCATCATTACATCAACTGCTGCCTTCCTTCAAACGCTATGGTGATAGCCCAGGACTCGACCTGAAGAGCCTAGGGAACAGCAGTACGTACTTAGCCCCATAGATGTTATCAAGGAAGCAACTCCTGTGGATGTGTAGTCCGGCATTTCCATGTGAGTCTTTGGTATAATAGTTCAATATTGGAAACAGAGATGATTTTTATCAGTGGCAATGACATTAAAGAAAGAAGATTATCATCTTCTTTGCCTTAATCCTAAGGGTCATGGGACTTTCACCTTCCATATGTGTTGCTTTTCACATTAGAATGTAGGCTCCTTGGGAGTAGAGACTTGTCTTGCTTTTCTTTTTGTATTCCTAGAACTTTGCACATCATAATCACTTAATAAACATTTTTCTTTCTTTCACTTATACATTCATTTGTCATTCACTCATATGCCCTTGTCTTAGGCAGAGGGTGACCCTGCCTTCTTAAGTGATAGGCCCTAGAGAATCATTGTCTTCCCAGCAGGAGCTGCAGAGGAGAAAACCACCTACTAGTAGCCATTTAAAGATTACTGAAGACTGAGTGTGTCTTTGTGAAGGCAAGGACCTCCATGAGCCAGGTCCAATCTCCAACCAACCTTTCCAGCTTTATTTCACCTAGTCCCATTCATGTGTCCTAGGTTCCAGTCACATTAGACCACTGGCTATTCCCAGAACATGTCCTTCACTTCTTTGTCTCCATATCTTCATTTCATTCATTCATTCCATTCCTTGTGCTAAAATACCCTCACTTCATGACTGCCTAATGATATCCTACCCATCTTTTAAGGAGGCAGTGAGCTTCATTCACTAAGTGTTTCAGAAAACACTGGATGATGACTTGCTAGGGGTGTAGAGAGGATTCCAGTTCATTTAGGGGTTGGATTTAATGGCCTCTGAGGAAATAGCTAACATTTACGTTGCACTTTAAGGTTGGCAAAACATTTTGAATATATTATCTTGTTTGATTCTCAAAACAGTCCTGGAAGGTGGGTGCTATTATTATCTCTACTTTACAGATGAGGAAACTGAGGAACAGTTAGGTTAAATGACTTAACCAGTGTCTCATTCAGGATTCAATCTCAGGTTTACCTGGCTCCAAAAAGGTACTCTTATAAACTTTGCCATGATGCAGCTCTGAGGTCCCTTCCAAATCCCAAGTTTCTGGGAGAGGTCACCTCCTTCAGTGGATGTGGAAGCACATTAAGTCCCATGCTTCTCTATTCCTCATCCTTCTTTAGGCTATGTGTTAAAAAACACTATTATTCTAAAGTCGTTGGTTTAATCTGAATGAGAAATTTCATCAATATTTCTTTAACAATTCCAAAACAATGTCTAGTACTGGAATCTTTTTACAGCATTCTTATTAAAAACCTGACCATTTTCTAAACTGTTTCCTAGGAGATGCCTAGGGAATCAGCCCAGGAAAAAACTTCTCTTTGAAACTGAATAGGGTAAGAGAAAGTAGAACACTTTGATTAAGTTAACGAAGAATAATCACTTTGATCAGGTGGTGTCAAGGACTCATCTAACGATCCCAACACTTTGGTTCTTGGTGACACAATGATAAAGACAGAGGTCAGGCGGAATGCAAGCAAGAACTCCATTTATTATGCATTTGCTGTATCCTTTTATACCCTTATGACAAAGAAATATAACAGTGAAGGTAACATAGACCCTCATTCCCCTAGACTCCATGGTTCCCATGATTAGCTTGGAAAAAACATATTTTTTTACTTGGTACCTTATCTTGCACCTACAATAAGTTCATGGGTTCATGGAGAAGCCTTGCAACCAGCCTTTTTCTAAGCATAACCAAGTATACAGCCTGGTGGGATACAAAACCTAGGCTGGACGAGTAGTTACACTTGGCCTAGCTCCTCAACAAGGTGGGAAGGAAAATACTTAGCAAAGTGGTTAATGAAAGATTGAATGGTTTTAGGAAAATGATTCTCCAAGGTAAGTCTGAAATTGAGAAACTATTGTTTTGTATAATGAATCAACCTCTTTTTGAAATTTGTGACTGTTTTATCTTGTTGTAGAACTTTGCCTGATCTTTTTGAAATACTATAAATAGTCAATGGAAATTGCTTGGGTTTGAGAAACCGACATGGATAAATGCATAGCAAAACTCTGACCTTTTTTATTTTCTCTAAGCAGAGTTGCTTAGAATTAGAATAATTAATATAATTTTTTTTCTGGCAGGTTTGCACCCAAAACAATATAGAATTTTTCTTCCACAAAGGTTACAAACCCTTTACTTACCACATTTGTCCCTTTTCTCTGAGCTCATGTCCAAATCCTCCACATTGTTGCTGTTTTTTTCTTTATTCTCTTTTGTAAAGCAGCTATGAGATGCTGTGCCCAGGGGATGGTAGTAACATATCTTCCTGTTCTTCATTCCCTATTTACTATTCACACCACCCAAGACTGGAGATTGGACCATGGCTGGCGCTGTGAAAGATAAAAAGAAGGACAATATGTGACCTCCGGCCTCAAGGAGTCAAGAATCATGTAGAAGAGATAAGCCAGTTCTACGTAACAAGTATTCCAGAAGGGGGTGTGCTATAACCGTCTCAAATTGCTCCAGAGAGCTGATTGTTAAATTTTTAATTTGAGCATTTATACTCAGGAAATAGGCAAAGGCTATCAGGGCTTGATATAATGTTTTGTTGATTGTCTATCCTATACAATGGAAAATGATGGAGAAAACATTAATAATGCAGAACATACTAAGAGAGTTTCCTGCATATGTGTGTGTGTGTGTGTGTGTGTGTGTGTGTGTGTGTGTGTGTGTGTGTGTGGTTCTAGAAGGACTAGCACCTCTAATGTGAGCGCTTGCTGAGCCCTTTTCAGAACTGTTCATCTGCCTTTGGTGTTTACCTGGCACTTAACTCTCACCTGTAGCTCCAAGGAGCTGTAGCATGTACAGCAGTCACACCCCAGTAAACTGTCTAGACAGGCAGGCTAAACCAGGCTGAGGGTAATTGATGGACCTCAAGCTCATCAGTGACTTGGGGGAGTGTCTACCTTAAGCATGGGAAGACTTCCCTGATGGGATGGGCAGATAAGAACAATTTGTTCCCATGGTCATGAAGGCGGCTGAAGCAAGTGATGCAGAATGCTTAAAGCTTGGTCAGATATCAGACACCAAGGTCATGTTCCATTGCATCCCATGCCGTTGTCAGTCATCTTGACTTTTGTCTTGCTTCTGGACTTCAATGACCCTGGAAGAAAGAATGAGGCTGATGACTTTGTGCCACTCTGCTTCACTTAAATCCAAAATACACACACAAGTCAAGGTATCACCCCTTGATGTTATTGGTCTTCTTCAGAAATGAAGAACAATGTGTGTATGTGTGTATGTACATGTGTGTGTATGTGTGTATACGTGTGTGTGCACGTGTGTGTATGTACGTGTATGTACGTGTGTATGCATGTGTGTATGTGTGTATGTGTGTACATGTATGTACGTGTGTGTGTACGTGTCTGTGTGTGTGTGTGTGTGTGTGTGTATTTCTAGAGAACTAGCTAGGTATTCTTTGGGACGAGTCTTTGAGTTATAAATCAACCATGTTATATTATTCTTTGTATTCCAGAGAGAACAGATTCATTCCCTCAAGCAATGACACAGACCAGGCTCAGAATTTAAAGCAAACAAACACATCAGAAATGGAAGAAGAAATTTATTTTAGGTTTCTTTTCCAGGTATGAATTCCTTTATCACCCCTGTCACTTTGAATAAGTATTTGAAACTCTCATAGTTGAAGTCCCAGAATTAACACTGGCACTCAGCATCAACTTTACAAGTAAATATAGTAGGTAATTGTCTATTTGGCCCATTTTGAGGGGATTTGAGAAGACCTCTCCTGCTCTCCTACTAAGTGGCATAGTACCTAAAGTTCTACCATTTGTTACTTTGTGAGAGAGATTCATTCCTTTATATCTTAAAAACTTTTCCATCTCCAAGAATTACATACTTCTGAAATTAGAGAGCAGAAGAGTAGGGTGAAGTAAAACAGAATAGAAGAGAATAGGAGAAAAGAGAATGGAATAGAAAACAAGAGAATGGAATGGAAGAGAAGAATAGGAGGTATAGGAGACAAGATGAGAGAAGAGAATGGAACGGAAGAGAATATTAGAGCTGCAAGGGATCTTGGAGATCAGCTTGAGTGGTGCTACCTTAATCTTTTACCAGTTGGCACACAACAGAGGGGGGAATAAATGTTACTTTTGTGGATCATTCAGAATGAAGACTTAAGAGAATGGGATTTGGGTTTGGCACCTTGGAGAAAAGGAGAAAGGATCTCTCTGGAATGAGGGCAGAACATTAAATGAACACTAAGGCTCCTTCTAGCTTTAAATCTATAATCCCACTTGAAGTTAGAGGGCCTGTGAAGAAATGTAAGAAGGTGCCAAAAGCAAACTTCATCTGTTTTTTTCCAAACCACTCTAGTATGCCTGGGAAATGAATTTGCCAAGGATTGTCCCTATCCTGGCATAAAAGACTTTGTTCATAAAGGTAAATTACAGTTCCTCTTTGTTCCTACCAACTCATTCATTCAGCAAATACAAATTGAGACAAACACGACTTTCAAGGATTTCTTTCACTGCCTAGAACTTTACTACTCTCAGGGATATTTGCATTTAAGCAGAGATCGATGTTTAAGTGAATGCATCGTGATATAATGGAAAAAACATTGGTTGTAATGTCAGAGGACTTGGGTCCTAACCCTGGTCAGTATATGACTTTAAGCAAGTCATTAATTTTTCTGGGCTTGAGTTTCCTCATTTATAAGATGATGGAATTGAACTACATGATCTCTATAGTTTCTTTTAACTCCGAATCCATGACCCTTTGGTCTCATTTCATCATTACAACAAACCTGCAAGGTAAGTACTACTCTTGTACTTGTTTTATAGATAAGGAAACTGAGATCTAGAGAGTTCAAGTGATTTGTCTAGGGTCATAAAGCTAACTCTCTGTAGTGGGATTCAAACCTAAATCCAAGGGGCACCTAGGTGGTACAGTGAATAGAGCACCAGCCCTGGAGTCAGGTGGACCTGAGTTCAAATCCAACCTCAGACACTTAACACTTACTAGCTGTATGACCTTGGGCAGGTCACTTAACCCTGATTGCCCTGCCTTCCCAGTCCAAAAAAGACAAAAATAAAACAAAACAACCTCAAACAAACCTAAATCCAGTACTCTCCTTGGATTTAAGAAGAGCTGGGTTCAAATCCAATCTCCTATACTTACTACCTCTGTGCCCTTGGGTAAACTACTTAAACTTAAAATTTGTTTCAGATCAGGTCTTATCTATTTAGTTGGGATCTGAATTGGTATAGGCAGCTTCTACACTGGGGATTATCTGTAAGGAAATCAGAGCTCTTCCAAGTATAACCTATCTGGTAGTTATCTAGATGATTAGTAGAAAGACTCTGTCTTCTTTAAAACCCTCTCTGATGTCTCATTGTGGTGTGGAGGCAAATCTGGACTTTGATGGCTAAGCCAGTGTAGATAAAGCCCTGGAAGGCTCTCCGAAATGGGAAAGACTTTGAGATGAATCTGGTGATGGACTATGAATCTGTTCTCAGAGGACCTGCCCAGCTAAGTTCAGAGTTTCATCATCACCAGGCTGCAGGATGATGGTTTTTTTTTTTCTGCCAAACATTCTTGGAGATTAAAGAGGGATTGCAATATGTTTCAGTTGGGGGAGGGGGATACACATGTGGATGAAATCACAGATCCTTGAAGTGTGCTTCAAAGCATGACATAAAAATCAAGCTCTTGTTATTAACTATGTGAGTTAATATTGTATAATCCTGAGCTGAAGCCTCAGCTGTTCTCACAGACCCATTGCTAGTCACCAGGCATATTTGCTTTCCATTCTTTTCTCCATGGTCCTGAGAGGTAGCAAGACCCAGAGAAAGGATCTTGGTGAACAGAGATGTAGGCCTCTTTCTAGAGAAGAAGAGCTGGTTGTCTTCCTTTCCTCCAGACTCCCAATCAGAACACATTGTTCTAAACCTGACTTCCAATTATCCTGTGTGTCTGGAGGATGTGCTTAATAGGGTCCTTCTAGGGTCAGTGGGATCTTCTTTCCCATCAAGGTTTTTCTTGATTGAACCTAACTGAAGAGGCTAGGGCTACATATCCCCCTCCAGTCGAGGACTGGTAACATAATTGGTGTTCATTTTCAGAGTGATCTTTCCGGTTTATAGAATGACTCTTCTTATTAGTTAGGTCACATTTGTAATCATAGCAAGGAAAAACAGCTCCCTTGATACTGTTCATATCTGAGGTTGCACAGACTCAGTTGTTTCCATGGAGAATGCTGAGGACAGGGTGTGGCAGTGAAAAGGGACACAGGAAGTAACAAGAGAGCAAGGCCAACTGCACGTAGCTAGACATGGAGATGTGTATTTATACACATACCAACCGCGTGTCACTCATGACCTGTGTACCTCTGGGAAAGTCCATTAACCTCTCTTTGCCTCAATTTCTTTCTTTTTGTTTTTTTGCTTTTTGGAGGGGGAAAGGTAGGGCAGTTGGGGTTAAGTGACTAGCCCAAGGTCACATGGCTAGTTTTGTGTTAAGTGTCTGAGGCTGGATTTGAACTCAGGTCCTCCTGATTCCAGGGTCAGTACTCTATTCACTGTGCCACCTAGCCACTCCTGACTCAATTTCTTTATCTGTAAAATGAGGGAGTTGGGCTAGACAGCCTTTGGAGTGCCTTCTGTTCCAAATCTAGGATCCTATGATCTACTGAGTGAATCAGATTTGAGATATGTCTATGTAGCTTGATGTTCAGTTACTTACCTGATGCTGAATTCTTCTTTCCTGGACCCCAGACTTTACCTTACCATAGCTCCCTTCAGATCTTACTAGAAATTCCTGTTTTGATCCTGCCTCTACCTCAGACACTGTCTTCCTTTAAGGTCCCTTTTTCCTCTATAATTATGCCACCAGGGCTTTGTATTGATTCAATTCATTCTCGGAATTATTTAGAGCCCTAGGAATAGGACAGGGACTTCTCTGCTGCAACCTCTCTCTTCTTTCCCCTCATCATGGGTCCTTGAAATACAGAGGATTCATTCAGCCCATGGATTTTGATCAATCATGACCAATGTAGAGCATTGACCTTGTTCCTTGCACCTCCCCTCTACATTCTACGGAAGGCTAGGAAAGGGAATAGAATTACAGAATGTCAGAGTTGGAAGGGACCTCGTCACCTATCTAATCAATCCATCATGTAGCAAAAATCCCACCTATCACATATTTTGAAATTTTTTGTTGATTAGTTGAACTAACTGGGCAAGTTGACTTGGAAAAGACAAAATTCAGGAAGGAAATGATATGTCTTTAAGTATTTGAAGGACTGCCATGTTGACTTGTTCTGTTTTGCCCCGGAGGGCAGAATCAGAAGCAACCTGTGAAAGTTTCAAAGATGCAAATTTGGACTTGATGTCAGGAGAAACTTTCTAACATTTCTCTTTACTGGTGGTCTTCAAGAAGAGGATGAACAGCCACTTGGCAAGTGTGTGATAGTGGGGATTCCTTTAGGGTATTAGTCTGACCAGATGAGTGCTAAAGTCCATTCCAGTCCTAAATTCTGTGATGCCATGATTCTGTGATCTGTTGGTTTTATATCACCTTAATTTCTTTTTTTGTTGTTGCTTTTTTGGAGGGAGGGAGGCAGGGCAATTGGGGTTAAGTGACTTGCCCAAGGTCACACAGCTAGTGTTAGGTGTCTGAGGTCACATTTGAATTCAGATCCTCCTGACTCCAGGATCGGTGCTCTTTTCACTGTGCCACCTTGCTGCCCCATTTTAATTTCTTAATATTGTATATCCTTCTCCTCTTTTCCCTCCCCTTCTCAGAGAATTATGTCTTATAACAAAGAGCAATAAGGATGACAAAAAGCAGTTCATTAAAACTATCTAAGATAGCATGCTTCAACAGACTGATTACAGTTTCTCTCTCTTTTCTCTCTTTTTTTAATTTGAGTCTTCTTTTACAAAATGACTAACATGGGAATATGTGATTGCACATGTATAATCTGATATACAGATAGAATTTAGAACTCAATATTTTAAAAATGTTAACAATTGTTTTAACATGAAATTAGGGATAAAATATTATATTAAAAAAAAAACTATCCAAAATACCAACAGTCTCTGACAATGCTCCATACCCATAGTCACTCATCTCTTCAAAAACTAAATGTGCATTTTCTCATCTCTTTCCCAGAACTATGATGGATTTTTATAATTACAGTATTGAGTTTTTTGTTTTGTTTTTTTGTAATTTTCATTTACAATGTTGTAGTGACTGTATATATTATTTTCCTGGTTCTTAATTCATTTTGTATCAGTTAATAAATTTCTTCATGCTTCCCTGAATTCTGCATATTCATCATTTCCTGTGGTACAGTAGTTATTCTGTTACATTCATATACCACAGTTTTTGGCACATGAATTCCCCAATCAATGGGCATCTATTTTGTTTTTAGCTCTTTATAACCACAGAAAGGGGATATTATGAATATATTGGTGAATTGAAGATGAACACTTCCATAGTGTCCTCAACATATCATCATCAATCAATGGTGAAGTCACTGACCATATACCTCAGGTGGATGTCAATCAATCCCTCTCTAGCCAAACTTCCAACTGAAGAAGAGGTTTAGAATCCTTTAGACCCCTCTTATGTGGCAAAGTGCCTAGTGCTCATTCTATTCCAGCTGAGATTTATAAGGTAGGGGGTCCACTGCTCATACAAAAGCTGACTGAAGTCTTCCAGTTACATGGCAAGAGGAGGTTATCTCCCAGTAGTTCAAGGATGCCTCCACTGTCATGTCTCTAGAAGAAAAGGAAATAAATTGTTCTAAGACAATCACAGAGGTGGTGGTGTCTCTCTCTTAGTCATTGACAACAAGATTCTTGCCAGAGTCCTCCTTAATAGGCTGATTCTTCACCTGGAAGATAGTCTGAGAGTCAGTGTGGCTTCAGAAAGGCTGCAGAACAGTTGATATGGTGTTTGCTGCCTGACTACTCCAGAAGAAATGCCAGGAGCAGAACAGAGGATTTTATACAACATTCAGCAATCTGACCGAGGTCTTTGATCCTGTCAATCATGAGTGCTTGTGGAAGATCATAGCAAGATTGTTTGCCTGGAGAAGTTCATCAGTATTGTACACCAGTTCCAGGATGACATGCTTGAACAGGTTCTGGATAAAGGATGATGGATGCTCTTGTGCTTTCCCAGTCACCAGTGGAGTGAAGCAGGGCTGTGTACTTACCCTCATGCTTTTTAGCATGATGTTCTCAGAAATGCTGTCAGACATCTTCAATGAGGATGAAAATGGCATCAAGGTCATCTACCACACTGGGTAGATGGCAAATTATTTAAGAGAGAGTTGGTATGTGACTGTTGGTTTGCAGATACTTGTGCACTCAATACAACCTCTGAGGCTGAGGTGCAACAAATCATAAATAATTCTCTGCTGCTTGTGCTAATTTTGGCTTAACAATTAATGCCAAGAAGACAGGTTCTCCAGCAGCCAGCACAGCACCATCCATACATAGAATCATCAGTTACAGCAGATGGAGGGATTTTGAATGCTGTGGATAAGTTCACTTACCTTGTTGATATATTTTCCAGGGATGTATACATGGATGACGAGTTTGATGCCCACATTGCCAGTGTTTGGGGGGCTCCAAAGGAAAGTTTGGGAGAGAAGAGGTATTAGGCTGCCCACCAAACTGAAGGTCTACAGTTGTTATGCTGACCTCCTTGCTGTATGCCTGTGAAACCTGGACGATCTACAAGTGCCATGCTAGGAAATGGAATTGTTTTCATCTGAATTGTCTTAGGAAGATTCTGAAGATTACCTGACTGGATAAAGTATGAGACACTGAGGGCTTACCAAGCATTCAAACTCTACTACAGAGAGCATAACTTTTATGGGTTAACCATGTTGTTCAAATACCAAATGTATGTTTGCCTAAAAGACTATTTTACAGAGAGCTCACACAAGGCAAGGATTCACATGGAGGTCAGTGTAATGGCAAGCAAAGGAGTACTTAGCACCTTGTTTCAGTTATTCAAGTATTTAGCACTTTGTTTCAGTTCTTCAAGTGCCTTTGAGCCCTGCCTGTGATTTGAAGGTGAGAGGAACTTGCTGATGCAACAGGAAGGGTGGAACAGGCAGAAGAACCACCATATAAAATCAGGAGCACAAACTGGAACAGAGCAGACCTGATAAGGAGAACACTTGTGGTGTCCAGCACTCTGTTTGTCTATTCTGTCTGTGTTGGTTTATATTTGGATACTTTGCCAGACAGAAGATTTCTGTCTGTTTTTTGTGTTACTTTGTCAGATAGGAGGACTCTATCTGTTGATTATGTTACTCTGTCAGATAGAAGCATTCTATCTGTTGAATTGTGTTACTTTGTCAGACAGATGCACCTTCTCTGTTGACTTGTGTTGATTTCTCAGGCAGAAAGTGAATTAAGATGATAGATAGATCTGTATGAATATTGTTGTAATTCTGCTAAGCTTGATCTATGTAGATATTATTGTGGCTCTGTTAAGTTTTCTCTTCCCAGGAACAGAGACTTCTAAGGGCTTGAGGTGGACTGGTCACTGTGAGCTTTGAACTAGAACAGGAGCTGGGAGCTGCCTACCTGTGAATCCAGGTGATGGTTGGGTGAATTCAGGCAAGAGTTGGGAGCATGGAAGAGGAACCATGGAATTTGGGAGCTAGCCTCAGCCAAGTTGAAAGGACCTTTCCTGGGTACTTAGTGCTGACTGACAAGATCATGATTTACTGTGAAGTAGGGGTGGGAGAACTTTGTACTTTGAACTTTGTACCCCTTAAGGAAGATTGAATTAAGGATGATTGGAAGCTAATCTCCAATTAAGAAGAAAGAAGACTTTCTGACTGATGAGATTAAGACAATGTGACCTAGGAGTGGAAGACCTTTGTACTTTGTATTCCTTAAGGATGATTGCTCCTTAAGAATGATTGAGTTAAGGACTTACTGAATGATATCTTTGATTTAAGAATATGTGGCCACTTCAATAATAAGTTGCTATGTGATATTGTGAATGTTGACCTTTGGTTTATGTGAATGTTTTACTTTAGTTTATTGCTGAATATATGGAGAGTTGGCTATACTATGTGATCAGAACCTTAAAGCTTTTCAATGAAGCAGTCCTCAGGAGAGTTGCTTGTTCTTGGCTTTACAGCAGGAAGAAGTGATATAAGGATAATCTAGAGGTTTCTCCTAAGAACTTTGGAATTGATTGTTTGACATGGGAGATGCTGGTAAAGGACCACGGAGCATGGGGTGCTATGCTCTATGAGCAAAGCAGAATTGCAGTAGCTCAAAAGAAATGTGAGATGTTGTAGCACCAATGCAATATTTACAGTGCCAGCAGTCACTATAAATATCCTGAATAGTGCTGGATCACAAAATATAACAGATTCTCCATATGGAAGACATAAGCAAAACATTTATTCAGACATCAGAAGACCGAATCCCCAACCAATAAACCAATTCCATCATAGTAGCAAAGAAGTTGATAAGTCATAACAGCACAGAGAGCCACAACATCCTTTAGCTTTCCCACAAACCAACACAAGCCTAGCTGTCACAGCAGGTGGAAAATACCAACTTTTACTCACAAGCCTGTCTCCCCAGTATGCATCCTCTCCTCCCAACCCTGTCTACCTACTCTGACTCCCAGCTTCCTGTGGGCTCTGTTCCACCCTTCAGCAAACTCCTCCCACCACAGGCTCCATGTGATTACATTCAGCCTATTAGGGGGCAGGGTATATCTTCAAAGCAAGGAAGGTCTTCAAATTCCCTTAGGCTTATTAAAGAGGCAGAGAAGATCTTCAAATTCCCATTACCATTACAGATGTGCAAATTTAGAGCCATCTCCACTCCAAATGTTCACATGGACTATTTTTGCCCAACCCATGGTAGAGCCTTCCAAGCTCATGTTGGTCTGGTCAGCCCCAGTGGGACATGCTATACCTTGACCCCAAGATAGTGATGTTATTTTGGTCCTCTTTGAGCATGAAAGACAACAACCAATTTCACTGGTCTCTCTAAATTTATTTCTGTGCCTCATATTTGTTATGTCTCATGGCATCATAATATTTCATTATATTGATATGTCACCATTTATCCAGTGTCAAGATTTTAGGAGACTCCTTGTTTTCCAGAGCTAAGGCCCAGCAAGCAAGATGTGCCCCAGATTTGTCATAACAACAATCCTTTGCATCCAGCCTCTAGATGAGCTCTCCCTCTGGCAAAAATCACATAATTATTGTATTGCTTTGACCAGCACCAGGTGTTTTCAGACAAGAGCTGGACAAGTTGGAACAAGTTCTGGTCATGAAGCCCTGCTATGAATCAAACTTTTCAAAGTGTTGCTGTTATCTCTCCTTGTCAGGGCTATACCCTACTGCATAGCCATTGGTATAAGTATTGAGGTTTAGCCACACTAGAGTGGCTTTGCCCACTAGGTTGGGGTAGTGGCAGCACATGTGTCCTTGCTTGCTTGCAAGCCATTTCCCTCACTTTGAAATTAAATTTCTGTTTGGTTCCTGACCCTCCTGTGTCTAGCCTGCTCTGTTCGGCTCTGGTCATCCACAGGTTAGAGGCCAGTTTGTCCAGTTGACACCAGTTATTACCCAACTGTTGGACATTTGGGTTGTTTCCATTGCTTTGAAATGATGAATTAACTATGCATATTTATCACAAAGGTTTATTTTATTTTATTTTAAATTGGGAGAAGAAGTAGAGGGGGAGAGAGAGAAAATGAATGCTTGAACTAGAAAAAATAAAGTTAAATTTAAAACTTAAGTTTATAGGGGCTGTTGATACACACACATATATACAGATAAATCTTTTTCACTTAATGCTAACTGAAATTATATCAATGAAATAATATTTGTGAAGTGCTCAGCACAATATCTGACACATAGTAGTCCTTCAATAGATTCTGGTTTACTTCCTTCCTTTCCCTTGGCTCATAATAATATGATTGTGGTGAGGTCTTGAAGACTATCCCAGTGGAGTGCAGACTTTGGCAGGTCTTAACAAGCTAGAAATGCTCCAGGTGATCAAGTGATGGGCTACATGTTTGTCATCTGAGGACCACTCTAGCTGAGTGCAGAGAAACTCACCATTAGGTTGGGTGCAGGAGATGAATTATTTTATCCACAACAACACTTGAAGACCATCAACTAAGTCATGTGATCATCATACTTTAAAAGTAAATTCTGTACTCTGTGTTAGACACAAGCCTGCTGAGATTTTTTTTTATTAGTTCAGATTATTCTAATCTAGAAATTTCTGTTTAGATTAGAGATAGGACCAAAGAGGGGCCAAATTTAGACTGATCAGTGCTCTAACCAGATCAAGATGGATCAATCAAGAGCACCACAACTTTGTCCAGTCATCATACTAATTACTTTAGGGAGGTTTCCTTTCCTAGACCCATTTGAAGAAGGTGTAACAGGACACTTTCATAAGCAATGACTAAAGACAGATAAGGTTTCAAATTAAGATTAGTCAATATTCATTTTGTCAGTTAATAGCTACCTATTAAGTGCTTACTACGTGCCAGGCACTATTCAAAGTAAGCAATAAGAATACAAAGAAAGGCAAAAGCCAGTCTCTGCTCCCAAGGAAGGAACTAACAGCTTAATGGGGGAGACAACATGAAAGTTATCACGTACAAGCAATCATACCTAGGACAAACTGGAACTAATCAACACAGGGAAGGCACTAGAATTAAGGGGGATCAGGACAGGCTTCCTGCCAAAGGTGAGATTTTAGTTGGAACCCGAAGTTAGGAAAGACAGGGAGTGGAGAGGAGGCAGGAGAGAATTCCTAGCAGAGGGGACAAGTCAAAAGAAAAAGAAACAAAAAGCAACCAGGAGTTGGGAGATGGAGTGTCTTGTTCAAGCAAAAGAAAGGAATACCGCTGGATTACAGAGAATATGAGTAAAGGGAATAAGGTACAACAATACTAAGGAAGGGCTTTGAATGCCAAAGAAGAATTTTCATATTTGATCCTGGAGGTACCAGGGATCCACTGGAACATATAGCCTTTGTGGGAAGGGGTGACATAGTCAGACCTGAATTTTAAGATCATTTTGACAGCTGAATGGAAGATGGACTGGGGTGGGGAGGCACTTGAAATAGGAGGGTGAACCAGCAGGCTATTTCAGGAGTCTATGTGTGAGGTGATGAGGGCCGCTGGACTAGGCTAGTGGCAGAGCGGAGAAGGGGGCATATTCAAGGAATGTTGTGAAGATCAGATCAACAGGCTTTACCAACAAATTAGATATGATGGGTGAGGCTGGATTTGAACTGGGTCTTCCAGCTACTGACCACCTGGCTATCCTACACCACCAAGGTCAAATAAGCAATCCTCAATTTAGCATTTAAAGCCCTTACTAGCCTGGTCCCTTCCTACTCATCCAGTCTTCTTGTATTTTATTCCCCTTTACATATTGTATGATATGGGGACACTGGCCTTCTTGTTGGTTCTTACACCCAACACTCACTGTTTGGCCTTGCACTAGGCCTTATGCCTAGAATGCACTCTTTACTTACCTCTGCTTCCTAACTTGCCTGTCCTTCAAGGCTTAGCTCAAACCTCCCATTCTGCAAAAGGCCTTTTCCAGTCTCCCCCACTTTGAGTACCTAGCCTTTTAGCCAATTTATCTTCCATTTACATGATATCTTGTATGTTCACTTTTTTTGCATGTTTTCTCCCCCAATTAGAAAGTGAGCTCCTAAACAGTAGGCATTGAATTTTTGCTTTCTTTGTATTTCCAGGGTTTGGTACAATGCCTGGAACATAGAAAGTGCTTAACAAATTAGCATTATTGTTATTATTATTTTACTAAATGACAGTGGAAAGAAGGAGAATTTGAATAATTCGGTCAACTTGGTCTAAATTCTGAACCTCCTGACTCTATGCTCCGGGCATGTATATGCTCTTATAGAAAAAAAAAGACAAGAAAAAAATTCAGAAGTTTGTCTCATTTATTCCAGCCACTTGACCATGCAGAGAATCAACAAGCATTTATTAAGAACCTATGTGCCAGGAACTGGGCTAAGTGCTGGGAATACAAAGAAAGGCAAAGGACAGTCCTTACTCTCAAGGAACTCACAATCTAATAAGGGAGAGAATATGCAAATTTGTATGTAAAAATAAGATGTTTACAAGACAAATAGGAAATAATCGGACCTCTTTGGTCCGATCTCTAATCTAAGCAGAAATTTCTAGAATTAGGAAAGACTTCTGTCAAAGGTAGGATTTTAGCTGATATTTGAAGGAAGCCGGGGGCAGAAATGAGGAGGGTGGTATAATATCTCAGGAATGGGAGACAGCCAGTGAAATTGCCCAAAGTTCAGAGATGGAGTATCCAGCTGTTCAATGCACTCCTCCATACTCCTGACTCCAAGGACATCATTCTATCCACTCCCAGAAAGAGGCTGTGGCCGCACTCAGTCAGCCAACCAGATCAAAGGAACATGGAAAATTTTGATCCCTCACTGTGAAAAGGACTGTGAGTTTGGATGGTGCAATACATCATCAGCTGTTCCACTGTTGCCAATTTTGGAGACATGTGAAATGCTTAATTCTAAATTCAAATCCTCTCAAAGGTGAGTGGATGCTGTGCTATCTTTATCTTACCAAATCTGTTTTAAGACTCTACTTTTGTTTCCTCTCACAATTCTGCGTGTTTTACTTAGTCCTGGAGGGACAGAGGAGATGAGCCTTTTCTGTTTTCTGTAACTAATTTGTAACATAAAATGAAGGATTCCATGTCATCTCTCTCAGTTTCAGTTTTCCCCTCTGTAAAACAGGGACAATGACCGTCCCATGTAGTTCACCGGGTTGTTGTAAAGTAAGTACTACTTCAATCTTAAAGTAATAAATAATGATGATAATAACTCACAGTTGTAATCAGTAAGAGTAAAGGACAAGAAAGGAAGACAGGAATGATAGATAAAAGCTGGTCTTAGAGTTATTATTGTCTTTATTACCATGATGATTATGGTAGTGATGATGGCTCTCATCACCTCATAGCTGGATTAGTATCACAATAGTCTTCTAACTGGTTCAGGTGCCACTAGATAGGTTCTTCCCTATCCCACTCCAATCCATTGAGTATTGTTGTCATTAGATGGTGTCAGTCCATAAACATGTATTAAGTACTTATTATGTGCCAGACACTGTCCTAAAAGCTCCAGCTAGTAAGAAAGGCAAAAAAGGCTTTGTTCTCCAGGAATTCAGTCTAAAGGGGAAGATAACATGTAAGCAAACAACTATATGTAAAACAAGATATAGACTGGGTAAATTAGAAATAATTGAATGGGAAGGCATTAGAATAAAGGAGTATCAGGAAAGGCTTCTTGTAAAAGGTAGGATTTTAACTAAGCCTTCAAGGAAGCCAGGAAAATCAAAAGGAGGAAATAAGGGGAGAGAGAGAGAAAGAGAGAAAGAGAGAAAGAGGAAGAGAGACAGAGAGAGAGAGAGAGAGAGAGAGAGAGAGAGAGAGAGGAGAGAATTTTTCTAGGCAAGGGACAGCCAGTGAAAATACCCAGAGTCTGAGAATGGAGTGTCTTGCATGAGGAATGGCAAGAAGCTCAATATCACTGTATTAAAGAGTACAGAGAAGAGAATAAGATGCAAGAAGACAGAAAAGTGTGTGTGTGTGTGTGTGTGTGTGTGCGTGCGCATGCACGTGCGCCTGCACACGCATGAGAGAATAAGCATTTATTAAATGCCTACTATGTTCCAGGTATTGTGCCTAGAAGAAAAACAGTCCCTGCCCTCAAGAAGCTGATGATCTAATGGGAAAAGACAACAGATGGAAAGAAGCTTAAAAGTAGGGGAAGGGGAGAAAGTACCCAACCCAGGGGTGTGATGATGGTAGAGTCAATCTGAGAAGCACATCTCTTGGGAAATGTTTGGGTTGTAAGCTCTCTGAGACCTCTTTAAATGGAGGCTATGGGAGGAATTTTTTGCTGATAGGGATCCACTGTAGTTTATTGGGGGTGGGGAGAATTCTGTGACATGATGAGACTAGCTCTTTGGAAAGATAACTCTGATAGCTGAGTAGAGGATGGAAAGACACTTGAAGAAGGAAAGCCAACCAAAGAGTTGTGGCAAAAGTACAGGTATAAGGTGATGAGGGCCTGTCTCAAGCTGGTAGCAATATCAGAGGAGAAAAGGAAACATATGAAAGATGTTATGAAGGTGAGATCAACAGGACTTGCCAACAGATTAGATATGGGGTGTGGGAGCAAATGAGGAGGTGGGGTCAAGTTTAGGTTGTGAGTCTGGGTGACTGGGTACCCTTGACAGTAATAGGTACCCCAACTAAAAAAACAAACACAAAGTTTCTGTGATTTTCCAATGTGCACAGACAGAATGAAATCTCAACTCTTTAAATATGCCAAACTGACTTTTCCAAACTTATCTCTCACTCCTTTGTAACATGAACCCTCTGCTTCAGCTGGGCAGATGGGTCTGCTTTCCTGTCTCATTCCTTATGTACTCTGCCCCCCATCTTTTTTTATGCTATCCCAGGAGCCTGGAATTCCCCTCCCCTGTCTCACCCATCCATACTTTTCAGACCCTTTAAGTTCCAACCCATTCCCCATTTCCCATGAATATAGGAATGAAAAAGCTCTAAGAGGTTTCAAAGGGATTTGTTTCTTTAGGGATAGAGTCCTCTCTCCAAGGTGACTCATGATCCAACCCTTTATTCATTTTGATAAGCCCTTAGAGAGAGACAACAAGAGAGAGATAGACATCCTGACAAAATGATAGGTCCTTAGATACCACAGTGATAGACAACAGTGGAGAGACAGGCATCCTGATCAAGAGTCACAGACCACAGTCAGACTTGTGGTTTCTGGTTAGTGATAAATTCCATCTTACAGATTTTAAATCTATTTAGTTGTTTGCTTGACAAATGCTTCCTGAGAGACTGCACTGACTCAAATGCTCCCATGCACACATGACCCCACTAAGAACAGACTCAGGAAGAATGGTTTCTTCAAATGATCCTTACATAGCAATTTCTAGTCTTTTCACAATCCTGCTTGTCCTTCTGTGAATACTTTCCAATTCATGAAAACTGTCACTAAAATGTGGTTCTTCTGTGTATATATACCCTGCTAGGGATTGTGATACCAGTACTGGGGCTATATTCCAAATAGATTAAAGATAGAAAAGGGATTCATATGTACCAGGGTATACCAGTAGGACCACTTTCTCTCTCGTCCTGGAAACTTTGCCTTTCTTAATGTATCCTAAACTCACGTTCATTGGACCTTCCATTCAGTGCTCTTTGGGACATGTCTATTTTCCTGGATGATCCTATTCTTTCTAAAATTCTGTGAAGCACATGGGTACTTTCTCTCTTCTCTCCTCCAACTCCAACATTGGACCTCATATAATATTTGTTTTATATCTTTAATATACATACATGTATAAATATACATGCATGTGTATATATAATATTGTTATGGGAATCTGAAGATCTTCCCTGCCCCTAGGCCCTTTGCTAAAGTGGCTA